>NEEC01000002.1:678500-1357000 GCA_002189035.1 Utricularia gibba
ATTACAGGAAATGGAAACGGGAAGGGGGTAGATGCAGCAACTCCACTCTCTACCACCAAAACCATCTCCAGGAGCTGCTCTCATTTTGGGGTGAAAGCCTGCAACACACACAAATCGGTTGTATAGCGTTATGGTGGAGATGTATGAATGTATTTCAAATTGGGAGTGCGTTGAGCTTACGGCGAAGATGGTTGCGTGGCCGGGATCCGCGAGATGAGCGAAGAGATTATCAATGGGTCCTGTTCCAGTGTAGATATGTTGAAACCAGGCACCGATGACGGCCAGCATCGCTAATCTCCCGTTCTTGATCTCCTTTGTTCGGATCTCCTTCACTTTTTCCGGTGACCCAGATCCCCAGCCCAGGGATCGAACCAGAGTCCGCCTGGGTAACCGACGTCGGTTCCGGTGAGCTTGTTGTTAGGGAAGATGGGATCGGTGTTCACGCTGCCGGGTTTGATGATATCCGCCCATCTCCGGCCCTCGGCCCATCCGATGAGAATGAGCTCGATTATGAAAAGCGTGGTTGTATCAGTGAAATACTCCTGTTCGCCGGCCGTGTACCATGAGGGGTGTTGAGGACTCCGATCTTCGTGAGGAATTCAGGGATGAAGATCCCGGCGGCTCCCAGCATGGCCCATCTGCAGTGAACGATCTCCGATTGTTGGTTCCATTTCAAGGTCTCCGGATCAGATCCTGTGATAATTCATCGGGATTCCTTAACATCCGAACTGAAGAATCTTGGTTTCAGCGGTTTGAAAGCTGAAAAAAGTGTACCTAGTCCAAGAGGGTCGAAGCCGAAATCTCCAGGAAGGCTACCGTCGAGCCACGGAGGCGGAGTGCTGCCGGGGAACCAAAGGGGTCTATCTGGATCTGCCGCGGCGCAGACGGCAACCGATCGGGAGCTCGTCTGAGTTGCAGATTTGCCACCGCCCCTGAGTTTTCTCGATCCGAAAAAGGAGGTCTTGGTACTGGAACTGCAATTCAACTCGGAATTGAGCGACGAATGTGAAAAGAAAGTAAACTGAGAGTGATCAAGTACTTGCCTTGGGGATGAGAAGGCCACGGCGGCGATGGCTGATGAGGCGCAAGCGGAGGCGGCCATGTCGACGGATTTTGGCTGGCGTCTAAGTGTCTGGTGCGTCCTCTAAATGGGCAGGGGCAGGCGCCCAAGATTTTGTAATCAACGGCTTATCTCTTGAGGATAGGGGCGAAGTTTGTGATTGGACGATTTCTATTCCACGTGGACACACGAATCTATCGACCGCCACGTGTCTCCTGCATATCAAAATCTCACACATGTGACACCCTCCATTGAAAAGGGAAATTATTGAGTTGCCGAAAACCTCACCTGCCACCCGCGGGTTGACTTGAACCCAAGGATCGACCCGACCCGAATCCAACTCTACCCTTCCAAGTTCCAATTGAAGAGATATGTTACTAAGAACAAGGCGGATAAAATCACATTAAGGATGCAAACTGCAAATGATACAAATCCACACAGATTTCAGCCACAAGCTACAAATGAAAACATGCATCACATCTAATAGAAATCTGACTTAGAATCATATTCGCTGGGAGCTTCCATTAACATCAGTCATTCTTCACTGCAGCCTCCTCCAGCTGCTTATAGGCCTTGGAAATTTCTTCAACTGGAACGAGAGGAGCATAGGAGAAGATGGTATAGCCCCTTTGATTCAGGTCTACGATCAGGCTGTTATACCTCTCTGACCAGTATGTAGCGGTGGGAAGAGCCATCTGAGTTAGTCCACTGAGAGGGGATACGCATTGGCTTTGTACCACACCAGAGCCAACTGAGTCACCGTGAATTGCTTGGAGAGTTGGCTGGCATGGATGAGAGCAGCTGCTGGACCATCGGCTTGGGCCTCGACGATCAGCTGCTGGAGGACCTGGTACGCCTTGTCAACCACTGTGTGTGCCTCGGAGACGAGCTTCTTGGCAGGGGGAGGTGCAAGCTTATCGAACTTGTTGACAACCACGTCCACCTACGTTAATGAGGAAGTGATGATGGCAGATAGCAAGCACCATTTGTTATAAGATGAAAAAGCAGTTACTTCATGGAAAGCTTTGACAGAAGGCATCATCAGTTACATATAATTCATGTGGGGGAGGAACCACAGATAAAAGGCCAAACCAGATCTATTGGGTGTTTAACTTCAATATACCAGAATTCTAACTGTGGCATTTTAAACAGACCAATTCGCAGTACTAAATTTTTTGCTGACTTCAGAAAAGGGGTCACTTTACCAGAAACGATACAAAACGTAAATCAACAAGAATGGCGAAATCGGAGAAAATGGGAAGAACATAGGGAAAAAAAAAGCACCTTGCCGTCAAGAAAAACAAGGAAGTCGGTTGGTACGCCTTTGAATCTATCATAAACAGGATCCGCAGCAGTCTTCACAGTTTTCTCCACTACGACGAGGGACGATTTCAAGGATCCAGAATTCTGCTTAGCATAATCATAAAGATTCGATACAAAGACCACGGTTTTCAGGGCCAGGGTCCTGATCAAACCCAAGTATTTCAACTGCCTTTCAGCACCTTCAACCTCAACCTAAAAATTTTCGCGAAAAAGAAATCATAGATCAATCAGCGTTACAGAAAAGTCGCGGAGAGCAGATTCACGAATCCGCATCTACTAACCTGAGATGCAGCCATGAACACGTTCTGGGAAACTCAGCGTCCTCGAAGATGAGCTGGCCCTCAGTGATTCAATATCACTGTTGGCGTGATGACCGAAGTAAGCAACAGTAAAGAAACTCCTCGAGACATTCGAGAAACTTCCTACGCTGTCGACGGTAGAAAATCAGCCACGTGGTGCCCGAGGGCCCCGTCTAGCAAAGTGTTCACTCCCAAGTTCTAGTCGTTTGAAAACAACCGAATTTTAGTCCCCCCATCGTCTTGATCTGCAATGAACTGGCAGATTGAATCTTGTCCTACAGTTTTCTAAGATCTCGGAATGCGATAAGTTTGAATATGGTAGTTTCTTGGTGCCAAGATTTGGTTACTAAAGAAGATGGCATGTTGACACAAAATGCAAGCATATACCTTATTATTTCTTTGTGAGGGAGTCGAGGATGGCATGCTGAAGCAAGTGGGCCCCAGAAAAAGAGAAGAAATGAGATAGGTTATGTATGAAGTTTACTGGTACTCTTCGTGGTAAAATCAAACTGAGCGGAGAAATGGATGTCAATCGAGAGATTGCTTGCGGCAGGTTGTGGAATCACTGTGAATTCAAGTGGCTTAGCATTTCTGGCGCTTTATGTACTGAATGATGGGATCTTTAACCTACACAGGAAAAGGCAAGATCAAAGAGAAGGGAAGTGACAGATGGCTAACATGTTACGGCATTGGGCTTACCATGCTGGCTTTTCGTGACCGTTTTTCCTGAGTTGGTGTGCTCTCCATGGCATCATCTGCTCCATCGGCATCATGGGCGTTTCCATTGGCCCTGCCATCACCAGCACCCGGCACAAAGCTCTCTCTGGAAGCAGCAGGCTGTTGATTTTTCAAGGTTAAGATGTGTAGGCGCGGATAGCCGATGATCAAAAATTGAGTAGAACCTCAACTACGCTAGTGGGAGTACCCCCGGGATGATCCCTTTTCCCAGTGATACCGTTTACGGATCTCGTGGATTCAGAAAGGTTCACATCGGATCGATCTCTTGTACGTGTGAGGTCTGATCCAATTGAGTGCAGGCCACCACATGTAGACAGGTCGATTTTGCTGTTGGCTGAAAATCAGAAAGCACCATGTCAGATTGTGAGGATGAAGTGTATGTAACTGGGAGTTATTAGATTGAATGATCACCAGTTTTTTCGAGTTCAGTCAAGACTATCTTCCTTGATGGATCTGCAACCATCTCCTTCATAAATAATCTACTGTCAGTGTCACGAGGCAAATAGCAACTAGACAGTTAAATAACGGACGCGTACCTTGGCCTCTATTTTCAAAAGCTTCTTCACTTCAACAAGTTTTTTCTCGGTAAGGTCAGAGTGGAGCACACGCTTGCCTGAAACCAAAAGCAGCTAGTTGATCAGCGAATATTTAGTAAGAAAACTTGGTTGCGGTGTATGATTACCAAGTCTGCGGTTGCTGCCGATCTCAAGGAAACCTTCTTGGGTCATTTTGTCAATGAGCTTCCTGACCATGTTCAGGCTCACTTCACTGCCGAGTTTCTTATGGAGCTTTGCCGCAGTTATATGGTCCAGTGGAAGAGTGTGATATAAAGCCTGTTACGGAAGTGATTTAAGCAATTCACCAGAGACTGAAGTTCAGTGCAAGAGACAAAAAGTAAGTTCACCTGCACGTAGACGTGATCAAAACAGAGATTTCCAGGTTTTCCACCATCAGGTATCTTTTGTCCATCATATTCCTCCTTTACAACCTCAAAGTCATACTCCATCGTCTGCCAGTTTAGTTATAAATCCCACTCGAACGTTTTAAATGTAAGTCAAAATATGGGGATGAGAAAGAAGAGAAAAGGAACCTTTTTCTTGTTAATGATATAACTGCCTCCAGTAGCTTTTGAAACAGAACCTTCCTTCAAAAGCATGTCCATGATTTCTGGATCAAAGAAGTAGAGTAAACGTCTGATGTGCATAGCTCTCAGGATTATACACTCGCTTATATCCCTTTAAGGCTAACATCACAAGTGTACCTTCAATTAGGACCTGCAAAAGTAGCAACATTAAATACCCGATACCATAGAAAAGTTGCACTTCCAATTTTGGTCTTAAAATCATGCCAGAAAAGCACTTACTACTGAGATGTCTGGGAAGTTAGAGAGCACATCTGTGAGTTCAAGCACATCAAGGTGATAGGAGTTAACCCAATCCCTTACTCGCCTCAGCTGGTGTGCATCTTCAGCTGGATCCTGGGTATTATCTATGTAGAAAGGGGCAAATACCAGAGTTGATACACGTAGAATCAGGTGAGTGCAAACTGACAAGCACATTGTTCGAATTCTGAGGCACCTTCCTGAACAGGAGCATCATCTCCAGGATTTTGTCGTGCTGTCACAAGAAACATTAGCAGTTTGATTGTGAATTTTAAGATACACCAGAATACTGTGTTGAAAAATCAAAGCTAACCTGCTGGTGCTACGATATACTGATCATCATCTGAATTGCCGATCTGAGGCCCATGAAAAGGTGATAACTTATGAATAGGATGGTTGCAATCATTTTAGGAACAAGCGCTTGACAATATCAAAGTTCCAAAGGGAGCTCATAATCTCCTCCTCACCTCGCTTCCAGAATCACTAGATTCATCATTCTGGATAGAGTCATGTCCTAAGCTCATCTCATCATCTTGAATTTCGTTGTTTTCATCTTCACATGGATCAAGCACGCTCTTCACCTGTTGTCTTATACGTGAATACATGTTAACCAGGGGTAGAGAATTCAGAAATCCAATGTGTAAAAATGCAGACCTTCAGAGCCAGCACCAAGTGCTTGCTATTTACTTTACCAACTTCCATCTTCAAAGGATTTTTATTCCATGGATTACAAGCCTCTTCCTCTGAGCACTCTTTGAAAAATGGCGGTTCATATTCTCTAGGCTGCAACGCAAGTAAAAGAAGGCAAGATTTAACAAATAATCATTTAGCAAATACAGAGAGCAAAAAGCATACCGTGACATCATCATAATATAGAAGCTTCATCAGAACTGTGCGCTGAAAGAATGTGTCAGTTTGTGTTAGTCTTGCAAGAAGAGAAGTACAGCTGTTGATTATAGTCACAAATGTCTTGGTTCCAGAGATCATGCCTCTTCTGGGATCTTATCAAGAGTTCTCATCAGCTGAATCAGTGTCCGGACCATTTTGCATGCCGAACTCCTATGCATAATAGACATTTTACACGGGGAACAACAGAAAGCACATTGAGTTTATGTGGCATAGTTCACCACCTCATTTCAGCGGGAGTAATCTCACTGGTGGAGTTATGCTTGAAAATCCCTCCCTTCTTTGCGCCACTGCGCTTTATGTTCAATAAAACCTCTTGGCTATCAGTATTGGAGTAACTGAAAGAAACTGCAAACAGAAGGCTCCTCATGAACAAACCCAACACCATTAAACAACTGAAGCCATACTAAAACATACACTATAGAGCTACACACAGACTAAGGTTATTCTTAAATACGAGTTACTATCAGAAATAAATGCATAAAAAATTCATACACGTATATTCCTCAATCATGGGACCGCCGGTTCCCTCACAGATGCAGAAAAAGAGCGTTTTCAGATATTTATTCTGTAATGCGTCATAGACGCCTGAAAATTTGAAATGAGTTTACTGCACATTATATACGAGATAAAAAAGTGCAACAGTTGTTATGGAATGAAGTTGAAACACTTCAGATTGTTGTGCCTTTCTCCATCCAATCGATTAGCCGACGTGACTCAGCATCCAATGGCATAAGCTTCTTAATCTTCATGTCTGCCATAATGTTAAGAATTACTCTATTCGTTGATATGACTCTCAGTATAAGGAGCGAATTGCGACTGAAAGCTCACCCAAGGCAGGAACAGATTTGTCAACAAAATACTTCTCAGGAAAAAGGCCTCTAATGTAACTAATATTGAAAATAGCTATGCGCAATAGATTCCTCGTCTGCAAACCAAAAGAAACGCAAGAATAATTCCATGGTTCAATATCTCAACTTAGCAACATCGGATTTCTAAGCAACAGTAGAAGATCAGTTACAGATTGCTTCCCATAAACTTTTTTTCGATAAGAACACACTCTCTGGGGCACGGAAATCAGAACTAGACACAGCGAGTACGAAAGTAGCAGAAATCCCGTATCAGTAACAAATATACGTAACAAATCGAAAAATGTATAGAGAGGAATGCATTGATAAATCAAGAACAATCGGAGCGCCAACGAAACGCCGAGACAATACTCATCGGGCAAAACGGAAGCCATACAGGTTGTAAACAGACAGAGATCAGCAGAAAATGACCAATCGAGACAACGCTTTGAAACCAAGCAATAAGAATAAGAGCGGAGTGTTTACGAGTAGAAGAGAATCCTGCTCAGTGATCTCCGACTGCTTCACTTTCTGTGCAACCACCTGACCAAGCAGAAAAAGAAGCGCATATAACAACGATCATCGCAATCTGTATCTGAAGCATACGAGAATCTGTTGCGGTGATGGCTCTCTGCTCACCATCGTCAAAAAATCACAGAGAAACGAAATGAATTCTGAGTTTCAAGCAATGGCGGGAGGCATGATGCGTGAACGTGAAACAAAGCGTTATATAGCAAGCGTTTCCGCGTGCGTTAGATGGTAGAACACCGGTTAAACTAGGGTTAAAACTGGATTCAACTGCGGTTCCCTAAGCACGCGAAAATCACCCGACACGAATCACTTTTCACAATTTTCTAATTTACCGTTTGAAAATATTCTTTTTGAAACTTAATATTTATTTTAAAAATAACCATTCCGGTGAATTTGTGACCGAAGCGCAGGTCGACCTGAGTAGTGATGATGCGCATGTTCTTTCACATACAACTGCAAAAGTTGGAACAAGAGCGAGGAAATGATTCAAAAACACGGCAGTTGAAAGAGCACAACAACATAATCGTAACCATCTCCGGTAACAAGACTTATTTCTTCAGCCGAAAGGAGAGAAACTCGGATGCGGCAACTGCGCCAATGGGGAAAAAGGATGCCTTCAAGCGACGGAAGCGATGTGAACGATCAGGTCGATCACTCGGGAGCTGCAGTTATCAGAATCAAGTGGGTTGGGTTGGTATGTATATCAATAACAAGAAGAATTTCAAATCGTCGAGTAGAGAGTTCAGAAGTCGTCAGTTTACCTGTATCCCCACTCGTTGTCATACCAAGACACCAGCTTCACAAAGTTCTTGCTCAACGCGATTCCAGCTTTGGCGTCGAAGATGCTTGATCTGCAAAAGTGAACCGAGCCCGATTGCATTAGTCTCGAAATTTTAAGATGGAAGGAGGGGGATGCATGGAGTTCTTTAGCACCCCCACCTGCTGTCACCGATGAAATCAGTGGACACCACGTCGTCTTCGGTGTAACCCAAGATGCCCTTGAGTTTGTTCTCTGACGCCTCCCTGTTGAATGCATTGATGTTAAACAGCCATATTCAGAAATTTTCAAGAGGATCGGTTTAGCTTACTTGATAGCAGCTTTGATATCCTCGTAGGTTGCCTCTTTCTCTAGCCTCACAGTGAGGTCGACAACTGATACATCAACAGTGGGGACTCGGAAGGCCATTCCAGTTAGCTTTCCATTGAGGGCTGGCAGTACTTTACCAACAGCCTATAATCAGATTCAAATAAGGGGTGTGAGAAGAAGGGTGAAAACAACAGCAGCCTTCACAGGAAGGATGCGGTTGGTGATGTTACTTTGGCAGCGCCTGTGCTGCTAGGAATGATGTTGAATGAGGCAGCTCTTCCACCTCTCCAGTCCTTCATTGACGGACCATCAACAGTCTTTTGTGTGGCTAAACAAAATAAAGAAACAAAAGTTTCACAACAACCTAAAGAAGTTCGTCCACGAGGAACCAAGAGAAGAAGTAAGACTGGACTCACCAGTGATGGAGTGGACAGTTGTCATCAGGCCTTCAACAATCCCGAACTTATCATGAATGACCTGCAATACTCATGAATTAGTCCGAGCACCAGGTTTTTGATGAGTCAGATAAGGGGGTGGAAGAATACAAAACCTTTGCCAATGGCGCAAGGCAATTGGTAGTGCAGCTGGCGTTGGACACAATGTCTAACTCAGGCTTGTACTCGTTCTCATTGACACCCACAACAAACATCGGTGCATCTTTGCTTGGGGCCGAAATGACAACCTTCTTAGCACCACCCTGGATTATTAAACCATAACTCAATCACTAAGCCATGAACTGATGCAAGATCCTTGAAATATTGAAGGGATGAAATCGTTCACTTGACATAACAGTACAAATGTCATCTTTCCTTGCGAAAGCATACAGATTTCAAAACAGAATCATACCTTCAAATGGGCAGCAGCCTTATCCTTGTCTGTGAACACTCCCGTAGACTCAACAACAAACTCAGCGCCAGTTTCAGCCCACGGAATCTCCTCAGGATTTCTACAAGGTAGAAACCGAAAGGTAAACAGAATGCAAAACTGCTTAAAAAGGGGCCTAGCATTTCAAGTTGCTCGTCACCTGATTCCAAAGACCCTGACTGGTTTTTCACCGAAGAGAAGGTTCTTCTCATCCTTCACCTTCAATTCATGGTGCTTCCAGGGACCGTGAACACTGTCATACTTGAACATGTATGTCTGCACATTTTTCATTACATCGATAGTACGGATCAGAAAAAAACCTGAAGTTTTTATAACATGCATACCTATCCTCTTCCAAAACGCAGTCAGAAATCATTACCATGTAATCGGTGCTGATAAATGGATCATTGACAGCGACAAGCTCCACATCATCTCTCTGTAGAGCAACCCTAGCAACCAGACGGCCGATCCTTCCAAATCCTGAGAATAAAACAGTCAAATATCGGATCCATTTCTATCCAAAACAAATCAAAATCCTACCTAAAAAACACGAGAAATCTTGCACACCAACTCAAAAAAAAGATTAAAAACTACGAAAAGAACATTCAGATCCACACATTCTACTCAGATCAGTCCATCCCAAACTCTCCATAAACCATTTCAGCTAACAAAAAAAGCAGAATAGCATAACACAAACATTTCAGCATACCATTGATTCCGATCTTGATCTTCCCCATGGCGAAATCTAGAACGATTATACCGAGACAAGAAGCTAAAACAAGGCACTGAGATATGAGGAGCCACTGGACGGCCCCCCTCTATTTAACGCCAAGGGCAGGGGGATGGAAAACCCTTGGGCGGTTCGAACCGGTGGGCTAAATCTACGGGTCAACACCCAACACTCGATCTCTCTAGAATTCGAATATTCCCTTCTGAAAGAAAATTGAATTTCGAATATTCTGGGCACCGATTGAAGAATTCGACCGTTAGGGCTACTCGAATTACGATGTGCCCGAAAAATAGCCGTTGGTTGGCGTTCAAAAGAAACTTCAATTAAGAGCAGTGAAATTCCTCTCTAATATCAAGTTGAATCTCTCTCGTTCTGAGTTCTGAAGAATGGCTTCCAAAACTGCCACAAAGGATATAATCACGTTGCGAGGATCAGCGGCTATTGTCAGCGAGTTTTTCGGTATGCATTTCAGATCTCTGTTTACGTTTGACTACTTCGAGTATCCAGTGAATTTTTTGGTTCTGAATCTGCGATAGCTTACTGATTTATGTTTCTTTTCCTACTGGGAAAATGAGATTTCCAGGTTACGCTGCAAATAGGTGAGCACATCTGCATGTTATTTGAGTTAATTTCTGCAGGTGATGGTTAGGGAATGGATTGTGATTGATGGGAGTAACTTTGCAGCATAATATACAATAGAGGACTTTATCCGGCAGAGAGCTTTGCAAGAGTGAAGAAATATGGGCTGCCAATGCTGTTGTCTCAAGATGAAGGGGTGAAAACATTCATTTCCAACTTGACTACTCAGCTTTCAGGTAAAAAAAAATCTATGTTACTGTGACCTACAATTGGACGTTTGGTGAAGCTCATGGTGTGAGTTGATTGAGAAGAATGGCTGGAAGCTGGGAAACTGCAAAGGGTAGTGCTTGTGATCATGAGCAGAGAAACTGGTGAAGTTTTAGAGAGGTGGAATTTCAGTATTGAGACAGACAATGAAGTTTTAGAAAAAGGGTAATGAAATGAAACGCACTATTCGGTTATTTTTGCTGCTTTCCAATCTTACTGATCCTTGAGTTTGCTCTGAAGAGTTTCAAGAGAGAAAAGTGACAAGGAAATCATGAGGGAAATTCAGGCAATAATGCGGCAGATAGCATCCAGCATTACATACTTGCCCTGCTTGGATGAGCCCTGTAAGGAAGAGTTTTCGAACATTTTCCAGGATTCCCTTGATCGTCATATATATAATGGACACTGGTTTGCATGTAGGTGTATTTGATGTTCTAGCATATACAGATAAAGATTGTGCAGTCCCTTTTACATGGATTGAGAGTGATCCCAAGCTCATTGCCAATCCGCAGATGGTGAAACTGCATTCTTTCGACACCAAGGTAAGCACTTTTTAAGCCTATTTTTGTTACCAACACCTAGTAATCCTGAGTACTATTCACTGCAGATTCACAAGGTGGATACTCTAGTATCCTACAAGAACGATGAGTTGGACGACGAGCCTTGATGCCACATTTATGAGTTTGACGACGAGTCTTCATTCACTAGGTGGATACTGTTCATTTTTCCTTTCATCTTTTGTCATAAACTGCTAGGGTGGAACGCAAAATCATCATGGTTGTGCTTGGCTCGATGATTTCTTCGGTTCCTGCCTCTGTTGTTTCATATTGATTGATGACTCGGAACAATCATGTCCGGTATTCAATTCAATCACAAAGCTTCAACCCTATTTTTTCTCTCATTATTTTGCAAGGAAATACACAGAGCGCCAATATCAACTTTACAAAATCCTCATACTTGCGAAGGAACTGCCTACTGTTTAAAATCCATCTGCAATTTCTCTCTACATAGTTTTCAGTGCATTGTCACAGGAGACCAGTACAGCAATCTACAAAATCTACAAGATGCCCCTCAAAGTACAACGAACTCTGAAAATAGTGGTTGTAAGCCGAAAGACTCCAGCTTTCGCGAGTCAGTGTACACCACGGTAAGCAGCTCCAGGGCATAGCTCACCTATGGAATCAATGTTGCAGTAACCATTGCACTCTCTCAGACAAGTCCAGCCACGCCGGGTTAGGAACCCATGAAAATCATCATCTGTGTAGAAGGTCTTATTCTCAGTGTGCACCTGCAGGTGGCTAGATTCTTCGCAATAACAGATTTTCACAGTCAAACCTGCAATTACATGAGCCGCATAAAAAGGGGTATGCAGTCTCAAATTCCTAAGTTAATCAGTGTCATGAAACAGAGCAGCATTACCTTCATCGACATGCAGAGTGTAGTTTCCCAGAGGCATGTTTCTATCGATTGCACGGATAACATTGTCTTCATCTTCCAACCAAAATGCCTGCTTGGTCCTAAGTCCAAAAGCAGATTTTATGGTTTCTTTAATTGCGTCTGAGGAAGCATCGATTCCAACTCTCTTGGTATATGCATCACATTTAACAATTATTACCCTCCCTTCGTATGTGCTGCTATCTTCACCTTAATAAAATGGAACCACTCTCAAGATAGCACCACACTGAAATTTAACCGATGCAAATAACTTTCACTAACCAGAACCAGGAGTACCCCTCCAATTCCATGGAGATACTCCATCTGCCCCAACAGTGTCAGCCGTGGCAATGGCAAGAGGATGCCCTTCATGATCCAAACCCCTTTCCAGATTTAAGGTTGATCTGCCATTAGCTGAAAATTTTTACAAGAAAGAAAAAACTCACGTTGGAATAGCAATGTTCTGTTAAACGTACAGATGGACTCAGAGAATCTATTGGATTTGTTACACTTCCAAAATGAATAGAAGGGAATAAAGAAGCAAAGCTTACCTTCAACGGGGCCAAAAGTAAGACTAGTTTCATCAATAGCTGCATCAAAATAATAATATTAATAAAGAGTTATGTTCATCAACAAGAGCAAAGAGTTACTTAGCAAATCAAACAAAAAAGTTCAAGATGCGGAATACACATATCAATAGCGCAAAGGAGAATCGATGTAAAAGGTTTATCCTCCGCAGATACATCATCGTAAATCAAAGAGAGTTACAATGTTAGAAATCAAATATAAACCTTTATCAGCGAAATTCATAAAGGAATCGACTTTGGAAGCTCCTGCATTGTTGGAAACTGAAGGGTTTTTCCAACTAGGGCCACTTTTATTCCTCTCATTCAAGATCTCCTCAATATCTTTGTAACAATTCAGCTTTGCAGACCCATTCCCATTTCCATCGGGACTGTTTTGCTTAGCTTTTTTGTACTCCTTCAACAAATTCCTCCACTTGTCAGTGCACATTGTCGGCGATCTATCAAACCCCTTTTCCTTCATTTTCATGGAAATGGTTTCCCACAAGTGTTTGTTAGACTTCGAAGTATTGAACAACAGATCAATTTCCTTACGAAGTGAAATAAGAACCCGGGTTTCTTCTTGAACCCACGTCTCAGCTCGCTTCTTTGGACCGGATGAAAACCCTGGATTCGAGTGATTATGATTAAGCGTGTTGGAATGATCATCTCCGCCACTGCTGTCGGGGACCACCACGTCGGTGAGTTGGAGATTGGACTGAGAGGCTACCGGGATGATCATGTTATTCTGATGAGGTGATTCCTGTTTCCCGTTGTAGAAATCCAGAGCCAACTCCTCTTCAGCTGAGCTCTTATCGGGCATAAACATGGCTTCCTCTGCACAAACTTCTTCCTCTTTACAGGAATTGGGGATTTCCACCGAAGTAGGGCTTCTGCGTTTTTTCGGTTGCCTCAGAGAAAGCATCCCCCACCGGGTTTTTCGATTCGGGTCGATTACCCTGCGGGTTATGGGCCCATTTCTGCTCACAGAAATAATGAAACATTGGGCTCGGCCCATCTATTCAAAAAATGATGGAGACCGGAAAAAGGGAATTCAAGGAAGAAGGAACTAGCCGTTGCGAGTCATTTAATGGTTCTGATGCGTTGCGCTCTACGAAGTCATCAGCGACCACTTGGGGAATTTCTGACCCACTGCCGGAAGAATGGGGTTTCAAGTTGATTCGTTGGGGCTTCGTACGAGAACAGAGAGCTTCAAGGTTACGGAGCGTGACTGAAATCGCCGACGTTCGTTTTTTCGAGTTTTCTGAAGGAAATCATGGGTGAATCTTCATCTTTCCCTGTTTGCCCATTTTCGCAGCAGTCCCCAACTAGTCAAGGGAAAAAGGTTAAATATTTTCTTCTCAAATATGAGATTTTTTTTAATGCTTCTTGGAGTATATTCTTTGTTCATCTTGTGCTTGTCGATATGGATGTATATATTTTTTTTTTGTCAAGTGTAGATCTGTTTTGATGGAAAGGTTAGTGCTTCTGCATTCCTCTTGTGCTTCCTCTAGCTTGTGGTGAATGCGTGGATGATGATATTAAGATTTTGTAGGAGAATTCCACACAGTGCGCCCTAACATCATCGATCTCCTTTGGGAGGTTCATGTCTGAATCCTTGGACTGGGGAAAATGGTCTGTTTTTACGCATAACAGACACTTGGAAGACGTTGAGAGATATTCCCGTCCTGGTGCTGTAGCTGAAAAGAAAGCTTACTTTGAAGCACATTTCAAGAGAAGGCGTGCAGAAAAGTTGCTTGAGCAGGAAAATGCTGCTTTGAGAGAGCACTCTGATGCAGATTCTGTTTCTCCATTATATGTGAATATGGAGCAGCGCAATGGGCATGAGCTGAATGGAATAGTGAAGGAAGAAGAAGTGTATTCTAATGATTTTCAGAATGTTAAGGATGGATGCTCAAACGAAACAACAAAGGAAGATTCTTCTCCTATGGAAGTTGAACCATGTGCTCCTGTGAAAGTGCAACAATTGGACCTAGGAAAAGAAGCATCTGGGCATAAGAGATGCAGCGAGGTATCTCTAGGAAAATGCCATTTCATTTTCTCAAGAAAAAGAGTTGTGATCACTTTTTTGCCTGACTCTCGTTCACCTACTTAATGTCGCAGGATGGTTGTACCCTGAGAGGACCAGCATCATCATCTGGGGAGAAGCAAGAAGTTTTCGCATGTTCGCCCTTCGTCAGACAGAGAATTGATCAACTCAAAGATAGCCGTAAGAGTCCAGACAGTAAGAATACCTCAAGGGACTCTCGCAGCAAACGGCCATCCTCAATTCACATGTCATTCAATCTTGGTCGTTATGGTGGAATCCAGAAATATGCATCTCCACGTTTTAGAGAGGTTGAGAACTGTCCAAGTGTCACTAGACCTCCGGCTAAGAGCTACAAAAGCAGAAGTCACTGTCAAACTTCATCACGGGTGGGTGCAGCACTTCTGAACTTCTATGCCACTTTACTTGGTTATGACGAAAATGCGTAGTCATAATTCGTTGCCCTCATTTTATGCGCAGGTTCCAGAAAATGACATGTTCAGGGGTCAGTCGACCACGGTTCTATCGGAGAACGAGTTAGTTCTGCTCTTACATTCAATGAAAACTATCTCAGGATATAGTATGTTCCAAGAAGCATTGTTTTCTTTGTGATCACGTGATCTGTTGATTTACAGAAGGACTCTGATGCAACGTGATGACTCGGTGATAAGAAATGATGACATTGATTCCCGGTCTGCATCTAAAAGGTAAGCTCATATTTATTGCTCATGAGTTAACATCAGCAAAAGAGATGCAATTGCTGTAACCAAAATTTGTGTATTCTTTCTGCCTCTTATGATTGAACTCGAAATTTATCATACTCCATTTCAGGTACTCTCAAGCTGCAAATAAATTTGGCAGCAGTGCACTATCACCACAGTTTTCTTCTTTCACCTTCAAGACTGAAGAAAGAGCAGAAAAACGCAAGGAGGTACGTTTGCGTGTCCGGTTTCCGTTCAAATTTGCTCACCTACTCTCTAATCATCCTGATCCACATCTACCCACCTCCAGTTTTTTCAGAAACTTGAGGAGAAATTGAAATTAAGGGAGGCAGACAAACAGCAAATGCATGTGAAGTCACAGGTAAACAAATGCAAAGTAAACCTAGCCAGTGCCATAATACACCACAATGCGTGCTTTGAAATGCGGTTGACAAGAAATCTGCTCTTTAGCTTCTATATGGCCTTCAACGAAAATGTCAATGTAAATGCAGGCTAGAGGAAGAAGTTCCTATAAGGATCTCCATGACACCCTTATGTTCAGAACCGAAAAATTTACTGATGGCACTTCATCAGCCAAGATGCCTAGTAACCTAAAGAAAGAGGTATCTGGTGGCCTGTTTCAACTTATTCTCTAGACACACACACCACACTCTACTCATGCATTAAGATCATCCTCCTATTAATCTCTCTAGCTCAATAGCTTTAGAATGTGGCATATTTGCAAGTTCTCAACTGAGATAGTATGTGTACTAGTATCAGATGAAATAAGATCTTGATACCCTGCAGACCCCTACAGTGAGCCAATCTTCCTCCAAAGCTGAAGAAGGCATTGCTCTCAAGGCTCAAGACCTCAACTCAAGACCGCCATGGAGGTTTTCATCTAAGGTCCGAGAAACAAAGGATACAGATTCAAAAAACCATGCTCCTACTCCCCTTTCTCATAGGTCCTTTTCAAAGAGAAGCATGACTGAAAATGCTTCACCAAATATCTACCACTGACTTGAAGAATCCTTTGTTTCTTACCGAGGGGTTTCATCCTATTTCTGGAGTGCAAAAAATGGCAAAAGTCATTCAGATCGGTGTTTCATCTTTTGTGTATACATATTATTATAATAGCTCATAATTCTCTCATAATATTCAAATTCTATAATTATAGTTAGGTATATCTAAATATTTTATACTCAAAATAATTTTTTTTAAAAAAAAATGTACACATGGCATCACAACAACCCTATCCCCAATTCCCAATCATGAATGGGGTAGCAGCCTACAGAGAAATCCCAATTGGAAGGTACGAGTACGACGTCGTTTCTTATCTTTCCCCAGCTAACCACAATAATTACCTAAAAATCCCAGCTAATCATCATGGCCCCTGTCCAGGCTTTCCCTCACACCATATATTTAATAAGAAATTATCAATTAGGATAAGGTTCCATATTCAACTCATCAGCTACTTTGGATTAAGTCAATATATTATAATTTGAAAACTAAATGGTACATAATCTTAGTGAAATTTTTATTTCAAAAATAATAATTAAATAAAACACACAGAATTATTACATGAGGCTTGACGGTTTGAAACAATCAAGGTGAAGCAAGTACTATTGTCTTAAAATCGAATTGAAGCATGGGTTTAGAGTTGAATTGTTTTTATAATAAATTTGATTGCTTATATATTTCTTAATTTTTTTATGAAAATTATTGAATAAAATCTAAAATTATGAATTTGAATTGAATTTATTCAATTAATACAACAATTCAAACCTTTTTACATCGAAAATTGAAAATTCATCTTATTTGAAATTTAAATGTATTTCCAGTTTGTGAAGCTATTGCACGAGGCTTTGACCGGTTCATAAATATCCCATGCGGCAGTTAATGGGTTCGTTTGCTTGGGTTCTCACGCCGGTTTCCTGAATAGGTGTATCATTTTTTTTTTTACAAGAACGAAGAATATAATTAATATCTAATTTTGATCTTGTGGCAAAAAGTCAAAGTAAACGGGTGTTTGGATTAAATTAATATTCGTTTGAGGGCAAAAGAACACAATTTCCAAGAAATGAAAAAATGTGCTTCCTTGCCTGGTTGAAGGGTTCTTCTTCTTACTTTTTTTGTTTTTTTGTTTTTGTTTTACCGGTGGGGGGTGGTAAATGAATGAATGAATAATTGGGGTGGTGGTACGGCATCATGGCTTTTAAAAAGAGGGGTGAAGGAGCAGCAGTGGCTTTGAACTTTGAAGTATCTGTGTGAGACGTGTAACCAGAAACAGTCAAGCTTTTGTGGAAAGGAGGGGTGGTGGTAAAGTTGTGGTCTTGGAATAAAGTTGCCCCTGTCCGAAACCCAACAACTAATCCCCAAAATTCTGTTTTTTTTTTTTTTGCCTTTTGTTTAGTTCCCCCACTTTCTCTCGAAGCATCTGTTCGCTTGAGTGAATGATGGGTGTCTCGAAAAAGACCGGATTTTTATGCCTATCGTAGCCACAACTTGGAGTTTTGATTTTTTGTTGCTTGCCCAAAAAGGTAGCCTTTCTAGTTCTTAAAAGTGAACAGAAAGCACCCAGGAATTTGAAGCAGAAGAGGAAAAGAGAGTTGGGGGATGGAGATGATGCATTTCCAACAACTGGGCAGGAGCTCTTACCGAGATTCTCTCAAAGTTTTAGAGTCTGATATTCAGCATGCAAATGATCTGTAAGAAATTCTGCTTTTCCTATTTTTCTGCTCTCCCCTTCTCTCTCTTAATTAATTTTCAATTTTGTAGAAGTTAGCAAGTTTTGGTTTCTCTAGCTGCATTAGATTTTATGATAAGGGCGATCTGTTGAAATTACCGCCTCCTATCTGCCCGCAATCCTGTGTATCTCGGACAATATTATATTCTGCTGCTTTTCCAGTTTTGACTGATGATGAACGCGAGTGCTTTAGTGCACAATTCACAGAGTTGTCTTTCATAAGAGATGCTCTTAGGGAGTCATTCTTTGTGATTCTGGAAATTCTATTTCATGTTGTTTACAAAGCGAATAATCGCATCCTCATGTATAAGCCAATAGTGTGTCTAAAGTAGGCAGATTTTTACAAGAGAAAGGCCAAACATAGTGGTTGAATTTTTTCTGCAAATGATTTTGTTCTTCAGGGCTGCTGCAATTCCTAAAGCCAAGGGAGGGACGCGCTATCAAATGAAGCTTGTTCACAACAAGCTGTTGCCGTTCTTCCTTTATTTTCTTCAATGGATCGATTGTTCCTGCTCCTGTACCTGCTTTTTGCCAAGATACTTCAATCTTTTCCACGTGCTTGTTTACAAGGTGTGTCTTCTGCGATCTCATTTGTTAGATTCTCATCAATGGCATCAAACTTGAGAGTATCATCACCGGCAGGTGTATTCTGATGGGAGGCCAAGAATATCAACTCATGGAAGAAAAGCATCCATCAAGGAATTCTATGGTTTGTTCTTGCCATCTTCCCCCTGGTATATTCTTTGGAAAAGCTTGACTGATTGAAACAGAATGTATGGCAGCTGTTATACTTCCATCACTCGAGCAACTTCACTACAATCTGGTGGAGGAACTGGAGTCTGCAGATGAAACTAATCATGAGTTAAACAGCACAGGGAAGAAAAAGAAGAAGAAGAAGAAGGAAAACATCAAAATAGGAGGTGTAGAATCAGACCGAGATGAAGAGTGTGGAATATGCTTGAACTCATGTACTAAAATGGTCATGCCCAATTGCTGCCATTCGATGTGCATCAACTGTTACCGTGACTGGTATGAAGTGTATGCTGCTGGGTCTTCTTCAACTGATGGAGGTTTCTCAGCGTAGTTCTGTTGTCAAATTTGCAGGAACACAAGATCGGAGTCCTGCCCTTATTGTCGAGGCAGTCTAAGGCGGGTTAAATCCAAGGATTTGTGGGTTTTAACCTGCAAAGATGAGGTGATTGACAGGGAAACAGTTTCAACAGAAGACGTGCAAAGATTCTACCTTTACATAAGGAACCTGCCCAGAGATTCCCCAGATTCAGTGTTCTTGATGTATTATGAGTATCTGATATGATTCAGTGAGGGAGAAGTAGTGGAAGCCGACCTAAATGCATTTTAGAGTCTGGTAAAGGCACAGTTCTCTCACAAATCACCTCAATAAAAACCACATCAACCACACAATTTGGTTGTTTGAAATGAATGTTTTTTCATTGCATGACAGACAGTAGAAGAACCAAAACTTGATATACAAAATCCAAACCTCTTGTTATTGATCCCTTTATCCTGAATAAGCCAGGAGAAGAACATTGCGAGAACAACATATGAGTAAACGAAGCCAATGAAGAGCTTCAGTCAGAAGCCTTACCTTTTGTTTTACAACAGTGGAGGATTGGTATTAGCATCTTTCTTCCTTCCCTACTCTCAACAGTGGGGAATTGGTATTTATTCTCTGGAGACCCTCGTTTGAAAGAATGCCATCTTCAGTGTTTGAAGTGGCGGCCCTCGAATCGGATGCGAACCCCGTCAATGTCCCCGACGCCATCGCCGGCAACGCAAAACCTTGGCCAATCCCCGGAAAATGTAATCGGATACGATGAAAAGCGATCCCATAGGGCTACCTCGGCCCGTTTCTTAACGGGTATGAGCCTAGCCCAGTTAGTTTCCTTTGGGCTAGGCCCACCTCACTTCGAAAAATGAAATACATATTAATATATAGTCTCTGTTGGCGGCGCACTTCAGCCCATGACGCGTACTCATCAATCCGTCAACTTGCAGGCTGAAGCTATTCCGATGGACGTATTTCTCCCCGGAGGAGTTGCTAGTTCAGAGGTATGGTGAGATTTGTTTCTGGGAAAATTATCTGTTCCCAAATCTTGCCATGCATCAGTGAGAAGAGTTGCCCTTTCGCTGAAAAGACTGGTTGATTATTGATCATTACGGGGATAGAACGCTGGCTCTAATTCGATGCAAATTGATGTAATTACAATTTTCTTGCAATCTCTCTGGAGGTGTTGTTGACGAAGATCATCCCCTTGAATGGAACTTGTGGAAGTGAGTGAACGTGGGGATTGATTTACATGGAAGAATGATGTTTCCCAGATAGTTCCACATCTGAATACTATGAAGCAAATTAGATACATAGTTTTACAGCATGAACTGGCCTAGGAAGCTTCGTCCAACTACTTTCACAATGGTGTTTATCTCAGTCAGGATGCTACTTGTCTTTTCATACCTTGTGCTATCTACTATCTTGAACCATTGTCTTGTTGGATCGCATGCATTGTTGTTTTCCAAGCATGCGCAACTCTCTGTGATAATGATGTTGTTTGCGTCTGCAGCTAGGCATGCCATCGTCCCGTCGTCAAGGGTGGTGGATAAATGCATCTTAGAGCTGGAGATAGTTTCCCATCTTGTACCATTGTCGTTGCAAAGGATGGTCAGCTTTGCAGGCTCCCCCAACTTCTCTCCCTTTAAGCAGAAGTATGTCCCCGTGACAGTCAAGATATGCTGGGGACTATAGCCCCATGATTCAGCCTCTGAGCATGGGCGCAAAACCAATGGTCCTAACCATGAGGTTTTTTTGACACAGAGGCCTGTTGATGGATGGAAAAGTACTTTATGTAGACGTCTCTCCTTGTATCCCGGTCCTGCAATATCAAATGTAAGATGAGCTTGTGACTTAATGTGTTGAATTGCCAAAACAACATTCTCAGTTTTTTCAGGAAGATTCTATACCTCTGAATGGATATTGAAGAGCAGATAGCTTGTCTATTGTAGTCTGATTTCTGATCTGAGACCAATCCCAGCTATAAACACCGTAAGTTTCATCCTTCCCAATTGTCCCTTCTCTTATGTAGTAACTTCCTGGGAGTGTCCACAACGCCCAGTCCAAATCTTGCTCAGCTGCCCACCCCATGAAGCAGTTCAAGTACCTATTGTCATTTACATTGGTGCCTCTCATATCCACTCCAAACTCACTTATGAATAAAGGGTAACCCTGGTCTAACAAAAAGCCCCCTCTCCTCATTATGTCTCCCACCACCTGCCCGCAAATTTGGTTGGCATTACTGTTTTTCCAAGCCTGCCCATCTGAGAAGCCATACCAATGCAGCTCGAAGACCAGCTTATTTGGAAAGGTTAACTTGACTTGTTGGATGCGAAGAAATGTGAAGTCTCTGTCGTAATTTAGACCAGACAAAATGACAAGAACATTCGGATTGGCTTTGTGAACAGCCTCGGCTCCTTTTTGCATGTACCTGCTTCATGGGAACCTTGAGAATTCATTACCTTTCTGCATGGACTGAATGTATGAGAGTGTACCTGTACCAATCGATGAAGTTTTGCTTGGGACCACGAAGCTCATTCCTCAGGCTCATTGCAATGACACTTTTTGTGTCATTGAATGTGGTGGCCACTTTGGTTAGCCCCTGAATCCATAGGTTAGGATCGAAGTAAACGTCCCCAAAAAATCCATTTCCATCGGAGCTGCTGCAGCACCAACCGGGCTTGCTTGTGTGGTTATCTAGAATGATCATCACATTCTTCCTTGCTAGACTTGCCACCACTTCCTGATCACAATATTCATAGATAATTTGGTTAGTAGTTTCTTCAAGGCTTGACAACGTATTTGCTAGCGTTGAAATTGCAAGTGGTGGTTAGAATAGTGTAGCCACCTCTATGAAGGCCTAATTAATGTCTTCAGCCACAGGTTTCCTTATCATCATTTTATAATGAGATCAGTGACTATCTTACAGCCTTTAACATATGCTTCTTTATTGAATATCTTACAGGTTTTCTTCCTACTCCTCTTGAACAAGATGAATAAACAGTAGCAGCAAGAAAACAAGACAGGGATCCCTTTTTTCTAGGCTCAAGATGAAGACTTGTGCTTCTCAGTTCTTTTGACTGTATGAAAATTGACAGGTAAGAACAGACTTACCTGGTAAGCATTGATGAGAGGAAGATCAATGATCGAGGGGTTGTTTGTCTGAAATCCCTCCAGGGCTTCATTCAGGCCAAGGTTTGTGAATGATTCTCTAACAGTAACAGATGCAAGCGTATCATTGGTAAAGAGGAAAAGTGGCCACGTCAGCCTAACACAGTTAAATCCCATGTCTCTGATCTGCTGTGAGATCTCGTCAACTGAGTGATAACTCAGGCCCTCAGCCACCACAGCATCAAGATGAGAAGGCCAGTTCACACATGCCAGCTTCACCCGTCGCCCCGATTCATCAATGATCCACCGTGATGACGTCAGCAACGGCTGTGCCGCTGCAAGACGGATGAGGATGCAAAACAAGATGGGTAATATCTTCACCATGGTTTGTCTTGAGATTTCGTTGAACTGGTTCTTATAGGGAGAAAGTGGAAAGCCACGAGACTCTTTATCCAAAGGGTAGCTTTGCTTGTGGTGAAACCCATCTCTATCGAATAATCAGTAACACAAACAGCATAAATTAATCCTGCAAAGAATCCATTAGAGTACCTTAAGTTGGTGAGGATGAAAGACTTGCAAGCCAATACTCGGAGAAAACGTCACGCAACGTTACCATTGGACTTTGGGCAGTACCTGGTCACATTTACGCTTTTCTGCTTTCCCCGAAGCTACTACGACACGTGTTGTGCTAAGAAACGTTGTTTTTTCCCCCTTTAGTGGTGTGCACAGACCGGTCCTGAGCAAGCACTTCAACTCAAACCGGACTCAACCATTCACGTGCTGAAGCCACCATTAGCAAGTTCACTTTCCCTGATGCACCGCATGCAATTATTGGGAGCAAGTCAAACTTGCTCATTCCTAACTGAGCGAGTCATATACCCCCATGAAGCAAAAAATCACAGTGAATTTACAAAAACTTGCCAAGAGAGCATTCAGAAAATCATGGACTTCTAATGCAAGCGAAGTCCAAGAACTGACCTAAGTCGCTCCATTCAGAAAACTACTTTTGAGCTGACGGTATTAGTCAAAATCTTGGACAAATGATGGTCAAGAGTGAATCCCTTCGTCATCATCTGCTCCCAGACTCCAAACGCCATAGAATGCTTGTCCGCTTTTATAAGACCTGAGATCATCACTTTGAAGGTGACTGCATCAGGGGAAACTTCCCTAGTTTGCATCTCCTCGAATAGTTGCAAGGCTTCACTAATTTTCAGAACTCTGCAATATCCATTTAGAAGTGCATTGTAAGATACAACATCAGGGCGAATCCCCTGCTCCATCATATCATGAAATATCGAATGGGCCATGATTGTTTGACCGTTCTTACAAAGAGAGTCAATAATGGTGGTATACAGTTCAAGGCTAGGTAGTATATTCATGCTTTCCATTTGGTTCAGGAGGTTCTTAGCGCCAACCGAGTGGCCTTCTTTAAGAAAAGCGTGAATCAGAGTATTAAATGTCACTGTATCAGGAGCAATTGCCTTCCTGTGCATATCTCCGAACAGCTTATAAGCTCTCTCACTCTTACCAGCTTTGCAAAGAGCACCAATAATGGTATTGTATGAAACAACATCCATGACCCCTCTATCCTCCATCTCATTAACAAGCAACATGTAGGCCTTGTCTACCCTATTAACTCGGCAGAGTCCTTTCAAAAGTGCATTATAGCTGTACTGATCAGGTTTTATTCCATTGGCCTCCATCTTCTCCATGAGTTTCTCGGCCTTATCCAGCATCAGGGCGTTACAGCAATGGTTCAAAAATGTGTTGTGAGTGGTCAAATCAGGCTCACAACCATTTCTTCCCATGAATTTCTTGATTGCGAGTGCTTTATCAATCCTACCAAGTCGACAAAACCCATCTATCAGAGTATTATAAGTTAATGAATCAAAGTTCACCTTTTCTCTCATGTCACCAACAGTAAGCTCGTAAGCCAAGTCAACTTCACCGATGCCACATAAACCAACAACAAGTGCTCTACATGCTTTACCATCTGGGATAATACCTTTATCTATCATCATTTTCCACATTCTAACGGCATCATCATACCTTTTCACCCTGAATAACCCACTAATAATAATCGTATAGGAAACCACATCAACATCTCTACCCTTCGCTCTCATTAAACTAAGCACTTTCAGTGCATCATCCACGAAATTCTCACTACACAAAAGATTCATGTAAATATTACAAGCCCAGGTATCAGGAACCATCTCAAGCCTCTGAATATCCTTAAGAAGCCTAGATATAAGATCAAAGTTTCTAACTTCACACAGCCCCGAAATAAACCTTGAGTAAGTAAATGAACTTAAAGAATACCCTCTTGCACTCATTGAACGGTAGTACAATTCTGACAAGTCAAAACGCTTGTGTTTTATCAACACACCCATAAAACGGTTGTAGTCCACGGAAAACATCCTGCACTCCGATTCAGACATAACGTCGAACACATGGATGGCCTGATCAATGAGCCCGGATTTCACACAAGCGGCAATGCAAGAACGATAAATAAGTCGTTGCTTGAGAAGAGCTCTTTTCATTTTCCAAAACCAATACTCCGGGAATGCATGGTGCACTCAAAACGAACACCGGTCTCCCGGAGTCACAAAATTCAATCCCAGAATTACAAACAGACGGCATAAGCAGAGCAAGCCAGAATACTCAAGAATATCGAGAACTGGGCTGAGCCCATAATGTTATCCGATAATGGCCCTTTTGCATGACCCATTAAACGCTAAGGGAATATTCGATTGATGAAGATTGATTTTGAAATTATTTTATTTAATAATTGTTTGTTAAAAAATTTAAATTAAACTCGATAATTTAATTAAAATTTATTTTAAATAAATCTACAACTTTATACGTATGTTTATTAAAAATAGAAAAAAGAATATATTTTATGTTGAAATTATTACATATATTTTAAATTTATAATAATAAATTATATTTATCTTAAATAATACAATTATAATTTTAAATAAACTATCAAATAAACCCTAAAAATAAGTTTCTATCACATAAATTTTGTATAAACTATTTTTTTCAAAATAAAAAACGTAAAATCGTAAAATTTGAATGTTCAAAACACAATTAAATCATTATTTTTAGTATCAAAACCAACTCTTGGATTGTAACCGGATAATGATACAAACTTTAGTGAGAATGTTGAACTTCCAAAAGGGATGGAAGGACCCGATCTAAGAAAATGTGAAAATAACTTAGGCAAATACTATCAATTAACAACATGAATAATTTATATAAAATAATTTTTCCTAATTTTATATAATATTTTTTTAATAAAAAATAGAAAATATAAAATCATGAAGATTAACCCCAAAACTAAACATCTTTTGATGACTCTTTATTTAAATGTTGATTTCGCACAAAACAGTAGCATAAACAGTAGAAAACCAGCAGCAGAAGATCAAAATCAACAGAGCTTTCAGTTTCAAGCGGCAGCACTGATGCACTCAATCGCCTGCTTGCAAATTCCAGTCATGGTTGCCTCGGGACCGTACACCTTCATAATGAAGAAGACAAGAATCATCAAGAGATACAGATTTCAACCCCGGCTGAGAAACAAGTGTGGGTTTATTTACCTCAATTGGGATGCCGATTTCTTCTGCAAGGCTTCTCATTTTTGCAAGTCCCTTCTGGTAGTTGGGTCCTCCTCTTCTCACATACAAGTGCATTCTAGCAGCCTTGAGCTTGGATTCCTGGCTCACAGGGTATTAGATTATGAAAACTCGCTGGATTCGTTGCAAGAATGTGTTGTCACTGTACCTTTTCCTTCAGAGCACGGATGATGCCGTTGAATGTGGCAGCAACATCAGTGAAGTTAGCAATGCCGCCACCGATCACCAGGGCTCTCTTGCGCCCATCTGGATCTGCAGTTGCACACTGCGAAAACGCAATTCGCATCACTCGGGCATCTATATCACATGGAAGCTGAATCCGAAGGTGAAGGATGTAATGCTCACATCAATCACAACACGGGCGTAGTGCAGGACCTCGTCTTCATTGGGAGCTCCACTGTATTCTGCATAGTTTCCAAGCTCAGAGGCGTACCCCAGATCTCCTACCTACATGATGTATGATTTGTTAAGGGTGAAGTATCATGGAGTTTGGGAATAAGTAAGAGAATTGAGATATGAAGAAGCTGAAGAACAGACTGTATCTGCATAGATGACACTTGCTCCACCTCCAGCAACCATGGTCCAGATCCGCCCTTTCGGGTTCAAGATGGTGAACTTCAGAGAAGCACTGGTCTGATACATAAGCAGCAAAGCGAACCATGTAAGGTTTGAATGCTAGATGAAATAGAGTGAATGTCTATATGGACAGTACAGCACCTTTTCATCAAGTCCATGGATGAAGCTTTCTGCAGGGGACAAGACTCTTCCAAATGGCATGGGGAATTCGATGTTCCCCCATCTGGATTCACAAGTTCATGTGGTTAGCAGACGAAAGCTTCAAAGCATACAAAAAAGAAGCATCATACTTCTTGAAGTTCTTGAAAGCAGCAGTGTCATCAAGCTCGCCTCGCATGTCCAATGGAAATGGCTTTCCATTGACCAAGGTGAATGGATTCATCTCAAGGAATGTGAAATCCAAATCTGGAAGAAACAAGTTGTGTAAGACAGAAATTGATTACAAAAGGCCACAAGTTTATACAAGATTTCAGGCATACCCAAAAATACAGCAAAGACAATTTTAATAAAATCCTCGATCACAGGCTTGATCTGTTACACATCAAAGAACTTGAGTCAGCAGCGCCAACACATTCTCAACCATAACTTGCAACATTGCAGATTCGTTACTGATCCAAGATGGAAAAAAGGAGCATACTTACCTCCAAAGGCAGTGTTGCCACTAATGGAGCACAGACTTCTGATGTTAAGATGGCATTTGTAGGCACGAATATGGTTTTGACCTGAGTCAATTGAAATGGTAAGGCATAGAAGGGGCTCTACAAATATGTTTACATAACACAGGTGCAAAAAAAAACACAGTACCTTGTCCCAGTTCTCTTCAATTTCAATTCCTCCACATTCTGAGAAGCTGATACTGCAACCAAGTCTCTCAGAAACAATATTTAGATAAAACTCCTCATTGTGGGGAACAAATGGTTCGACAATGAATGTGGTAATAGGTCCTTTGCAGAGCCCCATCTCCACCTGTTGGTATAGAAACAAGCACAAGAAAAAGGAATACCAGTTAAAACTACATCTCAAGCAAGCAAAAGGATCTAGGCTGTATAAGAGTAGGTTTAGTGCAAGTATTAGAAAGAAGATAGCAGGGCAAGTGCCTCTTTGCCAAGTCGTTCCGCCACGAATGCAGAAACCCCAGCCAAATCAAGGTTCAATGCAACAAGACCACTTTTTCCACGTTTCCCAAACAGCATATCTGGTTTTACAACGAGTCTTGTTGAGGACAGCCATGGCTCCTTGTCCACTAGTTTTTTAAGATCTGTGGACTCAGTAACCTACCATGAGAAAAATATGATCAGGAACTGATGTATTAGTACATTTTCTACGAGTAGCCCATGAAGAAACATGGTTTCAACTTTCAAAAAGCGCCTTTTTTCTGACAGCGAAGTAACATATAACTCGATCACAAACTCGAATTTCAGAATAATTGCTCTCCCAGGGAGTATGAAACTTACTTGAGCAGATTTGATTTCCAGTTCAGTCCCAGATAACCTCTTGAAATGCTCTTTCAGGAGTCTCTTGGAATCATACTCTCTGATCTTCTTCCTCGCCATTTCCTCAAGATCCTGAATTGCAGTAATCAATTCATACCAAAATTCAACTGCCCAGATCCAAATGTTCCCAACAATCGACAGCAAAACAAAGATACCCAGTTGACTGAAAAAAACAATTGAATCAACACTCTTTCGAAAAGATCAGACCTTTGAAGACGCAGCAAGAGATCCTGGTAATGAGACAGATCCCAACTGCTTATTCAACGAATGTGAACTCCTGGAGGCTTCTAAAGAACGAAATTTCAAATGAGTCAAAAATCTGGCAATTCAAAATCAACAAACAGGAGACATATCCATTCAACTAAGGCGTTTCGTTTGGCGTTTTTTAGAGTATAGTGGATGAGGTAATGGCCACGCACGTCACCAACCGTCCAACCAGTCTATCTGTACCAACCTTTCTGGTGAGAAATGCAGATTAACCATTGACTGGTAGTGGCATGTGATCGGCTGTATAATTTTTTCTACCTAAATTTACTGTCCTTGATAAACTTGAAAACTAGGAACCCAAAACCAAGAAAAGGAAAATCCAATTGCAGGGATACATCTTTTATATCGGGGATACAGCACACTACTTCACACTTCAGAGTAACGTAGTCGCGTGATGACTTACCTGTTTGGTACAGCGGGTAGAAAACGGATGCAATGTAGCAGAGGAAACTTCTGGATCTTGGTGCAATCCTTTATACTTCCATACAATTCACTGACATAAATGATGAATCTTGGGGCCAATTTGTAATTCTTTCCCGATTTTGTCGGTATTAGAAGCTTTCGAGGAACACCGTTTTCGCTTTCTTGGAACCGGAAGCGCTCCTCGATAAGCCAGATTCCGCCCGATTGAGGTTGGTCATAGTGTTGGCGGGTCTCGAGTATTGCGAGTTCTGTTTAGGGTTTTTCTTCCACGAATTAGAGTATTCCGATCGGATGGATAAAGAGAAATTTGAGGAACTGAAGACCCATTTGGCGAATTTCTTCAATGAAGCGAAGGAATATGTTCAGACTGTTCCTCTTCCGCAGCATTATGTAGCCGCCGGAGTACTTGTGTTCACTTTAATTATTCTTCTTATCAAGTGAGCTTCGACTCTTCAAAGGCTTCGTTTTGCTTCCGTTGGATTGTGGTTTGTATAGAGTTTAGATGGTGGGCAGTGACATGGTTCTCTCTTGGTTTCCTCCACGAGAGTAATGTGGTTGCCTGTTCCTTTACAGTTCATGTCTTCAAGCGTAGGTCTTCTAATACTATTTTGCTGATGGAATTAGTGGAAGTGGAAAGACTACTCTGTTTTCCCAGGTCAGGATGAAAGATAGTATCCAGAATTTCATGAAATTGATTTTTATGCTTCTGATGATAAAAGGTGTTAACTTTATTTCTTTAGTTTAGCTGCGAGATGGCTCATCTCATCAGCGTACTGTGACTTCTATGGAGCACAATGAAGGAACTTTTGTTCTGCACTCCGAGGCATCTAAGGTAATTCACTTTTTTGCATGAACATGCGGATTGATACATTGTGGCGCCCGCTGTGACATAGAGGACAGCATTCAGGCATCGAATTTCATGTTGGTCTTTGCATACTTGCTGCTTTTATTTGACTGGCATGGTTAGATCATTTTGTTTGTTTGGTTTTTTTTTTTTTTAAGAAGGGCAAAATGAAGCCATTTCACGTTGTTGACGTCCCTGGTCATCCACGACTTAGACCTCATCTGGATGACCCTGTGGCTCAAGTAGCCGGCATTGTTTTTGTGGTGGATGCTTTGGAGTTTTTACCAAATATTCGTAGAGCTTCAGAGTATGCTTCATGTTATGCATGTCCGTCCATGAATGGAGCTTTGTTCTCTGAATTGAATGACTGTATTTTTCTTAGATATCTTGACCAAGGGAATTGTAGTGAAGAATAAGATTCCAGTGCTTCTACTGTGTAACAAAATCGATAAAGTTACTGCACATTCAAAAGATTTCATCAGAAGGCAGCTGGAGAAGGAAATGTGAGATGCCATTACTTCCATTATCCCAGCATTCCTCGCAAGTTGAAAAGCAATGCCGCGCTATAGCTAGCTTGTTTTCTCTCTTTAGCTATTGCTTTTCTATTTATCTCATTCGTTATGCTGCTGCAACTCAATTTCTTGCCTTCATATATTCTTCCACTCAAGTGGTCACCTCTTGGTTTGTGTTATTGTTCAGAGACAAGCTGCGGGCATCAAGTACAGCGGATACTTCCAACGAATACACCCTTAGGATCCCGGAGAAGCTTTCACCTTTACTCAATGCCTCAACAGAGTAACAACCGCAGAGTCTTCTGGTTCAACAGGTGATGTTTCTCAGTTGGAGGAGTTTATTCGTACGCATGTCAGCACACTGTAACATGCCTCCACCAGAGCACGATGAAAGCCTGATCATAACAAGGCTGTGCATGTCTTTCAGTAACTTGGATCTTTCTTCATAACCAGTAGTAGATTTTAGATGGTTTTTGTACGTGCTTGTCATTTCTTAGTTGAAAACTTGGTTCTTTTCAGGATTCATCTGTCTTCTTCTTCTTCTTGGTTCTTGATCCCCATCTTGATCATTTGCCCGGCCCAAATGGGCGTCGGTGAGCAGTACCCCAGGTCTCATCACAGCAACATCATGGTCCTTTTCATCCCAAAAAGACTTCCACAGCTCTGCCGGAGGCGGTCAATGGCTGTGGGCGTGCAACTGGGACTACGAACGAGAGGCCGAGGGGAAAACCGGGCTGGGTGTTCCCATCTCGCAGACCCACTTGCAAACCAATCCCTAACGAGCGGTCTCAACACGGTGGCGTAGAAAGAAATGGTCCGCTTTTGGCCGGTTGATCGTCTTCCTTGTCCGATTGCTTGATTTTCTCTCGCCCCACTACGTGACACACGACAAAGCGGTGCATCACATCCGGCAGTGCCTGTGGGCTTCGGTGGTTCCCGACCCTGTGGTCGCCATTGCTCTGGCTGGCAGTTTCACTGCGTTGGCCCCAGGATCCTCTCAAAATCACGCACAAAAAAACTATTTCCCCAATAAATAGTGAAAAACTTAAATGTATCGGTATTTAAAATAAAATTATATAATAACAATTATTAGCTTCATATATAAACTTTTAAACTTAATATTAATAATAATCAATATGTAATCTACACAATCACCAGTGAAATAAAATAAAATTATAATTCTAGAATTGAATTAATGTTTTTATTTGATAATGAATCTGATTTTATTGTTTATTTTTTAAAAAAAAAGAATAAAAGCGGTTAATTAATAGGAAGAATTACAACAATAATTTAGTTAGTGGAATAAATGATTCATTATTCTTGTGGACACGTGGGCGATGATTAGAATGGGCAAGGGAGGGTAGTTATCGCACATTTGGCGCTTTCTTTGTAATTTAATCATCACTCCCATTGAATGGGTTTGAAAGCCAGAATATTTCCCACATGCGAAAAATGGAGGAGAGACAAGTCGTGAATTTCGCTGGGACTTTATTTTCAACTTCTATGGAGCTTATAATATTAAATCCTGTGTTTTAAATTAGAAAAGAAATTATGAATTCTTCGTGTGAGCAATTTAAGTTTGAAATGATTAAATCTTGATTGAATCGTTTGATTATTTATAAAAAAAAATTGAAAAATTAGACTACGATCCAATTACAGTTCGATCCAATGCTTTAAATCGTAAAAAAAAAAAACCATTAACCGTTTGTAATTGTATTACATCATTCAATACTTTGAATAATTCTATAAAATCAAAGAAGATATTTATGAATCTTTTTATTATTAAAAAAAGTAATAAATAAGAATATCATGACTTAAATAAAGAAATTCATTTAATTGTGGCGTGCCCCAATCGAGTGGTGTTCTTGTAATCACGTCACGGCTGGGCCTGTTGAGATAAGCCCTTCTGGTTGTTAATACGAATTATTAGAGCGGTTTTGTGTAAAGCTGTTGGCAAGAAGGATAAGGCGCACTTGCTCCACTACAGCCATGGGCATGGGCATGGGCATGCAATCAAGTTGGCGGAGATGAGCACTACGTGAGAGTTATCGGAGACACACAGACCTCACCTTATCCCTTCTTCATTCCCACCACACCCTCTTCTTCTTCATATCACCGGATCGCAAGCCCAAACACTTTGTGTGGGGAAAAAGAAAACGATGCAGAGAAGCAAGAGTTTGTGTTGGTTTTATGTGGAAATGTGCTTTAAAATTCGGTTCAAACACCTTCTGGTTCCATCTTTGAAAGGGTAAGCCCCCGCTCAAAACTAAGAAAAAGAAGACGCTATCGAATAAAATGAATAATATTGTATAAAATAGAAAAATTCGATAGATAATATAATAAAAAGAAATTATGTATGTTTAGTGTACGTAATTTTATGAAATGAGTTTGTTTAATTTTTTAAAATTTGCAATACAAATAAGAAATTAAGACTTTATGATTAATTTTATAAATTATTGAATTTCTTATATTTTAGTAATTGAATAAGAGATTGATTAAAAAAATATGGTATTTATTTTATCTATTTTTAAAAATATATTTATGTAATAACATTAAATCATACAATAATTTAATATTTTAAATTTTACAATATATATATTTTTTTAAAAAATTGTAATATAAATCCCAATTTTACAATTTTAAAATTGAATTTATAATATTAATTTATGAATTTGAGTGGGTGACATGATTTTATATTGTATGTGTTGAACCGTGTGCATCTTAACTTACTATTTCTTCTTGACTGAGAAGGATGGCGATTGTGGACAGGAGCACATTGAGGGAATATGCAACAAGGAAGTGATTGAATCTGAGCCATCTGTCCAGGTGATAAGGCAGACGGGATCGACGGCGATTTCTTTATCCTCCCGGATTCCCACTCACTTTTAACAAATGAAAGCGAGCTTCATGTCGACCGAATTTCGCATGCATCGCCATGTCATTTTACCTCTATTTAAGCGATGCTCGGGGGAGGCGGCAAGGGCTAAGAAAGCAAGACCCGGAGATAGTACCTTTTTCCAGTTAGGAAATGGCTCCGGTAGAAGCTCTCCCGGCCGGTGTGGCGGACGGCAAGGTGCCGGCGGCGGACTCCAAGAAGGCGTACGTGACATTCTTGGCGGGCAGTGGGGACTACGTGAAGGGAGTTGTTGGCCTGGCCAAGGGGCTTAGAAAGGTGAACACTGTTTATCCTCTCGTCGTCGCCATCCTCCCCGATGTGCCGGAGGAGCATCGGGAGATTCTCCGATCGCAGGGATGCATCGTCAAGGAGATTGAGCCGATTTACCCGCCGGAAAACCAGATCGAGTTCGCCATGGCGTATTACGTCATCAACTACTCCAAGCTTCGGATTTGGAATGTGAGCAACCACAACTTTTGCTGATAGTATTTTAATGGGGATTTGGGTTTCACATCATTTATTTACAGTTCCTGGAGTACACGAAGATGGTTTACCTTGACGCCGACATCCAAGTCTACGAGAACATCGACCATCTTCTGGACACACCCAACGGCTACTTCTACGCTGTAATGGATTGTTTCTGCGAGAAGACATGGAGTCACTCCCGGCAGTACAAGATCGGTTACTGCCAGCAGTGCCCAGACAAGGTGAAGTGGCCGGCGGAGATGGGTTCTCCCCCGCCGTTATACTTCAACGCCGGCATGTTTGTTCATGAACCCAGCAAGGAAACCTACGAGAGTCTGCTTTCTACTCTGCGCATCACTCCACCCACACCCTTCGCCGAGCAGGTGACGTTTCCGATCATACGCCACGTACTAAGCCGCCTTTCAACCGATTCTAATTCAATATGATCTACAGGATTTTCTCAACATGTTCTTCCAAAAAATCTACAAGCCCATTCCGTTGATCTACAACCTCGTCCTGGCAATGCTGTGGCGCCACCCGGAGAACGTGGAGCTCGAGAAGGTCGAAGTCGTTCACTACTGTGCTGCAGTAAGAGCTGTTTATTCGAATCACTTGTCGATTATTTTTAGTTCCGACATGAGATGAATGCGTTTTCCGATGGGCGGCTGATCAGGGGTCGAAGCCGTGGAGGTACACGGGAGTGGAGGCCAACATGGACAGGGAAGACATAAAGATGCTGGTGAAGAAATGGTGGGATGTTTATGAAGATGATTCTCTTGACTTCAAAGGTGAACCTTCTTCAGCAGTGTCGAAGCCGGCGATCATCGCGTCTGCTCCTGAACCGGCGGTTTCATACGTCCCCGCCCCGTCTGCTGCTTAAGAGACGGTTGCTGTTAGTGACAGTTGCAGCTTCCTTTTTCCTTGGTATCTTGTCTTGGTGTTTATATAGCATGAAGGAAATATGCACTTATTTTTATTAGCAGATTTTATATATATATAAAACTATATTATTGATATTGATTTTAATTAGAAAATCAAATATTTTTCTAAAACAAAAAGAAGAAAATCTTGCAGTGGGCTTAGGCCGTAGGCCCACTAAAGCGTATAGGGCTTATATACTGAGGCCCATGATATCCGGCCGGCTTCGACGAGGACGTAGAAGTGTGAGTTAGTAGACGGAGCGTGGGCGGTGGGTGCGATGGCCGGGAATGAACCGCATCCTCTTGCAGAAATTTCAACGCGATATTCGCCAGGATTTCGAACAAAATCTTCAGGAGGAATGTTCTGCACCTTGCTCGCTTCGGTCAAGGTTTGCCGCGTTTTAGTTGCGATACTCCTTACTGGTTAACTAGGGTGTGGATTGGGGATTCTTATCACCGTAATGCTTTTTGAATTACGGACCTGCGTATCCCTTCTTCAATTGTTGATTCTGCAGCCTGCAGTTGTTATTCTGGTTAAGAGTTGAAATATCGGAACACCCTGAACGTCACTGATTGAGTGGGGAAAAGTCGCAGGTCGGAGAACTCAAAGCATGGCTTCTTTACCAAAACATCAAGCTACTACAAATCTTTTCTCAATATATAGTCGATTGCGGGCGGCTGGTCTTATCTTCTTGGGTTGGTTCCATGCACGAAGAATGTCTAGACATTCTCAGCGAACCTGACATGCCGTGGTTTGCGCCCGCCATTGATGTAAATGTGGGGCTGGTCTGCGTTTGGTTTGGCCAGAGGGGTTTTCTTGTCGAACCCGAATTCTATTTCTCCGTCTCTCATCATGAAATTTGGTTTCTGCCACTCCTTAGGCCCCAGTGCACTCTTCTTAGGAGTACGGCTCGCCGCCTCCAAGTCCGCCGTCTTCACACGCTGGCGTTGCTTGCTGCAGATTCTCCCCAGCACACAGGCTAGACCGGATATCACCATGATCACGGCCAAGACGATAAATACGGGGACAAATGAGCCACCGGAATGAGGGGAGGTATTCACTTGGCTGATTGGAAGGGGGTGAGTGTATATACCATAATCAGTTTCAGACATTTTGAAAGATGGACCCGGACGAGCTCTGGGATTAGGATTTGCAAAACCAAGTGACAATGGGGTTGCTTGCACTCGTGAAACAGTGGGGGGAATGGCGCAAGAATCAAGCTGAGAATAAAGAGAGTTCAAATTGGAGGTGGGGCTTCTGCTTTTTTGGCTTGGGCTTCTCTTTAATAAAGAGAATAAGAGATCTGGTTCTCTGTGGGAAGAAGGATACTTTTGTTTGTTTCTTGAAGAGAAAGTTGGAAAAGGAGAGCCTTTGGTCACAGACCATTGCGCATAACAGTGAAGGTGAGAGAGCCCCTGCAAAATTCTCTGTGCTTTCGCTTTTACTCTATGCTCTGTTTCTACTGAAACTTCGTGAAATCGCTGTTTGCTTGCTCCATTTCTTGTCTTTTCTTTCCTTGTGATCTATCAAAGAATCTTTGTGTCATTCCTTACACCTGGACACACCCTTATTTCCATACGATACAGCTTCATTTCAAACTGGTCCAAAGATGATCTGATCTGTCTTGGACTCCGTGCAGGTTTGGCAATTTCCATTACCATGAACCATAAGCAAATGCAAGAAACAAGCCATTGCATCTTCGTGTACAAACTTATTCAAGATGACAGAAAACAGTAGCGTGGAAAGAGGAGCATGCGCCAACCAGTTTGCTTGCCATCAAATAGATGATACAGGATTGAGGTTGAAGTCAAGGTTCCAGAGCTCAAGAGAGCCTTTGATGAAGTCGTAGTGCGCCCCTTTCAGAGACAGCCTCTTCTGCAATACATTGTCTCTAACAAATGGGTAGGTCAGCAGATTCCCAAGAGAGACATTCACAGCTTCCTGTTACAGAGAAACGAGTTCCGGGCATCAGTTTTCGTCATTGCAGTGTTGTATGAAGGATTCATTCTACCTTCTCTAGGAAAGTGCACTTATCAGCTATATCCATGTCCTTGCATTCTGACTCAACCTTAGCCTTGGCAGCCTTGCAAATGGTCACCCATTGCTCAATAAAATGACTGCAAGAATCACACCCTCAGCTCCATACATGTCCCATTTTGATTCACTTTGGTTTTCCTAATTCCATCTCTAACCTGTTTGTGGTGCCATCATCTGGAATGGACATGAGGCCCTTGATTCCTCCACACGCGCTATGCCCAATCACCAAAATGTTCTCCACCTAAAGTAAACACCATCTATTTACAACACAAAGTAGCAGAGTTCAGAAAAGTGGACTGAAAAGTGATCATCACCTTAAGATGAAGCACCGCGTATTCAATTGCTGCACCGATTCCAGAATATTTAGTCTGCAAAGAGATTGGCATTACTCAATAACCATGTACACAAAACCTCTGGAAAGATCTGAATCACCTTATCGTATGGAGGAACCATGTTAGCTATGTTTCGAACAATGAAGGCCTCCCCAGGTTGAAAATTCAGTACGTGTGAAGGGCAGACACGAGAATCAGAGCAGGCGAACACCATAAACTGCGGTTTAGAAAGGAATTAGACAGAGCCTTGTCGAATTACTGCCATGGTAAACCTAACACAGGCGGATGATTTTTTTTTTTTTTACCCTAGGGCTTTGACCTTTCGCAAGCTCCTCATACAGATCAGGATTCTTCCTGAAAAATTGCAGACAAAAAGGTTAGTTACGTCACTTTGATCATTTATGTCTATGGATCAAGCTATTGGAGAATCTCGCTTTATCTCTGACCTTTCCTTCATATGCTACTACTTACTCGAAATTCTCTTTCTTGAAATGATGGAAGCCGGCGCGGATCCTGTTCTCCGCATCACTCGCCTTCCTCTCGGAGGCGGAGGCTAATTCCGAAGTGATACTCCTCAGCTTCGCCGCCGCGTCTGCGGTTAACTCTTTTCTCGCGCTGCGCTTTTTCAAGAAAATAAATCAATAAATGAAGACCTCGAATATCGGGATCGCGAGTAGACAAAATTCCACGGAATTCGATAAAACGAAATTCCAGAAATGGCAAGTCACTGTTCCAGTCATGACTTCGCAACTGATATTGAGTAATCGCAATTACGCCAGAAGGATTTATCATATGAAGCACCTCAGAAGCTTCTTGAGGCCCAAGACGGCTTCCTCCCATGGATCACTCGCCATTCCCACACTCTGCACAACAACCGGACGTCGGATCGAGGAAACAGAGAGGGTGAAATCAACGAAAACAGAGATTGAAACTCCCCTGTATACCTTGCAAACTCGGAATTTGGATTGTCTAGAGGCAGACAGAAAAAGAACGATCAGTGTAGAAGACGGGCGTCAAACGCGTGCCGATTCTCCCTTCAGCTTACCCCAGGTAAGTAATCATTTACACAGATCACTGATGAGCACGTGAACGTCCGCAATTGCATACCTGGTCAAACAGAAGGAATGGTCACCCATTTCCGTAAATTGGGCCCCTTCTTATCATTTGGGTCGGATCCCCATTTGGGCTCACAATATTTTCCAAGGCCCAGCTTCCAACTGTTTTTAAATTATTATAATATACACTCCAATTTATGTGTTTTCCATTTTTTTTACGCTAAAAAAAGAAAACTAAAAGGACGTAAAGGTGACGTAACAGGGGCGTCAACCTCTCATCTCAACCCCAATGTCGCACCTTTTGCAAAGGCTCCACCCACCCGCCACCACTATCCCCATCCCTGAGTGCGCTTTTGAACTCACATTCCACAGCGAAGCATCGCCCATGATTCATTCCTCAGGACCTCCTTTTTTTCACACATAGGAGTGCTGAATTGTAAGATCATAGGCATTGTTACTATATTCCACATTAATTATGAATAATAAAAGAAAGAATTAAATAGATGCATGCTATTAATTTTACATAAGGTATTTTTTCACGAAAATTAAATATTTGAAACGAATAAAATTGATGAAACCCTAAATTGGACAAGTGCCATGTGGAGCAGGTAGAAGGGAGCCTTACAAATAGACGAGTCTAGAAATAATGAAATTGGCTCATTCTAGAATAAATTGGTTGACAAAAAATCTTTTAAATTGTATTGAAAATCTACTACAGTTTAACAGATCGATAAATGGACTATCAAGCACAAAGAATAATCAATACCTCCAAAATATAGTCGTATCTACTTTCACTATAAATATAATAAAGTTTAAAAAATAAAAATGTTGAACTCTCTAGATTTTGAAACTGTATTCCTCTTTTTTCTTCGTTAGTAAAATACACATTTCTGATGATAGTTCGACAGTTCCGTGGTTTAAGACCAATTATCGACAGCAACAAATATCATATCAATCCAAATTTGATCGTTAACAGGTTGAGCCATATTCCAAAGTAGTGCCTGCCCGCCCGCCCGGGCGCCGGAGATGTTAGGAGCTAGGTAGGATCTCCCCCCTTAGCCGGGAGGAGGGACGGCTGGGGTTCGTACAATGAATGCGGGATCCCGAACCCAGTAGACAAGCTGACTTCAACCCGCATTAAACCATCCAAATCCTTCAAATCACAATAATGCCATCCTATCCTGTAGACGGTAGAGGAGGGAGAATGTGGATCTGGACAACTTCACCTCATGCAATGATCCCATAAGGCGCCCGCCCGGAATCACCACTTTTCGCAGCTTTCGTGAACGTAGGGGCCTCGCAAGGACCAACCTCCATGTGGGAACGCGCGACGCCATAAGAAACAAGGCACAATTATTCTTATACCCCCCTCGGTAGGCAGTTACTCCCCCAATCATACAAAAATAATAATAATCTTTACTTATTCAAATATTTTATAATGTAAATAGATGTGAATCTTAATAAGTATATTAAAATCTTACGTTTGTTCTTTATTATTTAAATCTATCAATTAAATATTATATAATTTTATAATTATACTTTTAAATATATTAAACTTGATCAATCACACACCCTAAATAGGATCATTTTTTTACCATTATAAATAATAAGAATAACTACATAATTTAAAGAGTTCATTTGATAATAATGTATTAATATATTTAAGTATAATATAATTAGATATATATATACATTTAATTATATATTACGTTTAATATTCTAAAACATAATCAGTATATATATAATGAATCACCCTCTCCTTTCATTTATGTACAAATCTTATACACTCTAAAAATAAATATATAAATAATATAGTCATACGAGATTGACGTATATACGTTAGTTAGTTTAATAACGGTTTATTTATAAATTTTGATATTCAATAGACAACATCTTTCAAATTGAAAAATTAGGTGTTAAAACATAGGATAAATTCGAATATTAGTAATTAAATTATTATTTTTAAATAAAACGATTCGTCTAATTGATCCGATCTTGAATTTCGAAGAATATGGCCTCCAATGTAATTCATTCCAAGAGCCTCTCACGGCGAACCCGGGCATTTGACTGTATGTCATCATAAAGCAATCTTTTCACCGATTTTGGTTTTCAAATATTAAATTAAACATTTAATATATTTTTTTTGTATTTTTATACATGAATTAAATGCAAATGGAATATATTGTGTGAAAATGTAAAATAATAAAATATAGAGTAGAAAAAAAAAACGAAAATGGACACCGCACCGGCGTCCTCATTTTCCTATAAAAGAAGGGTAGCTTATCCGGAATTCAGCGGCGTTCTTCCTCGTTTTCCTCACGTATCAACACAAGAATGCGGAAGGTATCCGGGTTCGGGTCGGATTCATCGCCGCCGCAGCGGTGCTGGGGTCTCCTCTGGGGCTTGCTCTTCATTGTCTCCGTTCAGATTTCGGAGGTTCACTTGCTGACAACTGATTGAAAAGGAACTGCACCAAAATTAATAACTGACAGATTTCTGCGTGAGTTAATGCAGGTATCAGGTGGAAGAAGGCTCGTTAAATCAGCAGCTTCAAATCCGTTCACGCCCAAAGGGTATCTGCTGCGTTACTGGGAGAAGCAGATCGGCAATGGTTTACCCGGGCCGGGGTTTCTGATGGAGAAGGCGTCGCCGCTGACGGCCGCGCAATACGCCGCGTTTAGTAAAATCGCCGGCGATGGGAACGCACTTTCGGAGAAACTGGCGGAATTTTGTGCAGAGGCGAACCTGTTGTGCTTCCCTGATCTGTCGCAGAGTTTGGAGAAACACGGTTCTGATGTCAGTTTTGCTAATTACATGGATCAGAACTTCACCAGCTACGGGAATGGGCGTCGTAAGGGAACCGATGAATTCCGGAGTTACTCTGAGAATGATAATGTCGTCGTCGACACTTTCCGCCGCTACAGCCGCGGTTCCACTGATCATAAGGACAAGTTTGGGGCCTATGCCACCGAGTCTAATGTGGTGGACCAGAGCTTCAACACGTACGGCACCGGCGCCACCGGCGGGAAGGCCAGTTCAAGAACTACGGGTACGAAGTAAACGTGCCCGATCTAACATTCACATCTTATTCCGATAGAGGCAACGGCCGGGATCAAAAATTCTCCGCCTACTCCACCGAAGCCAACGCCGGAGACGAGGGATTCGCTAGCTACGGCAAGAACGGAAAGGGTGCTGACAACACATTCACAAGCTACGGAAATGAATCAAACGTAATCGGCAGCAGTTTCAAGAACTACGGTGAAAATGGTAATCGGGGAAAGGATAAATTCACCTCTTACGGCGAGAACGGTAATGTGCCGGAGAATAATTTCCGCAACTACGGCGCTGGCGGTGAGGCTGCTACAGATACTTTCAAAAATTACAGAGACCAATCCAATGTTGGAGACGACGGTTTTGATTCCTACGGTAAGAAATCTCATAGCACTGAGATAGGTTTCGTCAATTACGGCCAATCCTTCAATGAGGGCACTGACAAATTCACCGGCTACGGCAAGGACTCCACCGCCGCAACCGTCGATTTCAAGATTTACGGCGTGAACAACACCTTCAAGGAGTACGACAAGGCCGCCACCACCACATTCTCCAGCTACCTCAACGAAACCTATTCCGCTGAGAAAGCCACGGCGGCAAGTGACACAAAAAAGGTAAGCAAGTGGGTGGAACCGGGGAAATTCTTCAGGGAGGCGATGTTGAAACAGGGCAGTCTAATGCCGATGCCGACATTAGAGACAAAATGCCGAGGAGATCGTTCTTGCCGCGCGGCATCGTCTCCAAACTGCCGTTCTCATCCTCAAAGATGTCTGAAATCAAGAAGATTTTCCATGCCAGCGATGAATCAAGCATTTCCAAAATGGCCACAGATGCGCTACACGACTGCGAGCGCGCACCCAGTCCCGACGAAACCAAGCGGTGCGTGGCGTCGATCGAGGACATGATCGACTTCGCGACATCGGTTTTGGGCCGGAGCGTGGCGGTACGCACCACCGATTCAACCGCCGGCGCTAACTCCCAAATCTTACTCGGCGAAGTTAAAGGGATCAACGGCGGCAAAGTCACCAAATCGGTGTCATGTCATCAGAGCCTTTACCCGTATCTGCTCTACTACTGCCATTCCGTCCCCAAAGTCCGGGTCTACGAAGCGGATATCTTGGATCCGAATACCAGGTCCAAGATCAACCATGGCGTCGCCATCTGTCACCTGGACACCTCCTCGTGGAGCCCAGATCACGGCGCCTTCGTTGCGTTGGGCCCCAGCCCGGGTAAAATTGAAGTTTGTCATTGGATCTTTGAGAACGATATGACTTGGGCCGCCGCTGATTGAGCCCAATATTCACAGCGCCTTCGTTGCGTTGGGCCCCAGCCCGGGTAAAATTGAAGTTTGTCATTGGATCTTTGAGAACGATATGAATTGGGCCGCCGCTGATTGAGCCCAATATTCACGGCCCATTATTTATCCTGCCCAGTTGTGTTTCCATTCATAGTAGAAAGATAAGGCGTGTAGGCCATGTGTTTTCAATTTTCGTTCTTCCCTTTTTATCCTGACCATAAAGATTTATTGTGCGTGTGTTAAGCTGATTAACGAGGGTAAGAAAGTAAAAGCAAGCCAACTACCAGAGGCTGCGGGTACCAACCAGCTATATAGTCAATGCCCCCCCGGCAACCTGAGTACATGAAGCCAACTACCAGAGGCTGGGGGTACCAACTAACTATATAGTCAATGCCCCTCCCCGGCAACCTGAGTACATCAAGGGAAAAAAATGCGGTACACGTCCTCCACCGCCGCGGCTTCATCTCCACTACTTCGGCGCCGCCGTGGTATTCTCTTCGGCTACCTCTTGATCTTCGTCTGGATTCCGATTACGGAGGTACGATTATTAGTAACTGAGTTTCGAAGAAAATGTGCGGCTGTACGATTTGCATCTGAATCTATTTAGGTGGATGGCGGAAGAGGGGTCGATTCAAATCCGTTCACGCCTGAAGGCTATCTCCGGCGTTACTGGAAAAAGAAGGTCGATAACGATTTACCGAAACCTGAGTTTCTGATGGAGAAGGCGTCGCCGCTCACGGCGGCGCAATATGCTGAATTCAGAAAAATAGCAAGCGATGTGAAATCTTTGTCGGAGAAATTGCCGGCGTTTTGTGAACAAGCGAATCTTCTGTGTTCATCGGTTCAGGAAAGACATGACGAGGATGTGGATTTTGTGAATTATAGGGACAAGAATTTCAGCAACTATGGAAATGGCCGTCATAGCGGAACCGACGAGTTCCGGAGATACTCCGAAAATGGTAATTCCGCTGTCGACGCTTTCCGGCGCTACAGCCGGGCTCTTTTAGCCACAATGACAAGTTTGGAGCTTACGCTGGTGAGGCTAGTGTCGCGGACCAGAGCTTCAACAGTTACGGCACCGGCGCCCACCGCGGTGATGGCGAGTTCAAGAATTACAATGAAAGAGTTAACGTGAGTGCAAATCTGCGATTCACGTCGTATTCCGATGGAAGCAACGGCAGGGCACAATCGTTCTCCGCCTACACTGATTCCGCCAACTCCGGCGATGAGTTGTTCGAGAGCTATGGGAAGGGCGGTAACGACGCCGACAACACGTTTACAAGCTACGGAAAGGAATCCAAAGAAATTGGAAGCAGTTTCAGGAACTACGCTGAGAGCGCCAATGGAGGCAATGATAAATTCACTTCTTATGGGTCTGACTCGAATGTGCCGGAGAATAGTTTCAGCAACTACGGCGATGGTGGCAATCATCCTACAGAAACCTTCAGCAATTACAGACATCAATCTGTTGCTGGTGAAGACAGTTTTGATTCTTACGGCAGGAGATCAAACAATGCTGACATGGGTTTCGTCAATTACGGGCAGGACGGCACTGATAAGTTCAGTGGTTACGGCGACAATGCTAACGCCGCCGTGGTTGATTTCAAGATTTATGGCTCCGACAGTTCGTTCAAGGACTATCACCAAAAAAACAGCATTTCCCTTTCCAGTTACAGGAACCAGAGCACCGGCAATAACACCATCCCTGCAACAGTCGATTTCTTGAGTTATGGAGTGAACAACACCTTCACGGAGTATAGCAAGGAGGACACCACCACATTTTCCAGTTACAGGAACGAGAGCACATCCATGGCTGCCGGCGGTAGAAGAACCGGAAACACGTTTGCGGAGAAGGGTAAATTCTTCAGGGAGGCGATGTTGAAACAGGGAACTCTAATGCCCATGCCCGACATCAGAGACAAGATGCCGAGGAGATCGTTCCTGCCACGCGCCATCGCCTCCAAACTGCCGTTTTCATCCTCCAGAATCTCCGACATCAACAAGATTTTCCTTGGAAATGGCAACTCAAGCATCTCCAAAATGGTCACAAACGCACTCCATGAGTGCGAACGAGCCCCCAGTCCAGGCGAGACGAAGCGATGCGTGGCATCAATCGAGGACATGATCGACTTCGCAACATCGGTACTGGGCCGGAGCGTGGCTGTACGCACCACCGACGCCACCGCTGGCTCTAACGCGCAGATCCTACTAGGCGAAGTGAAGGGGATCAACGGCGGGGAGGTGACCCAATCGGTCTCGTGCCACCAAACCCTCTATCCGTACCTACTCTACTACTGCCACTCGGTTCCTAAAGTCCGGGTCTACGAAGCGGATATCTTGGATCCGAATTCCAGGTCCAAGATCAACCACGGCATTGCGATCTGCCACCTGGATACGACGTCGTGGAGCCCAGATCACGGAGCTTTCATTGCACTGGGCCCGGGCCCCGGTACCATCGAAGTTTGCCACTGGATTTTTGAAAACGATATGACGTGGCTGCGATGGGCCCGGCCCAATAACCCAGACCCGTCCCGGTTGAGCCCATATCAGTCAAGTGAGACACGTGTCTCGGAGACCGCATGATCCGCTACTTTTTAGTACCAATAAATAATGAGCCACGTGCGTCGACTTATCTTCTGCGTAGTTTTCAATGGGTAAAAAAAGAGTTACCATTTGAGTGGAGGCAGTAAATTGTGGGACACCAATCATGAAAGCGGGCAGCAAATTTTTTATATTTCTTATTTCTTCAATCATGAAAGACTAATAATAAAAATAATTAGATAAATTTAATATTTGTATAGTTCTTACTTTTTTAAAATTTTTTATAAAATTTTTTAAATCGAATGGGTAAAAAAAGAAAAAAAGAGTTACCATTGAGTGGAGGCAGTAAATTCTGGGACACCTTCAATCATGAAAGCCGGCAGCAATCATGTGTGTTTTTTTGGCTCTTCTCGTGGGGTCCATCTCCTCCCCATTCTGTGGCCGCAGTTTCGCCACATCGCCCTAGTGATATCACGATCGAAGGATCACTGCTGAGTGGAGTTGAAGGCTGGAGAAAATGGGGTTTGCTTTGTTAGAAGCCCTTTTGATGTTCTAAGAAAACGAACTATGAGTCAAAATGCACAGTTTCCAGTTTAAAAATCCGAATTTGATTGAAGGGATTCGACCAGAGCTGTCCAGATGAAATGGAATGTCAGTATTCGTTTAGATAGTTGTTTTATGCTCACAATTTGGCAGTGCCCATGTGCTCCTTTGGCTGAGCCGCCAGCCCCACAATATAAGAAAACAAATGAGTGTTCTTGTTTCGTCCTTCGGCAATTATGGGGACGCCTTCCGTCTCCTCCGCCGCGGTGGCGCTGCAGTGTCTCAGTCGCCTGTTGTGGTGGTTGCTGGTCTTCCTCTTAGTTCTCATCTCCGTAAGGAACACTGCACTGCCTCTTATTTGCACTGAACGAGATTTGAACTGATTTTTTGAATTAATGAAGGTGGAAGGGGTTATCGGAGGTGAGGATCTGTTGACGCCTAAAGCTTATGTGCTTAACTACTGGGAAAACCACGTCGCCCATGGGTTACCCATGTCGGAGTTTTTGACGGACAAGGCGTCCCCGCTCACGGCTGCGCAGTACGCTGAATTCAGTAAGATCGCCGTCGGTCAAAACCTCGTGTCGTCCCGACTGCCTGAGTTCTGCGCAAAGGCCAACCTTATGTGTTTAACAGAAAACGACGAAGCCAAATCCTTGGATATTAACTTCAAACGCTACAACCATCATCACAAGGACTCTGATGCCAATCAAAAGGTAAACTCTGCTGCCAGACATGTGAGAAGGCCTTCCTTGGATTGCTGCAAATTATATTATCTTTTACGAGCTGCAGAAGAATCCCTGCAAATGTAACACAGCAAACTTGTTCATTCCTCGTTTTTCAGTGCTTCCATGTTTTTTTTTTCTTGCCCAGGAAATCACGAGTCCTGAGTCTCTGGATTTTCTCTTCACAAGTTATCGCCAAAAGGGAGGCCGCAGGGTCAGCAAGTGTTGTCTAATTTCAATACTTAACGAGTTTCTAATTCTGCTTTTGATTTCGTTTACTAAAAACAGGGAACGACCAGGCCTCCGAGGAGTTTAGGCAAGAAGTTCCGGCTATACAACCAATACGTGGAGTCAGGAGACGATAAAGAGGTAGTGCCGCCGGGCATATTCTTCCGGGAGGCCATGTTGAAACCCAGCACCCGGATTCTCATGCCGGACTTTATAGACAAGAATCCGATAAGGTCGTTCCTGCCGCGCGACATCGTGTCCAAACTACCCTTCTCATCCACTCAGATCGCTGAGATAAGAAACATCTTTCATGCCCGCAACGACTCCAGCATGTCCAAAATTGTCACCGAGGCAATCGATGACTGTGAGCAAGCCCCAAACCAGGGTGAAACGAAACGGTGCGTGGCGTCGATCGAAGACATGATCGACTTCGCCACGGTGGTGCTAGGCCGGAGAGCGGTTGTGCGAACCATGGGCAGTACTTCCGGCTCCGGTTCCACCGTCTTGCTCGGAGATGTAAAAGGGATGAATGGTGGAAAATTGACGAGGTCAGTTTCGTGCCATCAGACCCTTTACCCGTATCTGCTCTACTACTGCCACTCCGTCAACGGAATTCATGTGTATGAAGCTGATATCTTGAACCCAAAAACCAAGTCCAAGATCAACACAGGAATTGCCATTTGCCACCAGGATACGTCCTCCTGGAGCCCTGCTCATTCGGCTTTCAACGCGCTGGGGCATGGCCCAGGGAAGATCGAGGTCTGCCATTGGATCTTCCAGAATGATCTGACATGGGTTACTGCAGACTGAGCGCAGACAGTGCAGAATAGCGACGGCGCGTGTTCTAAGAATAATGGCGGCTCCGTCGTGTCGTATCTGGGTTGCTTGTATAGCGTGTGAAGTGTTTGGTTGTCTTTATCGTGTTGTTGGAGGAATAAATTGCGTGAATGTTTCCAGTATCCTAAGGCTGTGGTGCCCCCTTCCATTACAACAGTACGAGAAAGCACACGCAGCCCTGGAGAATTTACAGTACGTCGTATGGGCCGGGCCACAGTACGAAGTTACTTCGATGGCTGGATATTTAAATGGGCCGGCCCAATAAAATTTTGCCCTTGAGTTATTTTCGAATTTCATTATTAATTGCGATGGCCGCCTGGCGCCTGGTACCGTCTTCTTCTTCCGAGTGACTAACGAGTGACCGGCGTCGGTGGCACTTATGACAACTGTCATGTTTGTCTCACGCGAGACAGTAGCATCTGGGTTTTCCAGTCGGATAGGTGCATATCGTGCGGAAGAGATATCATATTCTACTCGTATACTTGTTGAGTTTTGGTTTTGGAGATCAAGAATCAATTTTTTAATCTCGCGGCGTGAAATGAGTCAACATTTGTCTGAATCAACTGGCAGGGGCATGTGCCTCCATTTTCGTTATGGGTAGCAACCAAGATTGCAGCTTCCCCACTGATGAAGAAGGTTAACTGAAGGTTTTGGAATGTTGCTCTTGAATTGACGACAGGACACGTAGTTGGCAGAAGACGCTGCCTATTCATTCACTCTCCACATCTACTTTTATGGGATCTGTAACTCCTGCCCCCGTTGTCAAGGTTTCTGGAGGAAACTTCTAGAATAGGGGCCGCGCCTGTCCATGGCTTGTGCGGAAAATGGAGATCGTTCAACAGATCAGCCGAACCCACAACCACTTCTGATCATTTTCCCGATTCTGGGTCATTTGGGAGCCCCCTGCTGCTTCTCAATCTCTCTCAGGAACCCAAGGAGAACTGCAATGGGGCATTCGTGTTTGCTTTAATCATTAGATTGAAATGATCCTTACGCAGAGTGACAGAAACGGGCGGGCGCTGATGACGAAACGGTGGGGGCAGGTTGAATTCCAGGCTGTCATTGTTTACCGTATAATAACCTAACTTCTTTCCCATATCTCCATGTTGGCATGAAGATTTGGTATCTTTCTCCATTCCTCTTGACGATTAGGACAAGAGCCTCCTCTTGTTTTTTGATAAGACAAGGGGAAGGCTCTAATCCATTGATCCTCTGTAATTCCGCCTGTTGGTAGACAAAAGATGGGGACATGCTGGGTGCTATCCCTGCAACTGGTGGAACTGTTTTTGAGTTCTCTTGTGCATATTGTGTATGGTTTCTACATATTCAGCACAGCTGTGGCTGGGGATTTGTCCTCGACTTTAAGCGATTGGCTTTTTGGCCCAAATTTGGCCGATTTTCACAAAAGGGAAGAATCTACAGGCTCCACGCAGGGTCAGCACGACCTTCCACCGATCGTTTTGGTTCACGGGATCTTTGGTTTTGGAAAGGGGGTATGCATATGTGTATTGCGCTTTTGCCTGTTTCTAGGATTGCGCTTTTCATAGTCACAGATTGAAGCTTTCCCTTCCGTTTTGAAGAAATTGGGAGGCTTGTCCTACTTTGCTGGAGCAGAAAAGAAAGATGACAGGGTGCTTGTCCCTGACTTAGGTTCATTAACCAGTATTTACGATCGGTTAGTATGCTTTGAAGATCAATCATGAATGGACACCTTCTGAGTTCCATTCTGTTGTTAGAACTGAATCTGAAAATCGTGCATATTTTAGTGCCAGAGAACTGTTTTACTACCTGAAAGGAGGCCAAGTAGATTATGGGGAAGAACACAGCACAGCTTGTGGACACTCCCAGTTTGGAAGAATCTATGAAACTGGTTGGTTGTTTTTGTCTCCATGGAATCGACCAGAGAATTGCCTTTACTTGCTTGTTGTTCATCAGGGCATTATCCTGAATGGGACGAGGACCATCCAGTTCATTTTGTCGGGCATTCTGCCGGAGCTCAGGTCGTAAGAGTCTTGCAGCAAATGCTTGCTGATAAGGTAAGAATCTCTCAGTCCATTTCACAACAGTATTTCTTTACCAAAAAACGACCAGTTTGGTTCCATCTCAGACGTTCAAAGGCCATGAAAACACTTCAGCAAACTGGGTTGTGAGCATAACCTCGTTGTCTGGAGCTTTCAATGGAACAACAAGGACGTATTTGGACGGAATGCAGTAAGTTTTCGCCCAACTGGTGCTGTATGTTTCTTATTCAGCTTCAGGGATGTGTGCTTCTTATCCCCAGGCCAGAGGATGGCAAGTCCCTGAAGCCCATCAGCCTCCTGCAGCTCTGCAGGATAGGTGTTCTTCTCTACGATTGGTTCGACATTCCGATACTGAAATACTATTACAATTTCGGGTTTGATCATTTCGATCTGTCGTGGAAGAGGATCGGAATCCAGGGCCTGTTTCGCTGCCTGATGGGCAACGCAGGGCCATTTGCATCCGGAGATTGGATCCTCCCAGATCTCACCATCCAGGGCTCCATCAGGTTAAACCGCCGTGTTCATACATTTCCTGATACATACTACTTCAGCTATGCCACCAAACGTACGAGGAAATTCATGGGCGCCACCGTCCCCTCGGGCGTACTCGGAATACACCCGATGCTATTCCTCCGAGTGCTACAAATGAGCCAGTGGCGGCACCCACCGGAATCCACTCCTCCATATAAAGGTTACCGGTGAGTCAAGCGCCTGCCATCCGAGCTCCAACTCTTACTTCACCTCCTGAAATCTTCAATATCCGCAGGGATGATGACTGGTGGGAGAACGACGGAGCCCTGAATACAACCTCCATGACGCATCCTCGTTTCCCTGTAGAACACCCAAGCCAGCTGGTTACCCATGATTCAGAATTCCATCCTCTACAGCCAGGGATATGGTTGGTTACTGTCAAACCATCTGGCGTCCGTATACCTACTACCATTTCCTGTCACTGTTTTTGCATCGGCCTGCTTCTCAGGTATTACAAGATCGTGGAAGGAGACCATATTCTGTTCATAATCAACAGAGAGAGAGCTGGAGTCGAGTTCGATCTGATATACGACAGCATCTTCGAGCGGTGCAGAAAACACGCATTCCGGAAGCTTCCCACTCTGCCCAACGGAGTCCGCCATAGCTGAGCCACCGTCCCACTCCAAGAATGATGATGACGATGATGCGCGAAATGTCTGTGTATGGTTGACCTTGGGCCCCACAGATGGACCTGGAATTCAAAAGTTTACAAAAGAAAAAGAAATATTTTCTTTTTAGGTCGGTAAAGAAAATATGAATTTAATACAGTAATAAACATGTGATGGATATACACACGATTGGTAAAATGTTTGTATTGCCCTTCTAATATATTTATTAAATAAAATATCATTTTAATAAATAACTAATTATAATAATATCACAAGGGACCAGTGTGGTTGGCCAATGCAAATAATTATAGGATATCCATTTTTAAATGAGCTATAATTTATTTACTATATGAAGATATACAGATTAATAATTAATTATACTATCCTATTTTTAAATGGATCATTTAGAAAATTGATTATCTTAATTTTCTATCAATTTTTTATATACGATAACGACTTTTATCATATACTAAAGAAGGGATGTACATTTTTTTAATATATATATATATTCCAAATCAATTCCTAATGCATAATTATTAATTATATTTTAATTTATAATAATACTCCCCCACGATGTGGGGCCAGGCTTGTGAACACTTCTCTTTTCTTTTTTGCTGCTGAGGGAAAAAGAATGGCGGCAATGTGAACGTACTTGACTGAAGCTTCCGCGCCGGGAGTAGGTTTGCACGTGGCTCCTTGCGGTTGTTGAGCTGAGGCGTCATTGCTCGCTACAGCAAGAAATAAAGAACTCATTTTTGGGTGGTACATGTCAACCCCTCATGCATTACGCAGAAGCCGACGAGAGAAACTCCAGCAGTTTTTCAGTCTACTATATAAGCAATCGTTGCTTTGAGTTTCAACTCCGCTTTGTTTCTTTTCTGGGGTAACAACCATGGAGGACAGCACGGAAACCAGGCAACCGCTTCTTGAGCAGGAAGAAGATGGTCGTGATGCAGTGCCTGAGCTTTCCCCGAAGCTGTCTTCCTTTCAGAGCCTCGCCGATTTATCCTTTTTCTCCTCCTTCGTCTCCGGGAAGACGATATCCCGTCGATAGAGAGCGTTACTGGGTTTTTTTCAGCGTTCAAGGAGGAGTCAGGGAAGCTGTGGTACTTGGCTGGGCCTGCAATTTTCACTTCCCTTTGTCAATACACGCTCGGCGCTACGACACAGACGTTCGCAGGGCATGTGGGTACGCTGGAATTATCCGCATTCTCGATCGAGAACTCCGTAATCGCGGGATTGTCTCTGGGAGTCATGGTATTGAATGAAATTGAGTAATGGGTGTTTGAAATTGGTGTTTTGTTTTCTAAGATCTGATTTTTGCGCGCAGTTGGGAATGGGGAGCGCGGTGGAAACGCTTTGTGGACAGGCGTTTGGGGCTGGACAGCTTGATATGCTGGGAATTTATTTGCAGAGATCGTGGATTATTCTTCTTGGAACGGCTTCGATTATGCTGTTTCTCTACATTTTCGCCTTGCCCTTTTTGTTGCTAATCGGACAGAAACAAAGCATTTCTTATGTCGCCGGAAAATTGGCGTTGTGGATGATTCCTCAGCTGTTCGCCTACGCTTTGAATTTTCCGACAGCCAAGTTTTTGCAGGCACAGAGCAAGATAATGGCTATGGCCTGGATCTCAGCTTCGGCTCTTGCCCTGCACATACTTTTCAGCTGGCTTTTTATGTTCAAGTTCGGCTGGGGATTAGCCGGCGGCGCCGCGGTTCTCGACGCTACATGGTGGTTCATCGTGATAGCTCAAGTGGTTTACATCCTTTCTGGAACCTGCGGTAAAGCTTGGCCAGGATTCAGCTTGAGATCAGTGCAGAATCTATGGGGATTTGTGAAGCTTTCTCTCGCATCTGCTGTCATGATGTGGTAACTTTTTTCATTAGCAAGCTCCCCGTAAACATACACCCTTTTTACCTCGATCTGTTTGCTCACAGCTTAGAAACATGGTATTTCATGGCTTTGACCATCTTGGCTGGGTACCTGAAGAACGCAGAGGTAGCTGTTGCTGCTTTATCGGTTTGGTAAGTTTACCCAACTTCTGCCTTAGAAAGACGCCATTACCTAGCAGGAATCCTGATTCCTGAGGATGTATTGGCGTTCATCTTTTGCAGCACAAACATTTTGGGATTTACAAACATGATAGCGGTAGGATTCAATGCTGCAATCAGGTAAGATAGATGGACAAAGTCCCAAGTAACCGAGAGGTGCTTGTACACTAGAGCAAAAACAGTGACAATTATCTGTGCATTCATGCAGCGTAAGAGTCTCAAATGAACTAGGAGCATCCCATCCAAGAACTGCTAAATTTTCGGTCGTGGTAATGGTGATCTGGGCGCTATTAGTCGGACTCGTATTCGCGGCCATGCTCCTCGTACTCAAGAACCAGTATCCGCAGTTTTTCACCGACAGTGGTGATGTAGTAGCCATTGTGTATGATCTTACACCATTGCTGGCATTCTCCATTGTTGTCAACAGCATCCAGCCTGCTCTATCAGGTACATCTGCTGCTTGATCTCTGCGGCCCCCCATCAGGGGCCTCAAGCGATGCATATCTGAAAGGAATGTGTTGATGCAGGCGTCGCCATTGGAGCCGGATGGCAATCATTGATCGCCTACGTGAACATCATCTGCTACTACGTGTTCGGTGTGCCTCTCGGTTTGGTGATGGGCTACATGCTCGACATGGGCGCTGCTGTAAGTTCATTCATTCGTGTAGCTGCATCCGGTTCGAGCTGGAATGGTAACATGGGCATGATCTTCTGCAGGGGATATGGTATGGAATGGTATCAGGAACAATATTGCAGACAATGATCCTCTTCTGGATCGTTTACAGAACAAACTGGGAAAAGGAGGTAATAACCATTGCAAGAGATGTTTTTGATTCCTGTATCACTTACACTTGCATTGTAATTCAGGCGTCCATAGCAGTGAAAAGGATCAACTACTGGAGAGGGGGAAACGCCAGAGATGTAGAGAAGGTGGCTGTTCCTTTCCTAACCGAAGAAAAGCAGTGAAGAAAAAGCAATTGACCAAACTGAAGAGCTTGGTCTGAGAATGCGTTGATTCAGTTGCAAACAGCATTTGATCTCTGACTTTTGAAGGTGTCGAGAACCTGGGAACTGTCTGGAGATGCTCCTGCTTTTCAATGTTCAAAAAGTTGTACAAGTCAAATTACAATTAACCATAATGAGATTACTTGTTTCATAATGACCCTCTAGATTCTTGAAATCTGAAGTCTAAAGGAGCAAACCTGAAGGCCAGGTCTGCTGTTTCCATTTCTTAGACTGCTGCAAGGAATGTGAAAAGCCTTGTAATGAAGAAGGTAGGTAGGTCAGAGATGTCTTCCCTTCCATTTTCCACAAGGAAGATGAAAGGGGCAACTGACCTGCACTAGATTCTCTAATATGTCAAACTTGTACCAGTATGCTCACAAACTTTGAAATTATGTCAAAATTTCGATGCCTTTACCTAACACACCTTGAAAATCCCACAGAAATGCTGCCTAAGAATCTTTTCTCACGGAATGTTTCTTTAGTGACTTGAAAAAGAGAGGGATGAAGATTGAAGACACACGCACACGCACACGCACACGCACACACAGAGAGACTATGTGCAATCAAGAGATGGAGCGACAAAGAGGGCAAGATGAACGGTGTTTATCGAACCACTTTTCGATGCAATCCTTATGGAAGAAATGCCGGCAGGAAAGCTCACTGACTTCCTCCCCCGGCTCATACCTACACAAGCACAAGCAGCAATCCGCCGCCGCCGGACGGTGGTTCCCATTCCCAAATCGCCTAATCGATACCCTTCTCTCGCCATGGCCGGGGGCGGAGCTTTGATCATCATGGTCGTCGTCGCCATAGTGGAACCAGTGATTCGATTCCCCAAACACAAATTGAAGAAGCAGTTGAAGCTTTTTCTTCACAAGGGCCACCGAAAGGGCAGCGTTGATCAGGATAAAAGGCAGCACGCCGTCGGCCGGGCTCGGGGAAGTTGGAAGCCCCATTACTTCAATTTCCAGCTAGATATCAAGAAACCCAGAAACTTAATCGAACTGGGTTATCTGTTTTCCCTGATCCGGAAACTGGGGATGGCTGGGATTACAATGAAAAGCATCCTCCTTTCGTGTGCGTTGGCTCTGGGTGAATGAACAGGAGGCAACTTGTAAGGGCGACACGCGGATACGCGTTTGCAGTCAGTGTGTCTGAAGGTGAGTGGTAGGGTGTCGGATCAAGATGAAGATGTGAATCCTCACGCCACGCCAGGCTTTGTGGAACAAACAAATTACATCTGTAAAAGGTTTAATTTCAACAGCGAATTACTGCTGTAAAAAAACCAAAGAAGCGCAGTGAAAATAACATATGTAGTGTGTGGGATTCTGTGAAGCTGTTTTTTGGCGACAAAAATTAGCCGTGTGATGATCAGCAGCAGTACTTGTGTTTATGGCGACGGTGCAGTGGAGTCAAAATCCTCGCCTCCGATCGACCGGAAATAATCTCTTTCAGCGTTGTCCATTCGAGTTCTGAAAATGGCCCACTCGTCATGGCACCTCTTCCTCACCTGAACAACCAAAATCCCAGATTCCCCAATTCAAAACTAGAGAATGCAAGTGAAGGTGTAAGGTGTGGCCGTACCCCTTTCCATGGCGCATTTCCGCCGATCGCTTGACCCTGACACAATTGGGAAGATGATCATATAGGGGAAAGAAAACATGCGAAATGGAGTTGATCCGATCCTCACTGGTGCTTTACCTGGTTTCCCAGAGAGGGAAGACCTTGATGAACAACCCACTGAGCATCCACCACTCCAATCCTTTCATGAGGAAGCTGTTTCATCATATCCAGAGGAAAAAGATTACAACAGAACTATGAAGTCCGATTCGGTTTTCGAAGTCGAATAGAAGGAACAGGCACCTCTACGCATCTTTGGAGAGCAAAGTCCAGACCCCATCCATGGACCAAATCATTCTGAGAAGAAAGTAGTGTTGGTTTTAGAAATGAGTTGTGAATGCTGTTTCCAGAGCAAAAGCAGTGACCTGAATAAGATGCCAGAAGCAGCGCCATGCGTCTCGAGAAAATACAGGGGCCATGATCTCGACGAAGCTACAAGAAGAATCAGGAACAGGTCTGATGTGATGAACAAGGTAAACCAAACGTTTTAGTGAAATCTGACAAGCAATTACGCTGCACATGGAGGTAAATGAGGACTGTGGCACCAGCCTGGCCTCTCCGCGGTTTCCCTTCATTTCATAACGGAAGAGAAATCAATAGAAACAGTAAGATTTCAATACAAGTGATTAAAACTCAAGAACCAAGAATATGAAAGGATACTTGTGGACTTCAACATGGACTTTTCTCTTTGTCATCCACCATGTAGCATCCTTTCTAGCATCCAGAGCAGGCTGCGAGATTTCCAAATTGTATTTCCTCACAAGTTCGATATATCTGAAGTTTGCAGATTGCAACAAAAGTCGGATATCTCATAGAGAAGCATCATTTTGTTTTTACTGGTGGCTGTGGAAATGATCTCACTTTTCTGCGTCAAAATGCTCTACTCCAAGGTCTTCATCCCATATGAAAATGTAGTCATATGGGGCAACAACGTCCGGATGGAGAATCCTCTTAGCAAACCACCTTCATTAGAAAAATCAGTAGCGATGTAGATTCTTACTCGAAAAAGGGTTGAATAGTGTATTCTTACCATTTAGTCTGCTTCAGGGCACTAACATGAATGGCTCGTTTTGACCATTCGAATTCTCCCCACTCGCTTGCTCTTCCATCATAGTGAAACAAGATGATGCTGAAATTATCTGAAAACTGAAACAGCGATGATGTGCTTGGTCAGATACACTAAATGAGCACAGGGAAACAAAGCCACCGGAGGCATACAAACCTTCTTCAAAACCGTATCAATGTTATATCGTTGTTCATAACCAACAGCAAAGGCTACCAGATACTTTGGTTTGGTGTTCAAGTCCTAGTAGAGTAGAGAGCATCATAAACTCAAAACGTCGCAGCTGCTTCTTAACTTAACAGGTCAAGAATAATGGTTACTTCATCAGGCCTGCCCCATAGCCTTCTGAGATAGAAATCTGATTCAGATGCCACGATTCCTGGTGGCAAACTTTCTGCACCTCTAGGATTTGAAGGGACCCAAATCTGATCCAGGATTAGCTTACTAATCAGATAAACTACCCATGCTAAGTAAAAGTTTATTGCATTGTGCAAGAACCTTTGATTGAGTTGTGGCATTTTTCTCTACAGCATTGCTAGACATGGCCTTTCCTTCATCTTCCACACTCGTTATGTTGGTGCTGCTCAGGGTAGAGTTAGCCACAGTTTTGCACCCAATTCTTGTTACGTCACGGATAATCGAAGTTGTAAAATTGAACTGATAAACAACAAAAGAGACAATACCCACATCCTCATCTGCAGGAACAAGGTCAATCTACAACCAGCCAGTGTAAAGAAAATGAACGTGTACCTTTGTGAATGAATATGATGGAAATGAGACTCCGATGCAGAACCCAATTACAATTCCAACACAAGCGGTGATCATAATGCGCATGGCGTCATTTGTTCCTTTAACTGGGCTACTGGGATAACGGAAACTGAAAGTTTGGAAAATTAGTAAACTCAAGATTTAGCACTATTCAACAACAAACTCCCACCTTCGTCCCCCATTATACTTTCTGTACATCACGCATAACTCCATTGAATCTGCAAAAAGCCATGAAGCTAACCATCAACAAGCTGTATTGAAAGGGGAAAGCACATGAAATTATCATAGAAAAATACTATGCAGCAACAAAAAGAGAGTGCAAATTCCTTCGCCGGCCTACAAGTCTAACCAAGACTGAGCATCAATCCAGCAATTCAAATCACTATCAACATTAAGATTCTTGCCAAGGATCAGAGAAACTCCAACATCAACCATAATCGTGCTTCTAAAAGTGCAGAGCCTTTCATCCAACCCAACAGAATAATCAATACGCGAAAATGATTGCGACAAATTTCTACAGTGACCCTTGAAAGCAAAATATACGGCCAAAAGGCTGACATTAACGACCCATAAACTCACGGTAATCGCTAAAAATCCGTCAAGTTCATCATGAAACTCAAAAACAAAATGAAAACTGGAAAAAAAGAAAAGACGTGGATATGTACTCCTGGTTCCCTGAGATTCGAAAACGTAAGCGCATCACCAAGAAACCCAGATACACGCACATAAGAACATTGACAAGAAAACACCACCACCCAGAAATGAAAAACAAAAAAAAAACGCCATGTACACGGTGAGTACCAGACGAAATAAAAAACTCTTAGTCTACCCAACTAAATGCCGAGAAGTACTTCAACGACGCACGTTTCAACAATTTCCAGACAAAGGGACTCTGAGGCGTTATGATCGTTGAAACCCAAGAGAGAGAGATAAGAAATCATAAATTTCCTGCAGCTTCTTCTTCTTCGGCAGGCAGTTTTGAAGCACCAAGATCGTGACCGGGGAGTGACGACACAAAAATAAAAAAGAGAAAAGAGCGAGAAGTAAAGAAATCCCAAAGTCACCCATATGAACATTCTCTCACTAAAATATTATTTTCCATATCTTATTTTAATAAATTAAATATTATTTATTTTGATGCCCATTGACCCCGCAGGGGATGCCCTACTTTATTGGGGAAAGTTAATCCGCAACATTTATTTGTGTTGCATTCAAGTTTAGGACCGTGCCCTATGGACAAATGCTGTCCTAATCAAACGACACATCTACGACAGTATCGTATAAATATAAATATTTTTGAATTTTTATTTACTTTAGGTAGATTAGGGTTTGAATTTTAGTGGAGGATTGAATTGATTAGGGTAAATTAGACATCTATGCGGATCCTCGATAATCTCAGGGCAATCGTCTCATCAAAAATAGATTGAGTAATAGATATGGCTTCGATTTTTTCAATTAATTGAAATTGGTTTAGAGATTTTTAAAAATGATAATATTATTTTAATAAATTAAACTCCTTTTTTCAATTTAATTTAAAACACCGGTACTCGTGAATTTTGATAATATTAAAAATAATAAATAAAAACAATATGAAAAGTTGACTCTCCTCAATTGCCAATTCAACACAGGGGTTTGAATTTGACTGGTTCTTTTACGCGGTAATACGTCATTTTCTTTATTCGTCTAAGAAGCTTTCGTAGATTTTAATAAATTAAAAAAATATTGAAAATAAAACAGAAGATATATTATGGAAATATGTGAAATTGAGTTATAAAAATAAGTAAATAATATGCTGGGGAGTGATAAGCCTGCGAATGAGCATTTTACACGTCAGCAAATAGACCAGCCAGGTATCGGATTCTGTACCCCACCCCACCACTTATTTAAATTCCTTGGTTGAATTGATAATTTATTTGATTTAATTTAAAATACACAATTAACTTTTTATTTTGATATTTTAAAATATAATTCAAAATTATTAATTTAGATTCAATCAATTATAAAAATATTTTCAAACGTATATTCATTGTTATTCGATCAAAATTTTCAATTCTGTTAAAATTAATTTTAAAATAATTTTTTTTTCGAAAGTACTCTTGGTTTCGAATGAAAAGTAATAGGCACAAATAATTAAAACTCCTCTCACAAATGTATTAAAAATGAAAATTAAATAAATGTATTAAAAGAGATTTTCTGTTTTTTTTTTTTTATTGAGGGGGTACAAGATCTGGGATATCATCAACTAGTTTGCTAATAATTGAATCCCCACTTAAATGTACTCTTACTTTGGAGAGGTCAGGTATTAGGGGCACACGTGCATTTAATTTCATTTACACCTTAGTCAACACACGCTTAATCACCAGTTAGAGCACAATTAATGTTTCATAATCTTTTTAAGTAGATCTAATAAGGGTTTAGTGTAAATTAGAACTTAAATAGCACGCTTTTATTTTAGTAGTTTTCGTTTATGATAAAAATAAGAAGGGAGTTGATTTTATTATATATATTTTAATAATTTTTAATTGTATTTTAAAATATTTTTAAAAATAAAAATAGAATTTAAATACATTAAATTTTTTGTTAAATTTATCCATCAATTTTGGGCTTTGAGGGCCCATTAAGAAAGTGAACGCTACCGGAGAAAAGATGATTGGCGTTTGAATTCCAAAGAGGTTGAAAACTGCGCGATGGCTCTCCGACCGTTGGGATGATTTCTTCCGGGGAATTTCTCAGGAGCAGCAAACCCAAATCCAGTTGAACAGCGGAAACTTCTTTCATCTGACATGGTTTCCATGTCAAGCTCCCAGATTCTTCCCATTCAATCTAGGTTAATTTGCCATTCCATCAAGATGGGCCGGTAATGAGTAACGAATTCGAGCTGGGGCCAGTTTATTTCTGTCTGTTAAGCTGAGCCCGGATCCTCTGTTCCTCTGGTTGAAGGGAGGAAATTCCTCCAAGCGAGGCGCCATCAGTGGCTACACCAGAGCCATTGATGGAGTTGAGAACAAAAGGAACAATGCGGGTTCTTCTGTTGCAGAAAGGAATCTCTGGGGAGGACCATGAGAGAAAGAAGTGCTGTAAGATCTTCAGTCAGTGGCGCATTTTCGTCTAAATTAGCGCAGACACCATTGATCAAGAACTTTGTTCGCTATGAGCAAGATTGTATCTCGCCTTTTTTTCTTATGTATCGATTGATGATTGTCTTCTTGTGCAGCAGATCCTGAGATGGATTCTTGGAGCAAAAGAGTTCAACTCCACCTACAAGTTTGCTTCTCCTTTGTTCATCGAAATGCTACAAACATTCCGAGTTTCCTGCATTACTTTTCCAAGAAGATGGACGAAATGTTCGAGGGTTAATAAGTTCGACAAGTAAAATCTGTGTTGTAGTGAAAATTATTACCGATTCGCTTTTTACTGTTTCCGTACTCCGGCCGGCGGCTAAAAGGGGAAAGCAGCTGAGGGAGGTAGGTAGCTTGAATTTTAAGCGGCTGGAAAAGTTTGTAAAGCACGCGCTCGGGACTGCGAGTGGTGAATGGGAAAGTGGCCTCGTGGGGCGGCAGATAGCGCTCTACAGGCATATATATTCCAAAATAGTTGTAGTTCATAATAATCTCCACGACACCACGTCTCGCTCAGAATTCCAACCGAACTGCTCGGTTACACTTTTACGTTATTCCTCCTCCGCTGTCTGAGAAATATTGCTTTCTCCATTTTTTGTCTCTTCTTGAGCGCTCGATAGCTTCCGTTCTTCGCCTTCGTTCGTTTGTGAGAAAGGTGCTTTGAAGAGCATGGGCGATGACAGCTGCACGCCGGAGGTTTGGAAGGCGAGCTTGGACTCGCCTTCGGGAGACTCGCGAAGGTTCTTGAAACACATACTGGATAATGTTCACGGCAACATCTATCTCGATCCTGTAGGTGTTTCGCGGTTTTTTTTTCTGGCCCATGCTCTCTCAGTTTCCTTCGACTTAGCAGAGCGAGCGTGTGTTGTTTTGCTTTTGCTCTATGCTTGGTTTGAGACGTTTTATTGGTGGCGTGTTTATTGCGATTGAAGCAAAAATTTCGGTGACCGTTCATGTTTGGTGATAGGATGTTTTTTTCTTCGTCATGTTGTGGATTCGCTTGTATATACACGTTTTCCGATGCGTATAGGTTTCTAATTTTTTTCTTCATCAACGGTTAAACTAAGAAGTTTGCTCTGCTATGTTTATGTGTGGTGAATGAAGGAGAGTACTACCCCTGTGTCTGTTTGCTTTTGTTTGCGTGGTGCCTGTGGTTTGTACATTCACGTCTCTTTTGCGCGTGTGGAAGATATTGGTTGATATAATTTTTGATAGCCATGTTTTCTTAAGACTCTGAGATCCTTTTGTCCCCTGTCGTTTTCAGCTCTCACTCAAGTTCGTTGACACTGAACAGTTTCAAAGGCAAGTGGAACCGTGATAGTTCCCTTTTGCGTGCCATTTTCTTTATATTTAGATTGAATCATTTGCACCGTGAACCAATTTCTTATACAGTTTTAAAATGTTATTGCAGACTCAGAGATCTCAAGCAGCTAGGTGAGTTTTTTAAACGTGTTCAGGAGGGAAGAAGAGTGATTGCTGAGTCTCTTGTTGTTGATCTCCCCTGTTAACAATGTTCACCACTAGCCAGTGTATAAGAGGCTCGATGAACATGCTTCTGCTTTTATGCCATCAGCTTGTTGTCTTCTGAACTATAATGGACTGTGTATAGGTTTCACATATATGGTTTTCCCTGGGGCCGTGCATACTCGGTTTGAGCATTCGCTTGGAGTGTACTGGCTGGCTAGTGAAACTATCAACAGACTGAAAAACTATCAGGTAACGAATTGCGTGAACTCTATGATTATGAATAACGAGCCTGGGAATAATGATATTGTCTATGCTTTGTTTAGGGACTGGAGCTTGACATCGATAGTTTTGATGTCCAAACTGTAAAACTTGCTGGTAGCGAAAACAGAAACTTCTAATTTTAAGTCATCGCATATGCATGCAAGGAATTTTTTCATGGGCATCTCCTATTGTAGGGTTACTTCATGATTTTGGTCATGGACCATTTAGCCACACATTCGAGCGTGCATTTATACCGCAAGTTTGCAATGGCATGAAATGGTAATCTTTTATATTACATTCATCAATTCAGGTTACATCTGTTCCCTCAGTTGTATTCTAAATAGATTGAAGTAAATTTTCAGGTCGCATGAAGAAATGTCTCTGAAGATGATCGATTATGTTGTCGATGAGCATAATATTGATATTTTTCCTGAAAATCTTAAAAAAGTGAAGGTATGATCGGTAGAAACTTTTAAAATGTCATTCTCGTCTGTGTTATGGGGTGTACCCCGGAGAAGTTCCCATCATATCCTGAAAGATTCTTTCTACTTTGTTTCACACTCTCTGATTTCCTGTTATTCTCATAGGAAATGATAATTGCCTCCGAGAACCATGTGTCTAACGTAAGTAGTAGTGCCACAGAAATGATTTCATCATTTCCTGTTATTAAAAAGGTTGTTACACTTGATTCTTTGTTGTCTAGGTTTTCAAGGAAAAGCGCTTCGTCTATGACATTGTTGCTAATGGACGTAATGGGATGGATGTTGACAAGTATTTCCTTGATCTCCAACTACTTTTTTAATCATTTAACCGTTTAATTGATATTCAATAATAATGTTACTCATTTTTTGCAGATTTGATTACATCACTCGTGACTCAAGGGCTTGTGGTATTGGCTGTAGTTTTCAGTTCCCGAGGTGTATATCGTTTTTCGCAGACTATTTATCTATATAACTTGCTACTACCCAATGGCAGTTTTTTCTTGATTATCTGTTTGATATGGGTATATGGCCCTTCCGCTTTTACAGGGTGCTGGAAATCATGAGGGTCCTAGACGATGAGATATGTTATCGTGCAAAGGAATGTCAGTATTTTCTGCGCTACTAGTTGTTTCAGTTTACGTGTGTACTAACTCGCTGTTTAAGTCCCAGATCTTACTGTATACAAGTTATTCGCCACTCGAGCAGATTTGCATCGCACAGTTTGCATGCATGCTAAAGTAAAGGTACTTGGTCCATTGTCCCTATGTATTGTCATTTGTGAAGTTACTCGCTGCTTATCATTCGAAATGGGTACTTCAGGCAATAGAACTTATGTTCGTGGATGCCATGACCAAGGCAAATGATGTTCTCCACATTTCATCCTATATTGATGACCCTGCCGAATTCTGGAAGGTTCGAGAATCGTTTTGTGCCAAACACAATCGATTATACTTCAAATTATATAATGATGCCCTGCTTTGCTTGAAACTGCAGTTGGATGACACAATTCTAAAGACCATCGAAACATCTACCAGTGAAGATCTTAAAGAAGCCAGAGACTTAGTCCTCCGTATTCGAAGAAGAGATCTTTACCAGGTAAAGCTTCATCTTCACGTTCGATGGTATGCATAATCAGGTAATTTCTCTTTCATATCCATTGAAAAACTTTCCACAGTACTGCAACGAGTTTGCAGTTCCCAAGGATAAGCTGGAACACTTCAAAACAATCACTGCTCAAGATATAGTTTGTTCACAGGTCTGCGCTATGAGCCCCGTACTCTGCCTTCACTGATAGAAGAAAGCTCCTGAACAGATGTTTGTGTTGTTGCAGAACTCTAGTCGCCCTCTACTGAAGGAAGAGGACGTGGCCGTGAGCAACGTCTCGATTGATCTCACAAATGGGAGGAACAGTCCACTTGAAAGGTACCTCTGTCATCTTCCGCATCTAACCATCTTGTCAAAATCCTCCATCTCACTCTCTTACTTGCTCCACGACTTTGAACTTCATCAGCATCAGCTTTTTCAAGGTACTGATCTTTTTGTCATCCAACCAATCCGCCTTGAAATGAGCACATCTGGGCTCACGTGTTCAGTATCTTGCATTCTCAGGATTACGACAGCAACGAGAAGTTCAAAATAAAAGACGATCTGGTTAGTCACTTGCTGCCTGCATCCTACCAGGACATGATCGTCAGAGTCTACTCCAAGAAGCCTGACCTCGTAAGAAACCATCAATTATCACTCCCTTGGTTCCAATACAGACAACAGATTAATCTATTCTCCCTGCGTGGTGCGGTGCACAGGTGGAAGCCATCTCCGAGGCGTTTGAAAATTTTCAGCTGAAAACCTATGGAATGAAAACGCAAGTCCATGCAACCCCTGACAAGAAGAAGAGAAAAAAACTCAAGGTCAGTTCCACCGGCGCTTAGCCATCAGTCATCTCAGAAGTCCTTTTGCTTGGCCCGGCCCCAGTGCATATAGGTTTCCCTTTCTGCACAAAATGCCTTTTTGTCTGCGCATGCATACAAGTGTTGTGCTTTGTGCATAACGACTCCTTTTTGCTTCCCCCACAGCCCAATGGTTGATCTATCAATTACACATAATTAATTCTAGTTGTTTGCGATCTCATAGGCACCAAGTGTTTCAAAATTTGGGATTAAATTCGAACATATGATAATTATTTAAGTTCGATTTAATTTATTACAAAGACGATGGATTCAATTTTGAAAGGAGCGCTTACCCGATAATCAGACTCTGTTTGTTACACATCATTGCATGGGTACTACTACCATTTATTGTAGTTGGCAAGACGATGGTTCAGCAACAGCATGTACTCCTACTGACTCACAGCCAAGCCGGGTTCTTGAGGGGTGTGACCACTGCCTTCACTTGCAGGTAATTCTTGAGACTGTACTCACCCTTCTCCCTTCCGATCCCACTCATCTTGTACCCGCCGAAGGGGATGGCGGCGTCGAACGTATCGAAGCAATTGATCCAAATAGTCCCTGCCCTCAAGGCCCTGGTCAATGTGTTCGCCGTGTCCAGATTGTGAGTGAACACTCCAGCAGCAAGCCCATACTTGGTGTTGTTTGCTCTCTGGATCACTTCACCCAGATCTCTGCACCCAAAAATCCAGGTGGTGTAATTAGCCCGTGTGTTCTCAAGTCTACAGCGTTGTCAACTTGGCACGTTGTTCCTATGGAGCATTACTTGTATTTGAGAACAGTCTGAACAGGCCCGAAGATCTCCTCTTTTGCAATCACCATGTCATCCTGGAATACGGGCAACCCAATGTAACCTTGTTGGCTGTTCTGTGCTCTTTGCTTGTTAAGTTAGCGATGGACGTACCTTCACATCGGAGAAGACGGTGGGCTGAATGTAGTAGCCTTTGCTGCCGAGTCTGTCGCCCCCGGTTTCGAGGGTAGCTCCGGATTCTTGGCCGGCCCTGATGTACCCAAGGATCTTGCTGAACTGTTCTTGATCGATCTGAAATTGTTGTTCACATTGACGTAACAAGTTCATAGGGGCGTGTGTAAAGACTTCATCTGCTCATTGTGAACCATACCTGAGGGCCTTGCTCAATGCCTGTCCTGAAGGGATCCCCAACCAGGCGGTTCAAAGCACGGGCCTTTGCTTTCTCAAGAAACTCATCATACACCTTCTCATGTACGTACGTCCTGGATCCAGCACAGCAGCATTGTCCCTTCAATGTTTTGATCCGGTCAGCTCAAATCAACCAGAAAAGTCATGAAAATAACCGCTGTGCAATGCTTTTTTGTGTAAGCATGGAGTACCTGGTTGAAGAACAGAGCAAAATGAGCAAGTTCGACGGCTAGATCCACATTGGCATCTTCACATACAATGAAAGGCGACTTCCCTCCAAGCTCCAGTGTAACTGGTTTCAGATTACTCTTGGCAGCCAGCTCAAGAACAATCTTCCCAGTCTCGGTTGAGCCGGTGAACGCAAGCTGCATACCATGGATCGCAAGTAATTTTAATCATGAGGAATGTTGCCACTTAAATATTAGAAGGTTCAAAGTATGGAGCAGAGTTCAGTTGCTTGTGAACAAAGAAAAAAGGTTCCTCGGTTATGATGGCAATGATCAATATACCTTGTCTACATCCATGTGATTACAAAGAGCCGCCCCTGCTGTTGGGCCGTACCCAGAAACAATGTTCAGGACTCCATCAGGAAGGCCAGCCTATCAGATGAATATTGGTACTCATCATTATCGACGCCAGTTTGAAATTCTACTGATATAAAACTCACAGAATGTGGAATGCTGCAAGGTTATGCATTACCTCATGTAATAGCTTTCCTACAAGAAATGCAGATAGCGGAGTTTGCTCTGCTGTTTTGAGAACAATGGTATTCCCACACGCCAGTGCTGGACCAACTTTCCAAGCGAACATGACTAGTGGAAAGTTCCATGGGATAATCTGACCCGCAACACCGATTGGTTCGTGCAGCGTTTGAACATGAAGAGCTCCATCTGCTGGAATAGTCATTCCGTGAATCTTATCTGCCCAGCCTGCAAAATAATACAAAAAGAAGAGTCACGGAGAATCTGAAGTGTCCTCCAGCATTTATCTGTAGCGATCTTTTGGAAACTCACCAGCGTAGTAACGAAACAGTCGGACAAACATGGGAACTTCTATTTGAGATGTTTGCTCGTATGGCTTGCCGCTGTCCCAAGTCTCTAGTGCTGCAATCTCATCGTTATTCTGTTCAACCAGATCTGCAAAACGCAGCAGTATCCTTTGCCTTTCCTGAAGAAACCAAATACTTTCACGAACAAGGACCAAATGAACGTGAGAGAATAATCCAGAAAAGAGTATGTTACATAAGCAGTCATCCTGGGCCATGGTCCCTCATCAAAAGCCTTTCGTGCTGAAGCTACTGCTCGATTAATGTCTTCCGCTTCACCTTCAGCAACATGTGCAATCACTTCACCACTTCTAGGGTCCAGTGTTGGGAAAGTTTTCCCTGGTTTCAGAAAACATCATGGGTTAGCCCAGGAAAATACTCCATTTATGCAAAAAACAAGGACTTTAACCTGATGCTGCATCTACGAACTGTCCATTGATGAGAAGCTTATCATATAGGACGCTAACTGGTGCCTTGATTGGATCTTCAACGGCTGATGCCGCTGCTGTGCTGTATCGGTAAATCCCTCTGCCTGCAGATCTTTGCTTTCCTGTAAAAACAGTTTTGATTTCAAAGCTGATGAATCAAAACACATATTCCATATACTGATCGCATGATTAAACAAACGAAAGAGGGCCTCTCTTTGACTTTAACACACGCAAATCCCTGTTCAAATCTCCCACCAGATTCTCAATAAAAAAACTCAGATTTGAAAACACGTCCCTGGTTCCACGCACAAAAAGAAAAAGAAAAGCCCGGCTCACTCATCCCCTTATCCACTCCTGATCAGGGTAAAAGGGAGTGGAGAAAAAAATATACCTCCACGCAAAATCGGATGAAGAGAACGAGATACAAGAGACGCGATCCTCCGAGTGGCCATCTCCGATCAAAAGGCAGCAGCAGAGAGAAGGTCAGCCACCCGCTTTCCAGTCAATCAATCGACCAGTAACTGAACAATATCCATGCGTAAGTGGATAAACTACAAAAAATATGGAGCATTAAGTCCAAAAAGTCAAAATCGTAATTAGGTGGTGGGCTCTCACCTATTACATACCGTCGTGAGATGGGAACTTGCAACGGTGAAGAGAGCACGTTACATTCCACAGAAACGTAAGTGAGGACGCAAGTGCAGTGTTGCGTAGGTAACGGAAAGTTACGACTCAAATACGGCTGAAGTTCCATGTTGGTAGAACACACAAAAAATTTGACGTGCCTATTCCCGCTCTCTTCTTTCACCCCTAACAACCCCACGTGGTGGATAAGCTGCATCGCGCCATCCATATCTATCTTCTCGGAGAATTCATTCGGGTGAGCATCATCGTTTTCCGCCCATTCTCACTCTCGCAGAACACGACCGAGATCATATCCCGTCCGACCCAACGGAAATTGAAGAATATACATATTTCTTAGAAAACACTGGAAGTTCTTTCTTATTATTCTTTCCAATAATAAACCCTTCTTGAGAAATCACGAGAAATTCTCAAAATGACCAGTTCTTCAGTAACATGAATAGTGCGGCTTATCCATCAGAGGATTCCACCAATCTTTGACAACCGCTCGAGTAGGCGATTTTCAAACTGCTTATCAATTTAAAAAAGTCAAAAGGAATGGCAAGTGGCGGAGATTCAAGCTTCGGAAATATCATACTTTGCAACAGTGTGATGTAGCACACCACGTCCATACACAGAAGCAGATCTGCGGTTAATGTGGCATCTTGAGGTCAGAAAAGCTCCTCCCACAGTTTACAACGGCAGAAGTAGAAAATTCCCTAATTCCCAGCAGCTTTACTTGATAAAAGGGATCCCAGAAGGTGTTCGCCTACCATATTCCTCGTACTCTGATCCAAAAAACCGCCTCAAGAAGAACTCCTCATAGGGTATCCTCTGATGAAAGAACCTCCAAACAACTACGGCAAATGCAGCCGTAGAAAGCGGATTACAGAGCATGATTTGAGTACCAATCGACCAGATGAAGAAGCCACAGTAACCGGGGTGCCTAATGTAGTGAAAGATTCCATGAGTAATCAGTCTGTGATCCTCATCGCGGCGTACCCTGATGAGATGGGTGAAAGATCTACCTGCAGTAATGATGGCCAACTTTCGTATGACTTCTCCCACAACAACCATAGACAGGCCAATATGGTTGATTACCCATAGTTCCTTCATCGAGGGAAATACATTTATTTCGATCAAGTACTCTAACAGAGAACACCCCATCGCTACGACATAGTTTTTGCTGATTAAAAGAGACTTCAAAGTGACATTGTCTCTGCCATGAATAGATAGCGCCAGTACGTATTCCGAGCAGTGGAAAAACAAAACAGCAAGAAACATTTCCAGTGAATGTATGCACGCTGTGAAACACAGAAGTTCTGCCATTTTGCACCCCAGGCAACCCGCAAGCTTTCTGGCCGTTACGAGCTCATCTGATATAATCAAGCAGGGAATGTTTCTTGGATTCCAAAGCGATTAAGCTTAAGCTAGCCAACGAGTTCATGATAAGATCATGACACCTCGCATTCCTACATACACAAAAGATTTCAACAACAATTAGTCTGTACAAAGCATATCTCAGTTTTGAAATAATCCACAGTTTACCGAATCCGCATCAATTACACACAAGAACCAAGAAAAGCGTTTCAATTAGAATACGAAACGGTTCTATGCAAATTATACACGACGCATTTCCTATCACTTTTTCACCTACAGAGAAGACGTACAGAGGCATATTCCACTTCGCTGCGACCTTCAAGATCTCATACCTTGTCACTGCGACCCTAAAATGTGAGAGCCTTCAAGATCTTTCAACATTGAAACCTGAGAAGAAGGCGCTAAAATCGAACCCTAAACCACACAGAACGCTGAGTTCTTGCTGAATCTAGCACGCAGATCGCAGAACGGACAGATGAAAATGGACCAGGCCAGCCCATTGATCTCTTTTCGCCGACTATATCCAGATGAGCTTTAGCCTTTCGTTTTCTTAGGCCCAAAATGAATATTGCTTTTAAAAAAAATAAATGAAATAATTCAATTTTGGTGTTTTAGAAATTAAATCAATTTTATTATAAACAATTTCTGGACTAAAGTATTTTAACTTAATCGTAATTAAATTATACATTTGAAAGAATTAAGTAATTATTTTGAATGAACAAATATTATATATTCGATATTAGATCATTGTTCTCGATTTTGGTATGGGGTGGGACCCGCAAGTAGTCCTTCCAGGAGGTAAAGTTTTTCCATTTATGTATTATATAAAAAGAGAAATGTATTGGTTTAATCAACGGCTCAGATTGATACACGTACACAGTGATTGGCTGTTGGCAGCTGAAAAGCGTCCTTTGCAAGCAGAATCTGTGCGTCACCCAACGACGAGACCCGGTGCGACTCTTTTGTGTGACTGACCGACTGTTCAACTGAGAGGGGTTTCGTGCAGAATTCGGTTGCCGGCAGAAAGGTTATGGCGGGCAATATGGATCGGAAGGATGCGGATGACTTACCAATGGGCTTCTCCTCGGTTATTCCTGGCTGGTTTTCGGAGATCAGTATAATGTGGCCGGGTAATTTTTTGGTTGGCTGCTTTTCGGTGAACCTTTGGATTAATGGCACGTTCTTGATGCTTAGTTCTTTTAAAAAACTACTCGAGATTGAATTTTATAACGTATTTTTTTGCTCTGAATTCGCTGGAAGATTGGTTTTTTTTTTTTCCAATTTTTGCGTAGTCTTGTTATGAGGAGGATCATTACCTGGATGGAATCTAGGAATCAGTCGCATTGATTTATTTGAAAAAATTTAATATCTTTGGAGTTCATGTCAGTGCACTAGATGATGTATAAAAAGTTGGCATTTGCATGTTTTTGATCATGCAGGAGAAGCACACTCTTTGAAGGTAGAAAAGATACTGTTTGAGGGGAAGTCTGATTTCCAGAATGTGGTTGTCTTTCAGGTACTTGGTCAGTGGAAAAAATAAATGAAAGCACCTTTAGTTCAACTTTTTATGCTTTTTTATGTGGTCGGTACTTTCTGTTTCACCATTGAAGTGCTTTCACTTGCAGTCTGCTTCATACGGCAAGGTTCTTGTTTTGGATGGTGTGATTCAACTTACAGAAAGGGATGAGTGTGCTTATCAAGAAATGATTGCACACCTTCCCTTATCATCCATTGAAAACCCGAAAAGGGTAACTGCTTCTCATGAACTTAATTTAGTTACCTCCATTATTTTTTATTATTATCTTTGTAAAGTTTCAACTGAACCATTTGTTCCAAGGTCTTGGTAATTGGAGGTGGTGATGGTGGAGTTTTGCGTGAAATATCTCGCCATGCATCTGTTGAGAGGATTGACATATGTGAGATCGATAAGATGGTTGTTGATGTAAGTGATTTCAGTGCTTTTTTCTCATTTTCAGAAACTGCATAAGCATCCATATTTGGGGCATCTAATTCCGAATGTATTGCTTCTTTTAGGTTGCAAAGGAATATTTTCCTAGCGTGGCTGTTGGATTTGATGACCCTCGAGTTTCATTGCACATTGGAGATGGTATTTTATGCCTCCAAGCACCATGTTCGATTCTCAAACTTCCTATTTACGTGATCTGATCTTCACATATCCATATACACATCTTTTCAGGAGTTGCATTTCTAAAAGAAGCAGCGGAGGCAACCTATGATGCCATTATAGTGGACTCCTCTGATCCAATAGGTGAAGTCTAACTCTTGCTAGAATGCATCTATCTCATTTCACCTCAGAACTTACATGAATCTGTTTTTGTTCAACTCAGGTCCAGCACAAGAATTGTTTGAAAAGCCATTCTTCCAGTCTGTTGCCAAGGCTCTTCGTCCAGGAGGAGTTGTATGCACTCAGGCTGAAAGCATTTGGCTCCACATGGACATTATTGAAAATATCGTTGCAAATTGCCGTGAAATATTTAAGGGCTCTGTCAACTATGCTTGGACTACGGTCCCTACGTACCCAAGGTACTGGTCATTAGTTTGCTATATTGCCATCAGTATATAACCATCACTTGAATTTATGCAGTGGCGTTATCGGGTTCATGCTCTGTTCCACTGAGGGCCGTCTTGTAGATTTTAAGAACCCAGTCAACCCGATAGATGCAGATAACGGGCACGTTGAAAAATACGGCCCTTTAAAGTTCTACAACTCGGAGGTATTTCTACATGCCAATACCTTCTTTTGCAACTTCCTTCTTGTATCATTATCACCCGTAAATCTGCTCTGTATCTTCTTGTCTCAGCTCCATTCTGCAGCCTTCTGCTTGCCCTCATTCGCTAAACGAGTGATCGGTTCTAAGGACAACTAAAGACACATCCACAGGAAGCATCTCAATGCACACAACCTAAGACAATTGTGTGATTCAACGATTTTGTTTTTCCAGTTTCTTGCGTTCCCCACCCTCTTCCAAGTCCTAGTGACATTTGGGTCTGGTTTCAGACATTTAGTGGTTGCTTAATCTGTCTTTCCATTCATGATCTACGATGATTTTAACATACTTGTCTTTCTTAGTAACAAAATAATCGTTCTCCATTTACTGATTAATTTTTTACCCTGGTTAATGCTTATACTTTGTAGAGAAGATTCATATCAGTCATAATATAGATATGTTATCAGTGCAAAGCACCAGTCTCAGATCATTACAAAGAAGTCTCAACACAAGCTTAATGGTAAAAAGCTGCGCCTCATGGGGTAAAAGATCAGCAAGATAAAGACCTTCATCTAAGAGAACCAGAGTCTATGTTAACCAGCAAGATCATGAACATGTAAGTCTTCAACTTCCGATTGTGCTCTGACTTATGGTGGATACCTGAAATGATGCAGAGGTTGGTGGTGATATGGTGTCGGCATCGAGCCAGAGGCGCCCATCTTCAGATCATCATGGCATTCCTCCTCATGGTACTCCTCCTTAGCCACCACCATTTCCTCTCCCACAGGCCTTGTGAAGAGGTGATCCTGATGTTCAAAATGAGTCGATGAAGACGGCACCGGGACGACGGATGGAAGCTTGGAGAGGAGCGCTTCAAGGCTGCTCATTGATGGTGTTATTTTCATGGGATCAGGGGTGACATGGTCAGAGTAATCAGTAACTGGAGGCAAGCTGCTGCTTATGTGCCATCCCTCTGGTGGAGCAGTTTGGGAATCACTTGCTGGAGGATATGCTGATGAAGTTGGATATGGCAATAGCACCCCTGGTATGCTCTCTATATAGCTGAACTTCTTCTTTAGCAGAACCACATAATTCAGATCTTCAATCACCTGTGCTCATGCATCATATAAACATTTACTTAATCGCAACGAGTCGAATAAACCGAATAAAATGCAGATAGGACCAGGACCTTGTGAACAGCCCCTAGTTGAATAACACCTTCTCTAACAGCAACCAACGCAATTGTCTGCAGAAAGATTCCAAGATGCATGAGTTTAGTAGCTGGAACCTGCACCATCATCTTCTGCTTCAGGGGTGGAGATGGAGATGCTCACCTTTATTCCAGATTGAAATTGAGCTTCCCAAGTCCTTGGATGCTGCAGGAAATAAAAGGCAGAGAAGATAAAGAGCAGTGGGTAAAGAACCAGTACTCTGTTCAATGGTATGAACTTACTGAATCAGCTGAATGCCATGCAGATAGGAAGTTGATTTCCTGATCATTTGGTTCATTGTGGATCCATTTGTGGCTGTGATCCGCTGCCACCTTCCCAATCAACCTGCAGCAAAGGAATCACTAAAGAGCAAAAGCAAACGCCTTTTCAGAATGAACAGCTCATACCCCTCTCCGTAATTGTAGATTTCATGAGACATTTTGAAGAACACCTCAGGCTGCAGCCCCTGGTAATGCTGGAGCTCACAGTTGCCGTAAACCGACGAGCTTCCGCCGCTCGTCTCCGCCGCCGATGCTGCAAAGTTACAGAAACCATCTTCCCACACCAGTATCCTGGAAAACCCACACATACATAATAATGGTGATGCAGAAAAGCAAGCACAGGAAGAGGAGAAATGCCAAACCAGTTCCTCCTGTTCCCCCTGGATCTGTCATGGGCTCCTCCCAGACCATCCCACCTATGATCATCAACACATGCTTTCAGATCATCACATTGAAGAAATCTATGTAATGGGGAAAAAGAAAGAGTTCAAACTTGGGAGGAGGGTAGTTTCTTGGGAGGATCCTCCAGAACACAGCATACACCCATTGAGAATTTTCATGGAGGCAGAGACTTCTGAGCGTGTGTTGAAGAAGCTGAGTGACAGCCAGAGAGTTGAACTGTTCCTCCATCTGGTTGCTAGCCTCCAAGTCCTCTTTTTTTGCTACACCTTCCACAGGGAGAAGAAGATCAGTCCCTCTCACTCTCTTTTCCTTTTCAATTTAAAAGTTCCTCCTGCATTGCCACAAATGAAAGAAGCAAAACCCCAACACCACTTTACTCACTTTGTATGAAGCCACCCCCCCACCTTCATATACATCCCTACTCACACCCCCTCCCCTTTTCTCCTCCAATTTTTTAAATTCATTCTAATTTTATTTAATTATCCATTAATTTTTTAAAATATCATCATATCTTTAATATTAAATTCTCCTTATAGACTATATTATTTATTTCAATATACCATAAAAATCCAAATGTTCTTCATTTTCAAATTTATATCCATACATTTTAACAATCCTCTAAAAAACCTTCAATTTGCATGGCTGTAAGGTCTCATTTGAGAAAGTATGGAAGTATGCTTGAGAAATTCTAGAAATCTTGTACTAGAACTTTTATTCACTGTAATCTTCCAAATTAAACTTATTTGAAATAGTGTATTTTAGAAAGAGTGATGCCTGGTTTCAATGATTGAGGCGACCAGGTCCAGTGAATCAAATCTGTTGAGATTTTAGGGATAGAATGCTGCTTTATTTTGCAGCAGGCTGAGGCTGCCTTGCCAACACAAAAAGGTCATTACCATGCTTTTGACTCCTCCTTCACCCCCTTCCTTACCAAAAGCCAGCTAAATATTCCATTTCTTTTTTATTTATAAAAATAAAATCTGCTTCCATGGAACATTCTTTATTTTGGATGATCACTGACATATTGTATTTCACATACAAGTAAAAAAATACATATAGAATTATTATTTTTTTCACACAATATTTGACATATGATTAAGTTTCTAATTATACTTGGTTTGTGATGAAGCAAAAAAAAAACCCCAACAATTTCCTAAAATTGCCCCCCAATGGATACCCCTTTTGGAAAGTTTCATAATAAAAAAATAATTTTCAGGCTCAGCTTTAATTATTTTCTTCCCCTTTAAAGCGCTTGATAAGATGCAGCAAAAAAGATGAGCCCCGCCCTTCTTGATTCCGCCCCAGCAAAATCGCATTGGGAGATGCGCCCACGGGCATTATTTTTCAATTCATTTCTTTTTAATAAAATCAATTTTCTATTCCGAAAATAAATTTATATTATTATTATTATTTTGCCGGGAAAAAGGGATGGTCAAAGGGATCGAGCTTTCCAGTGAACAGAGCGCATTCGGCGTCAATTGTGTGAAAATGTTGGGGGGACGTCGGAAACCCTACCGGCGGAGGATGAGGAAGGTGTCCGAACGCCGGGTGTCGGGATCCGTCGACACGTCACGAGGCCCGGAGGAGGAGCAGCCGCATTCCGCTCGCCGCCAAGATTACCTAACCGTTCGGGGCCCAACACCACCCCCAAATGCGCACAGTTGAGGTAACCCGTCCTCCGCAACAGGTTAAACCGGCAACTGTTTACTGGTTTTGAATCTGGGCCGTCCACGTGTTCCTCTTCTTGTGAGGTGTCATGTCATCAAGCTTTGTTAACCACATAAAATAATGTATTTCTTTTTTTATATTAAATTTTATTTTCATTTATTTGTAATATATATTATATATCCATTATGTATCGATACTAAATATGGAATCATTTATAAATGATATTTCACTACTTTGGAGTCATCTGAAAATTATCCATCATAGATTTGAACAATATTATTCGTTTTGTATATTTAATCTTTATTTTTTTACATTATATTGTTTTGAAAATAAACTCTTATTCTATTCTATTAGTAATTGATTATTATTTTAGCTTATAAAGATTTAAAGATTTAGGGTTTAACATAAGATTACTTGGTAGGAATCAAAACATGATCCTAGAGATTTGAACCAGAGGAATGCACCTGTAAACTTAACTACTCTTTTCTTTTCGCAGTCTGGGGTAAGCAAAGCAAGGTCGGATGGGTGCCTCCCTCCATGGATGCTGGTTGACCTAACAGATTACTGCACGAGCTTTTTCGGTGTTGATCTGATTTGAACGACAAAGGGGGAGCGAAACTAAAAGTAAAGGCGAAAGGTGACAATAGCGAGTACCCAATCCCTTTTTCCATTTCCATGCGCATGTTAGCTGATGCGGTCGCCAAGGGGAAAGACTCCAAGGCTTCACGTGAACCCGTTTGATGGGAATTTTGAACTGCGGGGGGTGTTGGCATCGACAACACGAGATGGAGGCCTTGTGGGAGGGGAGGTTTTCGCATCATTTGGGTCAGGAATTCAACCAGAAACTTGAGTTCCGAGCCTCGAAGTAGCTGTTAGAATGTCTGGTACCCACTCTGCTTGTCAATCCAACATGAAGGGACCGACCCTGCCAGGTAGCATACAGTTCATGTGATCTTAACTTTTACTACGAAAAGTAGATGATTGTAGTAGAATTATTTTTAAATTTGATATATCTGTTGTTTAGAAAGAGTGGAAATGAGCTCAGGATAATGGCTGTGAGTAAAATGGTCAGGGCTCTGAGTTCAAAGTACAAAATGAACAAAAAAGATGGAAGCCCAACTTCAAATCTTCATATACCACATGTTTCTGTAGCAGAAGACGAGGAAGATGCAACAACTAGACTTGAAGCAAAGCAGAGCTTTTCTCTATGACAACTGAAGAGCAGACTGAATTTATGGCGCATCCATTTATTGTCTACACTGACTGGCATTCAAAATTAATACATCCTAAGGACCTCAGTCAAAGATCCATCCACCTTTACATGATGCAGGAATCTAGGGAAGTAACGGCTACCAAAAGGTACTTCTGATGAGCTGTGACGACTGGGTTTGGTTTCTTGTTCTTGAAATTGACTTGTTAAAGATGAATCCCAAGTCAACTGTTGGCCATCACTTATCCTTTAAGGGGAGGATACGTACACTTGTCTTTGAGTTTAGTGATCTGTTGTGGTGAGCATTTTGGGAGGCTCTGGCAGTTGAATTTGCCTCCAACTTCTTAAGAAACTACATTAAGTTCCTTGTCTGAGCAAAAACACAAGCCAAACTGAACAAATTATGTGAAGATCTGGATTGTAGGACATACCTCTTTCAACTTTTGGGGTTTGTTGTCAGAATTTGTGGAAGCGCTGCTGGGTGAAAACCCGGTTGGATGTTTCTTATCATAAGTATGCACCTTAAGAGATCTGCCATTAATAGTTCATCTGGTGAAGATAAGGTTCCAATGAAGAACACTGCAAATGAAAATGACAGTCGAATGATTTTGTAAATCATCTTCAGGGAATACAGCAGTCTCACCCTGAAGGCAGAGGGTTTGATCTTGTTCCGGATGGAGTCTTGTTTGCAGGATCCTTCTTCAGCCTAGAACACAAAATTCTGGGTGCTATAAGTACTCAAAAAACAACAGCATAGTAAGCACTAACTGACAAACTGCACTGGTCCTAGAAACTCACAGAAACACTTGAGTAGTGTTCCATATTTATCTAGTTCTAGCTCAGGCTAAAGATGCACTAGTTAAGTTTATATATCTATCCTGGGAATGACAGCCATCGCTCTGAGGACGGTTCTTGAGAAAATTCATTACCTTTCATTCACCTTAACAGGTGTGCGAGAAATGGGCATCTTTGGTTCGGCTGCAGCCGGTGATTCCTGCATAGACAGTAAATAGTAAAATATGGCGACGCAGATGCTCTGCTTAGCAGACGTACAAATTATCTGAAAAAGAAAAGATGTCATAAAGATGGGACCACTAACATGCTTCATGGTTAGATTCTTAGCAGGGGAAGAAGAAGCATAATCCCTCTTCTGGAAAGTCCTGAAAGCTCTTCTAACAATTTCCTTATCCCCCAATTTCTCCATTATCAAAGATTTTCTCATTACTGAATGATCACCCAATGAGGATTCAGTAGCCGAGTTCATCGATAGGTGCAAGGATTTGGGAGCTAGTCCTTTGCTATATCCGGTCACAGAGTTCTTACGATGTGGCTGCTGCGGTGTTCCAGTCTTTTTCCTCAAGTAGTGAGTAGCAGAAGTTGGAGGAGAAGCCAACAGTGACCTTGAATTTCTAGAAGCCTGTAATCCCCTGGATGCAGGAGATACAACTGTCTTCCTGGTTCCTGATAAACATTTATCCTTCTTTTTCTTGGGATCCTAAGAGTCAGATTCAAAAAGAAAAATTTGTAATGCTCTCAATACTACAAGAGAAGGGGCATAGCAAGTTTCAGTTTTTACCTTTTGAACGGCATTCCCGGTGTCCTCACCATGCTTCTCTGGGACATTTGTTTGTTCTGATTGGTTTTCAGCCGTAGTAAGAAAGTTCTCTTGAGAAGGATCTACCACATTCAAACCAGCATCGTTACTCAAACTCAACTCGGAATGATCTAGATCACCATTCAGCTCTTCCAGCGGTTCCTCTTCCCCAGGGCTCCCATGATTCACAGCAATGGCATTGCCTACTCCTACCTCCTCGTCGTTCACAGGAATTGCATTATCCATTGAAGAAGTCTTAAAGGTTTGGGGTTCAGACCCCATAAAAGATATGGAGTTACCATTTTCCACATGAGGAGAAATACTCTCACAGGATTTCTCCAGAACCTCTTCAACCATATTCACTGTGTTCGTGGTTCCTGGCTCATCATACACATCAGATGAATCACTGACAAAACCTGAAACACATGATTCTAATTGCTTCTCCTTCTCCAATGCCTCAGCTTTCTGAGCTGCAATCTTCTTGTAATGAGCCTCAAAATACGCCCTCTTCTGTGCTACGGATCCTGGAGTAGATAAACTTCCAACTTCTTCTAAATACTTATTGGGTGAGAAAGATGACCATTTCTCCCACGAAAGCACATCATTCTCAAATCTCCCAAATGAAACTGACGCTTGAAGCCTTGCATCAGATTTCAAATAGTGATCCATCTGTTCCCAAATTCAAGATCTTCCGCAGGGTACTGCTTCGGCAACAAACTACCAAGTCAAGGCATAATATTGTAACAAGATCTTCATCTACAAGGTCAAATCTATCCTAAACTCAAAACTTAACCTTCCGTAGCTCTACAGAATCTCATGGAAAATAAACAGAATCCACCCCCAAATACAAGTTTCTCAAATCATCCTCCGCCCGTTCTAATGGAGAACAGTAACAGTTCCGTGGCCACAAAAACAAGAAAAAAAGCACACCCAAAAAAGAAACATGCATCTCCCACCAAACGCTCAAACTATTCGCACATTCACAAAAATATGCAAGGATAAAATGGTGAAACTAACCAAAAAAGAAAAGCACCCAGCAACAAAAGCTAGCTCTTCGGCCTGGCTCGTTCCTCACCTTGCTGAATGAAGCCTCTCCAGCTACTTACTCTCCGCGAACAAAAAGACATTAAGTTAGTTGAGAGAGAATGAAGAATCCGTGTAAAGTTTTATACGGTTGAAGATCGAATGATTTATCGACGTATTGAGGTAGGCAGCGGCCCACTCCAAAGAGAGAGAGAGTTGCTCTGAAACTGCAGCAGAGCTAGTGCCAGTTGAGCAAGAAACCAAGAGTAGCGCTCGGCACGTGCCAGATCGGAGGTGGGCACGTGCGGGGACCGAGGCCGCCGCGTAAAAGGTGAAACCGCAAAATCCCGGTAAAAAGGTGTTCTTTTTCTTTCTTTTGCAGGGGTAAAAGAGACGATGTTTTTCCACATTCCATTCGAGATGTACCTGCTGCTGCTAACCTTGTACGTCATTCCAGTGGCCTCACTGTAACATGGTTGGATGCAGCTGCCAACAAGACAACCATCCACGTATCCAAGATGTGCTCATCCATGGTATTCACACAAGCACATGCCTCTACAGAAGCAAATCCATGGACTTGGATTGCTGTCTCCATTTTTTTTCATTTTTTCGACAGATGGAGGAGACCCATTGAAGCTGAAGACTTGAAGACCTCCATACTCAAGGAGAAGATGGAACGAGTAATTAGAAAGTGAGGCCTCAGATATATGAAGAAAGCAATGGAAGATGCCTCTACAGAATCAATAGAATGAATATATCATCACTTACGCTTTCTAGCTAGCCAGATTCCGAGTTCTCCAAACCTCATTTTCAGACACTTTGGAATCGAATCTCGGTGTTTATTCCAAAGCATGTCTGGTTGGGAGTTCATATGGGCCAAAAAATCGTGTACCATGAGTTTACTGTGAGCCCTCCTTCCAGGGATCATCGTCTGTTATCACCTCTGAAGGCTCGATGACCTGCGTCTCAGAATCACCGGTGGAGGCATCTGCAGCTTCATCCTCATTCTCTAGTCTTCCCCAGCGGCCACCGAGGGCCATGGCCATCATTTCGTAAATCTTGTTGCCGAGCTCTGCTGGGCTATCTGGCTGTGAAAAGTAGGAGATGCTTTTTGAGTTTAAGAGACTTCTGATCAAGTCTTAGTCCATGGAAAATGGTAACTTACTGTAAATCCACTGGATATCAAAGCTGTATCGTACAGAAGGTCCACTGCTCGTTTTGCGTCTGAGCTTTCGGGTTCATTCTTGCATGCAGCCTGCAGATGTAAGAACAGAGAGAAGCTGATCAGGCTGGTTAAAGGAAGAAGATTTGAAACCAGTATACTGCTTTAGGATCAAATTGGGTTGATTAACTACGGCTAAGACTGCATGAATGAAGCACTGCAGTATTGTACCATTAGATCCTTGACAATAGGATGATCCGGATTGATCTCCAAAATTCTCCTACCCCGCATGAATTCCAGACTTGAAGTGTCTCCTAGTGTCTGTGCTCGCATCAGTCTATAGAGGATAGCAAAGTGACCATCAGCATCACGTAATTTATCAGCAGGTTAGATCCGTACTAGTAAAACTGTGCGTATGCATAATGTAAGTTACCTTTCCATGTTTGCAGACCAACCAAACTTGCCAGACACAAGCACGCATGGTGATGAGCTAAGCCGTTTCGATACTTGCACCTTTGCAACCTTATCACCAAGCTGCTGTTTTATCCAGTCACACAGAAGGTTGAACTCTTGCTTGGTTTCTCTTTCACTAACCTCATCAGCCTCACCTGTCATCATTACAGCACAAGCGATGGATCAGAGCTACAACATCTTGACAGAGGCAAAAAAAGCAATTTTGTATGTGCAAATGACAGAGCATTAGCTGATACAAACCAAGCTCGAGGTCCTCCTTGCTAATATCAACAAACTTCTTTTCTTTGTAAGTTTGCAGGTTCTGGATAGCAACTTCGTCAATTGGCTCGATCAGGTAAAGCACCTGGAGAACAATTGAAATTATACTCAAGTTCCAAACACAGGAAATAAATCTTCAAATTTTTAAAAAAATGCATTGAAACCCGATGATGTAGACAACCTCAATACCCTTCTGGACCAACTTTTCTAAGAAAGGTGCCGACTTGGCACTCTTCAAGCTGTCAGTCGCCAAGTAATAGATTGCTTTCTGGTTCTCAACCATGTTCTCTACGTAATCATCCAAGCTTATCAGCTCTTCTTCACTCTTGGAAGAGAAAAATCTCAGCAATGGTGTAATTTTCTTGTGATTTCCAGTATCCTCAATGCATCCCAGCTTCAGAAACTTCCCAAAATTTTCCCAGAATTTTTTATAATCCTGCTAAGTTATCGTCATGTTAAAGTACCCTTCTTTGTAGCATAAGGGGACTACAGAATTCGATCATCTACCTCTTTGTTCTCGCTTTCTGAAAGATCTTGAATCATATCAAATGTCTTTCGTACCAATCTCTTTCTCATTATCCTTACCTGGATCCGTGGAATCGAATAAGCTACAGGGGATCATGAAGAACGAAGTAAAACAAGAGGAAGAAAGGGGATCATACAATCCGGCTCTCTTGTAGGATCTCCCTTGAAACATTAAGGGGAAGATCATCGGAATCCACCACTCCCTTAACAAACCTCAAGTATCTTGGAAACTAAAAGCCAGCCAAAATAAAAATAAAAAATTAAATAAGAGAGGCATTCAGGAATAAAGATACAGAAGTACAAAAGTAGTGTCCCCTACCAATTCCCCATCAAAGTCATCAGAAATGAACACTCTCTTGACATATAACCGAATATTTTTTGTCTTGGGGTTGATAACCTCCTCATTATTGAGAGGTGCCATGCCAGGAACGTAAAGTACACTCCTAAATTCAACCTCACCCTGCAAAGGTTCGGGAATTACCAATACAGATCACAGTAGACAATGGTACACAGATCCAATGAAAAGTACCTCAGTAGTGAAATGGGTGTGTGTGAGTGGATCGAGGAATTCATTGAAGGCCTTCTTGTAGAACTCCTGATACTCTTCCTTTTCAACTTCCTTGGGATTTCGCATCTGCATATGCAGAACATAATGGAAACATATTGAAGCAACCCCAGATAGCATATCTTGATTATGAAAATATAGATACAATCAACTTACCCATATAGGTTTTGTTTCATTTGCCAGCTCCCAGTCCCAATATTTTTCAGTCTTGGTCTTCTTAGTCTTCTTCCTCTCTTCCTGGAGTATTGGGAAGAGACAAGAACCCCCACTAAGATGTCCATCACATAGGAAGATTCTTTTTCAACGAGTATTACCTCTGGCTTTTCTTTGTCTTCTCCTTCTTTGGGCACCTCTTCTTCTTCTACCTGCATGTTGTTTTTTTTTTAAATAAAACATTCAAATACTCGCAAAATATTTAATAGTTCCACAGGTTTTCTGATTTCGAACCTCAATGGTTCTTGATTTCTCTTGCCATGTGTAGATGGGAAACGAAACAAACTGTGAGTAGTTCTTCACTAAGCTTTGGATCTTTGCAGGCTCAGAGTATTCATATTTGTCATCTTCCTGAATAGAACAAGGTTAAAACATACGTCAATTAACTTCGTCAACAAACAAATCCAATGCAAAGTGAAAACTCTGAAAGAGCGGGGATAAACAAAAAATACCCTTAAATAAAGTGTGATTTGGGTTCCACGACCAAAAATTTTCTCTGGATCAGTCTCCTCCCTGATTGAATATGAGCTACTATCAGCGGCTGCTTCCCAGACAAACTGTTTGTCAGACCTCGGGCTTTTCGTAGCCACAACTACCTGGTCAACAGGAAAATGAAAATCAGCATATCAAATATAAGAATCGCACTAAAAAAAATTGCAGATGAAAATACCTTATCAGAGACCAGAAAGGCAGAGTAAAAACCAACACCAAATTGACCAATCAAGCTATTGTCTGCACCAAGGTCCTTATTCTCCTGCATACAAGTAAAATTTCAATAACCGTAGATTCTTAAAAGTGGCTAAGATATTTCAATAGACACTAACACAGGATATACCTTTAATGCCTTGACAAATCTAGAGGTGCCACTCTGAGCAATGGTTCCAAGGCAATCGATAAGCTCCTCTTTCGTCATTCCAATACCAGTATCTCTGTGTGTGAATAACAAGAGTCAGAAACGACCTTATTTGAATGATGTAGAAGGCCATCAGAACTACACATACATAATAGTAATGGTTCCCTTCTCGGGGTCAGGCTTGATACGTATCTCAAGCTCACCGCCATCTCCAAGAAGTGATGGCTCCGTCACACTTAAAAACCTCAACTTATCAAGCGCATCACTTGCATTACTGAAAAAAAAAAAAGACAACGATTAGTATACTATGAAAAAAAAATCCAACCTTGTGGATTGTAAAAATACATAATGCATGTTCGGTTGACTCTTCTTTGGAGTTTTATTTGACAGAATAAGATAACACATCATCAGCCAAGATACAAATGGGATACGGAAAATATATTACCTAACGAGCTCGCGGAGAAACACTTCCTTGTGGCTGTATAGACTGTGGACTATCAAATCCATCAGGCGACTCACCTAAGAGCAACTAAATTGTAAATTCAAGCACACCAAACGATCAAAACAGAAAAAAAAAAGGAAAAAGCTCCCGGAATTACGGACCAAAGTGCCATCTTGAATATATTCGCTTTCTCTACTCAAGAAGCATGCAAATGTATCTCCATCAAAAAAATATCCAACCGCGAAAATGAAATCGCACCTCAGCCTGGTACTCATACTGTTCTCCAGAAATCTCAGGAGCTTCTTTTTCTGTCACTGAAGCAGCCTCGCAGCGCAACATCACTCCCCTATGTCTCCTCTCCATCTTCCATTGCATTGAACTTCTTAAAAGACAATTCTTGAATCCATTCCTAGGCAACAGAGCACTCCTCAATGACACCCTGCTGCTTATCCCTCTTGGACGTGTAGAAAATGAGGCAGGGTATGGAATTGCTGCCGGTGGAGCGGAGGCGAAACTTCTGCTTAACACCGGGGCCATATTTTCAACTCAGAGAAAAACCCAGATGGGATTTTTACCACCGATACATACACTAGTTGAAAGTATCTTGCTTTCTGCAAGGCAACGCAAAGGGATATCCGGAGAGATAGGGCTCCGCCTGCCACCAAACCCTGATGCGCAAGGCGGGGGTTTAACCGCGATCGGAGCATTCTAGAATAACACGAAAATGGCTGTGAGAGGTTCAGTAATCACTCCTGTAAAACAAAAAAAAGAAAACGGATGGCAAGAAAGCCGTCGTTTCCGCCATAGCAACGATATCCGTATCATTTTGGAACCCTTTTTTGCCCTAATATTTTCAGAATTAATATCGTTTGCCTACTTTATTTTATAATATTTTTACTCAATCTTTCGTGCTTAATATTTATATGAGTACATATTTATATAAAAAAAATTATTTTTAGAATAAAATATAATATTGTATCACACCATTTATTTCTATATAAAATGTATTCTAACAAAGAGTAAACCAGCCATATTTTGCTCATTGGGCCTAATTGAAGGGCTGGACCAATACATTGGCCTTGTAATTGGGCCGATAGGTGTTCTCTAAGGGCCCAAACCACCTCAGCGTTCTCCGTTTTAAATGAAATGGCAAATTCTGCAGTAACCATCGGCCACCGTTGAGAAGAAAGTTCTGCAGTTTTATGCTCTACTTGGTATGTCGGAAAGTCATTGCTTGGTGGCTGTGTAAATGAACGGCCTTTGTCTACTTTACGCGGGGTGAAAATATCCTATTTTGGGCAGAAATACAGAAGAAAGATAAGAAATGAAAGCTGGGAAGAATCATCTTGAAGAGGACGAAGACGTGTATGAGGAATTTGGCGCGAATAACGATGCCTCACCATCAAAAAATACGAATCTTTCCAAAGGTTGGACCGCTTTTTGTGTTATTTTAGCTGTTTATGTGCTTCACCCATAGAATCTTGTACTCCGTGTGCGCACTTTTTTTTTTTTTGTGGGTTTTGGAATATGTCTGATTTTGAACCCTTTTGTTGTGATTTGGTGAAAGCCAATGGGAGGAGTGACAAGGCGAATGTTACAAGGTCGAAGCACTCGGTCACGGAGCAGAGACGGAGGAGCAAGATCAATGAAAGGTGATAAGTGTGGACAGAGCTAAATTATATGTTTCACTTCAGAATATGATGTCTTTTGAAGAAGGATGTTTGCTTAGGGTGATGGCTGAAGTAGGGGGAACGCTGAAATCACAAGTACAAAGAAAAATTTGGAGCATTTTCATTTTTTAGGAATGTTTTTTAGTGCTTCCTCTTTTACCGAGAGCCTTTGGCGTGGTGTTGTTTTGTCAACAGTCAGTAACCAAGTTTTTGCATTGGACAAGTGATACAAGTGAAGGCATTCGTTTTCCTTCTGCCTCAGGTATCAAATACTGAGAGGCCTCATACCCCGAAGTGATCAGAAGAGGGACACTGCATCATTTTTGTTGGAGGTGCAATGCTAAACTACAAGTTGTCGCCATGTGTTGCTGTGAAGTTGTTTGATACATTGTTTTGATGATGGTTCATTGATGTGGAAATGTTACTGGATCACTGGTGGATTCGTTGGTCTTCTCTGGTGGTTCTACGGAAAGAATGATGATGTAGAATCCTTATTCCAGACTACTGAATTCATTGCAGGTGATCCATTATGTACAGTTTTTACAGGAGAAGGTTCAAACGTATGAAGGATCATATCAAACCTGGGGGTCAGAGCCCATAAAGCTGGTACCTTGGGTAAAAGATAAACTCTTCACACACGTTTTGAAAGTTGATAAATGAGTTTCTACCAGCTGAAATATTTATCCTGTTTCTTGCGAAAGAGAAACAGTCAGTGGCATGTACCAGGTTTTGTTGGGCAGCCACAGGTCTCCAGTCTTGGCTCGATTACACAGCATCGGAGACATGATGAAAATATTGCACTAAGTATGCAGCCATTTACCCAGAATCACAGTGAAGAAATGCGGTGTGGATCATTGGAGCCGGAAGCTCAGAATGCCAATGCAATGCATTTACAAGCAGCCCCCATCACAACTGATGCTGCCTTTTCTCATATTATTCAAGGCCCTCCCGATGGAACGCCAGCAGAATGCCCTTCCAATGGGAATTCACTGAACTGCCAAGATGAGCTGACGATTGAGGGTGGAACAATAAACATATCAAGTGTTTACTCAGAGAGGTGGGTTAGGGAGCTGTTCTATCAACTTATTCCAGTGGTTCAACAGATCTTTTGTGGAAACAAAGAACTACAAGGAATTAGAATGTAGCATTCATCTGAATTTTCATGGCACAGCTGTTCTATGATCATTTGAATTCCTCTCTTCAGGTTGTTGAATTCATTGGCTCAAGCCCTTCAGGCCACTGGTCTGGATCTCTCCCAAGCCACCATGTCAGTCCAGATTAATCTCAGGAAGCGAGCAGTTAGCAGTTCACTCCCCGGTGTAAGTGTTGGCATTTACTTTCAAAGTATGTGATACCGTGTCTCTAAAATCCCAGCATGGCTATGATGATCGCCTTTGTGAAATTTACTAGGATCAAAATATACCTGTCATTCCTGGCAATCAAACAGTTGGGGATTTTCAAGAAGTTAGCAGCGAGGATTTCGACCATGTTCAGAAGAGACGGAAGACATGAAATAGTCCCAGACGCCCTGTTTAATCTAAAGGTTATTACTTTGGGCATATGATGCAAGAATGAACAGAACCTGTACCTGAGTTTGAATGGATTCATCACAGGTGCCACAGCTCTAGATCTAAATTGTTCCCGAAACTTTCATTAGGAATGCATATTCGAGAGCCATTTCCTGACACTCCGCAAAACGGCCACCTTCACGGAAATGGCCTCCTTCTTTGCTAGTATGAAGTATGACCGATGAGCAGCTTGAACATGCAGTATCTCGTATCTTGGCTACCCATTTTGCAGCCTCCCAAACTCCAACTCTGAGTATGATGGAGTAGCAGGCACATACAGAGAAAAAGATCAGCACGTAACTGAATCATAACCAATAGTTTGGCTATGAAATCGAGATGGAGTTAGTAAAGCATTACCGGGAATCATTAAACGCAGCTGACACCAGCATTGAAGGCAAGCAAGCTCCAGGAGGAATATTATCATATGGAGAGTACTTGAGAATGTAATCAAAGAAGGCCTTTGTTTGAGGATTCCCGAACTCCTCGTAGTCCAAAATGGTAAGAGGCAGAGTTGGATCCAGCAAAGTGTTGAGAATATCGAGAAAAGGAACCTGCAAGGAAAATTCAGTGAAAACATGGGCAGAATCAGAACTGACAGCCATAAAAATGGCGTGTACCTTCAAAATGACAGAATTGAACAACTCTGGGCGCATGGTGACGGCTGCTCCAACAAGAAGAGACCCTGCGCTGATACCAACCGCAGCAAGATGATGTCTGTGGATAAACCCCTCGTTGACCAAGTACTCACCACAGGCAATAAAATCATGTATGGAGTTTAACTTGCTGAGTCCACGACCAGAGCTATGCCAAGAAGGCTTGATGCCAGCACCACCTCTGAACTCAGACAACAAAAGTTACTAATCTAATAACTAGTCCAAGTTCAGAAGGAGATATCGATGAATTCAAGTTTTGCAGATGCTTAGAATAGAAAATGATGTACCTCACATCAGCGAAAGCAAACATCCAACCTCGATCCAGCAAGCTTAAACGATTTGCACACCAACTTTTGTCCAAAGGTTCACCATAAGCACCATATCCATGAAGAAGCCCGGGAGATTTTCCTTTCTTGTATGCCTTCCTTGAGAACAAAATTGTCAATGGGATTTTGAGACCATCATGGGAGAGTACCTCCTTTTCTTCACAGGCATAGCACTCGGAGCAGTCTTCCCACTGCCATGTTTTGGAGGAGTCTGTATGTATCTCCTTGTACGACATGGAAATATTTCTAACATCTTCCTGATGTACAATGGAGAATGTTTTTTTCAACATGTCGTAATCGACAAGGAGATCAGGCATCTGCATGAATATACAGAGGTATACTGAAAATCAGACCTTGCATCTAACGCTCTGGATAGCATGAATAAGAAGAAATCCTCCTAGACAAAAAGAGGGATGACCGGTTACTAACTTACAGAACTTTTAAGTGAGAACCCTTAGAACACGAAAGAAAAAGAAATATACCGCAGGAGATGAGAGGATGGCACGATATGTGGTGCTCAAAAAATCATGATTTGACCCTGGAGTGATGCTACACATTTTTGAGGGAATAGGAAAATACCAAGGCTCGAGATCTTCGATCTTCATTTCCTTCTCCAACAAAGACAAACAGAATGGCATAATATTTGACAAAGTGCATTCAACTGGCATCATCATCAATTGATATCAATCTCTACTGAAACCCCAAATATTATACCTTGTCATTAGGAGGAATAGGCAAGCCTATAGAGCATACTGCTGAGGAACCCCTTTAACTAGCCAAAGGACCAAATGCTCATTAAAAATGTCCATATCTTCGAACCAGTAATCTTCACCAGACATTATGACACTCTAAAAATCACAAGGGCAGAAAGATGACGAAATTACATATTTATGAATTATATGCATTTACCTTCTAGGATATGAAGCTCAACAAACAAAGATCGGATATTTTGTTGTTCCAAACAAAGTTAAACCTAAGCCCACTATAGATAATGAAAAAAGGAACATGAAAGTACCTTTAAGTTCATCGAATCAATATCAGCATCTCTACATCGTGCCAAATGGTAGCCACTAACTGAGGGTTTGTCATTATTACTTATAGGAGCATTAGTGAGGACATAAAAAGTGCTACCATGATGCTCCAGAAAGAATTGGACTCCGTCAGTGCGTTTACAGAACCTCTGTAAGCCAGCTTGTGGATGGGTTGCATTTATAACATGCACCTACACGACAGCAAAGAGATCGATAAACCACATTGCCAAGATTTAGTTGCAAAGTCCTCATGGCTTCAAATATGCAACAAAATTGAGACAGTAAGTTCCTTCCTCAGATGATGTCCTTGAATTCGAATTCACTGTTACAAACTTGCCATCTTTTGTACTTGAAATATCCACGCAGAAGCGAGAATCATTCTCAGTAATTACTACAGTATCATCCTTAGAACCTAAGCCTAACGTAGTGCATAAGACCCTAATATGAAAAATATAATTGTTAGAAAAATGCAACACATCACAAGCGAACTTTCATATAAGATATACAGCTTACCTGTAAGGCCGCTGGTTCCCATCACATAATGTATAGAACAGAGTATTGCTATCCTGAGCCCACGCCAAACTCATGACACCATCTACACTATGTTGAGGGAGAATAGCATCGCTCCGGATGTCCTTAACTTGAAGTTGAAAGTGTTCATGCCCCGTGGTGTCCAGTGTATAAGCAAGAAAATTGTGGTCAGGTGATATCCTACATGTTCCCACATGAACATATCCTACAAACCAATTTCCGTATTTCAAAACTTCAATCTTTTGATGGTGATTCCCTCAAATGAAACTTGATAGCAAAAAGATCTAACCTTTTTGTTCTGCTATCTCGTTCCAATCAAGCAAGATTTGGCCCCTCCATCCTCGGTAGGCATTGAACATATCCAATCCCAAAACGCCAGTTTCAAGTGCAGATTCTCTGCATAAAACAGGATACTCCTTCCCCTCTGGTATGTACTGGTAGTAAAACCTGTTGAAATATTTGTGAAGAAGAAACAATTACAAGATTTTTTATCATTTTAAGAGATACAACAGAACCCCGGCGTCCTTCCCACAACTGCAAAAGTAATAACGCTGTGAAAGTACCGACCATGAGCCCCAACGCTCAGGAGGGGTTGTGACCCGAGACGGCATTCTGGAGACCATCTCAGAGTAAAGTGTCTTCTGCATTTCCTCAGTGTCCCGCATGAAAGCATTGAAATAAACGTTTTCTTCGTCAATATAGCGTAGGAAATCAGGATCACTGACATCCCGCATCCAATGATAGGGATCCAGCCATGACACCCCATGGGCAGTGGTCGTATGAGTTACCTTCTTGGCCACCGGCGGGCGGAGCACCGGCATGGTGAAAGGTAGTCGCTCAATTCTTTTGCAGAAAGTGGAGTAAAACACATGATAAGGCAGATGATGAAGCGCATTGGGCAGCATTCCTGTTGACTTCCTCGAAAGAACGAGGCGCGCCGCCATCTCCGCGGCGAGGGTGGGTACTCAAACTAAACTAGTAACCACTGGATTCACAATTGGAGCTTATCCCCCAAGTCTCTATTGATTCGAACGCAACCAAATTCACTCGCTCAAATATCTTCACGAACCCCAACTCCATAAAATTCACTCGCACAAATTCTGCAGGGCTTGTTCTCGTGGAAGAAACAAAGAGAAGAAAATGGTGATGCTTTCTTTCCTCGAATTCACTTCGCAAAACGCTTCGGCCCAGCAAATACAAAAAATTAGGAAACAAAAAAAAACTCAATGTTGCTGCCCAGGATCGAACTGGGGACCTTCAGTGTGTAAGACTGACGTGATAACCACTACACCACAGCAACTTGGTGATGATTACTTCTTGAACTAAAATGAAATTTACTCCTGCAATATTCCAGCTTAAAAACAACAGGCGCACAACCATGGACTCGGGAGGGAAGGCTATCCACGTCCACAGGTTTTTATGTCGACGATGCATCGGAATCGGGACACCCCGTCGATCCAAATACCATACATTCGATCGTCTATCGGGGCCCAGTTCATCAACACCAGTCTCCAACTTGTCCTGAATCCACCCTGCTTGTTTCCACTCTGCATTCCAAAATCTGTTCCCACTACTTTTACTTTTTCAAATTAATGACTAAAATTTCATTAAACATTCACATTACCTTATATACTTACTCATATCATTTTAATCTTAAGATATACAATTATTTTTTTGGTCTAATACTACTTGTTGGCTCCTTTTTCTAGCTCTTCCCCATCAAAACATGGGTCCCTGAGACACAATACTTTGATCAAGTCCTCAAGTGGGATTCGTCGTTTACCAAAAAAAAACATCAGCCGCAGCCGCAGCCGCGTATTCCCATCCATGACTGCCTTGAGAAAAAAAAAGCACTTGATTTGCCTACCCAAGCTATGGGATCAATGGAATTAATATTATATATATACATATCAAATATAAGTAATTAAGCATATCTTATAATAAATAAATACCATTTAGAAGCCATGGTTTAAACGGGAGTGAACAGTGAGGCAACAGTTGACCGACAAGACAACGGTTAAAACGTCACATTCCGTGTCCGAATCTGGTCCTCTTCTTTACAATTAAAATAATGAAAAAAAAATAATAACAATATGAATGTTTCTAGTAATAATAGAACGGTATCTCTGTCCAAATGATTATTTTTTTTTTAAAAAAGGATGGGTTCAATCGTTATAAAGACTAGCTCTGGGAGCCACTGCTCGTGTCCCTCCGTCTTATCAGGAAGGCAACCTACTCAGGAATATGTCCATCCCGCTGGTTACTTCAAACCCCGATGGGGTCGTCGGAACGAGGACACTTCTCCGGCGAAAAGATTCTGAAGAAATTGCGGTTTTCGAGGCGGCGGCATACTTCGCCGGAGCATTCGAAAACCGCCGCCTCTCGGAAGACTGGTCACGCTGGGTCCCGGCCACCCGCACCACCCCGGATCTCCGGTACCCGGAAAAGAGCTCCACACATTTCGACGGCAAGCAGAAGGTCGTCGTTTGGCCCTAATTTTTTTTTCTTTTTTTACGATTATGATGTGATATAACTGTCTGTATATTACCAACTTGAACAATTGAAATATTTTTATTCAACAGAAAGTCCACCACCCAAGCTCTCCAGGCGCCAGGTTCGCTAGGTTTTTGGGCTCCCTGTTCAGTCAAACGAAGGGCAAGCCAACGAAGCAACCGCGTTCCAGAAGAAGAAGCACGAGCTCTATCGTCTTCGAATCAAGATCCACGCCATGGGTTCCAAGCTCCGCCGCCACCCCGTTAAGCCTCCGAGTTTTCAGAAGCAGAAGCCTTTTCAATAACAGTCGGGAGCCGGGAAATGGAACCCCGAAGTCGCCGGGAAGGACAAGTTGGGATTCAGTGCGCCAAATGCCGCGAAAAGAATCCACAACCACGAAGACGGGAGCCAGAACGGAAAGGGAAAGTTCCCCGATCGAGTCGACGACGACGATGGTTGCGATAGCGATTCCAGTTCGGATCTGTTTGACTTACCTCATCATAACCTAATGCTGAGGTAAGCCCTAGCCATTCTAGGGCATCAACAGCCATTTTAGATGGCGGTTCTTGTAAACGGATACGCAAAAATGATTAGTTTTGTTATCAAATCTTAACAAAAGTTTAGAAATATTTTTTATTTTAACAAGCAATAGAAGCTCATTTTATTACAAAAACTTATTAAAAATCATTTTTGATAAATATAATACTAAATAAATAATAACCACTCTAATAATAATTTATTCCAAATAGCAAATAATTAGGTGGCAACATTTGAGCATGTGTTCCCATTAAACAAAAAAAAGAATTGTAAATATTATAAGAATTTTTTTAATGTAGAAAAATAGTGAAAGAAAAAAACAAAAAAGGATAACTGACAAAACTTGACGTATTTCTTTAAAAATTTGCTATGTATATATATATATATATATATATATATATATTTATTTATTATAATAATACCAAAATGTCAATATTTTTTTTATCATTTTCAGTTTTTACTTTCAATTTTTATTCATTTATTTGCTATGTGAAATGATATATTTTAAAACTAAAATGGTATCAATGCACTTACTAATAATAATGTGATAAAAACATATCAAGTTATTAAAACCATGTAATGAAAAACTCAAATAGTTTTCAAAATTTTTAAAAAATGAATCAAGTTACGACGCTGCTAATTAGTTATGCTTTCAAATTCAACAAAATTTTGTATTAGAACTTTTTGCATTTACCTCTATTGTTTGGAGAATCTAATGATATCCCAATTAGAGTTACATACGTAGTGTGATTCAAAGTGATAATTATTATATTGTGTTCACGTTCGCATCTCGTATGAAATAACATTATAGTAGTGTTAGATTTAAAATCAATTAGTTTTAGTAATATAAGAGGTTAAATATATAATGTCATAAATTTAAGATCAAACTATTTACAAAAAAAATTGAGAGGATTATAAGATAATTTGGAAAGTTGAAGTGATATCGGCAATCTCCATGCTAACATTAATATACAAATCATAACAGCTAGATATATGGAAGTTGCTACAGCATTAAAATGAAAAATATTAAAACAATAGGCAAACAAGCATTAAATTGCGACATTATTATATGTCATGAAAAATATATAATCTTTTTTAATATAAGTCCAAGCCAAAAAGAGGAGGGGGTTGTGGGACCGGTGTGGTGAGGCTCATAATGGAACCGATTCCGAAGGGTTGGAAAGAAATGATTGGTGCGTGGCGTCGAGGAATGAATGTTCGGCGGTGGGGGAGGTTGGGAAATCAACAGTGTGGAGCCCTGGGCACCACCAAGTAGTCTCTTCAATTCAACGCGGCCATCGCAACCTCTCCCCTGTGCTAAAAGCGTCTGCCTGTTCATTAAAATAGAATCAGAAGCAAACCCGAAACAGGACTGCTTGGTTTTGCTGCGTTGGAGTGAGTTTCTTGTGCATTCAAACTCGCCTCGCCTCGCCTCGTGTGTCGATACACTGCACTCTCCCCGGAACAACAAGTTTTGCTGTGCTTCAGGTCCCACCAAGTTTTAATGCAGCAGTTACTACACAGCATGTCACAGTTCTGAAGGATAGTCGTTGTTTAGAACCCGCATTGGCAAAAAAAGTTATTGAAATTAAACATCCGATAGGTTTTACAACACACATGAAATCTATATATATAATAAATTTAAATCATATTAATTAGATCCAATCAATTATTAATGATCTACAATTTATTACATATTTATTATTTTATTTTCAAGTTTGAATGCAGAACTATTTATTCTTATAAGGTGAAAAGAAATGTATTAGCAAAGGCAATGAGATCCCATCCTCACTCTATACTAATGGAATTTTCACCTTGAGTTAAGCAATCCAGTATTAAAACAAATAATTAATAACAAAAGTAATTAAATATATAACAAAATTAAATTAGTTGAGTTTAAATTTTTCGAATATATAAAGCAAAGGGTGTGGATTATTACGCAAACTTATTTTTCTTATTTTAAATTTATATTTTTTTAAAGCAAAAGTTATTTATATTCTTTTATTAGAAAAGTTAACATTATTTTCTGTGCGCCCCAAAGCTGTTTGTATATGGGCTCTGCCCAATTAGCTATACAAAGGTAATTGGGCCGTCGAGACAGCAAGCCCAACGATCAGTCCGAACTCCCAAGGTCTTCGTCTCTCTCTCTCTCTCTCTCTCTCTCTCTCTCTCTCTCTCGGTGTGCTGAGCGGCGTCTTCTTCCTAATGTTTGATTGAGGTGGTTCTTGTCGTGGCCTTCTATGATCATTCTCACGGTGACACTTAAATCCAGATTTTTTTCTATGATTTTCCCGATATGATGTTTTTCTCTGATTGGAATTTTTTTTCCAGTGGGCGAACGTTTCACTGTATTTCAACGAGATAAATTATGATGAATATCAGGTTATGCTGTGGGTGTTCATGGATTTTTTTTAGATGTTCTTTTAGCGCGTTGATGAGCCAGGATGTTTTCTGGGTTTTTTCTTTTTGGTTTTTTGCTGTTTTTGGATGAGAGTCTTCGGTTTGCCGCATAGGGTGGATGTTCAAGGATTGATTGCCTTCATAGCATTTGATCGTTCTTTATGTCCTCAATTCATTGAGTCTTTGCCGTGTTTTTTGAAATTACAGCAAATTTGTTCTCGTAAATGATGGAAGGTCGCCGGGTTGGACTCAGGGGATGGCAGCAAGCTGCCGTTGCTGTTGGATCAGCAATCGGAGCATTGTTGGATCCACGGAGGGCTGATTTGATAGCCGCGTTAGGGAGACTACAGGAAAGCCTGCCTTTCAACGAGTGCTCGAGAGGATGAAGCGGAGTTCTGAAGGCAGGGTGAGCTTTCATTTCATTTTTTCTTTCACTTTTAAACCTCACCATTTGTTCAAAATCTTCGATGATCAAAGCTGATGACATCGTCTGGCTTGTTTGAAAGTCTTGTCGAATGGTGTGTATTCTTTTGCTTTATGTTCGACAATGCATGAAATCTAGGGAATGAAAAAACTATTACAGAACTTCTCTTATAGCATTCTCTGTTGTGCATTCATGTCTGTCTGTCATGAAAATGGTTTCTTTCTGTATTCATGTAAGTACAGGCTGTACTGTTAGAAAGGCCCCGTGTCATCTCTGCAGAAGTCGGGCACGCATGGGATCTTCCACCTAACACATTTGGTGCTGCCTATGCAAGCTTCATGGGATCCCGGAATTTCTCTCCGGATGACCGGCCGCCAGTGCGGTTCATGGAAACAGATGAGCTTGCCTATGTTGCAACCCGTGCGCGTGAGGTCCATGACTTCTGGCACACATTGTTTGGTCTGCCCACCAACTTGATCGGGGAGTCGGCACTCAAAGTCATCGAGTTTCAGCAGATGCTTCTTCCCATGTGTGCACTCTCTGTTGTTGGGGTACTGCAAGATTTAATGGAAAGCAGAGGAAGCTATTCTACCAGCACTACTTCCCCTGGGCTCTCAAGGCTGGGATGAGAGCCACTGATCTGATGTGTGTCTATTATGAGCGTCATTTTTCAGATGATCTGGAAGACGTTCGCCGGCGTTGGGGAATCATCCCTGCCCCGCCTCCTCCACGAGCAACAAGTTAATTCTATGTTCGTCTTTGTTCTCTCCACTGTAGCTTTTTACCAGCTTAGAAAAACATTGAGCAATGGACTCAGTGATGGTAACTTATTCCATAATGGGAAAACAACTCATTCTCATACATGATTGAGGTTTTCTTTATCTCCATAAGCACACAGTAACAGATACATGGACATTAATACAGACTTGGAAGCAATAAGCCATACAAATTTCAGGGGCACAGCAGCTAGTTGCTGCCTCCACCAAACAGATAACCCAAGGAAGAACCTCCACCAGGAGCCGCTTGAATTTTTGTGGAGGGTCGATCCTACGAACCAGATGATCAAGCAATGAGGTTTCCAGATGACCGAGAATCATAATCTACTGTACTACAAGTTGATGCATACCGAGATAAAGTTGCAAGTATTTTGACCATTGAAGTAGTTGTGGGCTGTGCTGCTCTGAATGCCTGCAGGAATCTGCTTACTTGCATCCACTGGCACTGGCTCAGGAGCTGCGTTTGGCTTTGCACAAGGCTCTGTAGTGGCAGTCTTGGGTTCAGTAGGAGCAGCCTCAGCTTTTTCAGCTGCCGTTTTTGGAGCCTCAACGCTGCTAAACAGGTACCCCAATGAACTTTGGCCACCACCACTGCTAACTCCACGACCCATGTTGACAATTACCTACCGCAATGAGAGAAAAGAACAGGCAAGGAAATTTCACATGAAATCTGGGAGCTTTTGAAAATTGATTTCATTTGTATTATGGAAAAGATAAGAACACCCATCAAAAATCTGCTATCCAGAATCGAAGTTAAAACAAAATTGGGGAATCGGACTAAATTACAACGATCACCGTATAACCATAGCCCAAAATTTGGAACATCAGCAAGACAAATATGAACAATAACACACACACAACAAAACAGGCATACAAATCTAAGAAAAAAATGTTCACTAGACTCCACTAAAGTGAGATCAGATCTACCAGAGGAAAATACTTGGCTTGCAGTTGCAGACTCCACAAAACTGACCGCTGAGCATTGCCCCAATTCAAATAAACCCGGATTTTGCTATGTCCAGTACATTATTGTGCTCTCCACTCTTGATGCCCAACTTGCTGCAATGGGTGGTTGAATGTAGTGGTGACAAACCACCTTCACCATGACTGTGACTGGAAGGAGCAAAGTGTAAAAAGAACAGCACAAAACTTCCCTTCCCTTCTTTTCTTTCATGGTCATGATATCTGATTCTGTAAAAGGTTCAGATTCTTCCATTCTTTAGTTGCATGTGGGCCTGGTGTCCTTCTCATGATCTGATCGCTTATTCTTTTTTTAAAAAAACATATTATTTAAAACGAAATAAATAATGAACTTTTATTTTCATCAACCTCCTCAGAGTCCATTAAATTACATCAAAAAATGCTGCCTGCCTGCTACTGGAAGGCATAGCATTGGGGAGCCAGTTCGGCCAACCAGAGGAAGTCGATTCTGGAAACATTTCGGACATAATTGTTGTTGGTTCGGACCAGTTCGTTGAAGATGATGCACTCCGGCTTCGCTCTGAAGAGCACTGAGGATGGATGGATTTGGACAACGAGGCCGCTGGACAAAGCCCTGCCATTACCAACAGTTCACACAAGGGGTGTCTTGACAGGATACATGCATTACTGTGGGTGGTAACAAGAGAGACTCAGTCACCTGTAAGAGCCGTCGGGTTGCTTCAGAGCTGCGTTGAGGAAGAAGGATGCGGCCAGACATCTCCGAAGAGGAAGCATATCATCTCCACATGAAGCGATGTGGAGACCCATTTCCTGGACGCATTTTTGTATTTGGCTGGCAATGAGAAGGACTGAAGTAAGACAAGGAGACAGACATATTTTGAATGATAGGGAAAGGGGTTAATCTCGTGCAAACCTGTGAATATCGCGAGCATGCTTTAGGGAGCGCCCATTTATGAAATTCTCCTTGCACCATTTTCTGAGACTTTTTTCAGCTGTTTCATCACTGGATGCAAGCCTTCTCTTCTCCAGGAACTCGGCAGAAGCACGAAACACATTGAGAAATGTAATATGATCCCCTCAGGACTGGAGAAATTTCTTAACGCAGTTCGGGACTACAAAGAGAGAGTGAGCTTCAAATATTAGTTACTGCTGGTTGGGTAGTAGCAAGAAAACGAGTATGGTCCATGAAGCCTATCAGAATAAGTTGCTGCTATTCATGTTCAGTGCTACATCAGGTCTATTGGATACAAGTAAAGAGCATACCTCAGCGAGTTTTTCACGGGGAGCATAAAAAATGGATTCAACTGAAAGCATTGCGACGATTATCAACATTTCTTCTAAGCAACTAGTCTGACTGGCTATAATGAGAGACTTGGAATAAATAGGATCAAGTGGAAGACGGGCCATTTGAACACCAATGGGGTCTGACAATCTGCCGTCTTCTTTAAGAGCACCTAACAAGAATAATAACTCCATGGACTTGATGATTGCCATTCTGTAAGTAGAGTTAGTGATAATTTAAATTATGAACCCAAAATGCCAAAATGTAGTTTAAGATAGCATGTTTTTCTAGTCCATATTTTACCTGTCTGGTTTTTCAATGAAATCAAATCCAACAATATCATCAATACCAAGAGCTTTGAGCTGCAAAATAACATTACACAGATTGCATCTTTTAATTTCAGGAGTGGCAGAATCTTTGAGCTTGTAAAACTCATTCTCTGGGTAAAGGCGATAGCATTTCCCAGATCCTTCACGACCTGCCCGACCACTGCAAATGATAATGTATATGGGACAGTTACTTGATTATGAACACCCCCAATACGTGGCTTCCTTCTGACTTCTAGAAAAAAAAGAAGAAATGTATCTATAAAGATCACCTTATATCCTACCTCCTTTGAAGGGCTTGTGCTTTTGAAGTTTTAACAATTATCAATGGTTCAACTCCTGTAGAAGCATCATATGTGCGCAATTTGACCATACCAGGGTCAATAACATATTTGATTCCAGGTATTGTCACTGAAGTTTCAGCAATATTGGTTGCTAATATTACCTGTATATATGAATCAAATAAATAGATGACGTCTAGATAATTGAGCATAAAAATTATAGATGTTTTCTACAGCTGAAAATAAATGAAGCTACCAACCTTTCGGAACCCAATAGGTGAAGGCAGGAAGGCTTTCATTTGTTTTTCACTAGGAAGTGATGCAAATATTGGGATAACCAAGAGCTTGCGCTTATTCTCTGGTAACTTCATGATTCGTTCTTCAACAAGTCTTTCTATAGATTCTATTTCTTCCTGACCAGTTAAAAACACAAGCACATCCCCAGGGCCTTCCTCCAGATGTATCTGGAATGCCAAGGAAAGAAAATTAACCATAACGCCCTTTTTCTAAAGAATAAACATTCCTAATTTTACCCACAAATGAATTAAATGCTATAAAATGAAACCTGACACGATTAACACATATATGATGGTAAATACAGGAAACAAAACGTATCGAAACATATGAATCTGAAGACTAGTTAAGGTAAATACAGGAAGAAGACCAAGAGGCTCATTAAACAACTGCAAGGGACAAAGAACTAGGACTTGATTATTGTAAAAAAAAAAAAAAAAAGAGAGAGAGAGAAGCATTTTTGGATACCTGGAATATAGTAATCAAAGCAGCATCAACATAATCAGTTTCAGGTTTATAAGTATACAGTATATCAATAGGATACTGTCGGCCTTGAACATGAACAGCCCTTGCACCATCAAAATATGTGGAAAAAATTTTTGCGTTTAAACTTGCGGACATTATAATTAACTTCAATGGTGAGCATACTTTGCTACGACACTGCTTCAAAAAACTGATTTGATCACTATTTTCTTTGTCTGGCAATGTGCTTCGCTGAGATCTGGTATGGTCATTGTGATTCGTATCTGCAGTTCGCTGTGACCTGGCCTTTTGAACCTTCTTCAAAAGACCAAGTAGCACATCAGTGTGAACAGTTCTTTCATGGGCCTCGTCAACAATTATAACAGAATACCTTGACAAATAAGGATCCAAAAGCGCCTCCCTGCAATTTAAGTTCGAGATAAGTTGCTAAACCCAAAACAGGAGGCATGCTCCGAAAGGATAAAAACAGAGTATATCATATCCCAGATACAAACTACTCCTGCAACGAAGAGATAAGAATGTACAAATCCAAACCTTAGTAACAAGCCATCTGTCATGTATTTGATCCTTGTTGCATTGGAGGTCATATCCTCAAATCTGATAGAATATCCCACCTTTTGGCCCAACGCAACCCCACATTCCTCAGAAACCCTCTTTGCAACAGTAACAGCAGCAACACGTCTAGGTTGAGTTATCCCAATCATTCCACCATTTTGACAAAATCCTCCGTCAAATAGATACTGAGGTAACTCTGCCCATTCATCATACATATCCATTTTCATTGAGGTGATGTGACAAATTTATCCACAAAAGAAATCAAAACAAAATTTTGAACAACCAATGTTTCGCAATCAATAATATTAGTTGCTCGAACTTCAATGGTCAGGAGGAAACATTGAACATCCATTGCCTACTTAACAACATGCACCAGGCAGAGTACTATCTTGAAAGGCTCCAAAAGAGATCATTCAAAACCAGCAAGTAATTCATAGGAAGAAACTAGATGTCAATTCAGCAACACTCCACAACTACAGGGCATCGAAGGGATAATGAATTTAATTGTTTGCAGGAAAATACAGAACTTACGAGTTGTCTTTCCACTTCCAGTTTCACCGACAATAACTAAGACATCGTTATTTCTAACCTCCTCCAAGAGTTTCTTTTCAACTGCATAAATGTCCACGAAAGATAAGAATTCATAAAGCAGGATATTTTACCAAAATCCGTGATTTACGTATCGGATTTGAACAAAAGGCACCTGCAGCAATAGGCAAAGCTTTCCGGTGCTGCTCAATCTTTTGCCTTCTGTAAAATATTCAGAAAATAAATTACAAAAGGCAGAACAAACAAGGGCATACAGTTACAACGAATGTTGTGGAAAACCTGGAAAGGTTGTCGGACTTCGGAAAGTTTTGCATGACGTTTTTATTTTCGGGAACCATCGATGACATGAACTCGAAGCAGTATCTAAACTCTTCTTGACTCAACCCAAATACACATTCCTGGGAATCACCAGAATTCCAGAATGCCGCTAAGTCGACATGACCAAAGAGTTGGATCAAGGCCGTACCTTTCCAAGGTTTCCGTTTGCTGTACTATTCGGGTTCACGGAGAAAAAGATTTGCTTGTTGTTTCTTTGATAAAAAGAAATATAAAGCAATGAACTCATCGCCTTCGTAGCATAGTAGTAGTGCGTTCGCTTCGTAAGCGAAAGGTCGCGAGTTCGATCCCCGCCGAGGGCTTCATTTTTTTGTTTTTAGCGAAGGCTTCTGTAAAGGAAATATTTAATTCTGTAATTTCTATTCAAATTTGAAATTGTACCAAAAGAAACGCATGCAAATACTCGAAAAATATATCAAGAAAACTACGCGAAATCTGAATCTCCGGTGAAATTCTGCTGATCAGAAACCGGTCGGAAAAAGGAAAAAGAATTCTACACGGCTACCGTTTTCCCTTGCAAGAATCGGCGGACCCACCTCGCCACCTAATAAGGAAAGTGACCACCCACCTCCTCCCCCTCCCCATGCACGGCGTTATGCTGTAAAAGGAACACAATTTCCAGTGTGATCTTAGAGTGAGATCCAGCGATGGCATTAAATACCCATGGGTTCTTGGTTTCTATTTGCATTTACCCCCATTGCCCTTTTCAGTTGTTGGAAAATTCCATCCCCCACTGCAGTAATCTCAAAACTTTGCTCATTTTTTTCCTCATTATGATACAAAGGAGTAACCTTGTTACCCTTTTCACACGAGCTTTCCTTCTTCCAGTTTCCAGAAGATTTCTTTAACGTTGCAAGTGGTAAAGATTTATTTTTTACCGTTTTGGTGCCTTTACATGTATATTGTTATGGAAGTATTTGATTTGTTTCCTATGTTGTTGACTGGATACTTTGGAGACGATACCTTCATTCATGTTCTTGGGCTGTAGTATTTGATTTGATATTTTGTGAATTTGGATTTTCATGGCTTAAACTCTGACCGCTGTACTACTGTTTACATATGTTGTTTTACGTATTTTTTCACCTTATGCTGCTGTCTGTTTGTTAAGATTATGACACTTTCATCTACTTCATAGACGTTAAAGGGTCTTCACGGACTTGTCTGATTTGATTATTGGCCAAGAACAAGGTTGCTTATGATCATCTTTGATATGCACGTGCGTATGCTCTCAGAATAAGTAGTTAATAGTCCATTATCCATGCCCTCTTTCCATGAAATCTTCATGAACAGACCTTGTTAACAGACAATGTGTTCTGTACTTGACATATATGACAGATCTCTTCAGTTTTCAGTATGTGTGTTTTTGACTGTTTTCGGTCAATTGACTGTGCTGTTCATTGTAGTTCACTCTCTTATTACATTCGCTTTCTATATGATCATGTTTTGAGATCTAAATTTGAAAAACCGGTTTCTGAAAACATTTTAAAGAGGTTCAGTTTCCTTAGTCCTCTCTTGATTTTCTCATGATAAGTGTTCCATGTAGAGATATGGCTGGTGAACCGTCTCCTCAGGATGTGGCTGAAGCATTTGCTGCTCAATATTATACTATCCTCTGTCGTTCTCCAGAAACTCTCCATAAGTTTTTCAAGGAATCGAGCATTATGGGGTGGCAAGGAGTAGATGGTCTTATGCAACATGTTACAACCTTTGAGGTAAGGCTATTAAAAATCTGCCAATGTTGCTGAAGTCTACAGATTCTTTCATCATTGTCCTAATTTTATTTGCTCAGGGAATGAGCACCATCGTCTCATCCACTGATTACAAGAATTGCACTGTGAAGCTTCAAACTGTTGATTGCCAGAAGTCACAGCATGGAGCTATTTTTGTCATGGTGACTGGTTCCTTTACTTTGCCTAATGATGATAGAAAGAACTTTGTACAGGCCTTCTTTTTGTCCAGACAAGAAAAGGGATATTTCGTCTCAAATGATATGCTTCGTGTGTATGATTCCCATGGCACCAAACCAGACTACAAAAATGATCATCCCGCAGCTGCAACCAATTCTGATAAGAGTAATTCTCTCTGCATTGGACTTTTCTAGTATCTAATGCCTGTTGTGGTTTGCCATATATATCTGTCTCCTTTTTTCGCCACAGATGTGAATGTGGTGCTTGAAAAAGACATCAAGGAAGTTGTGGATTACAGTGTATCAAAGCCTCTTGATACAGAATCTGCAGCCTCTGGCCCTCCTATTGACTCTCCAGTTCCTGTTGAGAGATCCTTTGATGACAGTACATCCTTGTCTACACCCGATACTAAACAAGTTCTTCAATATGAAATGGACTTCCCCAAAATTGCCATCCCTGCTTCTAATGAGGATGTTGATGCAAAAACTTTAACTGTTATCCCAAACGTCTCCTATGCTTCTGTGGTGAGTTATATTCCAGATTGCAAAAAGTTTAAAGCCTCATTTTTCATTTCACATACCTGAAAAACTTTCTTCTATTTGGAAGTTAACCAGAGAAGGTGTCATGACTTCCCCAACTGCAAAAATAGCTCTGGATGTTCAAACACAACCCACTGCGTCACTGAGAGCCAAAAAACCGGAATCTTCGGAGAAACGTGTACCAAAGTCTCCACAGGCTAGAAACGGATCAGTAAGAGCTGAAGGTATGAATTCCCATTTCTCATCACCATTCAGCAGCATTTAGTAATCTTGGGATTTTCAAATTATAGTCACCCCCACTTCTAGGAATATATATTGGAGGATTGCCATATGATGTCACTAAACAAGATATTGCTGCTGCTCTCAATCATTTTGGAGCAATTAAAAGGCATTCAGATGCCATCCAAATTCGAAAGCATGAGGTTGAAAACTGCAAATATGATTGATGCATTTTGCGCTGCATTCCCTGCTATTTGCTAAGATGTTTGTGGTCCATTTTTCCAGGATGGTTTCGTTTGTGCATTCGTAGATTTTGAATCTGCAGATGCTTCTCACCTTGCAGTTAAGGTATATGCACACTTAATTTCACCTTGCAGATGTTTCGTGAGGTAGCAGCATCATAATTCATTTCTTTGTAGGCTCATCATGTGAGATTATGTAACAAGGTAGCCTATATCTCATACAAGAGATCCCCTTCCTTTCAAGGTACTTTAAATTAAGCTCTTTTTGTCTCTCCCTTCTTGTGGATTGAAACCTCAATACCATTTCAGGTAAGGAAAGTGGAAAGAATGTTGCAACTCGTGTTGCTAATCAAAATGGTGACAAGTCAGGGGACGATAAAACCAATTGTCAGGCAAAGGTTCCCAGAAGAACTCACAGAAATGCCAATAATGGGAGGGCACTGGTATCCTTAGAAGCCACAGGATCCTCAGACGCGGCAGTTGAAGGCAAGCCAATCCCATAGTCAAGCAGACATGAGATATCTGAAATCACACAACCAAGCAAAAATTGACTGTGAGGACATCATTCCAACACTTTTTGCTTCAAGATTCTAATTTCGTATCATCAGTCTGCCATTATAAGATGCCTTCAGCTTTACAAGCTGTTGCGCTGAACTAGGCCTTTCAGTTCACATCTGTTGGTTGCAACTTGCAGACTCACACTTTGAATTCTTCAATGGTTTGTCTTCCTTCTTCCTTCTTTCTTCAATAATTTGGTTTTCATGTGGAGCAAACTGCCAAGAAAAAATCTTTATGTTGAGAAAGTACGTACATTGTTAGCAGGGGAAAGTGTGGTAAGCTCCAATGTAGCAGGACGCTGGTTGATCTCTAAAAAGAATACAATCTAATCTTTTAGACCCCGTGAAAAGTGGTTGATGGACGCCAATAGTTTGAACTTTAGCGGCTATGCAGCATCAGCAACAGCAACAGCTTCTAAAGGAGAAGGGCTTGCATCGGCAAATTGGCTTCTTGATGCAACAGCTCGGCCACTTGGCGCAGTGGCATCCGCAGCTCGGCCACTTCGTGCAACAGGATCGACAATTTGACCACTCTATGCAACAGGATTGACAACTTGGCCACTCTATGCAGCAGGATTGACAACTTGGCCACTCCATGCAACAGGAAAAAGACTTGCAGTTAGGCCACTTAGTGCAACAACATTGGAAGCTCCAGCAGGATCTGCACCATTTTAAATTGCAACTTGGCTGACATGACTTTCTGACGCTAAAACAGCTGCATGAACAGCAAGGCCGATCGCAGCTTGAGAAGGGGTTGAGTGTGCAGCTTGAACAGTGAAAACATTTGCAGCCCGAGCATTTTCCTGGCCAGCAACTCCAGCTAGGCTTATTTGTTGACCACCTACAGCATTTGCAGCATTCGCAGCTATCTGGCCAGCATACACATTTGCAGCCCGAGCAACAAGACAAGTTCTTCTGAAGACAGCAGATTGCCTGCAGTGGACATGACGATTTGTTCTTCCTGAACTAACAAAATTTCCACATAAGAAAAGGCAAAATGTGGCAGGAAATGCAGCTAGCACAATGCAAAACAGCCAGGGAATAAAATTATATGGGGTGTCAGTTTGTACAACCCTTAATCTCATGGTCAAGATGTGGATACATGTTTCCTTAAAATGTTATGAATCCAGGCATACTGATGTTGGAAAACACTACATTCTTTCTTATCTCTTCACAAACTAATGCTACATTTCTAGGAAAAAGAGGTCATAGTATAATATTTTATTGCAAACGAAAATTGAACAGAATGTCACTAACTTCGGCAGGGAAGAATCTTGAGCAGTATTTTCGCTTCTACTGTCAGCAATAGAACTGTTTGGGATTTCAATACTGGCAATGATCTTATTATTGCCCAATGCCTTGGGAACATTGCCCATTGGTTTGGTTTTTATCTCCCTTCTTTCCCCAGGCAATATGCTACTGCCACCGGCAGACTTGAGAGCATTGAGGTTCTGGCCAGTTTCCATCCCTTGCAACGCTAATGGTGTTTGAGGATTTCTAATGTCTATGCCTGAACTTTTTACATCACCCTTACTGAAGTCTACACCATGATATACTTCCTCCCCATTCTTGACAAGTTCACAAGATCTCTGTAATTCCTCGGATGCACACAACTCTACTGTCTTATAATCCCTGGCTAAACTATTTTTCCCAATACGAATACTGAACAAAGAATCATTAGACGCAACACTCCATTCCAAAGATGGTCTGCCGAAAGAGGGCACACTATTTGGGTCATAATCTCCAGGCCTTTCCATCACTTGCAATGGAGGAGAATGCATCAAAGAAATGCACGAAGCTGAATTTTCCACGGAGATTCTAGAGACGGGTGATCTTGTTTTAGGAGACTTTTCTACATCTTTTCCCAATCCATTCTTGAGGCCACCTAGGACTTCAGCTCCCTCATCAGTTGAGGAAGCAGATGATGTAGCCACAGCAATGGAAGAATCTGCCTTCTGTGGTAGAGAAAACCTAACTTCTTTATGATTTTTCTGTCGATCCGGCTTGCTTAAACTTTCAGAAGCTGTATTCATAGGTGATAACCGCAATGAAGAGTATACAGGCTTATAATCCGGCAAAGGCACGGGCTCTCCCTTTTTTTCTCCATAGTCCATACTTCAGTCAAAGGCATCAACATTCTTGTACATGGCTGTGTAAATCCGACAAACAATCATATTTGGGTGAAATGAAAAAGGATCAAACAACTATATCTCGCATTGAAAAATTATATTATTCAATATCAAATGCCATGAATTCGAAAAACAAAAATATTAAGAGCGTGAAAAAAAAAATTTGGACCAGGATCAAGCAAAATAGAGCAATCCTAACCTCGATCGAAGGATTTGATCATTCATAAATTGACGTAAAATCTTCGGACGATCTCCCCTTATGCGTATATACCTATGCTAAAGAAGAACGGGGAGATCGTGAGAAAGATCCTTCGATGACAAAGTCGGGAAGATTCAATTAGGGTTCTTGGCGAAAATGCATTAGGGGATGGATCCACGGAATGAAGATGGGAAGACCGGAGTTTTCGGAGGGAAACGATCTTCCAGTGTACGAGGATATTTGGCGCCATTTTGGCAACTGTCTTCGTTTTAAATTGGGCCCAGTACGGGTTGAGCCCATAACCATCATACTAAAGCCCACTAAAAGACCCAGATGTCGCTCTTAAACGGGAACGAAGAACAATGCGACTGGGACACGTTATCTGATTGTCTGGGTCTCAGGGGGACGTACACGTCGCTCTGCTGTTCTCCGGTGGACGAGAAAAGGGGGAGTGAAAAGTGGTCTTGATTCCGGGAAGATCACGTTATGGCTAGGTACGTACCGGATAGCTTTTTTTTTATTTCTCCCCGGTGACCCATGCTTTCTCTGTGTGTGGTTTTTACTGATCGGGATCGCGGCTCTTCGTTTCGTGTATTCTGTCTGAATTGTTTTTTTTTCATATTTCTGAATATTGATCACGTATTTTATTACTTTTAGACATCTGCGAGTGTAGGAATCTCCTTTGTTTTGTCAGAAATGTGGTTGTTATCTTGTCGTTTTATTCTAGTGTAGTTTTCTTGTCTTTAATCGTCATATCTGTGGCTTTGAATGTTTCGATTTTTGCGTATCTGTCTGCTCCGACGTATGACAATTTTGGCTGCTGAGGTTTTTCCTATTTTTGGCTTCTAAATCAGGAAGGGGAACATAGTTCCCTCCATCTCTTTAAGCTGTATTTTGTGAAGTTTCTTTCGAGTTGTTTTATGAAACATCTACTTTTATATCAGGTTCAGCGCCGGAATGTGGTAAGAGATTTTGTTGCAGAATTATCGTGGAGACATGCAATCAACTTGTTGAAATAGAACTGGATGGCTCGACCCGAACCTCCACCTCGTGGTTCTTTTCCCGCTTCCATTAACTCTTCGAAACAATGTGCAGATGGGAATAGTGTTCAACACCCGTTTGTGTCTGGGTTTCCAGGGTTGAAGAAAAGAAGTCACACTCATGGAAGTCGGTCTTGGACATTGATTGATCCCAAGGGGAACTCAAAAATTGTGGAGCTGGATAAATTTTCCGTCATGAGACGTTGTTCTCTGCCCTCCAGAGATCTCAGACTTTTGGATCCATTATTTATCTATCCTTCTACCATTCTGGGTCGTGATAAGGCAATTGTTGTCAGTCTTGAGCAGATTAGGTGCATAATCACAGCTGATGAGGTTTTATTGAAGAACTCCTTGGATGGGTGTGTAGTGCAATTCCAAACCGAACTATGCAAGCGCCTTGAAATATCGAAAGAGCACTATGGTAAGATGGAATTATAGGTACGTTTTCCTTTTTTGTTAATGGAGATGCTGAAATGTAATGGCTGCAGACTTCGGTTCTGTATGTGGTATTGCACGAGAATGTGTTTCGATGTCTAATAATTGCCCTCACTGTATTCTATGTTGACTCAGACGATCTACCTTTTGAGTTCAAGGCTTTAGAGCTGGCTTTGGAACTCACATGCACCTCCCTGGATTCACAGGTGTTTAGTTATCTTCCTTCTCTTTTATTTACCGTGTTGAGTTAAGATTTTTTTCAATTTTATGCATAATACACATCTAGAAATACACGCTAATGGCTCCTCACAAGGCCTAAACACATACATGCTTATGGATTGACTGAATGTAGGTCAAACAATTTGAGCTTGAGATTTACCCTGTTCTTGACGAGTTGGCAAGATCAATAAGCACACTCAATCTGGAACGCGTGCGTAGATTTAAAGGCCACCTCCTAGCCTTAACTCAGAGAGTACAGAAGGTAAGGTGTTGAGATAGGAGGCGCATATGCGAATCTGAGGGTTATTTAATGAAATATTTTCAAACTTCAGGTTTGTGATGAAATAGAACAGCTGATGAATGATGATGGAGATATGGCAGAAATGTACTTAACCAAGAAGAAGGAAAGAAGGGACAATGCCACAAATGACAATTTATCCGAAGAATTCAGTGATACACTGGAAAACTTCAAGTTTTCTTCAAGATCTGCACCTGTTTCCCCAGTAGGGTCATCTACTGGAAAGAAAAGATATCAGAGGGCTTTCAGCAATATCTCCACCAAAACCTTCTCAAGCTCATCTGGTGATGAGAATATTGATCAACTGGAAATGCTGTTGGAGGCATACTTCGTCCTTGTGGACAGCACGCTTCACAAACTGTTATCGGTAGGAAAATTATCCCAATTGATTAGTTTCAGTCGTTCTTCATCATGCATTAATTCCATTTTCTTCAATGCAGCTCAAGGAATACATTGATGATACTGAAGATTTAATCAACATAAATCTGGTACTGATCATTGATATGTTTTTGCGTCTCTTACGGTGACTCTCTGGCTAACACATATTGTTGCAACAGGGAAATGTTCAGAATCAGTTGATACAATTTGAGTTACTCCTTACAGCAGCTACCTTTGTGGTTACTGTGTTTGCTGTTGTCACTGCAGTTTTTGGTATGAACTTCGAGGACCCTGTGTTTAATGACGCATCAACATTCAATTGGGTGCTCATAATTAGTGGAGTATTCTGTGGAATAATGTACTTCGGATTCTTGATTTATTTCAAGCATAAAAAGGTCATTCCTTTGTAGACTGCATCTTTTTCAACCTTCACACGAGCGGTTGAATTTGCAAGATTCGTATTCCTATTTGAAGCTGGTTCTTTTGATTGTTGCATGTTCAGTGAGATCACTTGCCACCTGATACATTGACTGCATAAAGCACACTTGCAGGGGGACACAAAATGCTCCCCAAAACACCTCCTTGTTGCAGGAGGCATTTGGAAATATGCAAAACATCAGCATGTTTCCGGAGAGACGCTGCATGAGTCCTAGTGGATGAAACTAGACTCATGAGGCGAGTGTCATCCGAGGACAACTATCCGGGACACAGTCTATTATGTCTCGGTAGTCTCGGCTGATCCTGAATGAATCATATGTCTTCCCATCACTGCTCTTTTTGTACTCAAACAACAGGTTTGAGTGATCAAATGCAGTCAGCTTGACAAACCCATAGTCAAAATCTCTGTAGATGCTCCAGCTTGGTTTCTGAGGCAGGAATGGCGTGAGGCTAGCTCCACCGCCCCCAACAACAACATGAATCGTCCCATTCAAGCTGCCCAGGTACCTGTTCTTCTCGTTGTTTGTGCATATATTCTGCGGCAAAGCGGTGCACCCTTCTGAATCCAAGAAAAGTGAGATGGAACTAGAGGGAGCCGGTGATGAGGGACAGGTTACCTGGTAAATCGGACAAGTCCTTTCGTAGGAGTGAACATGACCAAACAAAGCAATGTCGACTCTATACTTCTGCCAGAGTTTTTGCAGTTCTCTACCCATTGGCTCCCCGAATGATCCTTGAAGTGCATAGAAGTCAGCAGAAGAATACCCCAATACCCGATGCGCGAGGAAGATGAGCCAAGGCTGTTTCTGCCTGTCGACAGATGCGAGACAGTGCTCGATGAATTCATATTGCTCAGTTCCTTCTCTCCAGTCATGCTCCGAATCCGCGATACAGAAACGAAACATGCCATAGTCAGTGGCATACCTGCAAACAGAAGCAACTCATTCAGAATGATCATGCAGATGAACCATGTCAATGTACAACAGTTGGGGGCTTCAGCAATGATAAACCAGAATCAGTGTACCAGAATTTTGCCCTGTTTTCAGCAGGGGTGAAGAACAACGTTTCTGCTGGAACTCCACATTCTCCACCGGAGTCATTATTCTCATAGAAGGAGCCAGTACCAGGCCAGTCACGCTCATGGTTGCCACTACAAAGCAAACTCAGATTAACTAACCAGAAGAAGGTGAAGCAGACTACAAAGGCTTCCTGCTTGAACCTGCAAGATAGATACCTTGCAATCATGTATGGAACTCTAGAAGCGATCGGCTCGACTTGTGCTGTGAACTGATCCCACTGTGAAAGATAACCATTTGCATAACAGATATCTCCGATGTGGAAGACGATATCATAACTCCCCAAGCTGTCAATAAGCTGCTTGGTAGTGTTGAGGGCACCTCTTTGAAAATTGTTGTACTCGTTTGAACCATCATACTCATCCTGCAGTTGAAATGAACAATCTTAGCATCCGATACGACAACTCTTTCGAAAAAATTGAGCTCCAACCCAATGCAAATGGAGTTCCAAGCACAACCAGTAAAGGCTAAAAACCACACTGTAAAAGGAACGTCACCTTCCCCATATCACCAAAAATGATGACACGCTGCAATGAGTCTTGACCGGGATATGGCGAAGCTTTGAAATGGTATATATCACTCAGGATGTCAGTGCCATTAGCCAACTTATGGCCAACTTTGTAAGTGTACCTGATGAATCATGAAGCATATTAGAGATGGTATGAAAGGATGATCTAATTGCCATGTACAGGATAAATCATACACTCTATTAGGCCATAGTTCCTTCAAAAATCCGGTATGGATGAATCCGGGATCTCGCCATCCGACTGTTCTCGCAGGTGCTCCTGTAAATGGAGACAAAACTTCAGATGCACATTCTGGAATTTATCTTGCTTCAAGTGAAAAGAGAAGGCAGGCGTACCACACATGGAATTGCGGTCGAATGTAAGAGTAGCAGCATAAGAACGCTTCTGCTCTCCACCCTTCAGGCCCCACTCAACGAAGGGCTCTGCTTCGTTGATGTCATATCCACTGGTCCATGTTACAGTCATCTGATCATATATTCAAGTTTGAGATGCTCAAGTTTCTCAATGATGAGGTGCTGTGTAGTGGAAACTAAATCTCAACCTCATTCCACTCCTTTCCTTGAGCCAGACGAGGATACAGGGGAGCATCCGGATATGCAAAGGAAACTGAATTTGATATAGCAACCAGTTTTGGCTGCAAAAAAGAAGTTGAAGTCCAGCATCGAACAGCAGGAAATCGAAGTTTAAGGCAATTTTTCGTATAGCCCACAATACTCACGTTTGATAGACCTCCAGAAAACAGAGCAAAAGAAAAATCTGATCTCTGGTTAATCAACTGAAGTTTTAAAGACCCCTTGCCTGTGTCTTTATAATTCGGATTGCTGAAATTGGCAAACTGGTACTGCAGAAACATAGAGGTATGCATTAAAGCTAAACTTTATGCAAGAGTGAAAAACTTAAAACTCAAGCAAAATGGATGCCCACAAAACCTTGATAGGAGCAGTACATAAATATGGTGCTCCAGCTCTTGGATTTTCCGGGAGGCAGACGGATGAACTGAACAAGGACGTGAATCTAAACCAACTGGGAAAACCTAAGCAGCATAACATCATAGACTTGGTCGTGTAATCACCTGAAGTTGGCCGGAGAAAATACACCAATCCAATCATCGATGGAAGGTTTTGAGGTTCCATACTCCAAAGTAACCCATTCATTGTATTCTCCCTGAAGAAAGCACGAGCACGAGCCGGAGATGCAATCAGACGGCTATAAAGATGCTGAATTCAGATAAACACGAGACACTTACGTAGGCTCCTAAAATAGATGGAGAAGCATCGATAAACGACCTCTCGTCTAAAGATATAACCGTCTTCTCAACAGCAATCCTCGAAAGGGGCTGAACTCCATGTGATTCCACGTCTTTGAACCCAAAAAGCAGACCCAACAGAACCACCAAGAGGTTCAATCGAACTCTCATGGCGTTAAACCTGAAATTAAAAAAAATACAGGACATATTAGCAGAAAGAAGAATGAACTTAACCCAGTTTCGATCAAATGGGTACACACAGAAAAACAGTCACAAAAATTGAACTCAAAGGCTCCTCTCTCTAGTGAACACCAATTCAGGAATCTGAGCACGCGATAATTTGGCAGCCGAAATTGCGCAAACCCTGCGGAATAACTGATCTTTTTTACCCCCATGACGACAAAAGAAAAGCGTCACCATTAACATACAGAAAAAAACAAAAGCATTCAGAAAAGGCTCAAGAAGCAAGAAACCACCCTTTCCAACTTCGGTTGGGAATGGATAACGTCACATTCATTACCAGTTCATGATCTACGAGACCCCCAGAAACAGCGAGTACCATCACCATAAGGCAATGCAACTATATACATACATATATAAGTGCACAACCGGAGCTTGGGCTACAGCCACACGTCATGTTGAAAAGAAACGGGAATATCCAGGGAACATTCCAATGACTTTCCGTTAAAAGTTCCAGTACATGTCGTAAATGAGTTTGAAGTTACCAAAAAAAAGTTCACCTTTAACGGCTCTTCAGTCAAGTCTCGTGCTTGAATTGAGTCAACTCAGGTTGATTGACTAAAAAAGCATTCTTTTTTAATCGGGAATGTTCAGTCTGTCACCATTTCACTTAAGTGCTACGACAAAAAAAAAACTGCCATGTCATACTCAAACTTCACACTTGATGGAATAAGCACTACTTGTTCACATATTGGACTCTCAAGCAAGGGTATATGAAGACTGTCCAAATGCCATGGTGATGTCTTGAGGTTCGACATTCTGTTCAAGCTGAACATCTTGAAGCGAAGCTCCCGAGCGGCCTCAATTAATTTGAGTTCTAAGTACTGAGAAGTAAGCTTCAACTAGTTCGCCTCCGCTTTCATTGCCCTGGGACAACAGTAATATTAATTAGAATCTCTAGTTTTTAAACGGGAAACATAAACAGGAGCATCATTAATCAACATAAAGGGTATGTACGAAATGATGGATGGTACCCACATTTTCATGGGAAAGTGGTTCATTATGTCAACTCAATTTAACACACGAACTCCAATGATTCAGTACCACGAGAAAAAACATAGCATGTTTACCTAGAGTAAGAAGCATCAACCAATCTCTTGTCCCTGGCCAAAGACACTTCATCAGCAATTTGCTCCTGCCTCTGTGCACTTCCTTCTTCCATCATCTTCTGCTCCATTTAGATTTGGCTAAACTGGGCATGTTTTTCAGCTTCAGTTATTGCAATCATTTTCTCTTGTCTCTGCCTCCTTCTCAGCAACTCTTTGCCTCTCAATAGCAACCAAAACCTATAAAAAATCAGATAATGCTTTCGACATTTTGAGGGAGAGTTCGATATGCTCTGATCAAATATGTCCGCCAGAGTAAATTGGAAAGGCGGGTGCACTGATGATCAGTGGTGGAACGTCACCCGGGTCAGGCAGGTTTCTGGATCTTCCTTATTTTTCTAAGAAAATAAATTAATGGTAGTATTAATTATCTTATTCAAAGAGTTTTTTTGAATTTAAGATATGACATTTGAATCATGTACTGCTCTGGGATGAAGATGCGATGATCTCAAAAATTTAGGCATCTCAATCCCGAGTCAATTCGTTCATGAACAATCAAAATCATCAAAGAAAATGTAAAACAAGATAGGAATCGAACCTGTCACAAATTAATTGGCAAAAGAAATCTATGCCTGAACCAGCCGAACATCAAGATCGAGAATAACAAATGAAACAAGTCGTCAAGATGCTCGGAGAATATTTTTACCATAATAGCGATAGACGCGAAGATCACCACAACGGCGACACAGAAGAGAGATTCCAGTACCCTTCCCGGTGGTGGATTCCTCTCCGGCTGCCGTGGGGGCCGCGCTCCTCGTCTCCCCTTCGAGGAGCTCCATCTCTCAGCTACAAACCGACTACTCCGGAGTCCAGTGTAATACTCTCCCTCTTACATTCGTACCCAAAGCCGGGGTCCCACCGCAGTATAAGGTATTATTATATAAAATACAAACAAATTACGATCAAACCGGCCGGCCGGCCACATCGTACGGACCGTTGCCATCAACCGATTTCGTTGCATGTACCAAAAAGAGAAAATTAATAAAGAAATAAACAGTTCTACAATGTGTTTTCCGTATAAATGGCCTACTCAAGAGCAGGAGCTAACAAACAACACTTGCAGAAGAGAATCAACGAAAAGAATGAACTAACCAAAAGCTAAGAAACTTTCTTTACCTTTGAACTGTGCTACTGAAGCAACAAGAACCCTATTCCGCAACTGCCAAAATTTTCCCTGACTTCATTCAGTCATCTCCCTCCAAGAAAAATGGTCTGGGCGTTGCATGTTTGCGCTCTGGTTACCATGGACTGTTGGTATTGATATCGTGGAAAAGAGCAGCAGCAGAAGGATAGCAGAAAAAGGAGTGTGGTGCGGGTGGGAAGCTGGAAATGAGAGGGATCATTTTTTCAGGAATGGTTTTTGGCATACAAGCAGACGCTTGTCACTGCCGTTGTGAACGTCAATCATTCGAGCTTCCCACCGGAGCTTTGTAACAAAGGAGCGTGTCTTCTCAATGAGACCAGCCTTATCTGAGATGATAACCCACCCCTGCAATGGGCAACGGCCGGGCATCAAAAATGAAAGTAGATCATGAATATACGATCCACTTCTTAGAATTACCTCAGGACGAAGTATACGATCCATTTCGAAGATCAAGTCAATGATACCACATTTCCTAGAAGCAATGTGTGATAGAAGTCCCTCAGCATGAAGCATGTCGTATGTCCGTGGGTATGTAGGAAAAGGTTCGCACCTGTGAAAGCAAAAACGGCTTCAGCAATTCCAGAGACGCAAATGAAGCCATCAATGATTGAAAGGCTCAAGAAACATCATCACTAAGCATACTCCTAATAACTGGAGATGGCTTATGTCACGTTGGCATAAGTGAGTTCTAGTCACGGATGGAGAATCGAAATCCTGAAAAGGAATTATCTGGAGCAAGGGAAGAAACAGGGGATGTAGTTGATTACCAGTCATGCAAGACACCTGCAAATCCTTGATCAAGAATGATTGGGAGAGTATCGCTTTTACCGAGAGGCACAACATTCATCACCCACACAGACTTCCTGGTTTCCAATAAGGCAGTATTTAGGGAACCATAACGAGCATTCATGTCCATAACATTCCGAACCATATTGTATGGTGGCACGGGATCTTCATCCCCAGGCCTTTTTGGATGGTCAGAAAAGATCAATGGAGAAAGCAATGACCAATAATTCTTTAACGCAGCTCTGTGAAGCTCCAAATCCTCAGCAAAATCTTCAGAATTGATTCCTAAATTAAACCATAAGACAGTAAATAGTGCTTCACGGCAGTCACCAAAAATAAACACGTTATGTACCATGAACGGCAAGCTGGGCAGGAATTGTAGAATATGTTGAACTGTTCTGCATGGGGATCCAACGCTTACTGTTAGTTGAACCGATGCATTGCCCTAATGGCTTATAGTAAGATTGGCCTGCCTCTCCCTCGCATATGGGATACGTCTGTTTACTGTGATATGGACAGGGAAAGATTAAATCAACCAGAAAATAGTAAATCAGTACACCCTGAGGTCATTTGCACATGCAATATGGATGGCAGAATTAATCCAGCTCACCCAGAAGTGAAACATTGTGCATCAGTTGCTTTCTTCCAGATGAAAGTCTCCTCTCGCTGTGACACGTGATTCCAGCAAAGTTTTTTGGTGAACTCTTCAAAGGGGCTTGAAATGCTGCCTTTGCTCACTTGCTCTTTGCCAGGTGAAGTTAAAACAAAGTATCCTCCAGGCTTGAGAATTCTGTCGACTTCGATGAGCAACACTCCATCTGAGAGAGAAGGATTTTAAGTTTTGCTGATGACAAAGTAACTTGTGTTGTAATTTCCTAGCACATGCACTAATAAAGGTCTCGAAGGCAAATTATGAATGGATTCGTTTCTTTATGCATGCAATAAATTAGACTGCACAAATCAGCATTACTGAAAGCAACAGAACATACCCCTGTCATTCCATGAAATGCCACACCGAGCACAGTGAACCATGTCATATGATAATGAAGGGAGGGGCAGTTGTGTTGAGGTAAAGTCCCCAATAAATGCTGGTAGACCTCTCTCAAGTGCAACCTGAACTTGGCTACCAGTTAACTCATAGGATGCCATACAAACGGCCATCAACTTCAGCGAAAGCAGATGAGCGCCAAAACTACCAAAACCACATCCAATATCCAATACATTTCGCACCTATGATTAAAAAGAATGATAAAAGTCAACTTTTTCCTCTGAAAGCTGATCTGATGAAAAGTGAAATGAAAGTTTTGTATGGCATCAGAAAGCTTACGCCAGCCGCATGAAAGTCAGCATCGCTAGCCAGTCCTATCATGTCAGCTATCTGGTTAGAATAATCTTTAACGCTATCGGCAATCGTCTCATCTTCTGAGCTGAAAGAAATTTGATTCTCTTCCAACAACATTAGCCTACAAAGTTTTAGGGTACAAAGAGATGGAGTCAAAACACGCAATCATCATTTTCTCTCAGTGTTGCACAAACGAATGCATACTCAAACTTAAAACTTTATTGCTGGAAATGCAAAACTGAAGTTTCAGGGAAATACCGCTTCGTCATGCTTCCAGAAGAAAGGAATTGATCTTTGCTAAGTTTTACATTTGCACTCCATATAACATCTCTCCCGCTCGGCCAACTTAAAGGAATCTTGTAGTCCTTAGGTGGACGAACCAAACAGAATTGGTGGTCTTTGGACACTTCACAATGACGACCCAATTCCTCACCATCTTTAAAACCAGCCATCATATTAGCGGATACATTGTAGCAAGGAACATGATTCTCTTTTTCCTTGCCACAAAGATCAAAAACCTTACTGTGAGTGGGTTCAAAATGTCTCAATTCCAAATAATCTGCCACGACTTGGTTTCTCACAGAAACATGGTTAGGATAAACGTCAAGCACCGCGGATTCATCGCCCGAATCAAACGAATCGGAGTAAGATCCCGACAGCAAAATGAAAACCAGAAAAGTAACTAAACAAAAAATGAACCAATTTAGCGGCGGTCTACGACCAAGGTAAAACGATGCTCTTTTCTGCCAATAGCTTCTCATATCAAATTTTCTCTTGGTACCCCTCTTCAGAATACGCACAAGTACTTCACAGCATTAAAGAATCACCAACATCAATTCACAGACATGTGCAGTCTGGCAGAAATTCCCAACCACCCGCAACAAGCGCCCGGATAAACCGAACCGCCCGCATTTTCAGCGCCGAAAAAAATCAGCAAGTCGGCCAAATTTAACTGAAAAATTACCCAAAACATCAAACTCAGACGTTTACACTTTTGGCATCATCCGTAACAAATACGGAAACGCAGATCAATATAAACAAATCTCTCAGCAACAGCGCCAAAACCCGAAAAAAGGATAAGTACTTCAATCAAACCACCAATCAACGCCTCCCAGATCCAACCATACCTGCATTCCATTCCATCAACAATGTAACTATAAAAGAAACAAAAAAAAAGACGAAATGCAAGAACAAATCGCGAATAAGACAGAATAAGAAACACGCAAAAAGCCATCCGGATCTCAAATTCAAATCGGATCGGATCCACTGATAATAACATGAAGCGAGATCAGCGGTATCAGATTACCATCAATCAAATGTGGAGTAACTGCGGTTTTACAAGTCAGCAGCTGCGATCTTGTTCTGGTTCCGCCATTGATATCCAGAGAGAGACAGATGTTACCAGACGGCTCCCAGAGAGAGAGAAAGAGAGTGGTGACGAAGAATAACAAAAAATCAATAATAATAGATTTTTCCTACGTAGAAAGGGAAGGGGAATTATTTCCGTTTGCCGGAGCCGTTGACGCAATCATTTGAAAGAAGGCAGGAGGTCTCATCATCCATTCGTTGGCAACTCCAAATCCTCACCAAATTACCAATTTACCCTCGCCCCTCCCATACAATTAATTCTAGGGCAAAGTTATTAAGGTGTCATTAATGCTAATTATAGAAACTAGCACTAGACTCAATTAAAACATGCAGTTAATGTTTGTGAAAATAATGGCAACGACATCCAATACGTTGACTTTGGGATTTTTTACCTTGAATTGAACTCCAATGAGCAACCAGCTGTGATGATGCCATTCCATTCTTGGATGGCTCTGGTTATGATCCAGTTCAAAAGCTGATTCACTTTACACTATTCCATCTCACGACTGGGAGTCAAAATCGAGAAGGGCTTCAATAAGACAGACTGCAGCACCCCCGAAAAACAGTTTCGACATTTTGTCGAACACCTGGTGGACGCGGCGACTAACTATAGCAGCTCAAAGAAGGAAGGAAGCATGAAAAGCCCCTCACCTTAACGAAGACTCGTAATCTCCATATTCCCGATCGCCTCCCGGAGTTCGCCCACGCCGCGCGAGGACCGATGGTCCCCCACCGACTCTGGACCCATTTCGCCTTCCTGCAAGGAAGGTCTACGGCCCAAATCTCCTTAAAAGGATACAACTCAATGACTTAGCCCAGCCCAGCCAATTGAAGGTGGTCAACCACATTTTCCCAATTTATTATTTTCTAATTTTAAATTTCTTATGTATTTATTAATAAATAAATAAATGACGCAAATCAAAATCCACAAACCCTCTTTTTTTATTTTAAATTATTTTTAAATAAATTAATACTTATATAATTATATAAAATAAATATCACTCAAATTTTATAAATATCTAATTATCTTATTTTAAAAAACAAAAAAAGAAAAAAAATAATGTTTACGTGGGGCTAGTTTGTTCAAGCCCATCATTAGCGACCCATCTCTTGGGAAGTTTGATTCTTTTCCAAAACATTTATAATTTTCTTCGCATCTTCCCATTTGAGTCTTGGATCAGTTACTTCTTAGGATTGGAATGTTTACTTGTCAGTTCCTCCGCCTTCCTGAGCAGGGAATCTCATAAATATGGAATTCCAAGAGGTTGCAAGTCTTCTTTTTACTCGACCCAACATCTTCCTCTCTGCTGCTGTCTTCTGTTTGTTGGCGTTGTTTATAGCATCTGGGGTTTGTTCAACTGATCTGGTCAAGTATTGAGATGGAGGAGAAGGGCAGGTTATCAGAAGGGAGATTTGATGCAGGCAGCAACATTGAAGTTTCAGAGCAGGAAAAAGATGAAATCAGTTTGAGTGGCTATGGTTTGAGAGAGAACCCGAGGAGAACATGGAGATCTGTTGACTCGAGGCTGTGTTTGTCTCAAGGGAAGCATGTTTGCAGGCAATGTGGAAAAGGGTTTCAGTCGCTCAAAGCTCTTTGTGGGCACATGGCTTGCCACTCAGAGAAGCATAGAGATGATGCTTCTTGGATTAGTGAGAATTGTTTTGCAGGAGGTGAAGGTGATCATCAGAGGAGATTGGGAAGAAGACCATCATCCAAGCGTAAGAAATCTCTAGAAAATCTGCCCTTTTTGGAGATCGATTTACAGGAGCAGCAAGAGGTAGCAATATGTTTGATGCTTTTGTCTGGAAGTAAGGGAGGTGTTCAATCAGTCGAGTCGTCGGGCAACAACTCAACCAAATCTTCATCAGTGAGCAAACAGGTGAAAAGCAGCGGTAACTTTTCTGACCCTGATTCAGCATACTTCTTGGATGAAAGTTCAGATGAGGACTACAGAGATGAAGTTGCCAAAAACGGTGCAAAGACAGTGAAGACAGAGGAGAAAAGATGTAGCTACGAATGTTTCAACTGCAAAAAGATGTTCAGTTCATATCAAGCTTTAGGGGGTCACAAGCCTTGCAGCAGAAGAACGAATGATGCCCATCAATCATGCGAAAACAGTATAGAAGAAGAAGATGCTGAAACCAGCAGAAAAAAGGTCAGCGCCAAGCTTGAGAAGAAGAGCCAAGACCATGCCTGTGAATTCTGCAGCCGAGTTTTCAAGAACGGGCAGGCTCTAGGTGGGCACAAGAGGTCACATTTCATCATCTCATACGACCGATCAAACAGCACAACAACCCCATTGATGAAAACCACTTTACTGGATCTCAATCTCCCTGCGCCTGAGTCACTGGAGGATGATCCCAGCCACAGCCACATCTTCCCATGGTGAAAAATCCATCAAGTTCCCTTTGCTGCTAAGGTAGACAGACTCATCGGCTTGCTGAAGTCAGCAGCACGGCAAGAATACAAAGATGGCTGGCTCCTGATACACGCAAGCAAGCAAGCAAGCAGCCCCACTTGACTCACCATGGCACCGCATCATCACCTTGTAATAAAAGCCCCCCAAAGCTGTGAAACGTAGGTAGGTTCACACCACCTATTCCTGATTGTTGCTCTACCAGTTTGTTGTGAATGGGAGTTGATTTTACCGCAGGAGGAGGGTGTAAAAAAGTGCAACTTGGGCATGTTTTAAAGGCTAGCCTGCTTGCCTTTTGACTTGGGGGGGAATATTTAAACCACATTAGTGTTGTCTTCAATGGCCGGCCACACTCCCACCATAAGTCACGTGTACCTTTATTTTATTTTATTTTATTTTATTTATTTATTTATTTATTTATTTATTTTGCGTCATACATCATTTTCACCCTGCTTTCAAACATTTTCGCAGACTGTATTTTAAATGATTGTTATTCAAATCATGATTTAGCTATTAAAAAATAAATAAAATTATATTCTAAAGGAGTGTTCTTAAAAAAATTTTAATATTATTTTAATTTTGGAAAAGTAAAAAGTAAAAACAGAAATTTTTTTAAGAAATAGAAACATAAATGACGTATTCCGAAAAAATTAAAGAAACAAAAATGTTTTTAAGAATTTGATAACAAATATAAATGGCATGTTTTAATTTATTTTTAATTTCACTCAAAAATTATTTTTTTCAAAAACAGAAATAAAAATAAGAAGATTTTTGTGCAAAATTATTTTCAGTAAAAACATAACTAAAAACAACATCCAAAAATTATCTACAACACAACTTAAATCCAATTGTATAATTTTATATTAATGAAACAAAGTACTGAAACCATGAACGGCCCAAGAAGATCCATCTTTCCATAATGGGCCGGTGACTGAAGCCCAACTTAAGAAATATGGGCCCACTCCAAAGCAAAAATATTTAAAATTGACAATTTATATTAATATATATTTTTTTAATCATATTTATTAAGATATAAAATCATTTTAATACATATTTATAAAATTTATATATCGAATATAATTTTATTTTTAATAAAATAAATATATTAAATACCATCAAATACCTCATAATATGTAGAATATTATTTATACTCAAATAATTTAAATTATTCTGAGAAAAAAAAAAAAAAAAAGCTCTCACACGCAGTCTCTTATGCACGAATGGAGTGCGAAGACGACGAAGAATTGATGAGGCGTGAATGTACTCAGGATGAAGAAAGGTATGATTTTGTGGGAAAGAAAAAGAGGGGGTTTCTTGCCCACAATGACGCTCTGCAAGTTTCCCTTTTCTTGCATCTCCATCAACATAGAAACTCATATTTGAAGGAAGACTCCGACCGCAGCAAGCAAGCGAAAAGAAGAACTTCATAGGCATCCAACAGGTGGAGCTGGAGGAGAAGGCATTTTTCTGGACAATGAGTTCGCCGCATTGGGACCTGAGCGATGCGGAGTACCGAGCTGCAGTTGCCGCAGCAGCTTACGCGATCCAATCTATGGAGGAATCAAGCGGCGCGATTGGAGATGAATCCTTGAGGGAATCTGAGGGTAGAGCTGAAGACGAAGGTGCTGATCTTGGCTTCAAAGCCTTGGATGATGCACCGAAATCAAAGAGAAAAGGGGTGACTGAAAAGGCTTCTTCTTCCTCCTCCAGGAAAGTGTCTCCGGATTCCCAAGGTGAAGCCTGATCGTTATTTTCAGAAACACGCACATACACACAGTGGCTAGGCTTCAGATGCATGCAGCAATCTCACTTCCTTGTGTGTAGCAGCATTTGTTTATTCACTTTGATTTGTCACTGCAGATGATGCACCCAAATCAAGTTTAAAGGAGGGTTCAGCAGTTGTCGGATTGCGAGAAAAGGCTCCATCATTTAGAAAGAGTGTTAGTTTTGCTGATCTGAGTAAAAACCCTGAAACGCCAGCAGGGAAGGAGGAGAAGGAGAAGGAGAAGGAGAGGAAACGAGGTGTATCTTTGAAAAAGCCGCCATCTTTTGAGAACATCAAAGTGAAAATCCCTGAGGCGGCAGCCACAACCAGAAAGGCTGCTGATGATCCTCCATCTGCGGAGTTGCTGAAACCTGAAAGACAAGAGAAGGTGAAACGAGCACCCGAGGACTCCAAAGCAGAGGCTTGGGAAAGAGAAGAGATGGCCAGCATCAAGGAAAGGTAAGTAGCAACTAGCACCTGCGGGTTGGAAAAAAACTGAATCACACTCTCGAAATTCAGGTATCAGAAGCTGACGAGCACAATAGATGAATGGGAGAACAAGAAGAAGAAGATTGGAAACAGGAAGCTGGAAAAACTCGAGGTAAAACATTCACGCATCCTACTCAAAGTCAGGACACAACTAACTGCTCATCTATTTAAAGGGTGAATGGGACCAGAAAAGAGTAAGGGAGCTGCAAGGTTACCGGACTGAACTGAGGAGAATTGAAGAGATTGCACGAGGAGCCAGAGCACGAGCTGAAGATAACCGAAGAAAGGAGGAGCTCAAAGTCAAACAGAAAGCAAATAAAATCAGATTGACTGGAAAAATTCCTCCCACTTGCTTCTTCTGCTTTTAAGAAAACCAGGTTGTCGATGATCACGATCATTGAAAATAAACAAGCACCCCAATTGCGATAACGGCAAATACACATACAAAGTACAGGGGAGCCACGTTCATTACACATATATCTTTATCTTTATTACAAACGAACACTACTCTTATTCCTGGCATGAAAAAACAGACCACCATCCTTGTCCACAGGACAACACATAACAGAACCGACCAACAAATTGGCTAATCATAGTAATCACTCCTGGTTTCCTTGCTATAACCACCATACCCAGCGGTTGCCTCAGAGTGGTGTGCTCTCATGGCCAGGCCTCGAAAAATGTCCTTCGCTTTCGGTGTCTTGTAGCTATCATGGATGCGATATGGCAATCTGGAGTGTTTTTCTTCTGGAAGCCATCATCTAGAGTTACCGGAAAACCGCGGTTCCGTGCGGAAGCGGTCGTTCAAAACCAATAAACCCTAGATTTCGTTTTTTAAAAATTCAGCACATGTTTAACAGGTGTTATATGAACTTTGAAAAACATTAATGCGTTTTTAAAATATCATTAACTATACACGTGGGTGTCTTATCTATTTTCAAAATCTTTTTTAGATATTATTAATAATAGTTATGAAAGTCTAGAAAATTTTCAAAAAAATTATGCATTTAAAAATTATTATAATGGTTTATGTGAATGTTTGAAAATTGATTTCTAAAAAATTGTACTATTTTAATTCAGTTCAAGGTTTAAAATTATGGGCTGCGGCGGTATGGGCTGGACTTGACTGATTAAAGCGGCCCAAGGAAGGGAAGTTGAAAGGGACAAGTGATATTTGTTTATTGTGATTTTTTAATTAAATAATTACATAAGTCGTTTATTGTACCATGCAATAACTTGGTGTTTGGGGGAGGATTCCTTTTGTTGTTATTGCCATAAGGATTGATGGAGACCACACATTGGCTTGTTGTCCAAATGAATCCTAATCAGGATCTGCTGACCTGAGATGGTAAAATTCAAGATCAGAAGTAAACGCACATGTCACTCACATCTCGAATCTATGAGGCGTTCATCATTTGCTACAGTCAGTTACTGGTTACTGCATCCTTCCTGGTATTCAAGGTGGGATCTTGATCTGGTTTTCATGGTAGAATTCTATTAAAGCATGGGAAGATGAAGCAATTAGCAAGAACTAAGGATATGGACAGTGGACCATGCTTTGAAAGGAGTCTGCATTTATTGATTTTTTCCCTTTTTTTGTTGTTCAATTTGACCTGCAGTTCGCTGTTCGCCCCACGAAAAAAACAAAAATGAATTCAACTGAAAATCACAAGGAGAGAGGGGGGTAGTTATGGAGTCATAAATGGTGCAGTTAGAGCAAAAATGATGTACAACTGGGCTGGGTGCCGGGGAGTTCTGGGTTGTGGCGAGTGATGGAATAGGCGATGCATGGAACAGAGAAATGAAATAAAAGCGAGATAAAAAGTTGGGGTTTTGCAGAAGGACCGAGGGTAATTATAAGCACTCAGCAAGGAACTTGGAGTCCGTCCATTAGGTCTCTTTCTGCTCCCTTTCTTCTCTCATGGCGGCGTAGATCTCAGTTGGGTTTCAGCTGAGAGCCCCCATTTTGCAGTATACATGTTTCAATGCCAAAGGCATCAGCCATCAATGCGCATGGTTGTTGCGATTGAGCGTGCAGGGAAAAGAAAAGAGCTCTTAGCCCATCGATGATTGCCCACTACGCTTCACTTTCTTCAACTTTTCCTGGTTCCAATTTTTGAGACTAACAGCGAGGTTTGTGGGAATCATTTGCTTCATCCGCTGAGCATTGATTGAAAATCTGCAGTGATGAAGGAGAAACTAGCATTTTAAGTGGTGTTTGAGAGCCAAAGGACCTTGTTCTTTTCTGGGTTTTCAAAAGAACATATTTTAACTTGAAATTGCGCACAATGAGAAAGCACGGTTGGCAGCTTCCTTACCATCCGCTGCAGGTATTTTCTCCTCTATTTCTCTTCTTTATATTCGGAGTCTCTTAGCATAAATCTATATGCCTGCAGGTGGTGGCGGTGGCTGTATTTCTTGCACTGGGATTTGCTTTTTATGTGTTCTTTGCTCCTTTTCTGGGAAAGCAGTTGTTCCAGTACATTGCAATGGGGATTTACACGCCTCTTGTGAGCAAATTTGCACCCTTATCTTCGATTTTGATGTGGTTTAACTTCCAGTTTCCTTTTCAGTAAGCTTTTGCATACATCAGGTTGTGCTTTCAATGCGTTTTTGCTTTATGATTCACGCATATTAATAGTTTCCCTCAATTACTATTCTAACCTTTCCTCATTTTCCTTGTTTGGGTTCCGGGATTTGTTCATAAAATCATTCATATCTTTTTGGAAGTATTTAGAGATATCAGTTCTACATATGGATTCCTCAGATCCTCTCCCATTCTATAAGATCGAAATTGCTATATTTAGAAAAAAAAAAGTATCATGCTATGTACCTTAAATGACAGCATCTGTTGTATGTAATACTAATCACTCCTGAAAGTTGATTCTTCATAATGCTCTCGCTTATCTTAACTGGTTGGTGATGAGAGTTTTGTGTCCCTGATCTGTTACTGGTATCCTCTGATTTCTCCAGTTGCTATCTTCCTTCGGCTTGTACATTTGGTGCGCGGCAGCTGATCCTGCAGACCCTGGAGTCTTCAAGTCCAAAAAATATCTTCGAATTCATGAAAACAAACAGCGTAGCTTTCCCAGAGGCTCTAACCATGAGCTGTGTTCATCCATTCAAGACAGCAGAATAGAGGCGAATGAGGGGGAGCCAGTGTTGAAAGAAAAAGTGATAATGAGTCGGCTGTTGAATGCAACTCCAAGCCTCAGAATCAAAGATGCTGCATTACAGTGCTTCTGGCTATGTTGCCGTGTGCATACTTTTGCAGTGCTGGGGAAGAGAATGCTGATAAACATAGTGAAGATGGGATGTTCTTCTGTAGTCTGTGTGAAGTAGAGGTTTGTGTAACATCTCGTTGCATTTATCTCCACTTCATCTGTGATCACACTATGAGTTAAAATTCCTGTGTAGGTTTTCAAATACAGCAAGCATTGCCGAGTTTGTGATAAATGTGTCGACTGCTTCGACCATCATTGCCGGGTAAGAAAATACCTGGATTCCAGTTACATTTCACCAGATTTCAAGATAGCTTTCATACCATCTTGCTCTTATTTGCAGTGGTTAAACAACTGTATAGGCAAAAAGAACTATAGAAAATTCTTCCCTCTGATGGTTTCTGCTCTTCTCCTGGTATAGCATCCACCCACTCCTTTACATTCTGACTTTTATCATACTCTTGAATCCTTTAATTTGGCAATGCAGCTTATTCTTCAATGGACAACGGGGATCATTGTCGTCGTCCTATGTTTTCTTGAGAAGAAGAGATTCGCTTCTGAGATCAGCTCCAAGCTCGGGAGCAGTTTTACAGTTGTTCCATTCGTAATCGTTGTCGTGAGTGCTGCTTCCCCATAAGTTCTTCCTCCACAGTATCATCTGTTTTCAAAAGACAGATTGTTGAACTTGCAGGGAGTTTGCACAATACTGGCCATGGTGGCCACCTTGCCTCTTGCTCAGCTCTTCTTCTTCCACGTTCTTCTCATAAAAAAGGTCTGATTTTCTTACCACCTACTCTCTGCTATTCATGATCTGATTGCTTCAAAACATTGGGAATGATAGGGGCTGAGCACATACGACTACATTGTAGCTCTGAGAGAGCAAGAGCAGCAGGCAGTCATGGGTGGGGGTCAGAGTCCTCAAATGTCCCTAGTCAGCTCTGTTACTGGACTAAGCAGCACGAGCTCGTTCAATGCATTCAATCGAGGTGCATGGTGCACACCGCCACGGCTGTTTGTTGAAGATCAGGTATCCACACTCTTGTAGAAATATTTGCTTGGAGGGGAAAGAATGCATTCCTTTCCTCATCATGCCACTTCTGTTTGCAGTTCGATGTCGTGCCTCCAGACAATATCTCTGTCAGTTCTCTTGGAAAGAAGATACCTGCGGAGGAACAGTTAAAGAAGAAGACCCCAGCGGCTGTGAAGATCAGCCCTTGGACACTGGCCCGCTTAAACGCAGATGATGTGACCAAGGCAGCTGCGGAAGCTAGGAAGAACTCAAAGATTCTACGCCCTGTTGGGAGAAATGAATCAGGTTATCCTGTTGAGACAGAGAGCAGTGTTGGCAGCAGTGGTCGTAGGACGGCACTGAAACTGGATAGCCACCGGAAACGAGGCAGCCGGAGGATTCACCTACCTGCGGAGGTGCCCTTTGAACAGAGGCAGAGGTATCCTACTTCAGATCACAAAATCATCTCAGATGATCATCACACTATGAGCAGGGGAACATCTTCAAGCTTTGCTCCCCTGCAGCTGGAAGCAAGAAATGCTTTCCATCCGAACCGAGCAGTGTCGTTTCCATCTGAAAACATCACTTCCTCACCGGAAAGTAGCTTGGATTCTCCTGGTCTTGATCCATTCCAGGCTTCTTCATCTGGCCGTGAAGATTCTCGAACACTTGCGGCCGCAGCTGGCGTGCTACCCAGTCGGGAAGACATCCTATTGTCAAGATCAACTAGTGATGGGTATGATGCATCGGGTGGAGAAGACAGTGATCGAGGTCCAGCAAGGTTCCTGAACAGGCAAACCAACTGGTCAAACATACTCTTTGGATCTGAAACCGAAATCAGCATCTCAAACTTCGGGCAGACGACATCATCCTCCTCGAAGGTGTGAAAACAAGAGCCTTTTGTCACCTGCAATACAGATTCAGGTTGTTTTCCCTGGTAAGAAACACAGATTAGGACCCTGCTATGTTTGCAGGTATTGTTACCAAGTTCCTGATTTCCAGATTCTTGACCTTCATCCTATAAATGTCGTCCCATTTCTTTCACTGTGCAATGAAGTTACTTGCGCACAAGAAAATTTACATTTTACAACAGCAACTCCAATGTCCACAATTCAGTAACAAAAACAAACTCAAGAATTTGGAAGAAAATGCTACAGGTATGTGAAAAGCATAACGTGCAGTAAGCTTGGCAACATTACCAACTTGCAGGCTTTCCATTATCTTGAAGTCATTGTCTGTGTCCCTTGCATTAATTAAAAGCAACTTGATGCGGGGCTTCTTCCAAAAATTCATGTAGAAACGAGCTCCTGCAATGCCGACGAGCCCAATGTCAACGAGCATCGCTTGGTTCGGCTGCAACATTCAGGGCTTCTAGATCTGGTTGACTTTCATTGTGTGTGAATTCCAAGCTGTATGCTTTACAACTGAAGTAGAAGATCGTGTTCATCATTGAATCTATCAACAAAACAAAGGAGAACATAAACACCAAGAGGGGTCCTTCCCAAATCCTAGAAGAGCCGTCTCCATAACTGAGTGTTTTCACCCTGTGATCAAAGAGACCCTCAACGAAAGCCATTCCCAAAGTAGATCCAAGAAATATCGATAGTCCAACATGGAATTGTCTTCTAACCAGAGAACTTGATCTTTGCAAGGCATGCAGCATCATGACCTCCTCAAGAATCGATACCACCACAGCGATGTTGCATATGATCATGGCAATTGCCAAGCATATTGCAAGTACCAGTCCAACAAGGAATACGGGATACAGAAGAAGATCAGGTGGGCACCCCATGAACAAGAAGAGGCTGCTGGCCATGCCCAAGATGACAATGAACAAAACGAAGCAACCACAAATAACTCCACAGGCAAGGAGATATGTGAGCAGTACACGCTTCCAAATCTTTGAAATGAATACATAAAACACCGATTGATCACAGGGCTTTCTGGAATAGGCACAGTCCACTGAATACACAACAGCAGCTTTAGACAGAAGCAAAAGTGTCATGAATAGAGGGAAACACATTGCAATTGAAACGGTAATTTCTGAAAAATTTTGGCAAAGTCGATGGACAAGGGGTTTAAGAGCGAGTCCGCTGGACTTGGCAAGAAGCAATAACCGTATACTCAACCACTTAACCAAGGATTCATTGACCAAAACACTTGACAAGAAAACAGCAGAAACAGGACAAATCAACACAGCAACAATAGAGAGTAATGCTGAAGAATTTTGTCGAAGAATTCTCACGCTTTCTCTCAATATCTCCAAACAACTCGTAGGCTGACTGTGAGTCAAACTCTCCAATTCAAAATTCTCAACACTAAAACTTTCGTTTTCCTCATCTTTCTCCCAGTTCGATGAACCTGCATTGGATCTTGTGTTCAATCCACTAGCTGCCTCCATTTCACCACCTCCTTTCAACTCAGCCAGACGAATAAAGATTAAAGAACCATGATAAATGCAGGACTACTCAAGCCAATGCTTGCTACAAAGATCCAGATCAACGAACCCTCGCCGATAACACATTCCCAAGAAAAGAAAGTATCCTATAGCCTCCACAATCCGAGAGGGCAAAAGACACCGCATTTTTCAATCAAGAAATCAATCCCCCAACTCACATACCCATGACTTCAGAGAACAAATACCGATTTAGACGTGAATAGGACACTCCACGGCGCCAAGGGCTGCTCATCAGAAGATGTCCGTGGGTTTCCTTGTAGCGAGAGAAACACCTTACCGCCGATGAATCAACGAAAGCACGTAACGCATCGAGTAAAAGAAAAAGAATTCCAGTTTGGTCTTTAAAAACAGAAGCATGGCCCATGGGTAACCGACCGGAGTCACCGACGTTGCCGGCAAGGTTGACGGTGGCTCCTCTATGGGTATCCATCGCCCCAACCAAGAAATGGGCTAACAGGCCCAGATGTAAACCACACAGGACCGAAAGCCCCAAATAAATGGATACGTACAATGGTGGGAGATTTGTGACGTGTATCGCCATCGGTGACCGTTGATTTATCAGCAGCTCAATCAACGGCACGTATTCGCTTTTAACCGTCACCTCCAGTGGCTCCAGAGCCGTACGATTCAGATTCAATCTGACGGGTGAGATTTTTTTATCTCACGGACGGGACCGTTAGTGAAAAGAGGATGGACGGACGGACGGACGTACCGCTAGGCGCTAACTATCAATCAATGTGGTCGAGATTTTTTTTTTTTTAATTTATATAATTATATTTTATTACACAAATATTTTCATAAATAATTTCCAATAATTTATACTAAATAGACTATATATTTGATACAAGTTCTACCTTCAGATAAATATTTAATAAATACTTTTTATCTAATATATACCATTTTTATTCCAAAAAAATTAAAAGTCTAGAAGTTTCTTTATTTTTAAGAAATTATGTATTTTGAAATTATTTATTTTTTCCACAGAAAATAATAGCAATTGGTGGTTGTAGAAGGGGGAGCGGCCGCACATGGCCGGCCATCTATCTGTGTGATCTCTGAGGCGTGCAGCAGAGGGAGAAGGGGAACGGGACTGCTCTGCAGGCTGGCCGGGAGAGAGGATGAACACAGCAGTCTATTATTATTTTGTTATTTGTTTCCATTGTCCCATTTCTGTCTCTCTTTGAATTATTAGTGAGGCTGCAGTTTGAACAGCTACTCAGACCAGTTGCAGGACTGCAGAGAAAGATCACCCTTCCCAGAATCTCTATTCAATGACGCCCCCCATCCCCTGTTTTCACTATTGTGAGAATTTTTTTCTCCCTTTTCTCCACTATGTTTATTGATTTTGATCCAAACCCACAAATTCTCAAACCCTGGATCGAGTCAATTCGTTTCTAGGGTTTCCAAAATATGAAGCAGGTTTTGTTCTTTGTAACTAAAGAAGGAGGTGGGTTGCTATGGTATAATGCTAATAACCCCCCTAGAGACTGGCGTTCTGACTGCTCATTCTTCTTATCTCTGTCAATTGGCAGTGATGAAGCCATGACCATTCATTCTGCTACTGATACTTTGCTTATACTCTTTCTATTTTTCATTGAGGTTGGGGGATGCTGTGCTTGGCATTTGTCAAAATGTATTCTTTTTCTCCATCCCATTTAATATAATCCCACTTCTCCAAGAAAGGAAAAGGCAGCAGCGGCTGCATGCCTACGAAGGAAACCTGCATCCCTCACGCACCCTCTTCCCTGCAGATTCTGATTTCGTGTAATCTGTGATCCCTGCATCTTTTTAAATGTTGGGGGGTCGTTTAACTGTTGACCCCTCCATTAATGAAGGTGAAAAGAACCGAGGAGGTCAAATCAAATAACACTGGTGATTAGCAGTAGAACATGAGCTTCCTGATATTCTCAGTGAGCTTAGGCAGTGGTGTTGTCTGAGGGGAAGATGCTACGGTGACCGCCGGCGATGATCTGGCATCGCAGCGGTCAAGATACAAGCGGCCTCGGTAGGCTGCGAGGTGAGCGTAATAAGCAGGGGGGACTAATGAAATAGGCTTGGTGCAACGAACGAAAGTGTAGCAAAGATTGTAGACCAGTTTCTGCATTTCATCAGAAGTGAATTCATTCTCATCCCAGAGAATATGGTAATGTATTGGCCTACTTGTGCCTTTGACTCCCCAGTGACTGCAGAGATAAAAGTCAAACTCTTTGGGATGTGTGATCACTGAATCGACGACAGTTCCTGGTGGCACATTTCCATCCGTGAAAGGTGTTGCGGCTTCTGTTGGAAACAATCTTGTATGATGCCTTTTTTGCACCACAGCGAAGGTAATGGGTGGATTGTAGCCAGGGAACTTGAGAAATGATTCACGTATTGATTGAAGCTCTTGCTGCAACACTTTCTGGAACTGTGTTTCACTGACCCCATCGCGAAAGAATATGATCCTTTCAGGAAGTCTGGACACTTCTTGGTAAAAATCATCTAATATTTCACCCACCATTGCAGAGAGGCCTTCAATGATCTCTTGGCGATGTGTTTGTGACCTCATTCTTGATACATACTTGTTTGCAGCAGGCCAATTGACGGTACCAACAACTGCTGCAATAGAGGGACTCACATCATCCAGAGGATGAGGATGAGTGACATCAGCTCCCAAAAATATAACCGGCTCATCAAGTCGAAAAAGCCTTGGAATTTGAGAGGGTAGCGAGTTGTATAATGCAACAGTGCATCCACCAACTTTGGCATTGATCTTGAGGGCCAGATTTGCAAGAAATTGTGAACTCAGCTTCCCCAGATTGGAATACAGGCAGCATTGGCTTACAATCCCAATGGTTGTTTCAGCAATCCTTTTGAGATCTGCGTAGCCTTTGTGTTTCCTCTCCATAACACAAATCAGAAGCTGGAGATTGTTCCTAGACACACTGTGAATCCTCTTGAGCTTCGACTCAAGAAGTTTGGGGTTTCCAAGAATGTGCAGAGGCTCAAAAACTGGACTAATAACAGTCTCCTTGTTGAGAAATATTCCCAACTGCTGACATTTCTCAGACAGAAGGTTCATGAAACCAGTAATTCCAGATCTTTGATCTGGGCTTCCCCCAAAACTAAGGATTGCCCATCTCTCTATCCTGGTTCCTTCAAAAACATGACTATCTAAAAGATTCCATTGACGATCACGGCGTGAGGGAGTTAGATTTCTCACGTTTCCACCATTTCCAAGCTTCAGCTTAGGTGGCTGAAGAATTCTTCCTGTTAACTGTGTCATTTCTCTTGAAACATGAAGCTTAAACTCATTGGCTTGATCTCCACTGTCCCAAAGAAGCAAACAGGAAAACATTAATTCATCAGAGCTGCAAGAACCATGTTGAAGAAGAGAGGAAATTTTAAAAATTCATTGTACCTTGTTAGACCAAGGCTTCCTTCCATAAATCCATCTATTATTGCTTTCCGTTCTCTGGGCTTTTGGCATCCCATTTTAAGCATTTTCGCTGTTTGGTCATCTGAAAGTCTTCCCAGAAACTTCTGTCCTTCACAAACCACACACAGCTCCATGGGTATGTAACAAGGCTTCCTTCTACTAATTCTCAAACAGGGTAAAAATTTGAACTTCACATCATAATCATAATGATCTTTGAAATACTTCACCAGCCTCAAATTCCTGCCATCTCTATCAGGAAACCAGATACTGTCTGCAACTTCCTCAGTCAACCCATAAACGCGGTATCTTTGAAATGTTTCTCTGTGACAAACAAAAACTCTCATGTTCTTGAGAACTTCTTCAACTTGCTTCTTCTCCTCACAGCTCAGAGATTTTCCAGGCTTTTGAGAAATGTCTTGCATGAAGTCAAGTCTTTTTTGTAAATAAGGAATCACACCTATGCTTTCGTGGAAAGCTGTGACTGAGAAATCTACATTGAGAGCAAGGCCTTGTTGTGTTGGCCTTATGCTCTGGAAGAATCCTCTGAGAGCAACTGCTCCTCCACCAATTTCTTTGGCGCCACCCATTAAGCTGGAGTAAAATGATCTCCCTGTAGATAAACATTTCTCAGACGAAGTCTCTCTCAATACAACATCCAGTGCATGAATGTATTCCTGAGGAAGGGGACTGCAACTGCAATCATCGTCTCTGTTCAAGTAGCTGGAAACAGCTTCACCATCAAACTTGGAAACAAGCTTCATGTTGACTTTAAAGATCTTGTCTTGGCTGTTGTGTTTGTTGCTTAAATTCTCCCCCATTTCTTGAGTTAATGGGAGCTTGATGTATAGCTCAAACCTGTCATTTTGGAACTCCAGGGGACTGTAAATTGTCCTTCCACCATCGTAAACTGGTGAACAACTGGAAAAGGCCTTAGAATTCTCCAAGACAAGTTTTTTCTTGATCATTCTTGCTACTTCCTTTGAAGGATGAGGAGATATCTCAACATCGTAGTGAAATATTTTCTGCGTAGGATCAAAGTTCACCAAAAAATGATTTGCTAGAAGGGTAATAACTTTCCCTTCAACACCACCGCAGTCTGGCCTTCTTGCAACAGCTAAAACTTTTGTCTTTGCATCAACAGCTTTTCGTGCATACTGCTGTCTGGGCGTGTGAGGTTTCCTTTCAGCTGCTGTAAAAACTTAGTGTCAGTGCGTCAAGGCATCAACATGCGAGGAGAAAGAAAACATCACCTCCACAACCTGAAAATTCTTTAGATCTCCTTTTCTCTGGGTCTTTTCTAAAGTGTGTTGCTGCCCTTTGTTCAAATCTGTGGTTCAGAGGCAAATATGCGTTACTAATGGGAGGAAGAGGTAGCAAGTCTGGGAAAATCTGGAGATGATTTGCATATCCAAATCCAAAACCAAGAGCGTAAGAGTTCTGAAGTTGCAGCAAGTAATGATGATGCTGATAGCTAAAGAGGCTCTGTTGGCTCCATCCACCAAAACTCCCTGTTTCTGGAGCAAGGTTTCTGCTGGTGTTCGGTTGATCTTCTTCTTCCATGAGTACCCAGTTTGAGGTAGGAGACAGTAAAGAGTCAGGCAAAAAGGGCACTATTTGCATGGAAGATAAAGGCAGAGTATTACAAGCAAAAAAACGTAGTAAATGCCATCCATGTACAAGACTGAGGATGAGTCAGATTCTCCTTTTTTTTTTCACTCTGCCGAGTTGCTGAGAGAGAGAGAGAGAGAGAAGGATGCTTCTGAATACTAATGGTTCAGTAGCTAAAGCTGGGAACTTCCACATTGTCTTGGGACACGAGAGGCCGGAATAATGTAATGTTCCGTTTGCAAGCCTCAGACTTCATGCTTTTTGCACACTCTTCTTACAGTCAAATGGGCTTCTAGATTTGTAGGGGCGAAGACAAACAAACAGATAACAGATTGTGAAGCAAAAACTATGTAGCTCAAAGCTTCTTATTACACATCCATGAACCTCAACTTTGAAGCTGAGAGATGTGAATTCCCATTTCTCTCCCCGCATCATGATGCTTGTCCATGCAACCATGACTGTGTCCACCCAAGGGCCTTTAAGTACATGTCCATCACATCCATTGGCATGAAAATGATGTGCATCGCATGCAACATCATTCCATCCATTCGCCTCTTAGGCCATGCGGTCAAAATATGGTAATATCATATCATCATCATGCACTAAAGGCCGCGGCAGAATGGTCGTAGCCTAGCCCCCAGAGATGGGGGCATGATCTCCTACGCCGCACCCCTCCCCTCAAGTGGGCCCTCGCCAATCATCATCACTTCAAAAAGCAGTCAAACTTCATAAATTTATATACGTGTAATACTCTGATTGGCGGCCCACAATGCATGGGCTTATCAGAAGGTCTGCAGGCCGGAAAGTTTACGAAATTGTTCGTAAGTGACCCAGAAGGCAAACTGCCATGGGCCGAGCCTGGCCCATGTCGGGAAGAATCCCTTCCAAAGGGCTCTCACGCCCTCAACCCTCACTGTTTTCACAAGGCAATCGTAGGAGTTCCTATACCTGAGCTTGTCTCCTTCCCCTGCGCTCTCATTCATCATTCTGGTTTTCACAACATCGGCGGGACAGCTCAGTGAAGTGGCTGCAAGCCCGGAGATGATCGACGACAGCGTGTGTGCATAGATGTTGTCATCGCATATGCGGTTGCCGGTGATGAGATGTTTGGCTTGGTCGTAGCAGGAGAGCTCCCCCATGTTTACCAGAAATGCTCTTTGAACGTTGGCTGAAACGCCTTTCCAAAGGCCTGAAAGTCCTTCAGAGGTGACGATCTTCGCCAGAGCATCGAAGAGACCGGAGTATCGGGGCTGGAGAGCTTGACTCGCCAGGCGGCTATCTGCTTGCATCCTTACCTTCACCAGGTCAGCTGGGCTAGCGACAAACTATGCAGAATAGAGATTTTTCAGTAAGACTACAGCAACTGGAATATCTATTCAAGGCAGTGTAGAATTGAGAATCATCGATGACAACACCATAAGCACTGTTCTTTCTCAATTGCAAAAGGGAAACGTACAATTTTGCAACTTGCGTCATTTCCAAAGAAGAATTGAAAATGTAGAAAAGGAAAAAGACAATCTCCGATCTGCATCACCTGGGCAAAGGCGCCAGACACTCCACCGATTAGAGCTTTTCCATAGAAGGGAACGGAACATTCCCCCGATTCCAAATACAAGCCCCGTAAATGCTCGTACCCAACGATCCGAGTAGGAGTGTAGAACATGTGCCGGAAAACAGCAGGCGAGAGTCCCTTGTACAATCCCAGGAACCCATCGTTTCGTACAATTTGAGAGGCTACCCCGACCGCGGAACCTCGACGAGCCGATTGCATCGACTCGCCATGGAGTTGGAGCCTAGTCTTGATCAGATCGATCGGAAAAGTAGCCGTCTCCGCCACCATAGCCGACAATGACGTCATCACAATCTTATGCCCATCCCCGATCATCGGAGCCGCCGACACCACGTTACAATCTAGATGTTCCGTCTCCGCAAACTTCCCCTTCGGTCATCACTGTGTAGGTTGGGCTACTGAGCCACTCCAGGAAAATTGGGCCAAACACAAATGGACAAGACACATAACGGCAGCCCAATAGAGATTCAGGGCCCACTATAATTTACTTGTATATTATATATTTATTATTGGAGGCACTCCAGAAAAAAAAATTAATATTTATTATATTTTCTCTGTAAAAGAAATGTCGGGTGTTGGGGAAATAAATAGCGATGACGTCATGTGACGTGTGCCTAGCGATGGTCGGTCGATGCGACATTTATTTATAGCTAACCGAAACGTCACCGTTTTGATTCACAATCCATGTTGCCGCATTCAATGAAAAACAAAAACCATCAACAAGAATGTGCCCACATCCCCTGCTTTCCTAGTATTATTATGGGTTCTTGCTTCATGGAACCACAGCACAAATTTTTAATTAAAAAAATATAAATTCTAATTAATAATAAATTTAAAAAATAAAAAGTATTTCTAATTCTTTTTATCACAAATAAAAAAAGTTTATTCAATTAGATTAGGAATGGACATCCGGCACGTGGTGAATTTAACCAGTGGCTAAGTATAAAAATTTTCTCAGCTAGAAACCCGGCAGCTCCATCGGTGACGTCACCATGTGCAGCAGCTCGTTCCAGTAACTCTTGGTGTCATCTTGCTCCAGGAACGCCGTCGCGGAGGACATGGTATAGCAATCGGAACTGATACTAGGAACCCCAGCATCCTCCGCCGCGTCGGGAAAGTGGAACCTGCCGAGGTCCATCTCATACGTTGCGGCATGGTTATCGTATACACTTCCGGCGGACGGAGTGACGGTGGGAACCGCCGCTACGGCGCTAACGGGGGAGAAGTTGAGAGTGGAGGTGGGTGACTCAAGGGTGGTCTGCGCGCCGAAAAAGCAGCTGTTCGCTGCGGTGGCTTGCCACACTTTGAGAACGTCCAAACACGGCGTGGCATTGGACATTTGAAACGGGAGGGCGGCGAGGGGAGCGGCGGAATGGTGACCTTCTGTAGAAACTGAAGATTGGAGAGGATTTTCGACTCACGGACGAGGCGAGCCTCGGCTTCCAGCCGCGCCGTTTCCCACTGTGCCATGTGACTGAGATTCGCGGCCTGCTTCGACTGCGCCCCTCCGCCGGAGCTACTCTTCGGCTTGTGCGTCACCGGGTCGATCCCCATTCTCGTTAGCCTCTTCTTCAGACGAGTGTTCCAGTAATTCTTGATCTCGTTATCCGTCCGTTTAGGTAAATGCGTCGCAATCGCCGACCACCTACACCAAAAAATGCATATTAATAACCGATCCATGAGCATTCACTTTCTACTCGTCATCATTACCACCTGTTGCCGAGCAGGGCGTGGAGCCGGATGATCGCCTTCTCCTCATGGGCACTGAACTTTCCTCTCTTGATATCCGGCCGAAGGTAGTTCGTCCACCGCAGCCGGCAGCTTTTCCCGCACCGCTGAAGCCCTAGAGCCACCACACACAGGCAACCGCTATCTCATCAACTCCGATCAAACCCAAAGAAAGCAATTGAGGTGAGCGCAGGGTACCTGCTTTCGCCGGGAGGGAACGCCAGCTGCCATGGCCATGTTCCTCGATGTAGGCAAGAAGCTTCTGGTCCTCTTCCCTGGTCCAGGGACCCTTCTTCAGCTCTTCCTTAGCCGGGGAGTCCGGTTTCCCCATTGTCGCCGAATCCCTGATTCTCAACTTTGCCAAAAACAGGAGACGCCGCTCTAGCCACGGCCCGACCGCCACGGGGTGCCCGGAGAGTGCGTGTGGGTATATAAAGTAACAAACGATCACGTTCATAAATAGGGTAAGTACACAAGGAGTAAGTGGTGTTGTAAAGCATTATAAATTCCGCTACCTAAGAAATTTATGAGGCCATGGTTTTGCACAAGGTGCCTTCTTCCCAAAATAATTAGCATCTAAAAAGAATCATATTTCAAAAATATGAAAATCGTAAAAAACCGCACAATCTAAGACTCTTTCTAAAACACTTTATACACATAGAAGCCATTCAGAATCAATTTTGTTAGCTAACCTTCCAAAAATCCAATGATTTAAATATTGATTTATTTTAAAATAAATTATAGGAATCAAGTTTCGTTCAATTCATTTAGAAAAGTATCCACCTTGTGCTACTCTCTTTCACATTATGACAAAAATTTTACGTACACGATGACCACTTTTCTTATACACTTAAAATACAGGGTGCACTTTGGTAATATACACAGTTAATTTAGCCGAACTAATGCAGTATCGAGTACGTGAATTTCGGGTGATCCAATTAATTCACAAAGTCCCCATTTTTAGTTATGAATAATAATAATAACTAATTAAATTACACCAAGATGTAATAATACCCCCAAGTCCCGACCAGTTCTGTATGAGTTCAATTTTTTTTCCTTTTTGAAATTTGAAGTTTGTACGGACAAAAGTGGTCCTTTCCCACAAGACTACAACGCTTTCCTAAGTGGGATGCCGAAGTATCCCTGTTCGCGCCAATTTTAATTTCTCCAGAAAGTTACATTTCTTTTATTTAATTTGTTACCGAGATAAATAAATATACGCATTTACTTTTTTTATTGTATGGGTCAAAGAATGAAACTAGGAATTACTACGTTCTCTGCTCTTGTCGCGCGGTCAATATTCCCATTTCTTTTTATTTTTACAGCCTCAGTAAAAAAAAAAAATAATAATTCGGGCATAATAAAGAGGCGTTCGTGTGTGCGGTCTCGTGTTGCATGCTTTTAGTTTCTTGCACAAGATACTCCCATCACATCAGCATGTAGGTTAAGGATTCTTCAAGTAGAAATAAAATAAAATAAAAATAATAGGAAATTATTGGTGATTCTATAAATAGCATGGTATCTTGGATACCGCATGTGATATTTTCATTTCATGATACCCGGACACTTAATGATCCCTTTCCCTACCAAATCTGATCTCGTGCCCTTTGGATGTCACGTTCGGACCTACTCCGGCACAACCAACCTTATGTTATATGACGAAACTGTAATTTTCGTCGATACATAATAGTTAAAAAAATGATTTTAATTTTATTACTATATATTTGATAAGCGATATTAGATGAAAAACATTAATATATCAAAATTTCAAATATATTAATTAAGATAATATTCATTAGAAATTTATTAGAATAAAATTATCTCATATTTGAATTTTTAAAATAATATAATCAATTATATAAAAGATTATAGGTTACTGATAATTAATTGAACCTAAACTTAATTATATTGGAACCATGAACATTACGGTCCAACATGGGTCGGAACCATCGGTTACACGTTGTCGAATCTAATAGAAACCGTACGGAAATTGATTTCTTGAAATCGAACAAGAACCGGAATCGACGTCTAGTGGGGAGTTTTGGAAATGCTTTCTAGGGTTCGTCGACTCGATACTAATACATAATCACAAATATGTTGTGGGAAGCTGACAAGGAAGAAGGGTATTTACTCCGGTCAGAAGAGAACTGGGCCAAGGCTCGGTGCAGCCATAAATGTGAGCAACTGTGGTACACAGAAAAGGGTGAACGGAAAAAAACACACTTCAATGCCCATGAATTCCGCCGGGTCCCCTCCCTGTGCTCTGTCTCAAACAGACATTTGTTTTTAACTCACTAATGAGACGATCATAAGGTCCTTTTGTGAATTCAATGTGTTCCCAAGATGGGGTCTTACAAACCATGCTGATACACTGAATACGCTTACTCCGACTCATCTTTTTGGTGCAGAGAGGTGACGACATCCCTCCAGCAGCAAAGGCCAGCACACTACCGATCAGTCGGGGTTTCGCCAGGTCGACTGCCAGGTCTTCTGCACACCTACGGCTCTCACAGTCGGAGTACGATCGGGTAACGCCGCTGCGGGTGGATAGATGCTATCAGCAGGGAAACTCACCTCATCTTTTTGTTGTACTGCGATGACAACATGCAGCTGCTGTAAAGCACCTCCCTCTTCAACCCCTATCACCAAAACAACATATCACGTTAAGTCATTTCAACACATTCATTTAGTCTAACCAGATGCTGAACTGATCACGGCTTTGATTTAGGCATTAGGGTTCCGACGAAAATGCGCGCGCACGTCTGATCAGAATTAATTAGCTGAAGGATTTCAAGGATTTCAGTGCAGGAACATTCCTGTAGGTCAGAGGATAGAGACGCAGTCGCTAATTAATGGCATCGCTGATTACCGTGAGGCAGTTAAATACATCACGCCGTTAGGTATATAGTTGAAAAACGAAACAAAAAACCTTTTGCCCCAACACCCGTTGGGTGGACGAGCCCTAGTCGTTTCACGAACCCCGGTCGCCGGCGACTGTACTCCGATTACCGTAGGCGCGAAATAGGCCTCTCCGCCCTCATCTACCGCCATTTTACAAAATATTGAATGTGAAAGCAACACATTTACTGTTTCAACTTTCACCCGCATTATCATCGTATTATTTACTTTTTTTAATCAACGGAGTAAATTAAATAAATATTTTATTTTTTTTTAAAAAAATTGTCAGTGAACGTTCTCAATGCCGTAGAAAAAAGTAAAAAAAAAACCGGTATTCAATGTAGTAATAAATTGCCTCCCGAAAATTTACTCTACACTTTCAAAGTTTCAAGTTCTAACATCATACTATATAATTACGGGATTAAATTTTCATATAGTATTTTTAATAATCTAAAACCTATACAATTTTTTTCTGTCAAACACGTACTTAGTAAATTTTAATTTATTTTATTTTTTATAAAAAATAATTTCCTGTATATCCTCGAGCATTCACCTTGAATGAAGGAAATCAAAATGGGGAAACCATGCCTTGATATGGCATTTCATTAATGTATTTTGCTTGTAATTTAAAAATAATATTTTTTTAGTCCCGCCTTTTTCGGATTATTATTATCCAACTAATTTCCAATGCGCCTTTCGGGCGGTGACAGTGAATGTGTCCGCCGCGTCCTAAAATTAATAATACATAAAAAATGCATATATCTCAACGCGCTTTCTTTTTTTTTTTTTTTTTACAAGTGTGCATTTCTAAAAGAGATAAATGGAATAAAATCTTGCAATGCCTTATCCTATAAAATAAAAAGATAATATTTTTTATTCCAATTATTTTTTTCAAGCTGCAAACTCGTTTACAATTTACAGGGAAGTGTCCTAACGAGGAAGATGACGAGTAAAACGGCGTCGTTATTGTGGCGCCACTGGAGTCGGGTGGCAAATGGAACGGTGTCGTTTCTGTGACGCCACTGATTTTTTTGTGACGTCAGATCGCCTTGTCTTCTTGCCGGGATGGGCCATTGAGCTTTCATTACCCGCTTCGCGGGGCTCAGGTTTTTAGGTGACAGGTAATTGCGCTGTCGCATTGTGGGGATTATCATGCAATACTTTATTTTCCGATGGTGGATCGATAAAGTAGCAGAAACCAGCCATGGAGATTAGGTTTCCAAAAATAAGCAAGACGGATGGGGTTTTAAAAGTGGTAGAAGACGAAAAGGGTGAATCTTTGGCTGGAAATCAGTGCAAAACAAAGCACTTTGAAGTGATTTGTAAAAGAAGAAGAAGAAGAAGGCAGTAGTAGGGGTTTGGTTATTAAGGCTGCATGGTTCTTCTCCACCTGCCCTTCTGGCGGCTCATTTAACAGTCAGCAACAAGAAAAAAATGCACCATACTCTGCACAGTCTGCGCCATCACAAATTGCATGCACCCACTCTGCTCTAGTCGCGTCCTTCATTTTCCACCACAAGGGAAATCGTCCCTTCGGGAGCCTGTCGAGACTGACTTTGTTTTACTTGCATGTTCAGAATCAGCACAACGAAATTACAGTTCGAAACTATGGTGCCTGAAAGAAAAGCGAGGATCCAGAGAGACAAGTCCCATGAAGTGTCGTATCAATAGTGTTGGAAAGCTGCAGAACAAATTAAATGGCAGAAGGATTAAATGAGTGCAAAAGCGAGGGGACGACTGTGAAGGAAGGGCTAAACTCTTAGCCTTGTCTTGCTCTTAAGGATCATCACCTCCCCTTTTGCTGCAACCCCCGTTTCCTGCATCCCCCTCTTTTGTTTCATTATCATGTCGCTGCACAGCTTTCTTGCTAACATTTGCTAACGGTTATTTTAAAAAATACTCACTTTCAAATGACTATGTGATAAAATTATACATTATGTGTGTAATTTTTTATCTTTAGTATGTGAGAGATAAATACATGATGGATACTTTTATAAACTAACCCTCGTTCCCGTGCCTTCTTCCCTCGTTTCTCACAATGACCCACTCCCTTTGGCAAATATTCCCTCCCTAGTGAACACATAATGTTGTATATCTTCGAAATTTGCGTATTCAAAATTACGTTTATTTGATAGATAGCTTTCGAAAAGTGAAAAACCCTAGTAAACTTTTAAATTTTTTGAGTCATTAGGTTATTAGTATTTGATAACAAAACTGTTTTTTTAAAAAAAACATAATTAAAAAGTATTCCGAATAGAACGTAAGAAGTATACCAATTTTTATTTAAATACAAATGTATTAATAATTATTGACATTGAACAATAATTAATTAATTAATTAATATATCCGAATAAACTTCCCGTACAATAATTTGGTTGGAGGGGTCAGAAAATGAAATAATTGTAAAATTATGAGGAGTGAATGCAAAGTTTCTATAATAGAGCCATTAAGCCTGAGGTCACCCGGGCTAACTTTCTATAAATGCACTTCCCCCGCGGTGGGAGCCATCACGACACAATTACGTTATGATGATAAAAAAAGAAATTGTACTTCATCTCTTTATATTTACTAAACAGCCGTAGCTCTATAATTGGCCATGCCTGCCTCCTCCCGTCTTCTATTAATATTATTTAATTTAAATTCTTTTTATTACTACCAGGACGTGTTGGCCCACGTGCGTCATTGGGCTAAACTAATAATATTGGGCCCTTCGTCGAACTGGCCCAAACTCAGACAAAGCGGTTGGTTACTCTTCTGGGCTGCAAGAGCAAGGCTGGGATCCACGTCATCAGATTCCCGACCAATCAACCCAATCCACGCACATGGCGAATTTAAGCGCTACGACCAGAGCAAGTTGGGCCTGACAGATTCGTTTTTTCGTTTCCGTAAATTTGACCAGTCTTATTTATTCATTTATTTTTAAAAAATATTTAATTTTCTGGAATTAAATATGGATACAGTTAATTTGTATAAAATAAAAAATTTTCAAAAAAATTGAATGTGTTTTTATAAAGTGATTGTTTAATTAAATACTATTTATTCAAAACGATTGAAAACAATAAATAAATTAGATAATTTAAATATCTTTATTATAAAAAAAGTATTCACTAATAAAATCGGAGTTTAATTTATTTTTTCGTCTATAAAAAAGTAATTTAATATTCAATTACACAATTTATTTCAATAAAATTAATCTAATTTTCAAAAGGCGTGATTATGGTGGAATTAAAGTTGGATTAGTAGGGCTCATACGGGTTATTAATTACACAACTACCAAATCACATATTGTCAACCATTTCTCTTTTTTTAAAATTTTTCCTTCTTTTTGAATATTATGAAAAAATGGGTAATATTAAATATTTTTTTTTTACACAAGTTTCTGTTGATGAATATTAAATATTAGTTTTTAAATAATTGTGCGTTGACTTTGGTATATTAAGAGTCCCCTCTTACGAGTGTATATAATTACAAAATGGACCATCTGGTTAACAATTTAGCGAAGTGGCCACATGCTCACTTGTCCCTTCTTTCTTCACTATTTACATTTCTACCCCAAAGTGAAACCGCAAATTATGTAATTTATTTTATGCTTCTTACAAAAATACTGAATACCCCCTGTGCTAAAATGTAAATATAAACCTTTTGTTGTGGACATTATTTTAAATCGTCCAAAAATCGTAAACCGTTTACACAATAGTTTGCGAAGTTTAATTTATGATAGTAGTTCATTTTGTATAAAAAAAAACATTAATTTTTTGTATTATAAAAAACATCGAATCATAATTGAATTTATAGTTAATCATTGAATCACGATTTTTTTTTGAACAATTAAAATTTAATTTAATCGATTTAACAAGATGTTTTATAATATAGTATAGAATATTTATATATCAACCTGAATAACCATATTACTTATTAATTTTTTGAGCATATGTATTACATATATAAATAGAGATATCTGTTAATAATATCTCTACCAGTGTATGTTTTTGTGTATCTTCGACTCTTATACCTCATACTTATATTTTCATATATTAAATAGATAATTTTTTGTATATATTACAATTTAATATATATATATATATATACATTATATTGAAACATAATAATACCCTAATATGAAACGACGTCTTAATGAAATATTCAACATAATTTGAGGAACACAAGTTCTTCATAGTAGTTGCATTAGTGTGGGTAATTAGAGTGGATAGTTGCGGGATGGCCACACGAATTAGTACATTTTTTTCCATTGGCGCATTTAGACCAATTTAATACACTAGCTATGCCCTACTCTAGTGTTAGAAAAAAAACCCTATTTTAGGCAATCTATTTTACGTGCCAAGATAATATATTGTAACATTTTATTTTTTTTTTAATAATTTAAGAGGTGGAGTTATACTCTACTTGACCCCTCCCGCTTTTACCTTCTAAAATTGACAGTCTCCCGGCGGCGGTTATTCTATTTTACTGTTCACCGTACGCCACCGTAACCGGGACTCTATTTAAGTTTGCTTCACCCATCTCTTCCTCGGCCCCCCAGACAGACTCCACATTCTCCTCCACCGGAAAGCAATGGCTGCTTCTGGGTTTCTGTTTTTCTCTCTTCTTCTTGCTTTTCTGTCGACTGGTGACGGCCAGGGTTGGAGCTGGATTCAGGCACACGCTACATTCTACGGTGGGAGTGATGCTTCTGGAACAATGGGTATGGTTTGCATTTCGCAGAGCGGCTTTAAAAATGGATCGTTTTCAGTTCGTTTGATTGTTTGAACCAGGGGGAGCTTGTGGGTATGGGAATCTGTACAGCCAAGGGTACGGCACAGACACAGCGGCATTGAGTACGGCTCTGTTCAACAGCGGTTTGAGCTGCGGCTCCTGCTATGAAATCAGATGCGTTGCTTCGAGCCAGTGGTGCTTGTCTGGGTCGATCGTGGTCACCGCAACCAATTTTTGCCCGCCGAACAACGCGTTACCCAACAACAACGGCGGCTGGTGTAATCCCCCATTGGAGCACTTTGATCTTTCTCAGCCCGTTTTCCAACAGATCGCGCGGTACAGAGCTGGAATTGTCCCCGTCGCCTACAGAAGGTTGGATCTTGATTCGGTGAACGAAATCCCACACGGTGTTCATATATTGTATTCATGAAATCGGGGACGATCGCAGGGTACAGTGCCGGAGGCGGGGCGGAATCAGGTTCACCATTAACGGCCACTCGTATTTCAATCTCGTGCTCATCACCAACGTCGGCGGCGCCGGCGACGTCCACGCGGTGGCAGTGAAAGGGTCGAGGACGGGATGGCAGCCGATGGGGAGGAACTGGGGCCAAAACTGGCAAAGCAACTCGTATCTTGACAGGCAGAGCTTGTCCTTCAAGGTAACCACCAGCGACGGGAGGAGCGTGGTGGCCTACGACGTCGTTCCTGCCGGGTGGTCCTTTGGTCAGACATTTTCCGGCCCCGCCCAGTTCTAGAAACACAAAACACTGGCCGAGGTGCATCCTTTTTCCGTTCCGACTGGAAAATTTGGAAGAGAGAAAGGCGCTCGAGTTTCTAGAAGATGCCTTTTTAACGGTGGCCGAGGTGGATTCCTTTCTTCCCACCCGCCCCCGCTGCCTGTTTTATTTAATTTATTCTGGTTCAAATTTTCTAATAATAATTTATTACCATATTTTTCGATTTAATCACATAGTTAGGTAGAATCGAACATAATTTTGGATGACCCGATCATGTCCAATCGGGGCGGTTCTTGAAACGGATCCCTAAATCGGACAGAGTAGGTTGGTTGCCGGATAGCTACAAAATTTGCGCCTACAACGAGTAAATATGCACTACATAATTAATGCGAGGAGCGGCTCCGTACAACAATTATCAGCCGACTGCATGATTGGATAGCTCTTCTTATTTTGGTTTTTAAACCTTTAAAAAATTTCTCATTTTCTTTTCCGATTCCACACATAATAATAATTATCGAAAAGGGAATTTAGGGTTTGATTCAATTTCTGATTAAATTTTAAATAAAAATTTAGTCAGAAATTGAGACTAGGAAGATTCCCTGCATCGTTATCGATATATGGGCCTTGTTTGGGGTTGGTCTTACGGGCCTCGAGACAGCCCAATTCAATACGGGTTTAGATTTATGAGCCTGTGCAATTTGAGGCCCAATATAGGCTTTGAATTGGAGGATTCAGAGTAGTAGTAAGAGAAGAGAATATACGTACTGCTGCTGCCGGTGATTCGATTGTGGTGTCCCATTTCTCTGCTTGTCACCCTCTTCTTCCTCTGCAGGCATTTCATGTCTACGAACAGGGCACAGCCCTTGAATCCTCACCGCTTTCTACACTCTGAGTGAAACCTGTGCCTTCAGGGCATCTTCTTGGCCTTTTCGCCCGCTTCCCAATCCTCCAAGAAAATAGCGCATGGATCATCGCCGGCCGAAACCTCTATGCATTTGGTATCATGGGTAGACGCCCTGGATGCAGGGGGCGGCCGCGTTTCTCGCGATCAGGTGTCCCTAGATCATCCTCTTCCGAATCCAGTTCCTGTGATGGCGCCAAAAATCATAGGTCTGCAAGGAAAAGTGGAACCTAGATGATGCCTTTCAGACGCCATTATCAAACAGAGCAATGAAAGATTTTCAAGAAAGATCTAGAATCTCTCTGCTGCATGAGACAGGCAGGTTATGTGCTGCTTATCTCCAAGGTTGTATATGTTTGCGGAGGGGAACTACGACACAGAGGTACCATAGTTGTGGTGTCCCTAATCCTTCGTATATTGATTGTATCGTATTTTCGTTTATAATTCTCCGAGCACCGGAAGTGTTCGATGAATTGCCAAAGAGGAAATATTGAAATCTGGATTTATTGATTCTTGGATTGCGTCATGGTGTTGGCCTTGGCTGGCCGGGTGCCATGCCAGTGTCAGAGGTTTGTGTCCATGGTTTTTGTACAGTTGTGGATCAAACAAAAGAAGCTGAGCCGTGGACAAAAATACAGGAAGGCGGAAATCTAGAACGAAGCTGTGGGCGATAGCGAATGGAGCGGAGTATTAATTGTTAATTAGGGAGGTGGCAATGTAGAGCCATTGGATTGGGAAGGTAGCATCGCATCCAACGGCAGAAACAACCAGGGCCTCCGCCAGTTCAAATATTTCCGATGCTCGTATAAATTAATTGATCTTGTCTATTTGTCTGATGAAATCTCTAGATGCTCCGAGGCGGATTAAAATGGGGCATACGGAGGGGAAGTAGAATGTGGGATGTGCTGCAAGTCAACGAAACCAGGGACTACCCAAGACTAAACTAAAAAAAAAAAAAAGCGTCGATTTTTCACGATTTCTTGGCTGGGATTCAACTCCTGATCGATTCCATTCGCTTCGCGAATTCTGGTCTGTGTTTTTGTTCTTTTTTTTCGCAACGGGTGAGTTTCTCGTTTACTACCTCAATTTGCTCCGCCTATTTATGGTTTTCTGTTGATATAACAATTTGTCCTGTTTGGGGTTATCTGCTGTGGATTGTCTACGGTTGAATTGCAGGAAATCTGTGATCTTGCTGCCAATGGTAGCGGATCGGAGGATTTCTTTCCCTTTTGTTGTGCTTTAATATCAGTTTGTCGTGGATTGGGTATGGGCTTTGCTTGATGGGTGTATTTTTGGGGTACTCCGTGGGTGAACTTGATTTTTGGGAGTATGCCGAGATTGCTTTCTTGTATTTTGATTGAAGAAACTTCTTTTGCTTCGTTAAGCGATCACGCTGGTCTAACGATCGTAGATTCTCAAGGGAACAGGAAATGTGGATTTTTCAAACTCTTGTTCTGAGGTTGAAAGCTATTATTTATTTTCAATACGGTTTAATTGGATTTTGTTGTGCTGAAATATCCGTTCTCTGGGTGTCTTAGGTAGGGATTGCCGTGGAAGTCTCTCTAATTTTGACTGTAAGAGGGATCGTATGAATAACTTTTGAGTGGGCGAGCACTTGGTGAATATGAGCGAGTTTTCAAACTCTGAACTTCATGACCCTGACCACCTGGGGTCACACTCAAAGAAGCCGGAAGTGGCAGGGTCCTCATCTGGGGGTGCAGCAGAAGATGGTAAACTGGTGGCTACGATAGATGATGATGCAGATGAGGAGGCACCATTGATCGGTATGGGTGAGTGCCGTATTTGCCAGGAGGAAGATTCTATCCAGAATTTGGAGACCCCTTGTATGTGCAGCGGGAGTCTTAAGGTGGCTGCTCAAGAATTTTTTCGTTCTCTTGTTCTTCAGTCATTCAAATGTTGTTGATCTCGAATTTTCTGTGGCATGCCTTTCACAGTATGCTCATAGAAAATGTGTCCAGCACTGGTGTAATGAGAAGGGTGACATCACCTGTGAAATTTGTCATCAGGTATCCGACCGTTTCTTATTCCTTTGCCAATATGTAGTATCTTAACACATGGGTATGCTCATGCATATTCTTTTTTGCATGTATAACTTCACTTCGTAGTAACTTCAAAACTCATTCATTCTGGTTATTGCAATATGATATTCTGAACTTCAGCTTTGAAACAGCAATTGTTTGCCTGTTTTCTACGTGATTCACCTGATCTCACACCGTTCTAATTGTAGCCATATCAGCCTGGTTATAGTGCTCCTCCTCGGCCTGTTTCTGATGAGACAACCATAGATATTGGGTAAGATTTTTTTTTTCTTTTTTCTCAGCTATATTTTCCCTGGCTTAGATAAGATTCTGGAGAGACTCGTTTTCGTTAACTGTATTGGGACAAGTTTCACAATCTTTGATTTAACAACTCATATTTCTGGGTTTGGCCGTAGGGGAGTATGGCAAATTTCTGGTGCTGCTTTGGATAGTAATGATCCTCGCCTTTTGGCAATCGCTGATGCAGAAGGCCACTTATTTGATACTGACTATGATGATTATAATGGTGCTAATAGCAGCGGTGCTGCATTTTGCCGTTCAGCCGCTCTAATTGTGAGTCTATGGTACTTATTTACTTTTAAATGTAGATTTTTCAACGTATAGTGACTGTAGGGAAGTTTCTATTGAGTACAAAAGTATTGGTACTTTGGATTGCAGTTGATGGCTCTTCTGCTACTGAGGCATGCGGTATCCATCACTGATGATGGAGATGGAGAAAACGAAGAAGATGCTGCTGCATTCTTCTCTGTAAGTGACCGCACAATGGCGTTACTTCTAACTCGATTTTCTTCTGCTCATGTGGCATTGTGAATTTGATTTGCTGAGAAATATTTTTCCACAGCTATTCTTGCTTAGAGTCGTCGGCTTTCTTTTGCCATGCTATATCATGATGTGGGCGATAAGTATCTTGCAGCGCCGGAGGGAAAGACAGGTAAATATATCCTTGACAAACTTGTGACAATGGCTGCATATAAATGACAAACTGATTGGGAAATGGTATACGGGTACAGGAGGCAACTGCTGCAGCTCTAGCAGCAACTCAATTTGCCATCGTTGTTCAGTCAGCTCAAAGCAGAGGCCTCCTCATGGCTACAGCTGCCCCAGCAGTGACTCCATTGGCAAGTCCATCACATGCCACTTCCTCTCCCATCCCCCCTGAGCTCGATCGCGTTTGATCAATTCAGCTTCAAGGGTCATGAAGACCAAACCGTTGTGGTGAGTTTTCGAAACTTAAGCATTCAACAGACCAACATCCGTGTGTGTGTCGCGGGTAGCACAATCAACTAGATTTAAATTGTGTATTCACTGCAAATAACCTTCTACCTGAACTAGAGCTGTCTGTACCCTTGATGTGATATCTGTATCTTCACTGTCACAAAACCAGTTTTATTTGTCTTGCGTTGTCTGGTCATTTCTGAGCTCTCATGTTCACTAAACAATCAAGCCTTCTTATGTCATTGTTAGTTGCCATCCACTGGAATGCAAGATTTTAAAGTAAAGCATCAGAATGCTCCAATTCGAAGCCTGTCCTGAGGAGTTGTTGGATGAAGCAAAGTGAATAAAGGAAAAGACGGTCTTCCTGGTTAAATGGGACACAAAAGATGAGTAAAGATATCTCCTTATCTGTATCTTAAAGACAAAGAGCTCCTCCCATCCGATGAAGTTGGAAGAAAACAGTAAAACAACATTTGTACTGGCAAAGGATAAATAAAACAATGACTAGAAAACCAGATGTGATTATTTGTATGCGGCTGCATAGAGAAACGAGCTTAGAATTCTAAGGCCAGCCAGCTCTCAATTCGCCATAAAGCTAAGTTTGGGTTTTTAAGGAAAAATTCCCTTGCACTACCACTCCCACTTTTTCTTTTTCTGCCTGGCTGCTCATTACTTCCATCTCTTAGCATCCAAGCAACTCAAATCTACATCTTATCTCCATAGTGTTGAGTGACTTTGCTTCGTGTTGTGTATGGAAGCAGAGACATGGATAAGTAAAGGAAACCATTGATGCATTCTTCTGTAACTTGACTGATAGAGAGAGGGCAGAGGGTAAAAGAATATGGTTTAACTTATTTGCGGGGTCATCTTTAATCAACAAAACATGACTCTTCCTTTTTCCATCAGCAGCCTTGGATTTGCTGATTGCGGTACAGATCATGGACCCTCTTTGCTTTAAGATCCTATAAATTGGATAGGATGATATCTACAGGTGGGACTTGCATTCAAAAAAACCAACTGCAGTCCTGCTATTGTAGCTAGCCTGTAGGTCTCTTCATCTGTAGTTATTTACAGGTTTTCACACAGGGCTTGTAGCATGGGACCATTGATTCAAAACTCGTCCATGGTGATTATGTTAGTGGGATTATTAGCAGTTCATCACAATCAAGTTTTTGGCTTGACAAATGCAGGCTTGGTACTACAGCAGGGAGGAGTGACCCGGGCTGTGATGATGAAGAATGTTCATATGATGGAGAATGATGGGGTGAAGTACAAATCCCATGAAATCGAAACAAGACATGATGTATACTCATCTAGCAAGAGACAAGTACGTAAGGGATCAGATCCCATCCACAACAAAAGCTGATACAGAGAGCTCTTGATAATGGAACTGAGAGCCATTGTCAATGGTAGTCTACCGTTTGAGAATTTTGAAGCAGATATGCAGAGAAGTGCAGTAGGCAAATATGAAAGAGCTTTCCGGAGAATACAACAAAAATGAGGATACCAATAGCACATTTGATCTTTTGTTCAATGCTGAGCTTTGTATACATGTGATTGATGGATACCTCTTAAGTACATGTTTTTGCGTTCAGCTTTTTACAGATGTGTTTATATCAGAATCACATAGGGGGCGATTGATGCTCAAATCCTGGAAATTTCATGTTACTCCACTTCATAAAGTGTAATGTATACGTACTCATCCTGGCTGGCTGGTACAAGACTTATATCATGAATCAGATGGATTCCCTGTTGGTTTCATTCCACCAGCAAACTTATACCCTCCAAGTGAAGGAAGCATAGATTGGAGTGTGGGGTCACAGCCAGCGCCACAGAATTCTCTGTTCTTACAGGCTGTAACAGCAAAAAAGTAGTTGGTGTTGTCGGGATGTACAAATAGCATATGTGCTGATATATTCTGAGGGAAGAAGGTAGCAAATCAACGCTCAAATCCTCACTCCACAAGGAGAAAAATTAACTAGCCATCTATTCATGCAACAAAACAGGTGGGAACTGTTTGATGCTCGAGTTGTCTGAAATACAATCATTGTTCCTCCATGGGAAAGAGAAAGCTTCATTCCAGTGCTTATTATGTTTCAGTATATTAAAAGAATAACCAAAAGATAAGGTAAGAAATGCCATTGAAGCGTACAGATTATTTGCAAGAATAAACATGGCATGTCACATAGAGTGGAATTTGACCCTCACAAGAATTACAACAGCTCAGAGCTAACACGCAAGTGTGAGCTAAATATTAGACTGCCAATTCCCACCACCCCCCACTCCCTAAACTCAATCAACAAGGTATACAACAATATTCCAAAAGAAATCTCTAGGTATGTACATCTCAGCTCATTTATGAATGTATGAAGCAATAATAATCTTTTGGGATAATCTATCAGTCTTCCTTGCACTCTTTTGCAGGTTGTGCTTCAAGACCCCTTCAGTTCTTGTCACGATATTGTAAGGCATGTATGTGCCTAGAATCCTATCCCATGTCACAAAAAAAGGCTGGGAAAAGTTATACTTGCTTCCATAGAGCTGATGGTGAATATCATGATATGCAGCATTGTTTCCAAAGAAAAGCTGGAAAAGGTTGCCTGGAACCCATAGCCCGCAGTGATCATCCACTGTTTTCAGAGTGGCAAAGGAAAAGAAGAAGATTGAAGACCGAGAAGACATGCCAGAAATAAGGAAAGCCAAAGCTCCACCGAATGTGTCAAGAAGCACACCCTCTAGAGGGTGGTTGTACAGAGCTCCAAAAGCATATGGAACAACAAGTCGATGGTGATGAGAATGAATATGCTTGTACAAAAACCTGTTATAGTGCATATAGCGGTGCACAAAATACTGCCATGTATCGAGCGCCACCATTGCAACAATGAACTGCCTAGCAAGAACAACGACTGAAGCATCACGATTTTGTGTAGACCCACCGGTACCCCCAGTAACCTGATTATGACAATAATTTAGTTCCACGTAATGAAAGATCACTTATTTCAGTTGCACTGGTACCCCAGCAAACGACTACTATAGACTCGGTTGTAGAAAGATTGAGAGAACAAAAGAACCAATTTTATAAAAAGGACGACTGGCATCTAACTACATCGCTTCATTTAAGAAAGGTGGGGAACAAGAGAAACGATTTTTTTTTCATCCAACAACGACAGAAAGAAAGAAAAAAAGGCATTAATTACCGCAAATAGGATGGTGGCTACAGAAGCCTGAACAACCTGCTGGAATAATACCCCTATCACGACTTTTTTCTTGGGCACCAAGTTCTTCTCTTCTTCATCCTTCTTCGAGTGAAGTCTGTAATCGTCGAAGGATCCAAGGAACACATAGATCCCAGAATAAACCCAGTACACAACAATGGGCACAAACGTTCCCAAAAACTCATCAGAGAATCCCACACCTCGAATAACCACCCCACTCTCTCCATATCTCTACTAAAATCGTACTTCCAGTGAAGCAGAACGTGCGTTATCAGGATAAAATAAACCAAAACTTCAATGCAGGATCTGGGTGTTGATCCAAAGTCCGGAACGCTTCAATATGACATGGAGCTAGAAGGGATAGGGAATCGGATGCTCCGCCATTGACGCCAGCTTGTCTGCAGTGGTGACGATCACGGAAAAATTCTATTTGCCTTGTTCTAAAACCGCTGTTTCTTTGCCCATTGTTTGAAAACGTTCCAATCAAACCGGATTGGGCCTTGGTCCAATTATGGCGCATGTTAAACAACGTCATTGGGTTACGGGCCGACAACCTAGTCTTCTAGGCCCATGAGTGTTAAAACCTGGCCCAAGGATATTCAGCCCATTAACAGCGCCGAGAAAACTTCACGTATTGCACATGCTCGGCGCGATCTTGATCGGTAACGCGCTCCGTTACCGGAGTTTTGGCCCTTCTAATCAAGAGTATGCAGAATAAGAGATGTTTGATGGTTCACTTGTGCCTTCCCCGAGGTTCTATCTATTGATTCCTCAAGAGTGGTATTTCAGGTGTTCTTTCCAGTTTTTTCATTGAACAGGATCACAAGTCGGAAACTTTTTTAACACGTATGTATCTTGTTTCATTAACATGCTTGTGTTGTGAAAATCGGTTCCTATGAGGATCAGCCTAATGTGAGAATCAGCACTATGAGAATATATCGCGTGTGGTTCTTCATCGTGGGTCTTTGATCATTTAGTGTTGGGAAATTGCAGACAAACTATGGGGATATGGAATTTGGATTTTATCCCACTGCTGCGCAGAAGACAGTTGAGCACAGCTTTACGCTTGTTGGATTGGGATGTTATCATACCGACATTTTTTCCCGCTTTTGGAAGAAACTGCGCTATTTATGTGTATTGAATGTGAAGATCTGAAAAAAATAAAGTTTGAGAGTTCAAACTGAAATATCCTCAGCTAGATAAGGGATTTGTGGCTCAAGCTGATGTTTTGGGTCGAAGAACTGCAGCAACGAACGAGGTTCAGAGATTGGAAGCTGAGAAAACTGTTGTTGAGGAGTTCAGTGATGTCAAGCATGTCAAGGGTGTTCTAGCAGTGGAAGTTAATTTCCTGAGTTTCGTCGCTTGGGGGATATTGTGATTCTGTAGTACCTTTTATCGTCTTCGTTTTACGTGGTAGGTGTTGATATGCTGGTACCTTTTCTTTCTATTCTGGTGGATCTGGGCACATTACTATTTCATGACAGATATTCTGACCCCAGCATTGCATTATCTTCGTTCTCCATTTTACTTGAAGATGCCCCTAATCTTGATGGCAGGGTTTGCTGGATAAGGTTGCTATGACTATTTGCTTATCCATGATCATTAGCAAACTAGACTATAACCATTTATTTTGTTTCTGCTTCAATATGCAGTCTTTGGAAAAGTGACCAAGGGCGAGGAAACACTGGGAAAACTATGAAAATCCCATTCGTGGCTAAGGAATCTTTGTAATGGTACAAAACGTTTAGGGTTTATATTGCTAACATATGATCGTTTAGAGCATACCATATGGCTTGTTGTTAACTGTTCTTCACCTTCTCCTTGTCGATGTTCTGCTATAAATGTATTGAAGCCCTTGTTGGAATTGCATTTGCAGGTTCAGCCAACAGAGCGGATCAATATATTCTCCACATATTATTAAGGTAAGCAGGGATCTTCCATGATCTCATAAATAGGTGCGCACTAAGTGGTATTCTAATTGCTATTATGCTGTATGCTAATGTGAAAGTATATCACAACCCCCAAACCAAGAATATAATTGCCCATTTTGCTTTAGATTACTATGACTGAAAATTGTGAGGAAGACAGGTTAATTTTAGGGAGAAGGTTGGCTGCAGCTGCTATGGAAATCCAAGGACAGGTAAAGCACTTTTGTGAAATTGTGGAAACATAGAATTTTTATTCAATTTTTTTTAAAAAAAAATTACAACTCAGTCAATTTGTCATCCATTCCACTCCCCGAAATCATTGTATGCAAGGGTTGACCGATGGCTGTGACCTTCAGCAGTAAACGTATGAGCGAGTCAGGCTTTTGCAGGTTTTGTAATCCTAGCTCTGTAGCTTTCCTTCCCTCCCGTGCTGTAAAAGTAAGGATAAGATATTTCTCTATGAGACTTTTATTGTATCCTTACTATGCCCCTATGTTGCAATCAAAGCAATAATGCCCTAGTGACTGGCTTGCTTTAAATTTGGGTACCGGGAACTGAGAAAGCAGTATGGGAAATCTATGCAATCATGCTGAACAGTTGAGGATATAGTTTTTTAGGTAATGTGATCAATTGCATGATGTGACCGATCTCTACCCTGGTACAGTACATCAGTTTTTTGAAGGTAATATAATTATATAAAATGCCCATTACTTTGATCATAAAATTATATTGTGCAACTTGATGCTGATAGCAAGTGCAGCGTGTCGCCCAACGGCTCTAATTTCACGACACTAGGCCCCTCTCTCAGGCACTTGGCTCTCTATAATTGATCTACTGATTCCATGGTTGTCTTCTTCAGGATAAGGGTTTCTGATGTTTATAGGATGTAGTAACAGTTGCACAAGATAAGGGAGTGATTTTTATGACGCTCCGAATACTTTGAATGGTTATAGTGATGAAAACTGCTAAAAGGATAAGGGTTTACTCTAGGCAACGTCTTCTGTATTGCTGACTTGTCCCTTTGTATCTCCTTAGCACAACTTGTTATATGAATGATATTTCTTTCTTAGAGGATTTGTAATGGTGTTGACTAGTGGCGTTCACTGTTATGCTGTAAAACGGTAAGAAGCCATTACAGTAAACCCTGTTCTGCATAAAGTGAAATGACAATTTTTTCTTGCTCATATGGCTTGGCTCCTCACCTGTGTGCGTGTTAATGGTGCCAGATGATAATCTGAAACAGAAAAATTAAATATGGAAACACTTCACGTGATTGAAGGGTGATATCACCGACTCGTTGATATTATGCTAATTTTATTGTTTCATGTGTCTGTCTACATTTCTAATGGTTGGGTGGAAAGCAGGCAGATCCACGTTTCAACATACTTTCATGTATGCAAAGCAGCAAGCTTAACTCAGACATCCAACAGAAGACTCCATATGGAGGTGTAAGCAAATGTATGCAACCTTGGACAAACTCTTCCCTACAGGTAATTTACATCAAACCTCTTCTCATACATACATTTTATTACGTGATGAATGAACTAGATTTTAAGGCTGTCTAGATAGAGCAGTTGGGCGTTTTTACGCCTGGTTCAATTACGTACTTTTCCTAGTATCCTGCCACTTCTTCTGCTGCTCCTGCTGTTGGGGTGATTTCTAAATCACCCGATTTAGAAATCTGGCCACTGTCATCTCACTGTGTCACCCTGCTGTTGGTGCTGGTGCACGCATTCACTCACTCCCCTTTTGCAGTGTCATTTTGTTTTGTCCTTGGGAATGAACTATTAGATCTCCCGCAGGGTCCTCTCTGTATACAGTTATCTTGCATTTGCACCACGTGCTTCCTGTCTGGGATGTCGAGGGGAAGTCTTAAATGCTCAGGTTGGGAACCTTTAGAGAAGGACACTGAACATGGATTTCACCTTCACCCCCTTCACAAACCATGCTTTTACTCACCATTTGTTGTCTGTCTCAGCACATCAGGTGACCAAATCTCTAGCTGTTTAGGCCATCAGACTGAGCCATAAGATGTGTAGTCAGCCCACTCAAGTCCCACCCACAGTAACTTACCTACCCATTTTTTCAACTCTGTGAATTGGATTTTGCCCCAGATCTCTTGCGTTTCCCCAGGAGGATTCACCATCACCCTACCCCTACATATTAATATCACTTTCCTTCACAGACACACAGTTCACAACTTGCCCACTAACCCAACCCTCGACTTTCATGTGAACACAGGGGCCTGGTTCGTCGGAGTCCCAGCAATGTGGACAGATCATACACACCATCCGCACATACCCAGCAAAGAGATCTTGAAGACTCGAACTTGGCAACTGTAAATTCAGCAGGAGCATCCCTGGACTCGAGAGTGAGACAAGAATTGACTGATTGTTGTTGTTGTTTTGTGGGAGAATTAATAACGCAACGTGGGTTTGTATTCCAGGAATGTGACTTGTCGAGGCCCCGCGAGCATCAATTCCGACCCGCCACCAGGACCCAGAAGGATTATTCCCTTTTATCTTTGCACTCTGGTTATTAACTGCTAAATCCTTTGCCTCGCCACCACAGGAGCCGTGTCCCCGTGCCCGTGTCCTATTGCGGACGTGCAGCACGACACTGCGTCTTTGTCTACAGGTTCAAATATTGTATTGGAGTTAGTTGTTGTATTATGTGGATTAGGAGTCGTAGGTTTCCCAAATTTCATGAATCTTTTTTATTAGTTATTCATTAGAATCAGTCACACGTGTTGCTTGCAATGATTCTAATCTTCTAACTCAAATCTCTCTAATCTTTATAATTATCATTTCATCATCATATAATTTGTTTCGTGATGATAATTGAGTATTGTTTGATGGGTTTGAATTTTAATAATAATATAAGGTTTTTGGAGGATGGTATATCAAATTTTCGTGATCGTATGGATTTCGATTTGAATCATGGTTTTATGAGTTTCGATCCATTATTGATCGAGTTATCTGACGAAATATATGTTTCCAATTACAATGTTATAGGCCAAAATGTACAAACAATATATTAAAATATGAACAAAGACCCCATTAATAATAATATTATATTTGAGTTTCTTTTTGTGTGTGAAAAAAAAGTTTATGTCCTTTTATTCAAAAAAATTAAAAAGTATGTAATATTAATAATAATTATTATTATTTAAAAGGGTTATAGGTCAAAATGGCAGTATATAAGAAGGCACCCTGACTGCCCTTTCTTCCATGCAATCTTCCCCACCGCGCACAAACCATTTTCTAACTGGTTTTCTCGTCAACCCACAGACGTCTCCTCCGTTTCACAGATCCTTCCCTCGTTCTTGCATCCCCATCTTCTGCTGCACAATGTCTTCTCGAAGAGCCCGCTCCGACAACCCGCCACGTCACGGATAACTGAAGAAGAGATCGCCGATCTTGTCGCCAGGCTGCAGTACGTCGTCCCGGAGATCCGCCATCGCCGGACCTCGGACAAGGTAAACCCGATACTTTCTACACCATGTAGTACATAAAATGACGTCGTTTCTGGGTGGGACTCCATGTTTCCCCAGCTACTGACAGCCATGCCTTGGTCTACGCTGTCCGGACGCCTGGATTTCTGAAATTAAATCAACCATATGTCATGTTTGCAGTATTTTCTCCAAATTAAAATCAAATTCGCATGCGTTTTTTAATTAAATAACTAGTGGGTGTTTTCCGGTGTGCTTTAACTCTAGTTGGGTGACGACGCGCAGGTTTCCGCTTCGAAGGTGCTGCAGGAGACTTGCAACTACATCAGAAGCTTGAACCGGGAGGTGGGGGATCTGAGCGATCGGCTGGCGCATCTCTTGGCGGCGACCGGCGTGAACAGCGACGACGCGGCCATCATCAGGAGCTTGCTGACGAGAGATTAGGGCAGACTGCGACGCCATAGCTGCTCCTGCTGCTACTCGCCATTATGGATGATGCCTTTGTTGCCATTCTAGGGTTTCCTGCTTCACCCATGTGCTACCTCCGTTTAGGGTTTCGTGCGTGTTTCAATGAAATGGGTTTGACCCGAACCCGCTATCCACCCGCCTATAGTTCTATTATTGGATGAAGAACTCTCTAGAACAATGGCTGACATATTCAAGTTCTAATACTGGAAACCAGACAGCACTCACCCAACAGACAAAAGTGGGCTCTTGCCTCTTAAAATAATAATAATAATTTATTTGAAATAAAATCAAATAACCAGATAATGACTTCCTTTTTGTTCCTCAGAGATTTTATTTATAGAAATAATTTAAATATTTGAAACATTTCGGAGATCAAAATTCATTAATTTTTCAAATTACGAACAACCCAAGATGCTATTTTTTTAATTCGAGTGTATCCGTACCATAACATGTTCTTTTTTATAATCGAAAAAACTTAATATGCGAAATTGGTTGATTCCAACCGCTTAAGGGGACTGTGGGGCCCATTTGCTTGTACTTGATTTGATCGGATCTGGGCCCAAATGTACCTTGGGCTTTTGGGCCCAAACTTCTTAATGTTAATAAATACCCTTTAATCATCGTATTATTAACAAATTATATTCACAGTAATTCGTGGGTCCCATACTTTAGCCATAGCGTCCTCATTTCCGTTCAAAATGATGCATATTTTCTCATTTTATATCTGATATTTTCATTTTGTTTCTTCTAATTATTTATTAAATAATTATATATAGCTATCCTAAATTTTATTTAAATTAAAAATTAAAAATATTTGAATTTGATATCATGTATTTTTTTAATTATGTGCATAATTAAAAATTAGATAAGGGGAAAAAATTAATTAGTGAAATGACGATGGAAAGAACTGTTTTATGTGCATTGGATTCTCTAGGCGTGCGCTTTTACAAAAGCGTGCTTTTCAGGAATACACAGAAGGCCAACTTTGTGAGTTCGGGGTTCCCCTCTCCCTACCTTGTGAACATAAAAACATCGCCTTTAAGGTGGGATCGGCCAGAGAGGGAGCTCCAACAAGACGATGACGACGTGGCCATACCCATGTCGCGACAAAAACCCATTGCTGGAAACAGCTGATCTTCAACCCTGAATAGCCACAGGTGGGCAGGAGGCATCGGACACGGTGGTGATAAAGCATTCATTTGGCTTCCTTGTGCACCATGTTAGCGACATCTCTGACTCATTAGCCTGGAATTGTGGACATTAGAACGAGCAGTGTCAATGATTAGGAGGAAACCAGAGTAAGTGGAGTGCAGTGGTCTGAGTGACGCTTTACAGTTCACAGCAGAGACATTCTTTTTTTTTATTTATTTTTTGTGTTGTTGCTCTTGCTGAGGGTCTCAGGTGTCAGCCAGTAATCATTCCGTTCTTCTTGTGATTAAATCTGCAGGGCACCTCTTTATCTTTTGTCAGCTATTCTTCTTCATCATCTCGTTACTATTCCAAGCCAAGCCAGGCCGATTGTTCACCTAAAGCCAGCGACAAAAGCTGTTGATTCGACTGCGAGCATCAATCTCACTGATCGATCGCTTTGAACCCACTTCGTGTGAACTACTAAGAATTCAATTTGTGTTATGAAATGAAATAGCAATACATCGGCAGGCGACCGGAAAGATCACGTTTTGGTAGATATAGGAAGAGGGGTGGTCAGATCAGCTGCATCGGCTCTTTTGCCCCTCTGTATCGTTTCGGTGGGAGCCTGGGAGCAGATGTTCGCACTCCACCTGTGACTTCAATGCTAGTGCCGATGTGGGGCACTCACTGACAATCCTCTCTCTCCCTCCCTCTTTTTTCTTATTGAATTTTTTTGATCAGCAATTGCTCGAGATGATCTTGGTCATGTATCTAAGTTCGAATAATGCCTAAAAATTACAACTTTCTAAATAAATGTATTGCAAGTTTAGAAAAAGTGTAGTAATATGGCGATCAAGTTGTCTAGAATTTGAAAAAACTGAAAGGAGGGAAGAGGAGGTTTAGGTGAGTCACGATCGAAAGGTCGCGATGCATTGAAGAGAAGCCCGACCAAGAACCAGGCAAGAGAGCGTAGGGGGGAATGTAGGGTTAAGTTTATTGCGCACGTTTTACATTAATTGCTTACAGCTTCATGGGTTTCAGCGTCTTCTCGTCATCTGTATTTACTTCTTGGTATCGCGTAGGCAAGTTTTGAAATTGGCGCTCGGATCCGTTGGATTCATTGTTTTTGAAATATGAAAGAAAAATCAGAGAAGCCCACATTCATTTTTCTTTGCCTTTTTGATGGGGTAGATAGAGAGAGAGGGAGGAAAGGAAATGATCCAACTTTTGGACGGCAAGAAAGCAATTCTCATCTTTTGAATCTCATAAAAAAACACAATCCCATGTTTGTTGTGTGGTGATTCTTCTTTCTTGATATTCATGCATCAAGTGCAGGCTCCAGGTTCACCTTTTCCTAATCTCGAGGACACTGGGGTTGAATGGATTAGGGGTTCATACACTTAAGGTAACTGCTTCATTTGGATATGTGTCTTAGTAAGTTTATGTATGCTGAACTGGAATCCTGGATAAGGAGCTTTATTTAATTCATTCTATCTAGCCTTTGTTCAAGAAAGCGGAAGGCGGACGAAAGGTGGTATCCTAGGTGAATTTTTTGGGTTTCGGAGATGGCTAAAAGACCAGCATCTTAATTTTTGTTTTGATTCCTGATTTTGTGAGCTTTGGGTGGTGTTCTTGAAAGGAGACAAGGATCAAAAGGCTTGATCTTTCCCCAAGTTCATATTTCTTTCTTCTTCTCAACATCGCTCTCATAAAAAGGAGGCTCTCTGATCTTGTTTGAGCATGCAAGAAGAGGTGGAGTTTGACAAGTTAAGGGGGATATGAAGAAGGAGATAGCTACTGGTAGTGAACTGTCACAGCAGAAAAAAAGGCATAGACATATTGTGTCCTGGTCTTCAGAGGTAAGGGAGCTTTATTTGATTCTCAGTTGACATCTGGTTCCTAATAACTTCACTGAAAACATTTCGTTTTCAAATCAGGAGGATGAAATCCTGAGAGAGCAAATCAGGCTACATGGGACTGAAAAGTGAAAATTCTTGACTCTCTTGTTGGTTTCTTTGATTTGATGATGTGGTTGATCAATCTTTTTTGACAGTTGGGTCGTGATTGCATCGAAGTTTAGGGATAAATCAACTAGGCAATGCCGCAGAAGGTTGGTGAAAGTAAAATGGATGATGGCTACATTCAACTATCTCTCCCTGTTTCCATGGAGTTTTTCTTACACTTGTGTTTTTACTGTCTCAATAAAGGTGGTTCACTTACTTGAACTCTGATTTCAAGAGAGGAGGATGGTCACCAGAGGAAGACATGCTGTTGTGTGAGGTTAAAACAGTTTTTATCCTAGCACTATCTTTTCTTCTCCACGGTGAAAAACCTGCTCTACTGGATTTGAGTACATAACAATGCGGGTATGATCTTAAACGCATTTCAGGCACAGAAGATGTTTGGAAACAGATGGACTGAGATTGCCAAGGTTGTCTCAGGCAGGTAATTCCATAGTAGCAAAGCATATATCTGCAAAGGTGTTGCAAAACGGCAATTCTAGTTCTAATACACCCTGCTTTTCAGAACTGATAATGCTGTGAAGAATCGATTTACAACTCTCTGCAAGAAGAGGGCAAAGCATGAAGAAGTAGTAAGAAGAAGCAATGGATCTGAGACTACTCCACCTCGTAAAAGGATGAGGTTGTCTGAATTGACAAATTCTTTTCTATTATGATGTTTTTCACTTACTCATGTTTCATAAAATCGGTCATGTAGGACCTACATAACGAATACAACCTTAAACCAAGTAGAAGAAGCATCTGGTGATAATGGTGCTGCGAGTGATCTACATACATTAGTTGCTGAAAGTGCCTGTAGGAATACCATCAAACTACCTCCCCAGCAACAATGGGAGAAGAAATCACTTGATGCTGGTAAGTTTTGTAGACTCGCATTGAGGAAGAAAGCCATAGCTTTGTCATTTTTGTTGCTTTATGCCTGAGATTCACATCAGGGAGTGGAAACAGTATGACTAACTGTATAATCACTTAAAATTTCATGCTGAAATGTGATCCATTTCCACTCATGCAGCAGAAAACAATGCTGCTCAGCGAACATTTCTTTCAAGGGATGATCCAAGGATACGTACCTTGATGCAGCAAGCAGAATTACTCAGTTCACTTGCAATCAAGGTTAACTTGGAACAGACATATGAAAGCCTTGACAATGCATCGATGGTAGTTGGAAAGCATAGTTATCTGAAAACAGTGTTGCATTTGAATGAAATAAAAAAGAATCAGATGATGCAATGTGTTTTTTGTTCTGAGCGACTTACTGTGCAGGCTCTTCAAGATTTTCTTGAACAAAACAAGCCATGTAATCAGCCATCATTTGGAAATCCAGATACTGGTTGTCAACTTGAGAAATTCAATGATACTGTGGAGGGCTTATGGAGCTGTTCCAATGATGGGAGCAAAGGAGATTATTATGATTCTTCACTAGCTAGCTCTGAGTACAGCAGTGGATCAAGCCTGCCTTCGGTTGATAAAACAGAAGTGTGTCAAGGAGAATTCTCTGTCCCACAAGAAGAAAATAGCCACGAATCGAAAGCAGATCAATTAGTTAATAACCATTTTGTGGCTGGTGGAAAGCTTAACCGCCGCAAACCAAGCTGGATCGAAGGTAAACAATCTCCAATGATTTATGTCTGAGATGATATAAACAGCTCAGTCACAGGCTCTGAATTCTTCCACTTCGATGCAGTGGGAAACATATTAGCTTGTAGTGATGTAAAATATACTGACAGAGCAGTGACGTTTGACTGCCCCAGCAGGGAGTTTGATTCCCCTCTTCATGTGGCTCCATTATTCAGATCTTTAGCTGCTGCAATCCCCAGTCCCAAGTTTTCAGAAAGCGTAAGGAGTGCCATTTTGGTTACTTGTCATCCTTCGCAATACACTCCATGACATCTCGTTGTACATGTTGATTTCTCGACTACTTGAATAAGATCATTTCTCCTCCCTGCAGGAAAAGAACTTCCTGATGAAGACACTAGGAATAGAGCCAACTTCGCCACGCCCAGTATCGAATCCTTCACAACCTCCAGCCTGCAAGAGGTCCCTCCTCCATTGCCTATGACTGATCTCAATTTGGAACTGGAATTCTGATCAGTCATTGCCAGCATTCTCAACTACCAACTTCTGTGTGGAGTTTTTGTTCTTGGATTGCAGCCATTTAGACCTGAGTTTTTTCATGATAGGCCTGGGAAGATCTGCTGGGAATATAGCTTGCTATCAAGCTTCCTACTACTTCCAGAAGATCAACCTACATGATCTGCATCCTACTTGTTCCTTTTTTTTTTTTTTTTGCTTCCCATGGTGTGCCAGTGATTCTTTGTGTTTGTAGTGTGACGGAGAATGGATACGGTATCCGCAGCTCCGATTAGCATTCGGCTAGATAAGCCTGTACATATGAAGAAAGAGAAGCAACAGTGAAGTGTCTTAGTGCGTGCAACAATACGATGGCATCTCGCCGTCAGAGTGAGTGATAGAGTTGGAAAGAATGAAATGCGGTCAGCATCATCTTTCTTTCCCTGTGGTTTTCTGTGTGCAATAAGTTCCCTTGGTTTTACAGTCATGTAACCATAGCCTACTGGTTTGAAGTATGTGATTTCATTACTCGAAAGTGTACCTGTTTCATTCTTCTCCAACAGAATTTGTGGAAACACCAAAAGGGATATGATAACCTGAGGGAAAGCTAAGAAATCATCTGTTGAAACATCGTGAATGGAAACAGACAGATTCCAATGAAACATAGAAAGTGGAATGCTCACAGTGATACACTTTTTACTCTGAAGCTCCCTCATTTTCCCCCAAAACACTAACGCCTTCACAAAACACTGTATCACAGGATAGATTACATCTCAATATTCAATGATCGGAGCTGCACAAATCCCAAAATGAATCGAAGTATGGTGCTCACAGCGTCTCCTGAAGGACACCCTGATAAATATACCCCGCCCAATACCTGCAACGCAAAGTGACAAGAGAAGCACCCGATGGACGCTAGCAGTCTGAACTTCCAGTGCTAGTTCAGATCCTGCCCCTTCCGCAATTTGTCGGGCAATTCATTTTCCCGGATTCCGATGCGCGGCGTAGACGTAGCGGTCGCCGGTAGGGATAGACCAGCGTGGCTTCCCACGTGGACAGCGGTTGGCTGAGATCGACTCCATGCGTCCAAAACGTAAACGGTGTCTTTTAGCTTTTACATTTTTTATTCTAAAAATAAAATGGGATGACGTCATAAAATGAAAATGTCGTATATCCAGGGAAACGCGTCCACCGCCTACATGCTACCTGAGCTGGGAAAAATGGTTTCTTTATTCTCAGTGATATCACAAAGTCAACTAGCTTTGAGCGTTCACATTGCACTCTCGTCAAAGTAGGAAGAAGCTGGTGTATTAATGGTGGGTTTTCTTTATCTTTGCCGCCATGACTTGATTTCCTGATGAAAAGGATCAGGTTTGGTGGAGAATTTCGCCTAGAGAGACTAATTGGAAAAAAATGAGCCGGGAGTCAAAATCGGGAAGTGTGCAGTGGTTTGAAATAAGTACATGAAATGGCACCGGGCGCCATATTGGGTCCACCGGGATTGTGAACAGGTAGGAAGAGGCAAATTTCGTTGCTTTTTGCCTCGCTGTTTCCTCACTTCTTCATCTGTGTTTTCAGTTTCTTTTTCTTGTTGTTTATGTGGCTTTGTTTTCTTTTAAGGCTGGAGTTCGATTCTCGTTTTGTGGGTCGTGAAGGTGCTTTTTGCGGGGTGTTCTGGTGTTGTTTTTGCTGAAAGTGAGATGGGAAATTGTGTGGGTTCGCCGGCAAAAGTTGATGCCACACACAGCGCGCTGTCTGGTACTTTCCTTCTTTCATTGTATCCCTGTTTTCTGTCGTCGGTGGATTCTTAGATCTGTTACTCTTCTTGAATGGATCTATCTATTCATACATAATATGAGACCCCAAACTCTCTAAATTATGGAATGGGTAGCTCTGATTTACCCAGCAGTGATTTGATACAAAGCTTCCCTTTTTAAAGAAATCCACAGTGGAAGCAAAATAAAAACCTCTCTTGTTGTTTCTAGACACATTCATGGGCTTTGAATCTGAAGTGTGTTTCTTGCACTGGTTAGGCATGAGGTCTTTTCTTTTGTTCTGATGCAAATGATGGTCATCTGTTACCTGGTTTTCTTCGAATTAGTACACTTTCACTCTATTGAAACACTTCCTGCACACGTATATCTTATCTTTCTAATGTTTTCCCTTCAGAAGCATCGAAATTCGGAAGGATAACCACAACCAGTTCATCTGCTCCTTCAAGCACAAGCGCTGGTACGAAAAGCAGTTTTGAAGAGCCTCCCACCCCAAGATCAGAAGCTGAAATTTTGTCATCCACCTCCGTGAAGGCCTTCTCATTCAGTGAGCTAAAGAGTGCAACTCGAAACTTTCGGCCGGACAGTCTTCTTGGTGTAGGAGGATTTGGTTGTGTTTTCAAAGGATGGATCGATGAGCACACTCTTACTGCTGTGAAACCAGGATATGGATCTGTCATTGCTGTAAAAAAGTTGAAACCTGAGGGATTTCAAGGTCACAAGGAATGGCTGGTACACAGATATTATCAAATGGTTTCTCTGAACTGCCTGCATCTCTTTCCACTTCTCAACACCCTTCTTTCTGCAGACTGAAGTGAACTACTTGGGGCAACTTCACCATCCAAACCTAGTTAAACTCATCGGATACTGCTGCGAGGGTGATAAGCGCCTTTTGGTGTATGAGTTTATGCCAAAGGGAAGCCTCGAAAACCACCTGTTCAGGCGTACGCATCACCATCTTTGTTTTCGTGTCTTTCTCAAGAATGAGACGATACTTAGATGCATTCTTTTTTCCAGGAGGACCTCAAGCCCTGTCTTGGGCCACCAGGCTCAAAGTTGCCATAGACACTGCTAGGGGCCTTGCTTTCTTGCACGAAGCTGAAGAACAAGTCATATACAGGGACTTCAAGGCTGCAAACATTCTCCTTGATGCGGTGAGACACTCGTCTAGGCAACTCCATTTCTCCGGTGTCGAGCTTCTTGCTTTGTTACTGACAACCCCTTTACAGGATTTCAATGCAAAACTGTCTGATTTCGGGTTGGCAAGAGCCGGTCCAACAGGAGACAGAACGCATGTGTCAACCCAAGTGCTGGGCACACAAGGCTATGCTGCTCCGGAATACGTTGCCACAGGTCCAATCCTCACCCTCTTCATTCACTTTTAATCTCATTTTTCTAACAAACCATGCCCCGAAACAGGGAGATTGTCCGCCAGAAGCGACGTGTACAGTTTCGGCGTCGTTCTGCTCGAACTACTCTCCGGCCGCCGTGCCGTCGACAGATCAAAGGTGGGTGTCGAGCAAAGCCTGGTGGACTGGGCAAGGCAGTATCTAGGAGACAGGAGGAAGCTGTTCCGGATAATGGACATCAGACTCGAAGGACAGTACCCTCAGAAGTCTGCATTCGCTGCTGCAACCTTGGCATCGGAATGCTTAAACCTGGACCCGAAACACAGACCCAGAATGGCGACCGTGTTAGCGAAACTCGAAGAGCTGCGGGATCCGAAGCGATGCGGGCGAAGTTCCAGGGGCGAGAGACAAGCAGATCCACTGCATTGTTCCGAGGAACAAACGCCTCTGCCTTCTCCAGTCCCGGCGCAAAGAAGAAGTTGTTGATGTCTGTATAGCATAGCCAGCCTCCGATCCATGATTATATATGTATGTATCTTCTCTTGTACCGGTTCAATATATGTTTTAAAAATCAAAATTCAAATATATGTTTGATTTTATTTTATTTCGAAAAAAAAGTATCATATAAAATTAAGAAAAATATCTGTATATTAATTGTTCATGTACTCCATTCATAACTAATGAGTAATTGATTCTTCCATTCTTTTTTAGATCGAACATTTAATACATACGTTTGCTATAAAATTTTAAATTAAATAAATAATTTAATTTAAAATTGATTCAAGATAAATTAAAATCGTATATACAAGTTTACGAAAAGTTGAGTAGATAGTATATTTTATATTAAATCGTATATTTAACTCAATTTAAATGTATTCATATTTTATTTAAAAAATCCGAAATTTTCGGCGAAAACATTGATGGGGTGAACTTGGCCAACTTGTGTGGGGTGGGCTATCTTGGGCCTCGGCAATTTACTGACGTTGGGCTAAGAATAGTAAAAATGCAGCCAGCACATGTGGGCTCAAGAGCCCACATACCTTGGGAGACGAATCTCGAGCCGGCCCAACTAAATTTTACAAATCATGGGCCCATGGTGCATGCCGAGGGAGTGCACCCCGAATACGGGTTTGACCATTCCAATTGATTGGCATTTAAGGCAATTATACTTTGTTTGAACAAAGACATGCATTTAAGGTAGACGTGTTTGGTTGACCAAGTAATTAAGAATGTCTGAAGTGCTTGTAAAAGCCACTAATGACACCAGGCTAAGTGTCATCACTTTTCTAAGTATTTGGGTAGATTAGTCCCTTCAAAAATGCCCCTCTACTCCCATAGGTATGCTTCTTTAGCATTAACCTATTTACAATATCCCTATTTTGATTGATCAAAAAAATTATATAATATCATGTTTTTTTATCGAATTTAACTCATTTTATATCACCATAAAATCATGATTGGAGCATTTTAGGTCTGACAGTATTCTATATTCGTTAATGAACGAGAAAAGGAATAGGATCATTCTAATTTTATAATAAATGACGGAAAAAACGTAAAACAGTAGCGTGAAAATATAGATATTCCTCCGGTTTCAACTTCCACCAGATCCACTGATAGTATTCGGTTCCGTGTGTATTTGATTGATGGTAGAATCTCTAGTATAAATGTCATATAGAGATGATCATGAGATGGGTATCAAATCATGAGTTCCTTTCAGTTCGTTCTCTGGGCGTTTTGTCTGATTTCTCTACTTCATATCTCAACTGCAGATGTGAGTCATCTTCTTTCCGCCATTTCAATACAGTATGGTCGTCACTAACAATCTCTTTTGACATTGTTGGCAGTGGTTGACCCATGGAGGTAACCTTGCGAACACTAGAAGCGCTTCGGGAGGAAGCATCAACCCTTTTACGGTGAAGCAAGGCCTGTTGAAGCTGCAGTGGAAGTTCCTCGCAGGCTTCGATATCAGCGCTACGCCGGCGATCGCTGACGGGGTGGTGTACGTTTCGTCGTGGAATGGATATCTGTTTGCTGTGAATGCTTTCACAGGTACACAGATATGGAATCAGAGCTTGGGACAGTTGACAGGGTTAGTACCCACACTTCATAACGTGACGCTTTCGCGCGCTACTCCTGTCGTCGCGGATGATCTCCTCCTTGTCGGAATCTGCGGGCCGGCGAACGTCGTGGCGGTGAGACGAGACACCGGTGCGCTCGTGTGGTCCACTCAAGTTGATTCAAGCGAATTAGCCATCATCACTGCTTCTGGAACTTATCATCTCGGGTTAGTTGATTCATTCTTGATTTCAAGATGAATATTTTGATGATCAAGTTCTTGTGTTCAGTGGGTTTTACGTCGGGGTTTCGTCTTATCAAGAGAGTTTGCCGACGGGTGAGTGCTGCAATTTCCGTGGAAGCATGGTGAAGCTCGATGCACAGACAGGAAGAATCATCTGGCAAACATATGCTATTCCCGACAACGGCGGCCGGCTGGATCAATACTCCGGCGGAGCCATTTGGGGCAGTAGCCCTGCAATAGACGTGGCCCGTGGCTTAGTCTACGTCGCCTCCGGGAATCTCTACACCGTCCCCCCTGATGTTGCAGAGTGCCAAGCCAAGCAAAACAACGAGACAACACCGCCGAAGACGCCGGACCAGTGCGTTGCAGCAGATGTCCATTTCGATTCATTCATAGCATATGATATACAAACGGGAAGCGTCAAATGGGCAACCCAGTTGGGAGGTTATGATGTATTTTACATCGCTTGTATTAACTCAAGCAATCCAGCTTGTCCGCCGGGGCCTAATCCAGATGCGGACTTCGGAGAAGCACCCATGTTGCTCACCATATTCTCCGATGGGCGTTACCGGGATGTTGCTGTGGCTGTGCAGAAGAACGGGATCGCTTGGGCTTTGGATCGCGACAATGGCAGCGTCGTCTGGTTCACAGTTAAGTTGTCAGCAAATTCAAGGCAAGTTGTGTAATGCAAACCATGAGATACATACCTGTGACATGATGATGTTGGGCAGAAAGCAGGACCTGGATCAGATGAAGGAGGAGGAATGTGGGGAGCTGCAACTGATGGAGTACGGATATACACCAACATTGTTAATGCGTACGGGCTTCCCTTCCAGCTAGCTCCATCCAACGCGACGACTACCGCCGGAGGATGGGTGGGGTTGGATGCCAACACCGGGAACATCCTCTGGACGACGGCCAATCCAAGCAATGACACTTCTCGTGGACCGGTGACGGTGGTTAATGGAGTTGTATTTGGAGGTTCAGTAGCTCCCAACGGGCCTTTGTATGCGATGGAGGCTTCCACCGGGGAGGTTATTTGGTCGTATGACACCGGAGCCAGCATATACAGCGGAGCTTCCTACAGCTACGGGTGCATCTACATCGGTAATGGGTATGATGGCGGCTCACAGTACCCTGGTTGGACTAGTGGCAAGTATCTCTTTGCCTTCTGTGCAAACGAAGAAGAATGAAACAGGCACTGATCAGAAACAATACAAAATGAGTGGTATACTGTGCTAATAATGCCAGAGTTGCTGTAATCTCTGAAATTGTCAAACAACAGATGTTAATGTTGCTAAATATGTAAAACAAACTGTTAACACTGAGAATATCTCTTGTAACTGACAAGAAAACTGGAAAGAGATGAAGTTTCACCATTTTCCTAGTTAAAGAATTAACTTCTACTTTACCAGGTGAAGCGAAAGCAATGCATAGAATGTAAAGTAAGACATTAGCATTATAGAAGACTCTGCAACTTTGGAGAGGAAACTCAAATTCATCCAAAAATATCATGCATTAGTTCTATAGTGGACCGGAAAGAACTACAGAAAATAAAAAAATTTAAATAAAATATGAGAGGAAGAGACCAGCACTCGACAGCGTCTCTTAGATATCCTCCGCATAGCATCGATATTGCCTCGCTCATTTATAATACCTGCATAAATATTCTTTCTAAGTCACTGCACCTTCCTATGAATTTTCACTCACACGCTCCTGAGAGGCTACTTTTGCCTCTCTCTTGGACCGAAACGTTCATCAAATTTAGCAACTCGCACAAAATAATATGAGTTTTCAAATCTTTGTTGCAATTCTTCTGTCTTTTTTTTTCTCTCATTCTCCTTCCTGAGAAGAAACTCACCTGCTGGGACATCCAAGTACTTGCACTTCTGCTTTCAGGATCTGGACTTTCTTCTTGTTTAACAGTTCCATTTTGTTTTCCAGGGCCTTTTCCGTTCCCATTCTTATTCCTTATAGCAAAAAATTCAAATGAAGGGATTATTTCTGCATCTTGCCTATATGCAGACAGACATGCAAGAATTTGGATATGCTCACCTATGATATGGAAATATGCAACTTCTAAAAAAACCCAAGTAGCAGAATAGAAAATACACGACTAGATGTAGCCAAATTTTCCTCACAAAGAAAATAACAAACGCGAAAATGAAGAAATGGATACCTGTAAAAATAAGAGGGCATGATGAAAGCGTATCCGGTGCCTCTGTCCAATTCTCAGGGGCTTTCTCTCAGAATTTATTCAAGAAATGAAGAATTCTGTTCATATATGAGAAGGTGAATGAAATTACAAATATCTTGACAAGAAAGGCGAAATCAGATAAACAATAAAACTCCATACCAGATGGTACTGCTATCAAGCCTGCATCTACCGTAACATCTACATCGCCAAGAACCCGCGATTACATTCTCCACTAAAGTGAGGACAGCTTCCATTTCCATTCCGATTCCCATCACTCTCTGCATCTCGAGTATCGAAACACACATTTTCGAGAAACGGATCAGTCACCGTCAAACCCCCGAAGTGTCAGCAATTCCAGTCCAGTAAGCGTCGTCCTGTTGAAGCTCTTCAATGGGTCGCGGCAGCGGGGCAACATATCGTGTTAGACCGCATCAACAGAGTCATTTCGAAACCTCGCACAAACTGAACCCCACCACAGCGAAAAAGACCGCATCTAACAATGAGGCAAAAATGGCACATACTTTCATTACCCAACTCCATCAAAATGTAACCAATTTCATCTATTTAAAGCACGAATCACACACTTGCATCGCGTGTAACAGCAAATGCCAGAAATCGTAAAGTTAATCCTTAAAACCAAAATGAAACCCTTATTTCGACGGAGTTGTGGAATTCACTGTCGCCGGCGGCGCTACGGCACAGAAGTCTCTGAATGATATGTAGATCTGCAGTCTTTGCTGATAAAGACTCGAAATGACTTCAGGTTCATGAAATGTATTAATTAATATAAAAAAATTAGTATTTTATTTTAATATAAAATAGCATCAATTAAATGATCTCTTATGTTTTATTACAATAAAAAATTATATATATGATAAAAAAATTAAAAAATAATATTTCCTATAATATATATATATTTTTTTATCGTTATAAGCAATGAGATTTCCTTAGTATATTTTGTGTATGGAAATAAATTTGCAGTGAGCAGTACAACGATGGGAACACTCTGATCCTTTAAAGTTGCAACCTTTTACGTTCCCTTTATTCTGAAAAAGCAATGGAAGGGGAAGAAGAACAAGTACACTACACAGCAAGAAAAGTTTCAATGAAACGGGAAGGGATTCCTTTCTCTCCTGGGCATGCTGATTCTCTCCGTTTCAATCTCCAGGGCAGATCCCAAGCTGCTCAAATGGAGGATGATGAACAGGAACTCCTTTTCCCCAGCCACCAGGAGAAGAAACGGCGGTTAAGAGCGGAGCAAGTTCAGTTTCTTGAGAAAAGCTTTGAGATTGAGAATAGGCTTGAGCCAGAGAGAAAAGCTCTGCTGGCTAAAGAAGCTGGTTTGCAGGAGAGACAAGTTGCTGTTTGGTTCCAAAACAGGCGAGCGAGGTACAGAACCAAGGTTCTAGAGAAGGATTACTATGCTCTGAAAGCGAGGTTCCAGACACTGAAAGCAGACTATGATGCACTTGTGAAAGAGAATGAAGAGATGAGAAATGAGGTACAGTACATGTTTCTGGTGTTCTCCGTTGATCCTCTGCTTTTTTGTTCTTGTTTGGCTTCAGATTTGTAGCGTATCAACCTTATGTTCTTTTTTCATCAACAACACTTGTTTGCTCTGTGAAGATCATTCTTTTATCAGAGAAGATGAATCAAAAAGGAGAGAAGCTTAAGCAGGAAGAGTCCAATGAAGTGAAGCTACTGTTAGAGCCGCTAAATGGCGACCCTTTGGATTTTGATCTGTCACAAACTTTAGCCCAAGATGAAAAGAACAAGAGCACCCCAAAACTCGAGTTTGAATGGGATGAATATCTGCAACCAAATTGTTGCAATCTGGGATTCCCAGTTCGTAATCAGGGGACATGGTTCTGGAAGTACTGAGTTTTAAAGAGAACAATAAGTGAAGATGAGTAACTGTAACTGGGTTTCATCAACCTGGGACCATCACCACGGGGAAGCAAGAAAGAAGAAGCAGAAGATTATGTTGATATATCATTGTTCTTTCCTTGTGAAGTGAAAAGGATTCACCCCTCCATGGGAATGGGATTGGGAGGGACTTGACAAGACAGGATAGGATGCCAACAAAAGTCAAGCTTTTAAAAGGCTTCAGTGCCACTCTTTTCAGTAGTACAACTGACTTTTGTGCACCATTCCTCACAAATTGTAAAATTCCCCCTGAGTGAGTTTTTCTTTTTTTTTTTCAGTGACACGAAATATGAAAATTTATTATAAAAAAGGCAGTACCTTACAGTAACGTTTGCAGTCTTCCGGGCCCATAATGGGCCGTTCGATAGCAAAAGCTCGAAACGTCGCTGTGAAGTGAAAAAGATGGGCCTGCCACTTGGCCCACCCTCTGCATTTGCTGTTTCCGTGCCGATCAGAAACAGAGATCAAACTCTTGACGGCAACCGCGACTCGTTTGCCCGATCGCGATGGGTTTTTCCAGACTACGGACGGCTTTGTCCATGCTTTCCACAATCAAATGACTCATGATCCGCCCAGATACCGATAGCCTAGTAATATTGGTATCCAGTTGAAGGTTGGATTAGGGATAGAATCTTTGGGGCATTTCGTCGAACACCTTGTATTCGTGGACTGGAGAGTGAAATGACGAATGAAGAAACAACGGATAGTTTGGCTGGAGCTTCGTTGCCTGCCACCTGGCTTCATTAGCTGTCCCGCTAATTCCGAATATGTGGGCTTATTCGGCCCAATGGGCTTCGGGTTTTAAACGGGTTGCTATCAGAAGTTTTGTTCATAGACGACGACCGGGCTCATATACAATTGATGAAAAAAAAATTATATTATAATTATTTTACAAATCATGCATATATCAAATAATATGTGTTTATAAAGTAGTAAATAAATTTTTTAAATACAGATGATAATTACAAATTATTTAAAAAATAACGCGTTTAAAATAAATGAAAAGTAAAGAATATCTTATTTTTCATTTATAAATATAAACAAAAAATAAAATGAAAAACAAGTGAAAATTACACGTATTCTGTGAATTATTTGTTTTTGTTTTAATTAAATTAAATGTTTTAACTTAATCAGCGTGTAATTAAGTGTAATCCCGTTGTGAGTAGATGTATCTTTTTTATGGGAAAAAAAACTATTTTTTTTATGTAACTTGAATTAGGTAACTGTACTTGGGGTGTGGGCAGGCGTCGTCTCTCGAATCACACGCATTTCCATGGCTTCGCCATCTCTGCCATCCTCATCGGTTTCGCCTCTTGACCTTGTGGTGGCGGCGTTTTTCGGCGCTTCTGTAATGGCCATCACCGCATTCTTCTTTCACAAGCGGAGCGTCGATCAGGCACTTGATCGCCTCTTGGACCTTAGCAACCGCCTCTCTGATGACGAAGAAGTTGAACCTTTTGATCGCCATGGGAGTGAAGAGATACGGAGGGCGGAAAACTCCTTTTACGATCGTGATGACGATGGGAATGGCGGTGAGGAGAGCGATTTACACTTTGCTGAGTGTAGTGCGAGAGTCACGGAGGAAGAATTTGACGGTGTGGAGGCTATTTCGAAAATAATGCCGAAGTCATTGGGTGAAGGTGGCCTAATGCCTTCTAGGTTACCTCTTTTGACTGATCAGAAAAATGGTAAGCGTTTGGTTCCACAACGTTATCAGGCAAAATAAAATTTTTAGTAGTTTTAGTTTACAAATGTTGATATGCGCAGGAAAAAATCAACATGTTGGCACGAATGTGAGTCTTGAAGCATCAAGGGATGCTGTATTTGAAAGAAAAAAGTATCCTGATGTAAGTGGAACTGAACTTGTAGACAGATACTGTGATCAAGGGTTGCTGAATCGATATTTCCTCCTTGTGAAGTCCCCGGTTCAGGTTTATTCATTAAGCTTCCGGTAAATATATTTTTAAAAAATTTAAGCCTGCAGGAAAACAAGCTAGTGCATCAAAATGGGGGCGTTTGGAGCACACTGTCACAAAAAAGGATTCTAGAATTTGAAATGAAGTCAAGTGAACATCTTGCCAACAGAAACTTCGGTACATCTTCAGATTCTATATCTGATAGTGTTTTAAATATCCAGTTCTCAAAAAAATTAGCCCAACTTTTGTTGTTAACTAAATAGGTAACTTTTGCGTATGTGCATATCTTGTACCTGGTCGTATTTTTGAATCACTAGATTCTGCTTCTGGTGTTTTGCAATACATGTTCAGAGTCAGTCAGACATGAAGATCAAGAAGTGCTGAAAATGATACGGGGTTGCTTGGATTTGAGGGAGAAATATGTGTTCAGGGAAAATGTTGTTCCATGGACTAAAAATGTCAAAGATTCTTGCCGGAAGAATGCTAACAATGATCCATTCCACTTCATCCCTGTTAAGCCCTCTTCAGTATGTTGGAAAACAGAAGATAGATATAATTTATTCAGATTTTTTTTTCTTGTGCTTTTCCTATAGAAATATTGTTAAGCTGCTTGATTTATGCCATCCCTCTCATATGCCGAGCAGCATATCTTCAGAATGGAAGATGGAGTCATACATGTCTATGCAGGCAACAATGGTAAGTAAAAACTTGAATGCGTTCTTATACTTTGAATGGGAAGTCTCATTATTAACATTTGCGTTTTTTGGATTTAGATACGGAAGAGCTATTCCCTGTTCCTAGTTCTACAGCATTTTTCACTGACATGCATCATCTTCTGAAAGTAATGTCCCATGGAACTGTTCGAACAACATGCCACCAGCGGTTGCATTTAGTTGAGGAAGTAATGATGTATACTCTGAACCTTTCACATTCATCCACAAATGGTACTCCTCTGTTCATTATTAACAAACTATGTCTTCTCCAGAAATTCCGACTTCATTTGTTGCTGAATGCTGATCTTGAGTTGCTGGCCCAGAAGAGTGCACCTCATCGTGACTTCTACAACATAAGAAAAGTTGACACTCATGTTCATCATTCTGCATGCATGAACCAAAAGCATCTTCTGAAATTTATCAAGTTAAAGTTAAGAAATGAACCAAATGAGGTATTCTTGTCAATCAGGACTTTTCAATTTATTGCTCTCTTTTGAAATCCTTCTAAGGTGTAGCTCATCTTCTCGCCTAATGCTGTAATGTGATGCTATTTTAAATTTTCACAGGTTGTCATCTATCGTGATGGGCAATATCTTACCTTGAAAGAAGTCTTTGACAGCTTAGACTTGACAGGGTTTGTTTTAGTACAACTCATCTAATTTATTTTTAACAGTTAGATCTCTGATGTTTAATCAGCATGCATAATGCAGGTATGATCTTAATGTCGACTTGTTGGATGTACATGCTGACAAGAGTACCTTCCACAGATTTGATAAATTTAATCTCAAATACAATCCTTGCGGCCAGAGTAGACTTAGAGAAATTTTTCTGAAGCAGGATAACCTCATTCAAGGTTTCTCCTGTTTTTAGACTTGGAAAAAACAAAAGTTCAGGCATTGCTTGATTGCTAAATAACTTAATTTTTATCATGCCCATGATCCAGGGTAGTAGTCAGTTGACAAGTTACTCTTTCATGACAATTGATTTTTTTTTTTTTTACATTTTTTATTTATAAAAGTTACATTGACTGTTATAAATTTTGTGGGCATTTGTTCCTAGAGTTTCTATTTTTCATTTATCACATGATCAATGTTAAGAAATTTGGCAAGGCACATGACTTGCTATTTGAGGCATCTTTTTTACATCATTCACCATAGCTCTCGTTGTGAAAAAACAAACACCAGTTTAAATGATCTCATGGAACTTCTTTAGCAACCTTTGGCCACAGATAATATAGATGAAATGCCATAACTTTTTTCATTCTCAGGACGTTTCCTTGCTGAAGTGACAAAGCAGGTTTTATCTGATCTAGAAGCAAGTAAATACCAGGTATCGTTCATCTGGCTTTTGTTCTCTTATATATGGATTGTTCTAGTTAATTTAGAAGTGGTTGTTTGCCCGATCAAACTTAGTGAAAGACATTGCTTTGTGGTGCATTCCTCGATCCCTATCTGGAAAAATAACAAGTTTGAGTAAAGGGAAACTCAGTGTAGTCTGATAATTGCACTTTTCAGATGGCCGAGTACCGAATTTCTATTTATGGGAGAAAACAGAGTGAATGGGATCAGCTAGCTAGCTGGTTTGTGAACAACCAAATTTATAGTCCTAATGCTGTGTGGTTGATTCAGGTAAGTATTTTGGTGGCCACGCAATTATCATGCCTAGCCTTCATAACTGTCCTACTAACTGTAACATTTAATTGAAAGTTAACTGCGGTTAGATTAACTTGATTTATGTGATTATAGTGTGACTCTTAACTTTTTCAGTTGCCAAGATTATACAATTTGTACAAGAGGATGGGAACAGTCACATCCTTCCAGAACATGCTAGACAACATCTTTATTCCACTTTTTGAAGTTACTGTTGACCCGAATTCTCACCCACAGTTGCACCTTTTTTTACTGCAGGTTAAGACATTATTGCAACCTCATTTTTTACTTATTGAATTACGTATCCAAAGGTGAAGGTGTTGTTTGCTAAATGTTTGTGATACAGGTTGTGGGTTTTGACATGGTAGATGATGAAAGTAAGCCAGAGCGCCGTCCAACAAAGCACATGCCAACTCCTCCACAGTGGACAAATGAATTTAATCCTGCATTTTCTTACTATGCTTATTACTGCTATGCGAATCTATACACTCTTAACAAGGTGGAGTGCCCATAACTCTAGTCAGCCACCCCCCACTCCCCGCAAGCCACAATCCTCTTATGAAATGCTTACTTTTTAATAAAAAATTGTTTACACTACGTGAAATAATTTTTTTTTCATATTGAATCCTCTCTTATCATTCCACCTCATATTCTTCATCCTTGGCAGCTCCGCGAAACTAAAGGATTGCCAGCCATCAGCTTTCGTCCCCACTGTGGTGAGGTTGTATTCTGAGTCTAGCCTGCATGCTGCAAGATGCCTTGAATTTTTCTCTAAAACTTTTTAACACCCCCTACTGCAGGCTGGAGATATTGATCATTTAGCAGCAGGGTTCCTTCTTTGTCATAACATTTCACATGGAATAAATCTGCGGAAATCTCCACTCTTGCAATACCTATATTATCTAGCGCAGGTTTGTTGATAAATGTTACATGCATTGATTGGATGTTCATCAATATGCTTTTTTCCTTTCAGATGAATCGTAAAGAATGTATATAATGCAATCTACCATGAGAATGGGTTTTGCTGCTTGTAATATTTGTTCATGTCTAATAACAACTTCACAAATTTGGTTTGAACGTTCAGGTTGGCTTGGCAATGTCACCACTAAGCAACAATTCGCTTTTCTTGGATTATAACCGCAACCCCTTTCTAATGTTCTTCCAACGTGGCCTAAATGTCTCACTCTCAACTGATGATCCACTGCAAATCCATTTAACCAAAGAACCTCTCGTTGAAGAATACAGTGTGGCAGCAAAGGTACGGTTTGTTTCTCACCTTTTTCGATCTCCCTAGGCATATTTCTCCAAGATACTTCTTCAACCAGGTCTGGAAGCTTAGCTCTTGTGACCTTTGCGAGATAGCAAGAAATTCTGTCTACCAGTCTGGTTTTCCCCATGCAGCAAAGGTTAGACCTTCAAACCGATTTTGCTGCATAAGCCGGTTAACGTTTTCCTGCTCAGTATTTCGTAGTTACAAATGGTTCAATAACTGCATCTGTAGTTGCACTGGCTTGGAGATGGATATTATAAGATGGGACCTGACGGGAATGATATACACAAGTCTAATGTACCAAATATACGAATTTCTTTCAGACATGAGGCAAGCATATATCATCCTCGTTATTGCGGTTCCTTTCTCTTTGCATCAATGCTTACTTTTAACTGTTTCTTTATGCTTTTTGTCTTTGCAGACTTGGAGAGCTGAGATGCGATTTCTACATGGTGGAGAAGTCATTCTTCCACTAGAGATCGATCACTAACACTAGCATCAAAACTCTGCTTCCAAATTTCCTATTAACACCTGGTTTTTAATTTGGGAACTTCATTCTGGGAATTCGCATTCAAAATTAGCTTGTCTTCATAATTGGCAAGGTCCAGGGGCTTGGTATGTCTTTAAAGACATATGTGCTGTATCTTATGCAAATACGTTGCTGGAAATCATTGCCTTCTTTTACTACAGAAGATCAGTTTAGTCGGAATAAAACCCAAGTTCATGTCTGCTGCTTTGAGAACAAAATCTTACTATTTTCCACGGGGTGATTTATCTTTTTTCGAGTTGTCACTTCCAGAATGTATTCTTGTCTGTGAAAAGGTACTGAAGTTGGGTACTATAAGGGCAGCTATCAACCCTCAATGATGAAGAGATAAGCATCCGCAGGAACAGAGAGCGAGGGAAGCAAGAAACTTGAGGGGGGAAATGGGAGCCAATGCCTCTTCTTGTGGTTACAGGAGGAACCTGATAACAAAACCTACTGTGAAACCAGCCAAAAAAGGTCAAGTCATTCAATTTCATTCTTCATCAAAGTGGAAGAACCATTTTGATGCCTCCAAGCAGACTTCAAAACTGGTACCCAAGTCTGTCTATCATCTCCACTGCATTCTTAACAGATATGATTTTTCGGATGATTTTTTCTCTCGTCACAGATTGTTATCTACTTCACTGCCACTTGGTGCGGGCCGTGTCAGCTCATTCAGCCTGCCTTTACAGCCTTCGCAGAAAGGTATTCTGATGTGGATTTCATCAAGATCGATGTCGATGAGCTGATGGTAAGCTGTTTATTTCCCATAATTCATTCAATGGTTGCTCTGTGTTATTATTGTTCTGTGAAAGAAAAAACCCATTTGACAGAACGTAGCAGAGGAGTTTGCAGTGCAGACCATGCCCACATTCATACTGATGAAGAAAGGCAAGCAAGTTGACAAAGTTGTTGGCGCTAAAGAGGAAGACCTCCAGAGGAAGATAGAGAAACACAGGCGCTGAAAATCACTTCTTGGAACCTGGAGTTCTTGTTCCAAGATCCCTATCACCCTTGTAGAACACCAAAGCACCTCTCATGGTGCATTCATATCCTATTACTAGAATGAAGTACTTATTTAATAGTTACCATCTGCAAACCTCGAGGTTTCGAGCGTAAAAACACGGATAAAAAATATGAATGCTTTCATTCACCATTCTGATATAAGACAATCTATCACAACTCATCTTATGTTGCATCAGTAGTGGAGCTTAACATTTCCAGCTATTGAAAAAAAAAACAGACAGGATGGCACCTTCTCCTACCTATGCGCCACGAGCTTTCTGGTTTAAACAAGCTTATATACACTTGGTCTAGAGTTCAGAAGGCAAACTTCAATGATCTTATTTCATCAATGGCTCGTCCTGCCCAAGACCCGTCTCAGTTCTGATTTCTGTTCTGCAGAAAGTCTTGAAGGGAACTTGACATCGAATTTGATCCTCAAATTCCCATGTTTACCAGGCTCTTTTGATATTGGCATTCCTTCATTTTCAATCACCATTTCCTGGCCAGGTTTGATGGTATCTGATAGAGAAACAGCAATATCTCTTCCATCCAATGAGGTAATGTGCAAATCCTTTCCTGTAAGAGCATCTAGCAGAGAAATCTTCTGATGAATCATCAGATCATTACCATTCCTTCGAAATACCGGATGCGGCTTCTCATCGATGACAAAGATGAGGTCTCCTGGAGCGACACTTGGTTCATGGTTACCCTTCTCAGGAAACGTGATTCTGGTACCCTTCTTCCAACCAGGCTTTATGTTTATGGATAAAACCTCTTCCACCATCATTGGCTTACTACAGAGCATGAGTAGCAGAACGTTCAAGTAGTAGATATCAGTAGAAATCATATGAACAAATCAAATGTCAATGTTTTTAATCTTCATTAGGCTTGAGCAAGAAAACCATCTATAGGAATTTGCTAAGTTTTTGTTCCTAACTGCAGATGCAACCCCCCCTGGTAAAGTGAAAAGCTGCACAGGGCTATGAAAGGATGAATGCACATGAGGAGTTCAGAAGATAATGATGCTGAAGGTTTGAAAAACTAGGTAGACGACTCCCCAAATCCGATGTCTCATTTCCCAGACAACCAAATGAGGGATCAAGAAGTAGTCAAAACATTTGGAGAATTGATATCACATATGAATGCTGAAATCCACTACTCTCAGTTTTACCTACCCTGCATCATCAAGAACGATTCTTGAAATCTTCATCTTTCTCTTTGATCCCTTGTACAGCTCCTCCAAGGTACACGTCAATTTGGTCTCCACGTCCGCCGCCTTATCTAACTTCCGGCCGCCCCCGCCATCCGCATTTTGCTCTTCCCGGACATGAAACCCACCAAAAAATTCCTCGAAAATATCCTCAGCGTTTCTGGGATTGTACTTGAACCCCCTCCCAGACACCACATCCCTTCCATTGGAACCCGGGGCGGAAACATACCAGACCCGGACTTCAAACCTTCCTCCCCGAACAAATCATAGATCTGCCTCCTCTGTGGATCACTCAACACATCATACGCCTCGCTAATCTGCTTGAACTTAGCCTCCGCTTCCGCAGGATTCATCGCATTCTTATCCGGGTGCCATTTCATCGCCAATCTCTTATACGATTTCTTCAGATCCTCCTCAGTGGAGGACCTCGAGACCTTCAATACGTTGTAATAATCGACACCCATCAGAACTTTCTTCCGCCCACAAAGGTAGATGGACACTCCACTCTACAGTACACCCCCTTCCCTGTTCCTGGGGACTGGTGATGCTCAGACTGCATAATGGGCACTGTACTCCATCACTTTATAGGAAAAGGGTGTCTGGGTCATTCTCGAATACAGTGAAAACGATAAAATTTAGGGGCCGGTCACCCCCTCGATGGAGGACGTTTGTCAACGTCGAACCCGGGCGCCACCATCGGATTTCCCAACGCCTCAAATCCCCCGCCCCACCCGTGTACCCCTCTGCCATCATCCCTTGTAAAAATCACTCTCCCATGTGCGACCCATCGGAATAGCATTCACAACCAAGCCCCCAACATTCCGATCATCAGCTACCTCATCCCAATGCCTGTGATTGATAAATCGTTTAATACTAGAATATTAGTATGATTAAGTATAATGTAATTAAATATATATATACCTTTTATATTCTAAGATATAAATTTAAATATATGAATAATATAGATATAATTAATCTATCCACATCCCATTTATATAATCATTTATATGTTTAAAAATCAATTATTTGAATGATATAATTATACAAGATAAGATATATATATATATACTAGATAATCAAACAACGTTATATATATATATAAATTCTATAGCCAATTATCAAACACCATCTCGACCAAATAAAGAAACACACCATCATGATACACGTGTATGAAAAACTAGTTATTATTACCATAAAATTTCCCGGTAAGGATGATCAAATGAGTACCAACACATGAACAGCAGTCTTTAAGAGGTGATTAAGGGGTGACATCACATACGTATACATACAAACAAACCATTAAACTGCATGACACGTCAGCGTCGGTGAAGATGAGGAGACAGAGAATTTAAGTGTGCTGGGGATGTTCCTCCTATAAATCCGAAGGGGACTCTCCACCCGGGGGCCCCACATTTATTGTTTGAAATATAGGTCGGGTCGGGATACGGACCGAAAATTTAAACATGGTTGTAGAGAAATAATCAAATTTCACTCTATTTTAATTATTTTCAATCAAATATATTATTTAATATCGGTACGACGTCGCGTCAACCGCATTGTGACACATCATGGCTGGCTGGGGACCAGTGCGTGGGTAATTGATTAAAAAGGCGGATATGTAGATTGGGCTTTAAATTGGAGACAGGCCCATTCACATGAGACATGGGCTTTTATTGTTTGATTTTAAAATTTTTATCCAAGATGTTAACAAGTAGAGTTATAACGATTTCATACCTGTATTATATGATATTATTTGTTTCGAATATTTAATTTTTATGATTATATATTTTCTCTATCTTTAGCTTATTTTTTCAGAAGATCGCCCATCTTTAAATTATTCAAAATCATATTTAAATTTAGAGTTTTTATAAAATATCATCCATCCTATTTAAAAAAAGATTTCGTACAAGATTTATTTAATTTCATCTTATCTCATAATGTATGTGGAATTTAACTAATTCATCCTCCCTCAAATGGGACATCACATTTTCCCTCATTTGGAAACTCAATTACTCCATCATTGATTACATGTCTATGTTTGAGTATAATATCAAATATAACGATTCATTTATTTTTATCATGATATTATTCATTTGGAGTAAACAATTCTTATGAATTTACATTTTTTTTATCAAATCATTCAATTTTGTTGTTTCTATAAAAAATCTTCCCTACCCTAGAAAATAACTAGTACAAAATTTACTTTGTGGGTTTACTCAATTTCACCCGATCGTATTTACCAAGGCACTTCCACGCTCGGGCATCACATAGGGCAGGTTTGTGGCCCGGAGGAAGCTCCGCCGTTGGATGAAATCGACAGCGCGGCGCGCAAGGAACGTCCCCAATTCCGAAGGTGTGGATGCCTCTCCCCGGGGTCCCCCGCTTCGCTGCCCTGGAATCCTTCCAATCGATTGAATCGGATTCCCCGTAGCGTAGCGTCACAGTGAGGCGTTGCAGCAGAGAAGCAACATCTGGAATCCGGAAGCGAGGGCAGGGAGCGATTGCGGAAGGTAGGAGTGGGGCTTTCGATTGATGGAGCGTGTCTACCCAAATCGGGCGCCCTTCGCTTTTTCCTCATCCATTTTTGCCTCAGCACAAGTTAGGCGGGCGTTATCGCCCTCCCCCTTCAATCATCTCTATGCACCCCCTTTGGCGTAGGGACCACGCTTCCTTCCTATTACCTTATTTTTCCACACACGCAAGTCACCGGATCCAACCCCCAACCCATCATCCCTACACCCGACCCGAACCGAACTTTCCCCATACCACCAAAGATATTACGTATATTAATTTTTTAATTTTACAAAAATAGTGTTAAAATTAGGATGTATTTGATAGTTGGTTCTAATATATTACACGATAAGATTTTGGGCCTGTTCGTGTTATTAATTTTTTGATGTAATTTTATTTAATTTTTGAAAATTTTAATTTTAGTTGATATGTACTAAAATCAGAAATTAAGATTGTGTGATTAAATTAAGAAATTATTGAATTTCTTAAATCATTTATATCATAACATTAAATTATACAATAATTTGATATATTAAACTTTGTAATATATATTTTATTTTATTAAATTTTATGATATAATTTTATGTTATTCTAGAAAATAGTTTTACAATCTCAAATTGATTGCATTTTACATAATTTGAAGCATTAGATAACATTTCCTTTATATTTTTGAATCAAATGTTAAATTTTTACTAAAATTAATTGTATGTGGGGAATTAGAAATATACTAAATAAGGAAATATGTTTTAAGTCAAAAGAAAGAATTGAATGCAGCAGTTACCAAGGGAGGAGGCAACCCAAAATGTTGATACATAATTAAGCCGTTAATAACTATCATTATCGCCCGTCTTCCCATAAATGCTATGGTTAATCATGGTTTATTGCTGACTAATCGAGCTTGATCATTGTTAAATTAAGTAAGTGATTAGGCCCCCGTGGTACGTTAATTACTTGCCGTAAATACAGCTGGGGCCGGGACGCCAGGGGTCTTTGCGTCATTAACTGCGTCGCCGGGCCCCCCAACTTTTCCCTTTTTAATTAATTCAATGCGATACTGACTAATAATGAATACTCGTGTGCTTCACTTTCCATGGGGTGAAGAATACCCGTCTACGTGTACGGTTAGCGGGTACCCGACCCGGTTACTGCGTGAAATGTCTAAATGACCCCTTGCCCCCTGGGTAAAGTTGCGGGAATGGGCTGGTGCAGGTGCACCCGTTGTAGAGGATAACGGCATGGATGCCATAAGAAGACCCGGGGGGCTGGAGGAGGACAGGTTATCACCGGAAACCCTGGTTTGGTTGTCAGTTGGGAACTTCGCTCATTGGCTGCTTGGGAAGTGCCCATTCTCCGATCGTTTAACTTTGACTGCCGTTTTCGAATTGGTAGAGGCGGAATCCCGGCCTTAGATGATCGGAAAATGGATCCTCAGGGGCCCGTGATAATGAACGTCTCCGGAGTTTATAACTTGTCCGAGATCTGGCCGGCGTTTCAGATGGGTGCGCCCACGACGTCGTTTGGCGTTGGTGCGGATCCAATGGCCGCGAGGAATCGCACCCAGAAAGCACGGAAGCGAAGCGAGGAAGACGAATGCGCCAAGCCGAGAGCTTCGGCGAGTAATGGGAACGCGGTCAGCGACAGCATTGCAACGGTGATGGGTTAATTGAATCTTTTTTTACTTGCTAGTTCGATTTGGGGCTCATTTTACTCAGCGTAACCTTAAGAATTTGTGTATTATGTTTGCTTGGTATCGCTGGTTATCCTTCTTCTCCAGTACTTGAAACCCATTATGCCACAGGGTGCTTGTGAGAGTAACAGAGTGAAACCACTTGAATCACAGCACAATAGTGAAAATGAAGCTGAAGGAAAAAGGAATCTATTCAAGGCAGTGGAGGAAACAGGAAAGGTTGTCGAGACTCCAAAGCAAGACTTCATCCACGTGCGAGCAAGAAGAGGCCAAGCCACAGACAGTCATAGTTTGGCTGAAAGGGTGATTTCAATTCACCTTTTTCTCCTAAGATCTACTTCTATCTGTTCATCACCCATGATGTAGCATTGAATGGTTTCGATTATGTGGTAGTTGCTAAGTATGTTAGAAGCGCTTGCTAATTGATTTTCTTTGCTTCATCTCTCTTGTGCAGGCTAGGAGAGAAAAGATCAGCGAGAGAATGAGAATTCTCCAGGATTTAGTTCCTGGTTGTAACAAAGTGAGTATTCAGAAGCTTTCCTTGGGAAATACTTCTGCGACTGCCTTGGAATTCCTTATTTCTTCTTATCCAATGAGATACTGCCTGCAAAAGCCATTTAGCAGATCAATCATCTTCAGACTCATCCTTTTTCCCTTGTGTTTTTTGTGAGATGTAGTACTTTTGTGCAGTTATGTGGGCACTTGTTGATTGCATGGTATTGCTACTTCATCAAAATCTTTAAGATAGTCAATCTTTGCTGATCGGTTTTTGGTGTAACTTGATGAAGCCATTTTTAAACAAACACAAGCCTTACACCTGACATTGTGATGCTTAAGAGGATTCAAATAAAAATTGTTGCTTTGTTTCAGGTGATTGGAAAAGCTTTAGTGCTTGATGAGATTATAAATTATATTCAATCACTGCAACGCCAAGTGGAGGTGGGATACCCTGTTCAATCTCTGTCTTTCTGTGCTTGCATTAGCTGATCTCTGAGATTGTCCCTCTTTCTTTTGACTGTTGTTTGGAATATCTTGGGTAACAAGAACCGACTGTTCTTTGCAGTTTCTGTCTATGAAGCTTGAGGCAGTCAATGCAAGGATAGGACTTGATGGATATTCTCCCAAAAGTGTAAGTGATTTAAGCATATATCACTGTATGATTGTAAATTTCTGCCTTTTCTCCTATTCATTTTACCAAAACACAAAGGCAATGCATAAGTTCTTCATATAACTACATATATATTCCCTCTTTCATAGTTGAATTCCTCCTCTTCAGCAGTTCACTCAGCAAATTTATGAAGCTCCTAGTGTTGCATACGGTTCCCAAAGGGTGTCATCGCCAGACTGGCTGCATATGCAGATTGGTGGAGGATGTGAACGAAACTCCTGGCAGATCCTCCCATCAACTCCAGAAAAGTGAAGTCTTTGATCTCTTCCATACCACCCAATGAATCAGGATTAAACTTGTGCTTTCCGGCGTGTGTGGAGGCCTATCAGTAAGATCACCATACAAGTAAAGAGAGAATCTCTGGCTAAACCAGTAATCCGATATTGCTTTGTTGTCTGTGTTGTCGTTTGAATGTTTTTTAAGCCTTTGTGTTGCAATAGATGCTTCTATAAATAAACTGTAGCAAACCCCTGCATTAAACTTTCAAGAAATTTTGAACAGACTGATGATAAAAGGAGACGAGGCATAAAATCTTTTCAAAGCCATTGAACACACAATAGCCGGTGCCCCTAGGGAACGCCCACAGCACCGCGTTGGAGTGGTGTAGAGCTACTCTGAACTTGCTCGTAGCTCGACCAGGGAATCCGACGGCAGCGAAACCGAGTTGGTCGGGTTTCACTGAGACGAAGCTGCCGTGGAATTGATTCCAGGGGAGGAGAACGACTCACAGGAGGCCGTCGGGTTCCCGTCGTGCATAACAGGGCGGGGACGCCCCTGTCAACACAGAGAAAAGCTTTCGACAAGCAGAACAAACAACTATGCACACTTCTTACTGATTCAACCCCTTCAGCTACCACTGTAACAATTCACAAGCAAAACAACACCACACCGCACAGTACAAGGATGTGAAGAACAACCGGACTATACATGATCATCTCTTGGCCTTTTTACCAGGCTTTAGCTTGCCATGATCTCGCTTAATCATCTTCCCTTGTTTCAAGTACTTCTTGGCATCAACTTTTCGTTCACCCTCGCGGGTCTCATGACGCCGATACCTCGGAGCGGATGATGCATCGGAATCCATCGAACTATCATCCTCTTTATAATAACAGCAATAAGTCTTGCCACTTTCCTTCTCATCAGTGACACCAGCGTCTCGTTGCTCATCCCCGTCTTGTTCTTCATGGCACGGCGAAGCAATGTACATCGTCCAGCTCGATTCATTGCTACATGCTTCTTCCTGGAGTATCTCTGATTTGGAATCCATGGAGACTCATGCATAAGGAAACCCTTTCTGAGATAGAATGTGCAGGTCTCTTGATCTTCCAAAAGGAAGCATTTTATGCAGAACGTGCTCATGAAAACTTACTCTAAAAATAATGTGCTTGTTGCTTTAAAGGGAAACAGGAGAGCCCACCTCAGAATGGCAGCAGAAACGTGTAAGGCTGTGGATCAAGCAACCATACATTTATTTGCTCTATCCAGTCTACAGCTTGGAGATATGCATATTGAACAGACTTGTGCTTTGATCCCATGGTCGAAACTGGGAACCCCTTGGCTACACTCAATTATGAGACCAGTGCTTCTTCTGTCACTGTCTTCCACACATGACCTCAGCTGTTTTGAATCCTTTACAGGGGGCTGGATGCAATATCCGAAAAGTGGAGGACTGGTGTGAAAATTGTGATGTGTACCATGGTGTTGGATTAGGAATTGGCCCAATTAATTTGGTTTGTGTGGGTCTGGCCCATATAAAGGCCTGCGATTATGCGTTGGCCAATCGCTGCTTGGAAAGCTTGGGGGAAATGCGATGAAATTTCGCACCTCCGAAAGTTTCGTGGGAAGCAATTCACCTGTGCCACCTTCTACCTAGTCTCATATCGGCGATTCCAGGTGCGTAGATTGGATCTTCTGTACAGTTGCTTTCGTTGATTGGTAATATTTTTTTCGCTTAGATTTACTTTCTGCAGTGTATTCCCCTAATGCGGCATATGCAAGGACTAATTATGGAGAAATGGCGATATTTTGGTTTTCTGGTGTTGTTTTCATCTCACTGTTAGGTGGAGAATTTGTGTGTTTTATTGGTCGTGGTGTATGGGGTTGATTTGGGTTTGGAGATGTTTTGTATTCGACTTTCTTGCTGAGTTTTAGGTGCCTTGTGGGTTTGGTGTTTGGAATGGTTTAATTAAAATAGTTCTCATTTGGGATTTTTGAGATAGAAGAGGTACACATAGAATGGTGAAAAATGTTTTATGGACTTCAATATTCTGATGACTGACAACTTGTATGTAGCACTTGGAAGAAGAGATGGATGATGTAATAACAGATATCCCACCTCCATCAAGGTTTCTGATTGAAGATTTGAACAATTTCACTCTCCGGGATCCTACACTTCCGACTCCGTTCCTTGATCTCTTTGGTGCTGATGCTAAGCAAACCTTGTCCCCTTCACTCCTCATCATTGCGATGTCTTCCTCCTCTATCCATATTTTACAACACTCGTCCCCGAAAACTCCATTAGGAGCTCTTGTTTTACCTGGTCTCTTGCCTGATGAAAGCAAATCATGTGACATCTATGCCCTCGATAGTTCTAATAAACCTGTTGTGTTCGTGTTGGTTCATACCCCAATTTCTCCTGAGAGAACTCATGCAGTTGCCAAATCACTGATTGGTGATAAGATCAACCCTCAGAATGTTTTGATTCTAGATTCTATCCAGAGCTGTAATTTCCGGGGAAAGCTTATGCATGACGAAGTGACTGTTTTCAAACTGGAGACATCACTCGAGAGAAAAAACGCTGATGCCGGGGATTGTCTTCTCAGACAAGTTAACTACTACCCTTCTGGAAGCGTAGTGGATGGACTGGCTGCAGCACTTTTGGCACGCTGCGAAATGAAAAGGATCAAGGGCAGCCTGTGCTTGTCATGGCCTGAATTCGGTATCCCGGTTATGTCTATGATCAAGTCCATTCTGGAGAAGGATGTGCTGAGTGGCGTAGAGTTCAGTGTTGATGGAAACCATGAAGAGTATCTGAAGCTGAGCCGGAGGAAGCAGAGTAGATGCTCTGACTTGTATGCTTAGCTCTTGAGCCCTTGTGCAACTTGTGCCCATTTTGCATTCTTCACTCGGGGATATCTGTTCTTACAATTACACTGAACATCTCCCGTTCTACTAGGCATTCATTTTCCATATGGGAGTTAGACGCCAGTGTTGGGTTTCCTTGTAAACAATTCATGTTCTCAAGCTGCAAACTTTGACAACAATTGCATAGATGGATATTGGATAGTGGTGGTAGGCAAACCAATGAATTTATTAGCTAGGAAATGAAAGAGTTCAAAGGCGACATAACCGTCGCGAGCAGGCACAGACAACCGCACGCACAACTACTAACGACATAGTCGTCACTGTTTATTGGAAGCAGACAATAACAAGCTGGAAAATGCAACTCCTTTTCTTGTTCATCTTCGACTGGATCATTCTTCCCTGCCGTCCGTATCGGAATCTTCTCCAGCGAAGCATTTCAGAATGGATATCGGAGACCCGCAGAACCCAGTAGTCATCACGAACTTTTGGAACATGATCGATCCTCCCAGCTCAAGGCCCTCGGTATATTTTTCTTCACAGGAGTAGCCTTCGATGTCAAGTTCCCGGATATGATCATAGAGTTCAGTGCCATATTCAGCATGCACGGAGATGGAGAACTCCTGTGGTTCAAAACAAGATAGAACCCTCTTGATCAGCAGTTCCAGATTCATATTCTTCAAGTCGTATCCAGAAGCTTCGAAGCTTGCATAGCTAAATCCATCCTCCGGTGTAATGTGGATAGTGGACAATGCAGCATCTTCTATAGAGTTCATCGAGTAGCCACATGGCTCGAACTCGAAGTCACAGATATCAGATTCAGGAAGAATGTCTCTTATACCAGATGTCTTGGTCATCAGAGGAGCCGAGCTGGACTCAGCCTTGTAGAAAACAGAAGCCTTCTTCCTGTCCAATCCTGTCATGCACATTTCCAAGGTGTAAACCGGATCAACAGCTTCAGTGGCATCAGCGGACGCAGAGTAAACATGCCATTTTTTCGGTTCTTCAGGGTTTCCTATCACATAGGCTTTGCTGCCATGGGAACCAAGATTACCAAAATAACTATCAAGGACAGCCACTTCTTCAGAAAAGCTGCGGTGGGGAAATGTCTGAGCTCCAGGGAAAATAAAGCTTCCACGGGTATAGATGACATTCTTGACAGATAGACGCTTGGACTCGGCCAACTTCAGGATGGCAGGGACTGAGAGAAGCAGCTTTGTTGTCCCACAAGTCTTGATGATGATCTTGTAAGGGTACACGAACAGGCTCGATTCGGAGAGGACATAGGAATCAAGATGCTCATTAGACCGAGAGGAAACTATTGTGCATTCAGCAGGTTGTAGAAACTCATCGAGCTGGGACTTGGAAAGAGAGCGAAGACCCTTGCCTTCCGGATCAGCAAAATATCCAGGCTCAATGAAGGAAATCTCAAGCCTCTTTTCATAACCTTCAAATCCGATTGCAGAAGCAGTGACAGCCATTTGAGGAAGCAGAGAGAGCAGCAAGGAAGAATGCGGGCAGGAGAGCAGCGAAAAGGAGTGCAGGAAGAAAATAAAACGCTAATCTAGAAAGCAGAAAGTTTCACCACGTCCAACGACGTGATCAGGACACTCTCTTGGGGATATCAGGATGGCTTGCGGGCGCACTGCAAAAGGAGAAAATTATTTGGTGTCAGAATGCTATAACCTTCTGAGGCTGAGAAACAATACTTTGGGCTCCTTCGTAAAAGTTGGAAGCTTACGTTGGAGTAGGCAGCAGATCTGTACTTCTTGATTCCTCCGTTAGGGCGAACGTCTTCAGTGATGTAGCCAAGGGGAGCTTCGTAAAAGGACCTACTACTGGACTTCTTTTTTCCACCTTTAGACTCCATTAGATCATCAATGTTTTCTACAAGAAAATAAGATACATTTAGAGACACATTCTGAAGCATCAAATATCACAAAGAGCTGCGCACTTGTATAAAAAAAGGCATCAGAACCCAAAGCAAACACGACACCACACCCAAAAAAAAACAGAGCATCAGGCACATTAATCTAGAATCACGCGAAAAACATAAACAATGTACTTCTCAAGAGTGAATTTTGAAGATACGAAAACCCTACATCTCCTCAACTGCTTTCTACAGGATATCTAAAAACAACGAAAATCGCGGTGGCAACGAATAACAAACATGAACATCTACGAAACGCCGGAAGTTACAGTCTTTAAACCGCTAAATCTTTATAAGCTGACGCGGAATTCACACACGAAACGCATAGACGCTGTATCTCGGGCGTTAAAACAATCATTCCACACAGTCTAGATCTGACATGAAGCGAACGTCTACCGAACGCTCTACGCATTCGTTGTCCTCCGTACAAAACACTTAAAAAAAAGATTTCCGGAAAGCAACAACACACCATTCATGCATAAACGTTTTCAAACTTACATTCAGATTTCTGATTTGTTTTTCCAAAATTCCAAAAGAAAACAAAATCTTCTTCAATGGTTCCTGCACGGAAATCAACACAACAAAATCAAGAAAAACAAAAACGCAAAACCATCCGGTTCAAAACTCATCGAAGCCGCTTACAAAGATCTGAAAAGGCTTTCGCACGCCGCTCACGAAAGAGACGATCTCTGGGAATGCGAGGAAGACGAATTTATCGGCAGGGTATAAAATACACGGTTAGGTTGTTTGGAGCGAGTCTCGTGGAGGCACGGGAAATATGGGTGGACGTTTGCATATATTTATAGCAGCCCCCTTTGCATGATTGCCACCAGAGTTGCATTATATTACAACCTTGCCCTTCTTTCTATCTATTCGAAATCGGAAAAGTTCGAATTTCGTATCAGAATCAAAAATCGAAATTTCGAAAAAAAAAATTTGAACAAACTCCGAGAAATTTTAAGGAAATTAAAATCTTGACTATAATAAAGTCCTTAACTTCCGGAGATTCCACTCATATTCGCACATTTTAAAAATAAATAATCAAAATGCAGACCAAATTTGATTCTAAATTATTGTTATTAATTCAAAAAAATCATATAATATAACAAAAAGTATATAAAAAATCAATATCGCAAATACAGTAAAAAAAGATTAATTAATATTGTAAATAATTGGGAAATAATATTGAAACTATTCCTATTTACACCTGCCGACCCAGGCGCAAGTTGAATTTATTAATTTTATGCTGAAATTAATTCCATATTTCGTCTTATTTAATATAGAAAATAAATAAATAAATAAGAGGTGTTTTGTGGGCTCCGTCGACTCTGTAGATGTAATTTTCTGTTTTGGTTTCCAAAATAGATGAGGTTTAGAAATAATTAATGAAATAGATGATGTTTGTTTTTTGGTTTGATAAATAAATGATGTTACTAAAACATTAAATTGTAATTATTTAATTATTTATTTTCTATGAATTTAAATGACAATAAATAATCTTATGAATTGATTATATCTAAATAATGCTTTAATATTTAATTAATTTAAATTACAAATCATTAAAAATAAATAAATAATTTTTTACATTTATTTAAATTTAAACAAATGGTTTATATATAATAACTTGATTTTTTTTATTTTCTAAATTAAATATATGTAATTATTTATAAGGAATTTATAGTAATATTAATTTATTTGTATTAGCAATTTTTAAAAATATATATTAAATAGCATACATTATTTTGAAATATTATGAAAATAATATATAGTTATTTATTTAATAATTTTTAACAATAATTAGATAAATCGTTTTTATAAAATTTCGAAACTCATTTATTTTGTAAACCAAAACTCAAACATCATCTATTTTGGAAACCATTTTTAAACATCCTCTATTTTGTCAAAGAAAAACTGAAAGTACATCTAAACAGGTCATTTACTCGTGTTTTGTGTGTGTGGCAGGCACAACTGTCACGACAATGGTCCGTCCATGTCGTGGGGCCCGTGTGGGGCTGCTCCGGAGATATGCGTACGGGCGTGGGAAGATACAGCCAGCTGTTGGTTCTTGATTTTGAGTGCAGTGAAAGTGCGAATATACCCCTCCAACATGGCAAGACAAGGAGATAGCGCCTCTGCTGGTAACCCCACCTGGCGGCTTGGCTCGCGCCGGCTGCTTTTGACTTGGGACTCGTGGGTAGGATCCATATCTTCTGATAGAGACTGCAACGGCTGGCCTCGCTGTCGCTTTAGCCTCGGCTCCCACCCTTTAACCAGTCCACGTTCACTCTCATCACCACCCAACGGAAAACCCGCCGACGACCCTTTTACTCGGGGTGATGTATTCAGGTATAGATGGGTTGAGTCAAAACGAATTTAAAATTTAAATATATAATAAATATGAATTATATTTTTTTAAAAAATAATTTTAATTAATTATTAGTGATTTATAATTTTCATATATTTTGAACACATTATTGTATTTTTGTGATGTAGTTATTTGTTTTATGTAACCAGATTTGTTTTTTTGTAATTATTGGTAATACATAATTTATAAATCTATATAATTTTTTATCGTATAAACTACAATACATCTATCTGTTGTATAAACTCAATTAGCATGTTGGCTATCCAAACCACACAAAGGAAATACTCTTAGTATGGTGTTAAAATTCAAGAGTTGATGAATCTAACAAGCACATATGTAATATAATGATATTTAAGTATACGATAAATATAAATTATATTAAAAAAAATTTAATCTCAAATGATTATAAATCATTCAAAATTATTATATATTTGATCACATTATTTTAAATTTCCAATGTAATATTGTTTGTTCTAATATAATGAACATTAATCCATGGCCGAGAATGCGACTGTCATGACATTAGCGACTCTCTAGAGAAGTGGAGTATGAATGAATTTGGGTTTTAATCATGCACTTCATCAGACTACGCAACTCAAAGAATATACGTGAGGTTCTCTTTGGAAAAGACCATTTTGAAAAATAATGATTCTATACATTTTACTCAACACAAAAAATAAATATTAATAATAAATATGATTATTCTTCACACACATAAAAAGAGAAATAATTATTTTTTAAAATCATTAACTAGGCCCACAATTACATGAGTCCCATATTTGGTCAATAGTATATATTTTTTTAAAAGAAATATCACGAACAACAGAAAATTAATTTTCAGTTTAATGGAGAATATTCATCAAACAATAAATTATTTTAATTTATTGAATCAAATATCTGAATAATCAATCAGAATTTTTTCATTATAAATTTATTTACTATATATTAGTTTTTATATTAGTTTTACACTCCAATTACCTGATTTCCAACATATTTATGAATTTTCAGATATTTGATTATATAATTCAGACAGGGTCGGGCCCACGTATGGCATCTAAAGACACACTTGCTCAACCAACTTGCCTTCATTCTGTCCAATCCTTAACGATGATCTACCAAATGCAGTACGATTAATTATCATCAAGATGTGGTTTCTAAATCTGGCCACACAAAAATACGAAATTATCAGAATAAATAATTTCACATTCCTAAATTAAAATGATATTATCAAGTATATTATAAATTACTAATGATTGTTTGAGATTAATCTTTTTGAATGTGAAATATGTTTATTATATATTTGGATTTCAAGTATGTTTGTTCGATCGGTAAGATTATTAATTAATTTAAACAGAAACAATATTACTTTGGAATATTAATTCAACTAATAATAGTTGAATTTATAATAATACAATTCCGTACACATGGGCGTGCGAAACTCTTTTATTTTCCTTTTGTTTGACTACTATACAAAGGTGCATCATGCATGAATGGAATCGACATTCCCACACACGGTACTCCTGTAAGAAGCGGGCAAAAATGGGGGCTTCAGTGATTCAACTATCTGTACAATCTGGTATCTGTGGTTTGTGTGCTTTGGGTTGCTTTTTTCTGGCCATGGCGCGTGCTGTAAATCCTACTGTGGTGCGCCTTATGGAAGTTTGTCGGAAATTCTCGCAGTGGTCGGCGTCCTCGGCTCGGCCCTCGTGCCTCATCCACTGTATCTGGGTGTGATACATTGGGAAGAACCGAGTCTGAATGCTTTTGTATACAAAGTAAGGCACCAGGGCTGAGATCACAGCGAAAAAGGTCACAATGTAGAAGGCTGGAGTCGGCGCGAGACTTTCGACGAACACTTGGTATGCAGTCGTGGAGAGGGATGGCGGTATGGCACCGTACACGACCAGGAACAGGTACCACACAGCAACCCCGCCCCATATGAAGATGTGTTGGATCAGGGTGAAGTAGGCGATGGCCAGGGCGATTTGGCAATTCACCACCCATACGACGCTGGTGTACATTGTGGCTCCGAGGATCTGGAAATCCGCCGGCTTGCCCCCCCGGTCGAATGCTTGAGGGGTTAAGGCTCTCGTAGTGAAGAAGAAGATGATGGCTGCGGCGCTGACGCCGTTGAGCATCCATCCGATTATCCGGCGCCAGCTGAAGAGGAGATTTTGAACACCCTCTTGGTATAGCAGAGGAAACTGTCATTTCAAGTTCAGGCATGAGGTTATGGGTGAGATGCAAAAGTGGAGTGGGAAAAAAGGCGAACCTTTACACAGTATCTTGCAGACAGGTCTTGATCGAAGACACCCAGAGCGATCACCGGCAAGGAGGTGAAGCACACATTGTAAAGTGACAAAAACCAGTCATTGTAAGCCGGCTGCCCGGAGAATGTGGTGAAAGCTTCATAAAAGAAGACGGTGAAGCCAAATGCAAGGTTCTTGTAGAAAAAGTAGCAAATCTGCAGGAAGTTGATCAAGGATGGAGATCAGATTTGTAGGTAAGTGGCAAGTTACAGAGTCTGTTTAAGATCTGACCATTGTGGATATTCTTCTGTAGCACCAGTGCCCGTGTACCAAAAGCAAGCGCTCCAGAAATCTGAACTGAGCAATAGCAACATCGCTTGACATGGCGGCCTGGATTATACGAAGAGTGAAGTGAAGATTCAAGGCAAGAACTCGGTAAAATACAGAGCATCAGCCTTTATTCACCTGCATTCCTTCAACACCACTTATTCCGATTCCGATATCAGCTTCTTGAAGCATTCCCACATCGTTGGCTCCATCACCAATTCCTAGAGTTGTTTTCTTTGTCCCTTCTTTGACTAGCCTCGTCACCTGCATATTCAGAAGCATTGTCAATACTTACAGAAACTGATGCAGAAAGGCAGGGAGTGGTCAGAACTCACCAGGGCTTTCTGCTTTGGAGACGAGCGGCAGCAAATAACAGATGCGCAGCCTATGGCAAGTTCAAGAAACATATGTTTCACATCATATTCTAGAGCATAGACAAGGGACTTCCCATCAATTATCAAGGCAAAAGCATCGGTGTTATGTTTGGATACTTCAGCCTGTCCATGGGTGATTTGCTGGAGGACTCGTATCTTTGAAGCCTGCACAATAAAAGTTCAGCTGTGACTGTGTACTTTTCCATTGGCATTGTGCTGCAGTTTACACTTACCTCAGCAATTGCATGTTTGTCACCTTCTTTCTCCAATGCTAAAATTTCAGGTTGGTCTAAGGTAATAATAATTTGTCTCATTCCTTGTCTGAGTATGCTGCAAGCATAGCTGCACCATTGCTTCTCACAATCAGAAGGCAACTATGGATCTGGTTCTTGTTCATTTCTCTGATAAATTTACATGAATAGAGCTACTATACCCAATGTTGATTGCAGTTTCCATTTTGTCTCCGGTCAGAACCCATAGTTTTATTCCTGCTTGAGCAAGTTTGTCTATGCATTCAGGAACCTGAAAGGAAGAACGTGAGAACCAAAAGAGGAATCTGCACTGAAGACATTTTTTGATGGAGCTCACCCCTTTTTGAAGCTTGTCCTCAACAGCCGTTGCACCTAAAAGAATCAGATCTTTCTCAACTTCATTGGTGGCATCATCAACCAGCGCATCACGATCAGCAGATACGGAGTTTTTTGCAGTTAAGAATTTGGCATTGAAGGCATTGTATTCCTCTGTGCTGAGTTCCCGATAAGTAAGAATCAGAGTCCTCAAACCTGCATCAGCATACTCGTCCACATGATGTCTGGTCTCTTCTTCGTATTCCCTTCCATGTTTTGCGAGTCTCTCAAACATGACACTGTAAATGAGATCATACGATCAGGAGGATGTTTGATACACAGTCTATCAGATGCACATACAGGGAAATGGAAGGAAGCAGAGGAAGTAACCTGTCTGCACCTTTACAGAGCAAGAAAAACCTCCCATCCTCATCTTTTATGATCACAGACATTCGCTTTCTTGCACTGTTGAACTCCAAAACATTCAGCAGGCTGTACACTCTGCAGTCACCAAAAAACTCTTGAGGATATGAAGGAAGATTGAGTGTAAGATGGCATTTTTCAAGGGAACCGACCTCTCAACCCGTTTTCCAGAAGCAAGATCAAATTCATTGATGGCAACACTGGTTTGAGTTCTCCTAAAAAACTCAAAGCCAAGTTCCCTGGCTGCAATGACAAAAGCAGCCTCATCAGGTGACTCGGCTTCATAGGTTACCTTCCCAGACCTTTCATCAACATCAGGTATTACTGTGTGACAAACAGCCAGCAAACGGAAGAACATTTGGATGATGCTGCGGTGCTGCTCATTCACCCAGTTTCCATTCACAATTCGCTCATCTACAAAGTTATATCCTTTGACAGATAAGCCTCTTGAGGTATGCTCAATGTCATCTTTTCCATTTGCTAATGAACTGCTGCCTTCTCTTTTAGCCATTGCCTTTTCAACCTCAGTGACACCCCGGCCATAGGCTATACCAGCAATGGAGCATTTGATGAACTCCATGGAGTTGCAAGTCAATGTGCCGGTCTTGTCAGAGAGGATGGTATCAACTTGGCCTAATTCCTCCATAAGATTCGAGGTACGGGCGTTTGCTGGTTTATCAGTGTCTTCATAGTACATCTTAGCATCTTGGTTGATGAAAATGGTTTGAAGAATTTTAACAATCTCTATAGATACATACAATGAAATAGGTATCAAATAGCCGTAAAGCTGCATTACTGTCAAGAAGTGATATATCCCTGCAACAGGAGCTCTATGCGGATCATAGAAGACGGTAGTATTTTCCGGTTGAAGATACCATCTTTGATGCCCTTTATCCAGATCTCTTCGTGTCACAATACCAAAGTACACGGATCCAATAAGAGACATCACAGAAAGAAGACCAAAGAGCATGTAGATAAGCTTGTCCATTTTTTTTTCAACATTGCTTCTCTTTGAAGGTGGATCCATGGCATTCTGCATTACCTTTGTGTCATGCCCTGTAAAGATCACAGCTCCATAGATATACTCCGTGTTCCGCAGCTTAGAATCACGGAGCAGCAGTTGTTGAGGTGATAGAGGATATTGCTGTTCTTCATACTCCATACTACCAACAAAACTGTATAAGTTAGCATTAGGATCTTCACATTTGACAACAGCCCTGAAGTTCTTTACATCTTGATTTTCAGTCACTGATGAGGTCACTTCTAATGCTTGTTTAAGTTTTAAATTCGTCTCTCCATCAAGATTCATCGTCTCGACGTAGCACACAGCATCTTCATAACTAGATGAAATCAATACCAAATCTGCAGGAAAGAACTCATCTTTCAAAACCTTCACTATGTCTCCTACGCTCAGACTTTTCCATGGTGTCCCCTCGAACTCTCCTTGACCTTGATGAACCATAACTCTTCTATTGTTCACCTCGATATCCTAATATTCAGCAAAATAACCTTGATGAACAAAGTCAAACTAAGTAGAATCATCAGATGAGATGTTTGTTCATTGCAAGGAAAGCAAATTTTATTACCTGCTGTTTTCTTCTCCAATCTTCAATTCCCTCTTTGACCATACTGATGCCAATCACTATAACAAGGGGAATGACGGCACTTGTTGCAGAGTAAGGAGCCAGCGGTGTAAAAGACAATATACCTGTGACTAGGAAGTAGAAGTTAGCGACTCTTCTGAACTGCTCAAACAGAGACTTGGGGAAGAATGAAACTGCTGTGTACTTTGTTGTCTTAACATAGTTATCAGCATAATTCCTAAGACTTGCTTCTTGCCCATTTGGCTCGTTGCAGTAAACTACTCGAGAAAAACCAGGCCCACCAATCTGGGAATGACCATCTTTTGCCTCCGCCTTCCTACACTTGAAAGTGTATATCTTACTCAAATGCAGCTTCTTTTTCTTCCCCGTCCCCATTTCACTCCCCAAAACTCGATCCTCCCTTCACCCTCTTCAAACCATAACCTCCCTCTCAATCCATGTGAAAACCCAGATAACGATACAGCACTCCAGTCCTCAGCAAAAGGGGATCGATCAGTAAACCTGGACAAAAACGGAGCTATGGCGAAGGAAAAAGACGAAGTTGCAGGTTAGCTAGCTATTAATATGATGTGACTACAGGTTCCTGAGCGAAGAAGACGAAGAAGTAGTGGCAATATAGAAATTTATCATGAAAAGGATCTTGGTTTTTTCCCCTCGGCATTCATGACGCAGATGGGTTGACCATCTCTGCCGTTGGATTCCAAAGTAGACCTCCCACCCACCGTCGGATCCAGCAGCAAAGTCCTTTTTCCCGAATGGCGACTATAAACCGATCAATAACTGAACCACATGTTAAAATCATGAGGTGTCTTTTATGCAAAGTAGGTATATTTTTTAATTTTTTATTCCTTTTTTTTTTACAACAAAATCACAATTTCTTCACCCATAATGAAAAAGCCCATCATCCATTTATTATTTTGTTGAGTGTTAGGTTAGGGAGTAGGTCTTAGATGGACACGCTTAATTCGGATCCACCACACGGGTCGGGTCAACTTCTTACCTTTTGAATAATGAAGGCTAACAATTTTTTTTCCATTTTGACTGTGTTAAGAGAATTGGAGGATGGATATTTTTGCAAATAATATGAAAATAGTTTTGTTACTGCTTTTGTATAAAAAGAAACACGAATTTAGAAATATTGTTATTTTTATTTACAATTTATTAGTCTAATATGTTTTATTTAATCCATGTAATTCATATTTATATTAAATATTTTTCATTATAATTTATATTTAATACTTAAATCAGCACACTTTAGAAAGATATATGTTGGATGGTATCAACTGACAAATATTAATAAATATATCGAAATCTGGTGCTTAATAAGGATACATATATTTAAGAAATTTAATAATTTATGAAATTAATCACATAATCTAAATTTACGATTTTATCACTTAACGATCAAAGATTAGAATTTTCAAAAATTATGAAAAGAGAACAAAGCCTAAATAAGATAAGATTTATGAAGAATTGAGATTGAGATTTGATATTCTTAAGATGGGTTTTATATATTGGAATCGTCATTTCACATCTTTTTATATAAATAAAAATATTTCTTATATTAACTATAATTCATCACCAAACACGTCCTAATAAATTTTCGAGTCGTTCTTACGTGTTGTTTGGATTGGATTTGATTTTTTTTTTTTTTTTTTTTGACTTGAGTCTTTAGATGGGATAGAGGTAAGAATTAGGAGTTAGGTGCAATAAATTTTTTATCCAAAGTCAACGTTTGCTTTACCTAACTAAAACGACGTGTTAGATTTTCTAATGAGGCTGCTCTAGGTCCAGGCGCGTCATTAAATTGGGGATCAAGAAACTAATGGAATCCGTTTGTTATAGTTGACTAAACGGAGCGCCTCATGATGGGCCTATTTTTGTACGGATAATAGGCCTTTGGGTTATTGTGGGGCGGCCCGACTCAGAGGCAAGGAAGCCTGGAATGGTAATGGGCCTTTGGTGCTATCGCCTGCACTGTTCCAGCGGAAATGGAGGACTGGGTCTACACTCGGAATTTAATGATCTTCGCTGGTTGGGTGATGTGATTGGGCGGAGTTTATCTGCGAAATTTCTGGGTTTTGGTTGGTTTAGTGAGTGCTTTGTGGGCTCGAAGCAAATCTACTCATTGTTTGATTTCTCTTTTCTTTTTTCCGATGCAATCAGTCTTTCTTCTTGAGTCAGTCGGTAGGTGCCATTTATGGAGAGAGATTGTGGGTTGGGGTGGGTCGTGTGTCCAGGCTGACCCACGAGCCAACCCTGACCAATGCAGCAGATGACCCAATGGGTCAGGCTCCAGGCCCAATTATGTGTTTATGTTAAAATGGTTTGCTGAAGATTCCGACATGGATGGCAAGCATACTCCAAGAAATAACTGGACTAAATTGTTCAATCCGCGACGCGTGCCACTTGCATGCAATGAAACTGGAGTTGCAGACGAGAATGTTAAAGCGAAGTTGAAATCCGTGTCAATGGGAGCGCCACTTATTATTTATAAATCCGGATAATTTTGACAGTCATTGCGAGACGACAACAAACTTTGGATTCTCAGCAGCGGTTTCATCAGCGGTGCAGCCTGCAGGGTTAAGGAGATTAGGCGGGTGGGATTCTGTACCAAGCAACCAGAAAATGGTGTCTGAGGCAAGGCGACTTACGTGGAGCAGTCGAGTGACGGCGTGTACTTGTACGGAAATGGGATCTGGCATTTGGAGGGGAGGCCGTTCACCAAATTGGGGTTGGCGCCAAGTGCGGGAACAAGAGCTTTAACGCATCTACAAGCAGCCTGGAGGTCAGGCGTGGTTTGTGTTGCGGCATTCAGTCGCTTCAGGGCGTCGCAGCAGGTGATCGGCAAGCTGCCGCCGTTTCGGACGTATCCGACGCAGGGTGTTAGAGCTGCTACGACACCTCCGCAAGTGACGGCCCCCTCGGCCGGAGCCGCCCTCACCGCCAGGCAAAGAACCACAACGACCGACCCAATGAAGCCCAACGTACGCGCCATGATCCACGTATTCTTGGAGTTCGAGTGGGAAGAAGACTGGTGCTTTATAGAGAAAAAAAAATACATGCATACACGTAGGGTTTCGTTTCATTTCCGAAGCTTGTGATTCACGTGGTGTATACCAGTAGGAGAGTAGTGTGCTCAGACAAGTGCCATAGCTAGTTGTCTCTATGCTCACCATATGCTGCAACTAACCTTATTTCGATCACGGTCGCATATTTATGGCCTTCCAATCCACAAGTACATGTTTTAATGACTGAAAGGCTGGTGGATGTACTACAAGGTGCCTGTGCGGTGCTCCCTCCTCATCAGCATTCAGCACCACAACTGCAACCTTGACAAAATCAATGCTCGTCGCGTTCTTGTTCTTTTCTTGCATTAAATGCGTGCTGTAGTAGGTTTCTTTCCTTTCCCGTCTTGTCGTCTCTTGCATCCTGTTGTGACTCTGTAGAGATACTGCACGGATTCTGTAATAATTAAAAAAAAAAAAGGCATGTGGGAGAAGAAGCGGGTCAGCGAGCACAATACCCACCCATTGCCACTAGCTCTTTCAAAAGCGAAACCAAGACAACCATTTCCTTGTCTGAACACCTCACGAAGGGGAACTATCGGTGGAAGATGGTGCATCACTACCGGTAAGAGAAATTGGGAAACAGTGTTGGAAATAGGAATTGGTTAGGATAATAGTTGTTTTTTTTATGGTAGATATTACACAAGTCATAGTTCGATTTATTTTATTTTTAATTTAGGTCAATGCAACTCTTCTTATGTTTTTTTTTTCTAATTGAAACGAAGATCCATATGAACCCAATTATTTCAGAAGCCCAGTCAGTTGGACCCAAATCCAGTAGCAACCACATTTTTTTAATTGAGAAAATATATAAAAAATACCACATTTATTTAACTAAATAATTAAAAGCAATCATTATTATTATTATTGAAAACATTCCATTGGTTGGTTTTCACCTTAATAAATTATTCTTTTTTTAATTTGAAGCGATGCTTTGCAAGGACCACAATTAATATTATTACTGTTTCTTTTCGTGTAGAAAACAAACAACTTTGTGTTGAATGCTGTTACTGAAAATACAAAAGCAATGATTTTGTGAATGATGGATTCATGGCGAATGCTCCTGGTTGACGGAAAAGACCACGAGAACAGATCTCAGGGGCAGCGCTGTTGCAGAATGATTGATGGTTGTTAGGAAGCGTCCATCAATCAATCCTTCTTCCACTGCTCACGGGTCGCCCCCTTTCCTCCTCTCCCTCTCCGCTGCAACAACACTCCTCCCACCGACGTTCCGGTGGAGCTTATCGATCGCCGGCGGCGCGGCGCACCGTCCACCTCAGAAACAGAACCGGAAGCTCTGAAGAGTAGAGTTGGACAGCCCACCAAACTTGGAGTAGTCCGTGCGTGAGGCAAGGACATGGAGGTACGCTGGCAATTGGACGGGTCTCCCTCCTTCCTCCGCTTGGTCTACCTTATCGCTGAAGAATGCATGCCCCAAACCAATGGCCCAGATTTGAATCCTTCCATTTCCATTATTGCGACACGACTTGCGAAGATGCCGTGAGGGAGATATCCCCAAGGATGCACTTGATCATACCTAGACTTACCTCATCGGGTCATTTCTTGGTCGAACAACTCATTCCTCGTAAATTTGAACCCTAAAACACACTTGTAGTAGTATTAAAGTAAAGAATCTCAACCCAAAAATTAACATATGTTTGGAACAGCTTTTAAAAATAACTCTACAAAAATTGATTCTATATATTTAAGAAGCATTTTAATTTTTATTAGAATAGGATTACCTTAACTTCTTAAAAAAATTGAAACATTTCATTATTCCAACTCAATATGGAGCAGAAACAACACATGTTTTGTCTAAGAATTAATTTTAAAAATACTGTTATTGAAGTTGAGATTACACCAAATAAACTATTAGAATAACATAATTAAACATATAGAATATTATGAATTAATTATAAATTTACGTTTATTATATATGTAAATTTTAATTATATGTTTGATTTCATTGATTGGATCTTTAAATTCAATATGATATTATAACGACATGATTCAAGTACATAAAAAAATTAATTGGATTTAAATATTTCTAACATGATACAAGTTTATATGAGTAATTTATCTCCGCCACACCGATTGACCTATTGAATACTTGTGTGTGTGTGTCTCCTCCGTCGTGCGGACATGTCGTCTGACGGTGGAGCTCGGTATCCGGGCGGCCGGAGGGGTGGGCCGAGCAATAAAATAAAATAAAATAAATGGTAGGGGTGACGATAATGAAGCAGTACGGATTCGCTGGATGCCGCTGCCTTTGTGTGGAGCATGGAGAGTGGAGAATCTAAAATAAATCTGTGTGCCTATTTTAATTATCAAAATCATTATTGTCCTCGTGTGGTCCGCTCTACTTCTTCTCCTCCTCCTCCGCCGACACTTTCCACCGCCCTCACGTGCCGTTTGACCGGAGCCCCCGCGGCGGTGCCCACCTCACCACCCCCCGTAAAAAAAAAAAAAAAACCCTTCTTCGTTTCCCAGTCAGTATCCGATCGGATCCGATCGGACGGCGAACCTTACGTCACGGGAGATGCCGATACCCTTAGCCTGAGAGAGAGTGAAGAGGCAGGGGCCATTGGGGGAGTGGGTCGGGGGTGCGGTGTCCGTGTCCGACACAACAAACAGTGGTGATAAAGAAAGGATCAGTGTGCGAAAACGACGTCCATGGAACCCAGTCAAAAAATGAAACGCATAAACCCATATTTATTGCTTGTCTTCACCAACACTGCTGCTGCTACTGCGGTGGAAATTTATTTTTTTCCAGAAAATTAATTCCCATTTTTAAGGAAATTATTACAATAAAATATATCATTTAATTGTAATAATAAAAGAATATTTAATGTAATTACAGTACTTAAGTAGTAATCTCCTCCCGACCGGAACAGCCTTTCATCAAATCGGCTGTCGCATCGGCGTCTCGATTTCTCGCGAGTAGATGCGGCCGGGTTTTTCACACCCGTGAACCGGTAATTTTTTTTTTTTCATTCTACCAGGAAAAAAAAATTAAAAAAATGTGTTTCTTGAAGAAGAAAGCAGAGGAAATATTCTTATTTATGAGAATCTACATAGGATACCCTAATTTGACCACAATAGCCCCGAAAAACGATGGATGTGGCGAAAACTAAGGTACACGGGGAGGGGCAATAAAGTCAACCCAAAGTTGCTTGAACACACTGATGATGAGATCATGGTACTCGGCGGAGTTCAACGACAAGTAGCACCCGAGAAGCTCCTCCAGGTCCTTGGAGTCCTTTAGATTGTTCTCCACCATCATCTCCAACATGGATTCCATGAAATCCCGCCGGGATCCCTGGAGCTTTTCACCACCGCCACGCCTCGCCGCCGGGCGCCCATCCTCGGCGAGTTTACACGGAGTTTGAGGCCTCCCGCTGCGGAGATTCTCCTGAGGGAGTTCGTGCCGGCGGTGGCGGGGGGCTCCCCGGCAGATGGTTTGTCTTGGTGACAATAGGATGGAGGCACCTAAGGTAAACAATGTGGGGGCATGGGAGCCCATTATTGGGGTTAGAGATAACATTTTTAAGTATTAATAATTAGAGTAATTAATGTGCACCTATTTGGTTTTAAAATAATTAAAAAATGATCATGTTTTTGTTGACTTTAACCCGTATTAATTGTTTGTTAAATGCAAATTAGACTCATAAAACACAGACTAATACCTTTCAAATTCACGGGCTTTAGTGCCGGGGAGCGGCGGCGATGTGGAGGGTTGAGGGGACGAGAATTCGGGGTCACGGGTTCAGGGGCGGCGCGGCGGCAGCTGTTAGAAGGGGTCGCCGTGATGGGTCTCCGCGATCTGCTGCGCCGCCTTTTGGAGGACCGTCGCGGGGGCTGAAGGGATGAGTGCTGGTCCGAAAGTCGGGTGAAGTAGTAAGATTTCCTCCGTTCGGAGGGGAGGAGACTTGGGGTAGGAGCAGAGAGGGATGATGAGGAGAGTGTGGAAGAAGATGAGGAAGACCAGGAAGACTGGAATGAAGACTGCGACAGAGAGTTCGAGGATTGCTTGCTGCCGGTTCTGCGCTTCACCATTTCCCGGAGCTTGAAGAACCAGGCCGCCGGAATGAATTGGGATAACCTGAACCTGCGATTCCCCATCGATGATCCAATGCCGGTATATTTTCCTCGGACAAGTAGAAAAGAGCGAAGGGGATTCTCGGGTTTTATATAGGAAAAATTTGTACAGTGAGGGCAAAATAGTCAACTCATACTCAACTTTTTCCTTTTTTATTTTTTTGCACTAATGTTAAATGTGAGACTATAATAATATTTCATATATTATATAAAGGCTGGAAATTAGAAAATGTAGTACTATCTAAAAGAAGATAAATTAATATATTAAATAATAATTCGGCCAAGCTGCCATCTTCTGTGTGGGCCATGAGCCCAACACGTCATCTTTTTAACCGAGCCTGATGGGCTTTTTAATGGGTTGGGTTCATAGTAAATCGGAAGCCGGCCGGGTTTCGTCGGAGTTCCCGCAGCTCAGCCGGGTCAGTGGACGGCAAAACTCGTCGGATACCTGGGTGGTTCCCGCGATGCCCCTCCACTAAGGGGAAGCGTTCGAAGCTCCATGCTCTTTTGTTGAACGAAACTGGAAAACAGATGATTTTGTATGTAACAATGAAACTGATGAGCAGGTGGGGGATACGTAATACGTTAACTTAACAAGCAATTTCTTACCATTACATATCACACGACGGCCGGTCGGAGAGACGCGAGCCGAAAGCAGAGGACACGCAACAAACACTAGGTGAAAGAGGGTTGGTTATAGCAACAGTCATTACCTTTTATGAGTTGCTACAGAGAATGGGTGCACACTGCTTCTTCTTTTTCTTCTTGTTCTGTTTAGATATGAGGAGTGTGATCCTGGAAAAGGCGAACTTCTTTCTCTTCGCTGGGAGTTTCTTGATTTCTCCTGAGTTCTCAGTCGAGCTTTTATCTGGTCGACTCAGCATTCGGGCAAGAGAAACCTTGTGCTTGCCAGTGTGATCCTCGGATGTACCATGTTCTCGTACTCTTCGGTTAGAAGCAGCTTCCTGCTGAGTATTTGGCCGATTGATAGAGTTGGTTTCAGGACAGGTTTTGGCTCATCATCGACAAGAGGGTCCGGATCCTTTACGTCAGCTAGAATTGTGTCTCTTCTGTGGGCCGATGGATGAGGATTCTTGAATTTCGAGGAATTGTGAACCGAGCGGCGTTTATGTCCATGTTCAGATCTCCATTTCCTCAGTGCTTCTTCAACTGCAACTTTGCCTCTGTTTGCTTCTTCTACTCTGCGTAGTACTTCTTCCAAGGCCATTTTACTGATCTTCACTTCTTCCTTGGCTTCTTCAACCTTTCTCAGTATTTCTGCCTTCGAAACCTGGGCATCATCTAGATCCTGCATTGCTTCCCGGACTCCATCCTTCAATGCTTGCTCTGCTTTACTGGCTTTAGTGACTAAGGATGAGTATTCCTTGAAACTAAGAGTGACATTTCCGGATTTTTTCTTGTCAACACCAGAGATAGCTCTGATTTCCGCTAGTGCTAGAGCTTCAGATGCTTTTGCTGCTTCCTTCATTTTCATAGCAGCAACTAACCGGATCTCAGCCATCCGAATCCTCGATGTAGTATGTTCAATATCAGAGATCGCCCTTTCAACCTCATACCTTGCAGCTTCTGCTACCTTCTTAAACTGTTCAGCCTCAGAGGTTAACTCCATTAGCTCCCTTGCGATACAGGCTGGTTCACTGGAAACAACTTCAACTTCCTTGCTGTCTTTAACAAGCTCCAGCTTCTGCTTTGTTTGATTTAGTTCCTCCTCCAAACTAGCAGCTTTGGCAGCACTAGAAGCCAGGCGTTGACGAGTCTTTTCAAGAGATAGTCGCTCTTTCTCGATTTTCTTCTTGTATGCATCAACCGTGGTCCGGATTCCAGTAAGATCATCAGTAGTTTTCTCTAAATTCAACTTGGCCTGTTTCAGTTCCTGAAGAACGAATTCAGGTGCATCAGTGGGAGGAGCACAATCATCTCCTGCACCCGGCTCCCTTTCAGGACACTTTTCAACACAAGTTGCATCATTAATCTGAGGGTTTTCAGCTTGATACTGAAGCTTTAGCTTGAGTTCTTCAACAGTGTTTTTCGTAGCTTCAAGCTCCTTCAACACCTCAAGAGTTTCCCTTTCTTTCACTGCGAGTTCTCTTCGCAGTTCTGCAGCCTGTTCCTCCATGTTAATAACATCAACCATTTCACAGTGCCCCTGCCAGAGGAAAAACTAGCCTCACACATTGATCCAATTTCTAGATACAAAACCACCCAAACTGCACGGGGAAAACGCTATACCCAGAAAGGGGAGGGGGATGTGGGCAGGAAGGAACACAGTAGATTTCTACCCACCTCGGTCTCCGTCGGTGCCGCCGCGTTCTCCCAAGACTCCTGCGAAATGGGTTTCCAGAAACCCATTCCCCCGAACCGATTCGCCGCCTCCTTCACCGAATCGAACGGCGAAGAGTCGATTTCAGCCCGCCCAGAACCATGGGCTTGCCGGATTTCACAACCATCACTCGCCATTTTCGAACACACAAAAAGTAGGAGAAAAAGGGTGCGTCACAACGGCATTTCCAGAGCGGAAAACTGAAGAAAAGCAACGCTTAAACTTGTCAAGATCGCTGATAGAGTACTAGAGAGAAATGCAGGTGGCCACTTTCAGCTCCTTCTATTCCCCAAAAAGCGAAGCCATAAATACTGACGGAGAATTAATACATTCAAAACTCAAAAAGCCCCAGCCTTACATCCAGTGCAGCGAATCTTCTTCCACTTTCAACTCAACAAAGCAAAGCAACAATAATTCCTACTTCTGCAATTAAAAATCCAGTCTTTACTTTCTTGCTGACCGTTGCCCACCCCGTTTTGAAATATAGCCGTTACTCCCAAGATCAAAGACTCCTATTCATTCCCAAATTCAATTTAAATCTTAAAATCTTTTATGCATATTGATTTTTATTTTAAAATATAATTAAAAATTATTCCACATATTATATAAATACATGTGACTGGAATATATATTATATTATAACATAGATGTGTAGTGAATAATGAAATTGTTTTTTTATATTATGGAAGGATTGCATGGAAATTACAAATTCAATCATTTTTTTAATTAAAATTGCCCCAAAATAAACATACAGGAAATTACAATTCAAGAAATGGGATTTTGAATGGAATTTAAAGAATAAAAAAATAATAAATGGAGTGAAGAATAAAGTGTGGCATCAATTCACCCTCCTGCAATTCGTCCTGATCTGGCCTTGAGTTCCGGTGAGCGGGCTGAGATTCGACATCTTCACCATCGCGGCCGCAAAATCGTTGAAGAAGGAGGCCGAGTTGGCGGCGTAACCGTTAACTTGGGACGCCGTGCCAGCCCTGGTGGTAAGAGCTTGATCGGAATGCAGCAGCCCCCTCTGCAAATCCCGGTAGTATCTGTTGTCAAACGCGTTCGGCGTCGCATCCAGCGGTGCGAGGTTGTCGTCGCCGCCGGTTCGAGGGCAGTTGGCTTGCATGGATGCTGCGAATGCAGGGTTCGTTGTGTTGACCTCGTTGTAGATTCTGTCCCTGAAAAGGAAGCACCTCGCTTGTCCTATTGAATGTGCGCCTGAAAGAGCAACCATTTCCCTTGGTGAGAATCCTTTCCTGGAGAAACCGGAGATCAGCGTTTCGATATCAGAAAACGGCCCCGGAAGTTCAGTTTCAGCTCCAGAGTAGCTTGAGGTGGTGGAATCCCTCCTCCCCAGAGCCACGCTCCAGCTTGGTCCATTCACCTGAATCAAACCAGTAGACAAAAAAACCCAAGGGATGAGAATCAAATAAAGAATTGTAGGTAGAAATAAAGATAATGATCACCAGCGACTTACTGCAACTACGCCATCCCGCGCAGCCACCGCTGTGATATCAGCGCACGAAACCACGCCGGGGCAAACTCGCTCCAGCTGCGCTTTGATGTCATCGATCACCTCGAACCCCCTCAAGGAGTTCATATTGGGGGCGCCGTTTTCTCTCCGGTCACCGTCGGAGTGTCGTCCAGCAACACCGACGCATCACAGCCCTAAATCGATCAACCACGATTCAGTCTCAGTAACTTTAGCATCTGCATCGCATGTTTCATGATAAAAGAAACTAAATTCTCGTACGTTAACAAAGCAGTCGTGGAAATGCAGACGAAGCAAGGAAGCTCCCATTCGAGGATCTCGGGACACGGCGAGTCGCACCGCGTCGCGCACAATCGTGCCGAACTGCGGGCATCTCGTGTTGTAGAAGCTCTGAGTCAGCCTCGCGTTTCCGGCTCCCGCTAAAAGTAGCAGAAGAAACGCCGTTCTTGCAATGAAGGCGATGGGAAAAGGAATCGACATTGGATCAAGCACCCAGTTGTTTAGGGTTTTTCTTCACTTCAAGGCTTGTTGCCGATGGCGGTGGTGGTGGCTCCGGACAACGAACCGCCGCGGGTATTTATAGTTCAGGAGGATGGAGTCTCACTCATTTTCTGTAAGAAATTTCAACACGATTATGCACCAACTATTCAAAAAACGGCGCACTCTCATGCAATTAACAACATAAATTAAATCCTTTTTGAAAAAAAATATAATATTTGCAAATTCTGATAAGGTTCGATTCTTTTGATTAGGGAGAATTTTTTTCTTGTTTTAAACAAAATTTTGAATTTATTAATTATTGATAAATAAATAAATATATATATATATATATAAATGTTCGCCAGCTTGCTTTTGAGGACGCGCTGTTGAACAATGACGACCGCTGACTGAAGTAATTTTGACGAATGTTGGGTTTTAATTCTATGTGCTTGTGATTACATTTTCTAACTATGGGTGATTGAGCAGTTTTTTAATAAAATATTGAGTTTATAATAATTAAATATTAATAAATAGTTTTGATCTCTGGTGGACGGATTAGATAAGGATGTATTAGATTTTAATTAACGGTAAATTTAAATTAGTTATATTTAAATGACCGCATATGATTATTGAGAGTATGTTTTATAAAAAGGATTAAAAATTATATTTAAAATATTATTGTATTTTAATGTGTTAATTTAAAATATATAAACTATATTTGATACATAAATTTCTCGAATATATGTATAAAATAATATTATATTTAATACATATGTTTAATATATATATAAAATAAATATCAATACTCAAAAATTCATATATTATAACATTGTTGAATGAATCATAAAAAAAACCTAAAAAACACGCTTGAGTCCTCATAAAATTTAGAAGTTGAAATGGACGGGATTGTGTGATAAACAAGACTTATGGGGCGATATTGAAATATTAGGTAAAAGTTCCAAGTCTCCAGCTGTGATGATCAATCACTCAGTCAAAGACGCGGACAGGGACCCATCCAAAACCCAAATACGACGTCGTTTCCTGGAACCCACACGCCTCCGAGAATCTTTGCATGCAGTGGCTTTCCCATTAGCTATGTTGTGTTTTTTAACAAAGTAAAGGCGAGCATGAATCATTAGTGTTGTAAAAAAACATCAGTTCTGTCAGTTTTACGCCTTGAATACAATGACCGGGCTAGGTTTTCACCTGCAAGACTTGCCCCAGATTCAGAAGATTGACTGTGAAAAGCTAGTTAGTGATTTGTGATTGTATTTTACAGTATAAAAAAAGCGAGATTCCCACCAGGTGAATGTTCATACTTCAGCAAAAGGAGCAAAAAGCTTATGTTACAGTATCAAAAAGAGCGAGATTCCCACCAAGAGAATGTTCATACTTGGGCAAAATGAACAAAAAGTTTAAAGCAGAAGACATTTCTATCTTGACTGAAGAAAATTGAAAAGTATATGTGATGTGAATCTCTTGTTTTGAAGCTCCATCCTCGCCTATAAATACCGTTGCTACTGAATTGTTGGAATCCACCAAGAACCTAGAGAAGGAGAACCATAAGATATACTTCTGTTCCAACAATGTCTCCTGCATTCTCCATCACTTTCCTTGCAGGGATCGTGCTTTTTCTCCTAGCTGCTGGCGGTGGAAACGCGCAGCTGTCCCCAAACTTCTATTCCACGAGATGCCCGCAGTTTGGGTCCATCGTGAGGGGGGCGGTGAGCCTGGCTGTGTCTCGGGATGCCCGCATGGCAGCGTCGTTGCTGCGTCTCCATTTCCATGATTGCTTCGTTAATGTATGTCTGTGCTCTGTCATTAGTTTCACTTCCGTACGTTGTGGCTCACAATTGCGTTGTTGTGATAGGGGTGTGATGCATCGGTTTTGCTTGACGATACTGCGACATTTACCGGAGAAAAAACCGCTGGCCCCAATGTGAACTCCCTGAGGGGATTCGAGGTGATCGATAGCATCAAAACTCAGCTGGAGAGGGCTTGCCCTGGTGTTGTTTCCTGTGCTGATATCACGGCGGTTGCAGCGCGAGATGCCGTCGTTGAAGTAAGCTGCATGTTTTCACCGCATAGGATTCATAAAGATAGAAATTAGGGTTTATATCAACCGAGACTAAGACAATAATTATGGATTCAGGCGAATGGGCCAAGCTGGTCAGTGGCGCTTGGGAGAAGGGATTCCACGACGGCTAGCCTATCCGGCGCCGAAAGCGACCTTCCCGGCCCACTTTCCGACCTCGCCGGGCTGATTTCCGACTTCTCCCGGAAAGGCTTCACCGTGAGGGAAATGGTGGCTCTTTCAGGTAAATGAAACTTCAACTAAATACCGAACACCATTTCCATAGTAATGTTAGTAACAGAAAGTGCTTCTTCTCCTCTTATCCAGGAGCACATTCAATAGGACAAGCAAGGTGCTTCCTTTTCAGAGACAGAATCTACAACGAGGCCAACACAACGAACCCTACTTTCGCAGCATCACTGCGACGCAACTGCCCCCAAAACGGCGGCGACAACAATCTCAGCCCGCTGGACACCGTCACACCGAATGTCTTCGACAACAACTACTACCGCAATTTGCAAGGACAAAGGGGGTTGCTCCACTCCGACCAAGCTCTCGTCTCCCGGGCCGACACCACCGCCCAAGTCAACGGTTATGCCATAAACTCAGCTACCTTCTTCAACGACTTCGCGGCGGCTATGGTGAGGATGTCTAACCTCACCCCCCTCACCGGAACTCAGGGACAGATCAGGACGAACTGCAGAAGGGTCAATTGATCAACCCATTATTCCATGAAGTTGCATTTCCCTCGTCTCCAGTTTCCTCAGTCAGTCAGTCGTCACCTCCGAATTGTCTAGTTCCCATTCATTCTTAAACACGTGTTCATTTTCATGCCTCCCCATTTTTGCAAAATAAATATTATGAAATTATAAAAAACCAATCATTAAATCAAAATTAAAATTTTAAATTCTACGTTTTAAAAAAAATAACCATGAAGTGACCGTACCAATGAATGCACCAAATTAGAAGCCCTAGTACAATTGAGGGCCTAAATGTGAAAATTGTAGTAAAACAAGGACCAGATTGTAGTAAACGGAAACATCAGGGGAGGGATTGAAAAGCGAAGTAATTCTTCTAAAAATAATAATAAAAAAGAGACACCCAAACATATGTATATTAATAATTACGTTTATTTAATCACATTTATCAAAATTCATTTCTCATAAAAATTTTCTTAATTTAACTTTATTTCCTTTTTCAACATATGATAGTGTTGTGACCCATTTCGTACTGATCAGAACTTATCAATTTCATTGAAATGAAGTTTTGTAAACCATGGTTCAATGTTAAATTCAGTTCAAAACCAGAATAATAAATCTTGAATTGAATCAAAATCAGAACGGAATCGTTGTTTCGATTCGAAACGAAAATAATAAAGAAAATATCACACTAATTTAATGAATTACATTATTGACTTGAGATTTTTTTGAATAGATCATAACAATGCACATTTGTTGAGAATGAGAAGAATATGATGACTGCACTTTGATAAAGGGATTATTCTGTGAACCGAGGATCAGTTGACCCTCCTGCAATTTTTCCTGATCTGGCCTTGAGTTCCGGTGAGGGGGCTGAGATTAGACATCTTCACCATGGCAGCCGCGAAATCGTTGAAGAAGGCAGCAGAGTTGGCGGCGTAACCGTTGACTTGGGAGGCGGTTCCGGCCCTGGAGACGAGAGCTTGATCGGAGTGGAACAAGCCCTTTTTCCCTTGCAGATTCCGGTAATAATTGTTGTCGAAAACATTAGGTGTCGCGACATCTAATGGTGAAAGATTGTTGTCGCCGCCGGTTTGGGGGCAATTCGCCTGTAATGATTTTGCGAATGTAGGGTCCGTTGTATTGACCTCATTGAAGATTCTGTCCCTGAAAAGGAAGCACCTTGCTTGCCCTATTGTATGTGCTCCTGGACAATAGAAGTGCAGCCAATGTTTTTTCTTTTCTCTTTTGTTTGATTGTATTCCAAGTAGGTTCTTGGTGAGTTATTTTTACCTGAAAGAGCGACCATTTCCCTAGGCGAGAAGCCTTTGCTGGAGAAGGCGGAGATCAGCTCGCCGATGTCGGAAAACGGCCCTGGAAGATTGTTTTGGGCACCGGAGAAGCTCGCTGTAGTGGAATCCCTCCTCCCTAGAGCCACCCTCCAGCTCGGTCCCTTCAGCTGGAACCAAAAACATACAGCAACCCCTTAGATACTCTAGATAAGCAGGTTAATGATTGTTGTGGAGGTGCATGGAACTTACTGCAACAACGCCATCTCGTGCAGCAACCGCCGTGATATCGGCGCAAGAAACCACACCAGGGCACGTCTTCTCCAGCTGCGCTTTAATGGAATCGATCAGTTCGAACCCTCTCAAGGAATTGAAATTGGGAGCCGCCGTTTTTTCCCCGGTAAACGTCGCCGTGTCGTCCAGCAGCACCGACGCATCACACCCCTAAATCAATCAACCGTCAAGTTCAATGCAAAGTGAAATGGAAGCAGGAGAATTTTCATACGGGCGAATCCACGTTACCTGAACAAAGCAATCGTGGAAAAGCAGACGAAGCAAGGAAGCTCCCATGCGCGGATCCTTGGACACGGCCTGTGTCACCGCGTCTCGTACGATCCCGCCGAACTGCGGGCATTTTGCAGAGTAGAAACTCTCAGTCAGCTTGGCATCTCCTGCTCCTACTAAAAGGAGAAGAAACGCCATTCTCGCAAGGAAGATGATGGAAAAAGAAGTTGGCATTGTTGGAAACAGAGAAGCTTCAAGGTTTTCTTGCACTGAAAAGCTTGCTGTTCGTGTTCCAAAACCTCGTCCCAGTACGTGTATTTATAGTCGAAAATGGAGCTCGTAGGTCAAATTATGTTACGTTAAGAAAATGGCGTCAGGTCACCAACTACAGGAACCACGTAGGGGAAGAAACATTCTTCACCTTTCTGCGTTATTTTTTTATTTGTTGACAATGAAAATAGTTAGAATAAATAAAATTTAAATAATATAAATATATTACACAATTATTCAAAATATTAAATGGATAAAATATATTTTCGTATCAATTTAAATTATCAAATATGTTGATATTTTTCATTTATAATAATTCCAATTATGAAATAAAGTTTATTAATATTTTCATGGCTGTTTTTAAAATATTTTAAATTCCGTTTTTCTCAAAATGCAAAAACTTAATTCCACATATAAATTCTTTTGAAGGTGCAAGGCAGGCGAATGTCAACTAATTTAAAAATATAAAAAATGTCGCCATGCAAGTAGTTGACTTTTGAGATTATGGAATCAACGGTACGGATGAGGATGAACCAAGTCCAATCACAATCGCACAGCTGGAGGACGTGGTTTTTCAATTTCGCACGTTTTGTCTGACGCGCTTTGGTCCGCACCTTCAATCTAATCCACAACTCCAGTCCACGTTGTTTTTAAAATTCGATTCCGAAATTGAATCGGTGGAATATTGGTTCAGTCTTGAACCCGGTTTTAACCGACTAAGTTGAATTTCACATGTCAATATTTTTTAATTTTTTTGTATGTATTTTGCAGCCGAAATTATTTTGATAATTAACATATCGAATTGAAATCGAGCCAAATATCGGTTAAAGAGTTTCAACTCCGCCACTTTCAAAATACACTTCCAAAATGATTAGGCTTGGTTGAATTATCAAGTCGAAATGTGTGTTCTGGAAAACTTTTGTAATATATTTTTAATTATATAAAATTAAAACTGTTTTGTTTTTTATTTGAAAATTATTGTTACAATATATTTGCATTAATTTTAATTAAAATTAAAAAATCCAATTAATTGTATAATCACATGTATGAATTTAAGTATATAATAAACATAGATAATATTTTAAAAAATTAAATTCAATTAATTATAAGTGAATTTTATGTTTTTATATATTTAATTATATCATTTTAATATTTCAATATCAAAATGTTTGCTCTAATATTTTTATTTCTATTTTTAATTTGTAATCGAGCATCCACAAATTTTCTACGACACTTTTACGTTAATTTCTACTCTTAGCTTTTGCAAAAGTAAAAATAAGCTCCATGAATTTTCCAGAACAATGTTAATTCTAAAAAGGTGTATTATTTATATTTTATTCTAAAACTTTATTATAATAACTTGGAATAGAAATGCATTTCAGGAAAACAACCAGGGGGGAATGAAAAATAGCAGAAAACCAACATGCAACTCTCTCGGTATTTCAGAGCTTGTAATGCTTCCTCTCTTGTGAAAGAAAGCACGACCCTGAACTCAATTTACGCGCCTGCAGTTGGTCCTGATCTGCCCCTGTGCTCCCGTGAGAGGGCTCAGGCTTGACATCTTCACCATCGCGGCGGCGAAGGAGCTGAAGAAGGAGGCGGTGTTTGTGGCGAAACCCTGAACTTGCGCGCCAGTTGCGGTGCTGTTGAGAAGCTCCTGATCGGAATGGAGAAGTCCCCTTTGTGCTACCAAATTCCGGTAGTAGTTGCCGTCGAAAATGGTACTCGACCCAACGTCAAGCGGTGACAGGTTGTTGTCGCCGGTGCCCGCGGCTCTCGGACAGTTGCCTTGCAACGTAGCTGCGTATCCGGGGCTTATGTTCGTGTCATTGTAGATCCTGTTCCTGAAAGTCACGCACCTCGCTTGTCCAATCGTGTGTCCACCTGTAAGAGCAGTTCCAAATGTTAAAATGTTTGCTTTGTATTATGATATCGCTTCTTTTTCCATGATTTACCTGAAAGAGTGACCATCTCACTCGCTGTAAATCCCTTGTTGGAGAAGGCCGAGATGAGGCCGGGAAGGTCTAGGAAAGGCGCCGGGAGGTCGCTGTTGGCGGCCGACAAGCTCGCCGTGGTCGAGTCCCTTCTCCCGAACGGCACACTCCAACTTGGGCCGCCGAGCTGAAACAAAAGAGACGTGAGTATTTTAACATGTAACTGTTGTACTAGGAAAATGCATTGATTCGTCATCGTGGGACTCACCGCAACAACGGAGTCTCTCGCCGCAAGCGCCAAGATATCGCCGCAAGAGACAACGCCGGGGCACGCCCTCTCCACCTGAGCCTTGATGGTGTCGATCACGTCGAACCCTCTAACCGAGTTTGCGTTAGGAAGCGCCGTCTTCTCGCCGGTGAACGTCGCCGTGTCGTCCAGCAAAATCGATCCGTCGCACCCCTGAACGAAGCAATCGTGGAAGTGTAGACGAAGCAGGGAGGCGCCCATGCGGAACTCTCGGGACACGGCGGACAGAACAGCGCCTCTAGCTATCAGAGGAAACTGTGGGCACGTTGCAGCGTAGAACGATGGAGAAAGCTGCGCATTTGCAGCTGATGCTACAAAGAGCAGAAGCACAAATCTTGCAACAAAGCCTTCACTAGCCATTGCTGAAAAAGCCAAGGGTTTTCTCTCTATGAAAACTCTGGTTGTGGGTGGTTTTAGAGATCCAACTCCCTGCATATTTATAGCCTCAAGATGGCCAACCAAGGAGCCTCACATGGCCAACTAAGGAGGCTATATCTAGTGATTTTTATCAGAATAAACAATTTCATCTCCAGATTTGAAATTATAATAATTAATTATTTAACGAAATATAAATCATCATTAATTTATTAAAGTTAATATTTTCTAATATGATATACGTTTTTTATATATTTGAATTTCATATTTCATGTTTTAACAGAGTTAAGAATGAAATAAACTTGATGATATGTATTAGAACAAATAATTCTAAATCAAAAAATGAAATTAAAATAATTAAATATATAATAATTTGTAAATTACTGAAAATTAACTATATATATATACATATTTTTCAATATCATTTGTAAAATATATCATATATTTATCTAATAATAAATAGTTAAAAAAGAAAATGTTATTTGTAAATCAATTTATGTTATTAGTATATGAAAGACGACCTAAGGGAGTAGACGCCGTTGACGTTGACCTTGTAGAAATTCCACCATTTTTGTGGATACGGACAACAACAGTAAAAAAGCACTTACGTAATTTTCAATTATTTTCGCCGACAATTAGGAATTCCTTTTTGACTTTCGAGATGATGGACTTTTAAGTTGAATAATGATCCCATTTCGTAAAAAAAAAATAATTAATAAATTAAATCAGGGTATTTCACCTTATGCTATTTTAGGCATAGAATGCCACGTGGCGTGTTAATCTCTTTAGATTTAATATTAGGGTTTATTAATCATCAATTAATTAATGTTTTACCCTAAAAGCAATCCATTTATGCTAATGACAGAGACGTCGTTTTCAAGTTCGGTATTATTGTCTCAAACCACGCGGAGAATAAAGAAACGTCTCCCAACGTTAATCGTTGCCCTATTTCGTCTTCTTCTGTTTTTTCTAAACACCTTTTGAATAGTGATTTTTTAAATTTTTTAATAATAATAAAGAAATTATTTAATAAAGGTGTTTAATTTTTGTAACATTAAATGAAATGGGATTAATTTAAAAAAAGTCTAATTTGAGAAATATAAGTGTGTTAGGTGTCATTTAAAAATAATATTGTTTTATAATTATATTTATATGAAATATTATTAGATTACAAATATTTACATAATTGTAAGCAATTAAAAATTTGTATTGAATAAATTGTTATCAAAATTTTTATAGTTCAGAATTTTCTAAAAATAATTTTTTATTATATCTTTAAAATTTGAGGGAATTTTGTTTAATATTTACAATTAATTTCTTGTGCTATCCAACAGTTCGAAAAGTGTTACTGAAGTCCAAATTTCCATTCAGTTTTTTGGGCCATCGAAGGCCCAAATATAACCGCCCAAATTTTCAAACTGACGTTGCTGGGCAGGATGCTGCTGGGAACTTTGCGTCGGCGATTGCTTGCTGGAGGAGAAGCTGATCGATGGCGATGCGCAGTTTCTGCAGGCCACCAACAAAAGTTTTTCTTTTGTAAAGCATATTCGAATTCAAAATCTGTGTCTCGTTTGGAGAATTACTATATACGAAAAAGAAGGAAGTGGCCAATTAAACCTTGCAAAACATTGTGGATCGAGAGCTTCGGTTTTCAGCTTGCGAAGAGATGTTTCAAGCAAGGGGCGAGGAGATCAAACACGAATCTCCTTTCTGAGCTCAGGAGCTCCTTTGCAGCGTATGACATCGATCTCACTGCGCAATCCTACAATTTATTAGTCAAGGTACTGATTCGTGAGCAGCCATCGAATTGGAAAGAACAGCTTAGTGAGATTCTTGCTCATTTGGAGAAAAGGGAAATTTGCGGTTTGCCCATATCGATGTTTATGGATTTGATCAAATTTTATGGGGAAAAGTGTATGTATGATGATGCAGTCAAGTTGTTTGTTGAAATGCCCAAGTATGGTTGCGAACCTTCTTTGGAAGTTCTCAACAATCTACTCTCAGTTCTCTGTAGGAGCGATAAGGGTCTGAATACTGTGCCTTGGTTACTGACCAACTGTCCGGGAATGAAGAATATCAGGATTGATGAGTCAAGTTTTGGGATTTTGATTAGGGCGCTTTGCAGGAAAGGAAAGGCAGGCAGCGCGCTCCAATTTTTGAACCAGATGGCCGAGGAGGGTTACGATGTAGACCAAAGTATTTGCTCACAGACACTTGCTACAATCTGCAGGCAGCCAAATACAGATGCTGGCTGGGACATTGCTGGAGTTTTGGAGGATTTGAAACTTCTTGGCTTTGAACCAAGACTGAAGGATTATCACAATATGATAAGAGCTCTGCTGAAAAGGAAGAAGGTCATGGATGCTCTGGAGCTCATGAGACAGATGAAAATGAAAAGAGTTATCCCTGAGATCGAATGCTACAACTTGGTTCTTGAGGCCCTTATATCTGACAGGGAGTTTTTGAAGGCTGAAGACCTGTTCGATGAGCTTCTGGTTATGGGATGTGTTCCTGATATCTACACATACACTGTGTACATCAACGGTTTAGTAATCCAAAACAGAGTAGATGATGCGATTCAGATGGTGAGCTCGATGAAGAACTTGGGCTGTGCTCCAAACCTATGTATCTATACCACAATTTCCAGAGCTCTCGCTGGAGCAGGCAAATCGGATACTGTGCAAGAGTTCCTGGTTGAAATTCAGAACAAGTGCTTGCATCCAACCCTCACACTTACGGATTAGTAGATTAGTAGCAATGGTATATAGGGATTTTGATCAATGGTGTCATTTCTGTTGATGACGATAAGTTCCTTGAATTGTTAAAGATGATCCGAATAATCATTTATTTAGATATTTATACATTTAATTTTATTCATTGTATACTTAATAAAATGATTATAATTAAATAAAAGTGTAAGATCTTAGGTAAATTTCACATAAGTTATAGACAAAGTAAAAGTATAATTTATATAAAGAGATTTTATCTAGTATTATATGAAGTTTTTTTCTGAAAGTGTAAAATGTAAAATCATAAAAATTGTATGTTTAAAACGTACAATATCATCCAAATAAAATATAGGTAGTATAATATTTATTTTTTTAAAAAATATTGTAATGTGTAAATTTCAATGAAATAAGATTGCGGTTGCTGGCCTGGAGAATTACTGCGATGCTCTCCAATTATTAGACGAAGTGTAAATTAGGGCAGGGCGGGGAGCGTGAAATTTCACCTTCTCTCTCAGCGAACTGAGTGGCTGCGAGACGATGCCGTGTGTTAACCTGTCGACCAACGTTAGCTTGGAGGGCGTCGACACCTCCGCCATCCTATCGGAAGTTTCCTCCTCCGTTGCAAAGATCATCGGGAAACCTGAGGCTGTTGGTGTTTTCCATTTTCTTAGTATTTTCAGCTATTTTTAGATGTGTTTTTGTGAATCTTGTAAACGTCAGTGGTACTATACGCTCCAGTTATGTGATAATCTGGCTGAATATTTTGGAGATCGCGAATCTGCTGGTTTGGGTCTTGATTTTTTTATTGATTGTCGCAACGGCAGCAATTTCTTAGGATTACGGTGGGTTTTTATAGACATTGTGGCAAGTATGTTTTATTGGAGTGTGTGTTTGAAGCCAAGGGAAGATGCGATTTGTTGCAGAAAATGCACCAAATCGAGTCATACTTTAGTGATGTCATTCGTAAACTTAACAATAAAGTAAATAGTTTTAGGAAATTAGAGAAGGTGTGTATTGCATACTTTGTTGTCGTGGGAGTTGTCAATGGCTCAGTAACATTAGCTTATACAAGTGATAAGCTCTCTTTGGAACTCATTCGGAGGAGACAGGAGCTGTCAATTGCTTGAATTATGACAACAGCGGGGCATTTCTTTTCTTGACGTGTGTGGGTGTCGTTTATTCACATTAGAAAACTGTGGAAATTGATTCTCTGTTGCAGTTCTGCTCTCTTTATGTGTTTGTTGTCCTGCTATGATGCAGTATGTGATGGCTGTGCTGAAGGGATCTATACCAATTGCCTTTGGTGGGACAGAGGAGCCCGCTGCATATGGAGAGCTGGTTTCCATCGGTGGCCTGAACTCTGATATCAACAAGAAACTGAGTGCTGCCATTGCAGCCATTCTTCAGACTAAGCTCTCTATCCCAAAATCAAGATTCTACCTCAAGTTCTATGATACAAAGGTACAGTGAATACTCCTGGTGGCGTGGTCGAATGCTTGGAGTGATTCTTATTGCATTATTGTGCTTGTTTAGGCCCACCAAATCCAAGAACACGCACAATGTCTATATGCTTTACACCAGTTATAGCTCATGCAATCAACCTTCACTTTGTGGAAGTCGGTGTTTCATAGTTTTTAGATGTTGGTGATATCTACTTTGGCTCACTTATCCTATCCTTCATCCCCTACAAAAACCCCACTTCCATGTTTTTGCAGTTGCACTTGATGCTCATGTTTCTTTGTTGTCTCCGCAGGGCTCCTTCTTTGGTTGGAACGGGTCTACCTTCTAGGCGACCGGTGCTAGGTCTGTATGGCTCCATGAGCTCACCCTTCCCCCTCACCTGTCTGAACATGATACACTTCCCATGTTTCTTCCTTAAAGTTGGAACCTTTCAATTCCAACAACCCAAATGCTCTCCTCTACACCAGAAACCCAGTTTCTCATATTCACCAATGGGCATCCTTCAGTCCGGTCCACCCCAGACCGGAGGGCCCAATGGGGTAATTGAGTAATAGACACGCATGAATTCATCATATCCAAAGGTAAATGGTAGCATGTCTTTGAATCGAAAGGCAAGGCTTGAGAAGCATTGACCGGTCGATGGCGATTCCATTACAACAAACAAGCAAACAAAGAAATCAGACCGAGCTGCTCCCCTTGTCTGCTTTCTATTTCACCACGTTGTTTTTTTGCATGCCTCTCCCTACTTCTGTTGTCCTGGAAATGTGACTGAGTCACTGCGTTGACCGCAGATTCAAAGTCATGCAGATGCAAACTTGCAGCATATTTTTGTTCTATTCAAATCAATATCATTATTTTCTTTTCATATATATATTTTAATTATAATAATATTATACGATAAAAATAATTTGAAATATGTTATTAATAAAAATGCTTCCCCCAAGCCATTTTCACGAAGATGAACGGTGTGAATGCATCTCAACGGGGTGGAGATTCGACCAGGTGTCGGCAGCGAGTCCATAAAAAGAAATGTCACCGCGTCGCAAACGGACACGTGGTAGGCCCCTGCCAAACGTGGCTTCGCTTGTCCGTGTAGGAGATTTTTCTAACATATCATCATTAAAAAAATTAAAATATATATATCAATAAACTTTATTAAAGTGTATTTTTAATGTAAATGACCACGACCACCGAATATCCTCTCAACCCTTCTAGGGGTGTTTTGGACAATTACTATACAAGATCCTGAAATTTATCTAATTGCGCCCGGACCCCATGATTTCATGAAATTGCTTTCACACCGAAAAGAAAATTGTCGCCCAACGCGGCGGTTGTGATCGTATTGTGGCAGTTTGAAAGGGCCCACCACGTGACTTCTCGCTCCCCAAGCAGCACAATTATTATGATTACAATAATCCTCTTTTTTTTTTCTTAGATTTTCAGTAAATTAATATTTTGAAAATTTATAATTTGTATTATAAATTATAATGGTTTCCAGTTTTTAACCTAAATCATACGTTTCCGATTTCTCTTTAGTCCAAAGTTTTAAAAATTGAGTATAGATTTCAAAATATATAATGCATTTCCTTTTTAAAATACATTGATAAGATTAAATTAAATATTCAATTAACAATATGAATTAGATGCCCAAGAAGATGTATACAAGGTGCGAGAAATCAATGTTTTTTACGAGGTTGTAATTTTTTAAAACCGTTTAAAAACTATTTTTATAGTAAATACGTCCATAATGAAAATAATATAATATATGAATATGAGCGCTGTTTATTATACAACAATGTCATCAAATAATTATAGAGATAAGTTCATATGTTATAGTATATATTAATTGGAATAAAAAATATAAAATTTATATAAATTGAGTATTTATTATCAAAATTATAAAAATATCACAATTCATAAGATAGCAATGTTTATGAAGTAGTAATATATTTGATAATATAAATTATGTATTTTTAAATAATTATATATTCATATTTTTAAGCTGAAAAAAATAAAAATATATATTTGATAATAAATAAAGAGGAGATGTGTACTATCTATCCTACCTGACACAATAAATAGCAGTCACAAAAGCACAAGTAACTGTGGGCATGTGAATCAAGATATTTTATTTATTTATTAAAAGAAAATTTCTGGCATATAATTTATTAATATAAAATAAATGGCGTCATCCGATGGTGACGTGTTGAACATTCACCATGTCATGTCACATTACCAACATTTGATGTTCTTGGAAAATTTATAATTATCGTTTCTTTTTCCTTTTTTTTAAAAAGCTCCAAAAGACAAAAGATTTAAAAAAACAATATTTTACTTTAAGTACATATTAAATTAATAATAATACAACACCTTTCAAAATAACTTTTAATATCTAAACTTGTGAAATGTCTAAAACACCCTTTTCTGTAAATAATTGGAATCCTGTCCTTGTCAATGAACTTTGATCGGAATGCTACATTTTTTGTGTTGGGGAGTGGGAGCATGGAGAATATTTGAGGATTAAAATCATTTCTAGATTTACCTGAAAAAAAAAGTAGTATAAATAGTTGAATGCCTGTGAAAGTAGCACAGCATGTGAGGGGTAGAGGTGCAGTGTGGCCCCGCCATGTCCACCATGTGCCCACTTGACTGGTGCGGCAGCCGGAGCTAATCTCTCCGTTCACTTTTCACGTCTGCCTGCCCTGAACGAGAACCCGGTCCTCGCCCCCTGTTTCAGCTTCGTTTTACCTCTTCGCTCTCTGCTTTTACCGCAGTAAATCCGTCTTGTGGGTTTTCTAGCTGCATGATACACATAAGCTGAATGAGGGAGTAGCTGAAGGAGGAGCTTATTAAAATTTAGGATTCTATAGATTGGGCGAGCAAGTATCTGAAATTTAAGTATATAATAAAAGTGGACTATAATAGAAAACATTAATCATAATTGATTACTAATGATTTATAACTTTTTATATAATTAATTATTTTAATTTCATTTTCTGATGTGCAATTGTATATTCTAATAAAGCTTTCAGGTGATCATTGATGGAGCTCGAGGAGGGGATAAGCTTGGGGGTTTGGGGATGGCAAGGCATGTCGGGACATTCCAACCAGGGTTGGATAGCAACGCAGCTACAGTTGCTGATGTTATGGGGGTTCCGGTGGACATCATCATAGCGTTGTTGTTGTTGTTGTCAATGACGCACCCGCGACGCCATGGAATGTACGTGATGTCTCAAGCCATGCTCCTGTATTTCTTTTTTGTCTAACCATTGTTAAAATGAAGGATATGATAGGTAGAACTAGCAAACGTATAACCTAAATACATTAAAAATTAAATTCAATCAATTGTTAGTAATCTATAATTTATTATATAATTGTCTATTTCAATATCAACTTAGTATTAGTTGCACTCTCAAGTAGCAACCTAGTTAGTTGTTCTTATTCAAGTAACTGCTTTCAAAAAAAACTCCACTAACTCTTGAAATGTGTTGGTGGAGTAGTCAGTAGAGACTGTTACACCCCTGGTGGACACCTAACTCAACAAAAAAAAAAAGAATTTTATCATCAAATATAAATAATTTATAAATTTAAAAATATACTTTTTTATTTTTAAAAAGTTTTATCGGAATTTATAAAAGCTTTTCTAGAAAAGTTATACTTTTATTACAGTGTGGAGAAAAGCATAGTTTTGTGTATTTCGTCACATGACTAATTACGTTTTTTATACGAACTTCAGTCATCCACGGCGCCGGAATTTATCCATGAACACTTTATTATATTAATAATGATAATAATAATTGTTTTTAGGTTGATCATGTGCCAATGTATCTATATATATATATGTATGTATATTGATGTGGATTCTAGTAGGGCACTTGCTCTTATCTCTTACTCAATCATGGAGGAGGGGTTGTGGGGTTTCGCACGCACCACTCAACCTGTGGCTCATCTTCTTCTTTTTCTTCAGGATCATTAGAGATACGGGTGCTGTGTGTTTATACTGTTCCATTAGTGTTAGTCTCTGCAACTTTTGGGAAGCAAGAGCGTGAGAAGATGATGAACATAGTGACGAGCTGGCCGGAGCCTGTGATTCGGGTAAGGGAGCTGTCGGAGAGTGGGATTCGTGTGATACCCGACAGGTACGTGAAGAAGCCGGAGGATCGGCCGGTGTGTTTTGAAACGGGGGGAGTCAACATTCCGGTGGTCGATATGGCGGGGCTTTACTCGCCGGAGGAGGCTATTCGCCAGAAGACAGCGGAGATGATCGATGCGGCGTGCCGGGACTGGGGATTCTTCCAGGTGGTGAACCACGGCGTGGACCACGAGGTGATGCGGCGGTGCCGGCAGACGTGGAGAGAGTTCTTCGAGCTTCCACTGGAGGAGAAGCTCAAGTACGCCAACACGCCGTGCACCTACGAGGGATACGGCAGCCGACTTGGCGTCGAGAAAGGCGTGTCCCTCGACTGGAGCGACTACTTCTTTCTTCACTATCTTCCTGTTCGCCTCCGCGATCCCAAAAAGTGGCCCAGCCTCCCGGCCTCATGCAGGGAGGTGCTGGATGAGTACAGCAAACGAGTGGTGGAGCTCTGCCGTAAGCTTTTGATGACGTTATCGGCCAATCTCGGGCTGCCAGAAAATTTCCTCGGCGAAGCCTTCGGAGGAGAGGATGGGTTTAGTGCATGCATGAGAGCAAATTATTACCCAAAATGCCCTCAACCGGATCTCACACTGGGTCTCTCGCCCCACTCAGATCCGGGAGGAATGACACTTCTGTACGCCGACGAGAATCTTCCGGGGCTCCAAGTCCGCCATGCCGGAAAATGGGTAACCGTAAAACCCGCCCCAGACGCCTTCATCGTCAACTTGGGAGATCAAATCCAGGTTCATATCTTTCCCTTTCTGCCTAATCCAATTTCTGTGCCAAAAAGCTAAACCAAACAAACCACACGGTTTGAGTTTCGAGGCTGGGTTACTGAGAAGGCTACTTTGGTAATTCAGTTCATAAGCAACGGGATCTACAAGAGCATTGAGCACAGAGTGGTGGTGAACTCGGAGAAGTCGCGGGTTTCCATGGCGTTTTTCTGCAACCCCCGCGGGGACCTCGTGATCCAGCCGGCGGCGCAACTGGTGACGGCGGACCGGCCGGAGATGTATCTGCCGACGACGTTCGATAACTACCGGCGGTATATTCGGATGAAAGGGCCAAGTGGCAAGATTCAAGTGGACACGCTACTTAGCCCACGTAAATAAATTAATCAATAAATATTAAAATCTAATGTTCCCCCCTATCCTTTTTCCTCCTCAATGTGCTCAAAAGCTGATGTTGATCTGGTAGCATGTACTGTCTTTTATCAACAAATAAGAAAAAAAAACAAAAAATCTAGGTTATTATTATAATAATGATATTTTATATATATCTTTTTATTTTCATTTAAAAAAGTAAAAAAATGAATGGGTGAGTGGTGAAATAATGGCTCGTGACATCCCTAGCCCCGGTCGCTATCTGCCTACGTGGTCCACATTAGCCGAAAAAAGGAAGAAGTTATTTAAATCGGGAGGGAGACGTGTCTAGAACGCAAGAACGTGTTTAATACATTATATAACATAAGGTATCTAACCATAGCAAACACGCCTCCAATCACGAAACCCCCCAATTCAACATGAATTTAAATTATACATACATTTTTTTATTAGAGGATAGTCAATTTATCATATTTAAAGAGTGTTTTGGAAAATTTTTATAACCTATTTCGATTTTTTAGAAGTAAAAATAATTTTGTTTTAAAACAATTTTAATTGTAAAAATATTTTTATCAAAAACATTTTTAAAATTATAAATATAAAAGTTATTTTTAGAAAAATAAGAAGTTTTTTACTTTTACTTTTTATTTATATATTTTAAAAATAAAAATAGTTTTCAAAAAATTTCCAGAACACTGATTTATACTTTTTATTGTTGTTCTTTTATGTTTGTGAATGTTAAGGATGGATATAGGGATTTTTGTACGATTATGGGACTGTTATGTGCATATAATTAATTGAACTGATTGTTTTTTAATTTTAAAAATTCTAATCATAGTAAAATTAGAAATTCATATTTATGATTAACTTTATAAAATATTAAATTTTTGAATACCTGTTTTATTTATCATAGATAGATTAAACTTCAAATAAATATAAATATATTTTTACAATCTTTAAAATAGTTCTATTCACATAATCTTAAAACAAATTGTATTCTAGATAATCTGAAGTACAAATTCAAATTATATAACAAGTCCTACGTATATTTAATCATTTATTAAATTAATGATGATTCAATCGATATTTTAAAAAAAGACTGACCCCGGGTCCACAAGAGGGGTTGGTGGGGGTCATGGCCCCCAAAAGTCAGGGATTTATTTTGTTAATTTTTGATTTTATTTATTGAAGGTTTTGGGTAAAACCGTAAAATGTGGGGATGTGTCCAAATGGGGATTGGGATGGGGATGGGGCGAGGGGGCCTATGAAAGCGGGTTTGTGAAACCATGGGTCAGGTCAGGTGTACATCAAAACCGCAACTTTTGATTGTATTGATGTAAGATGGGGGAGTGGTGCCGTGGTGGACTGGGTTTTTATAAAAGTAACCACACTTCATTTATTTATTACACATTAAACCTAAATCATTATACATAGATTCGGTAATTTTATGATACACTCAAATGACAGTGGCTATTTTTCTAGATTACGCATGTGTGGACATGAAGACCAGAACAGAGGGTTTTTTTGAAAAATACCTACTGTGATTTGAGGGTATGAAAAATATATCTACCATGTGTGTATTTTTTTTGTACGTGATGTGTGTGATATAAATGGAGTTACTAGATACTCTCATCGCCGCCATGTCCGTTTCCGGACAACTGACCCAACCAGCAACCACCCTTTCCCTTTCAGCTTCTCATGTGTTATGGACACCCTGTCTTCCTTCAAACCGCTTCTACACTAAACCCGTGTGCCTTCCTTCCCAACTCTGCACTCGTTCAGCAGTAGAAGACGAGCGCCCGTGGAATGTAATCCCAACTCTCAACTGCCCACCACCACCACGAGGCAACTTTAGTAAATGATGCAATACAATTGCTTCTTTAAAAACTAATGTTCATTCATAGAATATGGAAAGCATGTATAATGGATATACGTTGTTCGTTCACTGTGATAAAGTCGATCATAATAACTAGAGTTGCAGTAACAAATGAATAATTCGTGTTTGATTCGAATAGAATCATTTATTTTTGTTTGTAATATAAATGATTGAATATAAATAAAATTCATATTCAATTACTTATTTAATAAACAAACTCAAAAGAGATTTGTTAAGGGTGGAAATCGGTCTCCGAGTTGGGGCCGATTTTTGGGTTATAAATGCGACCGGAAATATTGTGCCTTGTTATGCTTTTTGGTGATTTGTTCGATATGATCGAAAGAAATAAGGGCATATAGAGGTTTTTATGTGAAAATCGCCGTAAGACGGAAAAAACCATGAAGCTGTTGGAGCTCGTCGGAAAAATTCCTTACTAGATGGAGGTGGTGAAGTAAGATACAGGTTGGGAGACTTAGGGTCGAACTCTTTTTCCTTCGGATCTTATCCTATTTATAGGTGAAGTCGATCTGGCCGAATCCTCACTTCTGCAAGTATTAGTTATTTTTGTGTCTGCTATAAGATCTCGCTTTTCAGATATCGGCCGTCTGCCATAATTTGACTGTTTTTCAGACTGTGTCATATGACCACCAATGTTAAATTTCGAACAAATATCGGTCTGTCGACTGACTCTATCCTATCAGGACTCTTTTTAGCAGCTTTTCAGAAGCCGATTATCTTCAGTCGATTTATACCCCATCAAGATTGGTGTTTCATTGTATTTGATTTGAATCGATTGTAATATTAATATCTTATCAAAATTTAGTATTTTGATGTTAAAATACGAAATTAAAGCAAAGGTGGAAATTGGATTGAGTCTATTTTTTCTAGTAGGAAACCCTAGCAACGGTCCTCCGCCGCTACGGGGGAGAACGGCACTGAGTAGTGGGCCTTGAGTTTGGGCTGATTCTGATTCCTACAAACACCATCAGGATGACGAGCTGGAGATAAGGCCACCATCTCAGCCTTTCAAATCTGGAGTTCACAAGCTTCTCATGGCGATTCTGCTCAAGCCTCAAGCTCCAATCCCCCACCTTGCACCTCCACAACGGAGAAGACAACGGCAGTCACATTCGGCGAGAGTGGAAGCCGCGATAGGACGGAATCTGATCGAATCAGGTGCCGTGAAGCCCATTTTAACGAGGGACGCAGCTTCAGCGATGGAGTCGGAGGGATACAGATTACTGGACGTGAGGCCGGAGTGGGAGAGGGAGAAGGCACGTGTTCCGGGGTCGATGCACGTGCCATTGTTCGTGGAAGACAAGGATAACGGGCCATTGACGCTTCTCAAGAAATGGGTGCATTTTGGGTACATTGGCCTGTGGACTGGGCAGTACTTTACGAGCATCAATCCTCTGTTCATGCGCCAGGTTGAAGATTTGGTTCCCCACAAAGACTCAAAGCTCCTCGTTGCCTGTGGTGATGGGTTAAGGTATGTGCACAGGATCCAGTTTCCCATCTTGGTCGCTGTTCTCAATGCATTTCTGTGCTGAATGAAGGTCCATGAAGGCTGCTGCTGAGCTGCACGAAGGAGGATACAGCAACTTGGGTTGGTTAGTTGGAGGCTTCAACAGGTCAAAAGATGGACATTTTCCAGTAGTTGAAGGTGTGGAAAAGTTGCAGTACGCTTCAGTTGGTGGTGTCTCTTACTATTTCCTGAAATTGCTGCTCATAGTACAAGCGGTTGGGAAGTAAAACTTCCCATCCAATACAAACTGGGTGTTGGCACATTTTCATGTACAAGACTATAAGAGATAATTCCTCAACAAAAGATGTTCATGTGGGAGGAGGATATCCTTCACGTTTGTGTGATTTGGGCAGGGTATGAGCTTGAATGACTTACCGTCACAGAAAAACCTGGGGTTGGTCACACGGTGTATATCCTTCTCACTCTTTTTGTGCTTCGCCGGCATATTGGACAGGCAGCAGAAGTTTCAGCAATCCTGTACATGATCATGTTTGAGTACCAGCTTTTTTCAGATGAGATGACTGAATTGGGAGTTTTACCTTGTTGCACACCCAAAGCAAGCAACGCAATGTCCACATGGAATGAAGAACGAATCTTTACGAGCATCGAAGCAGATTGCACAAAGAGGCAGGTCACGGCGGTCGTCGTTTGCCGAATTTGCACCAGCTTGCGAGTTATCAGGGTGCTGCTCTTCATCATCAGAGAGAGAGTCAGAGGAGGAGCTCCGGCACAAAGAACCTCCATCTTTGTGTGGGAGCAAAGGATTTCGCTCGGCTCCAACTTCTACTGGCTCATCTCTTTGTGCAGATTGGTCTCTACGCCAAAAGCGGTTCAGAAGCAAGTTAATGAGCTGAAGGAGAGCAGTGACTCCACCTACATGTCCAAGAATTTGAAAACTTTAGAGGCGGTTGCATGATTTTCGTTTGTAACTTCCATGAAAATTACCTGCACCAACCAAATATGCAAGCCATCTATGTCCATATGAAATTTTAATGTTCCATCGATCCACCCCATACCCTGCAGATATCAGTGACATCACGCCAGCATACTTTTTACTTGAGTAACATTGAAGTTCATCTGAATTGACAATATGAATCTCACTAGAGGGACTGCTTACAGGCATTCGACCAGGAGTAGTGATAACAACAGAAGTTTGGCCAGACAATAGCAGGTCAAGAGTGCATTCGCTTTCGGTGGGCATACAGTTGTAATATGAATCCTTTGTATTGTGAAGTAAAGCCTTAATACTGGCGTTCAAACACACCTGCCTAACATAAGAATATGAGAAAGTAACCAATGGACCAGGGAATCAACATGATGAAAATAAAGAATACTCAATACTCTGCAGCACTTGCCTGGGCAACTTCATTATTCAAGTTACCCACAGCAACAAAATATGAAGAAGACTCAAAGATATCTTGTTGTCTAGCACCATTTCCTGAGAAGCATGAAGCAAGTTACACGGAAAGGAAAAGCCAGAAACATAGAATGAAGTTATCTTTGTTCAGCCTCACCATGGATTTTATACCAGGCAAAGGTTCCGAATGCATTTGATGGATCCTCAAGCCACATGGCAAGACTTTGGTCCCCTGCAGACATAAATTACAAAACATAGAGTTTCTCAGCAATATTGATCAATCCAGCTTATCCCTCTAACCTCTACATTCTTGCTAATGAAAACCAGCATCAGAATTTTTTAAAATAGCTAACCAATCCGTATAGCATACAGGCAGAAATTGCAGTTTAACGAGTCCCATCCAGGATGGTTTTGCACACCAGTTAAAGGAAAAAAAAAATCATAGGGTAGAACAAACATAAGCAATTCACCTTCTGCAATAGCAAGAACTAGAGAAGACGCATGTAGAGAGTCGACAGAATATGATATATTCAGTTGAGATCCTTTATTCAAGTAGTACCGCCACTCCTGAAAATTTGAAATCGCCCAAAGAAGAACTTTTTACAGGTTATGCCGGCGATAACATCTGCACCTCAAACTTATCACAAAAAGAGCAGTAACCTCCCATTAAACCAGTTACTAAGATCTGTAAAAATTGATGGAATCGGCAAATCAAGAACACTGATCTGATATCCTAAAAGGGGTACTAAATAAAAAACATCTTAAACCCAGATATGATAACATAAGAATGATGCCACAATACTTAATGTTCACCTTGTGGGTGCCTCCTGGAAATGTGACATTGTGAAATTCAGACCACAAAACCAGAACATCAAGAGGTGGAGTTTTGTCGAATCCATACATCACCAAACCTCTGGATGCATCTAACTGTTCAACCTGTTAAAAAACTACTGAACTCAGAGTGCGTTGAAATTGCAAAAAGAACTCCACGCAAACGTGAAAATGCAAACCCCACAACAGGAAATACACCAAGGTTAGGTACCTTTATAGACTCCACCAAGAATCGATTGGGATTAATCAGAATTGATGTATTAGGCCCGAGCTGGAGAATGTTCGAGGAATAGACCCCGAAAGCTAGAGATATAGCAACTGAAAAGTATTGTGGAACAGCATTAGCCAACCTTCTTCTTGAAGAAACTCAAATTTATAAAGTACGAACTTCATCAACAGAGTTCCCAAATATCAAAGGAAATTCTTCTCCAGAAGCATAAACTGAAATCCGCAAAACCGACAAATCCAAAATTTCCCAGAATCTTTCCAACAACGTCAGACATCCTCCATTCACCGTGTAATCCTTGGGAAATTTAATAACAGGATCTCAACGAACAGGCAATATAATCTCATTTACCGAAACATGAGAACGTGAAAGAAACCACAAAGCACGACTTTGCATCATCCCGACCCCCAGAGGAACCTCCCTCCCGCGTTACGTATTCTTCATCATTCGTGCTTCCGAAACGCTCTCCGATGCGTCCAGCTGGAGAAAATCTCGGAAATCTATTCGGGAACGGCCTCGGAGGCGAGTCGAGTACGCTATCCACAGCCGACCCAGACGCCTCACCGAAAGTCCCCGCACCCGAAAATCTGTTCGGGAACGGCCTTGGAGGCGAGTCAACTTCAGTATCCATCGCTGACCAAGACGCCTCGTCGCCGGAGTTCTCCCTAAAATCCGTTGCCCCCTGTAGCCTACAGCCGTATAAACCGGAGACAAACGAAGAACAAAGGCTCCGCCTTTACGGGCTAGAAATCGAATGCTTCTTGAGGAACAAGCCATTGGATGATTAATAAATAATTAATATTCTAATATTAATAAATTATAAATTATTAAATGGAAATTATAATGAACTAAAACATATTTATTAATATCTTTGAGGGCATTATTGTCTATGCACATCACCGCAACGGTTATCCATGCCAACTGTTCTTTGAGGGTATAATCGTCTATTCACATAGACAACAACGGGTGCCTTCACCATTTCCTGCCCGCTCCGAACGCGTCTTGGTAAAAATAGCAGACGACGGGATTCTCAGATCTACTTCTCCGGGTCTCAGATTTGGCTTTCTGAATGAGGCTAAACCCTAGTTTTTGAGAGCATTTTGATCGGAATCAGGGGAGGCGAGGGGGCTTCCCTCATTTTGCTGCCATGGGGGATTTTAATTTGGCGCTGCTCATCGTGGCGATAATTGTTTGCGTCCTAGTTTTCATTTTCAACGTCTACCTTCTTGTCAATTATCAGCATCCGGATGACGTGAATCAGGCTTATTTTCCGAAGTTCGTCGTGGTTTTGGGGCTCTCGATTGCTGCCATCTCGATTCTCATGCTTCCTGCTGATGTGGCTAACCGGCAGGCCTGTCGCAATTCGCTCTACAACGGCGCGTGTAGGCTCACCCTGCCCATGAAGGATTTGTGGCTAGCCGTTTACATTGCCGACGCGGTGCTCGTTTTCTTCGTCATTCCTTTTGCAATGTTTTATTACGAAGGCGACCTGGACAAGTGTGTTCCTTTCTTTAAAAAAGCCTGGTCTTTCTTGCGTTTTTTGGTAGGCTTATCTCGTCTTGAGTTTCTGACCTTTTAATGGGCTTCTAGGAGTGTTATGAAGAGGGTGAGGAGTGCTTTAGCGTGGGTGATTGCGACTGCTGTCGTTTGCGCGCTTATTTTGGGAATTTTGTACGGTAATTAATTTTGCAGTTGCTTTGGTGGTCTCGGTTTCGCGTAGGTTACTTCATCCTATTACTGTACATTTGCTGCAACTATTTTTTATGGCTTGTGTTAAAGGGCTCGTGGGGTATGTGGATTTCACTGTTACGCATCTCTCTTCAACCACTGCGTCCTTTCCACAGTCTTGGGATTTTTCCCGCAGCCAGCCATGCATTGGAAGTGGATCGTTTCAGGTCAATGAAGATTGAGTTTTTCTGTGTAATGTTGTGAGTTCAGCTGACAAATTCTCAACTTGTACGCCCTTGTCCAATTTTCAGTGCTCTGCACATTCTGTTAATGCCTCCGCTGAGACAACATGGACTATGCGCACAACTTTCCCAGAATATGTCGTTGCGTTAGCTACTATTGTTGGATCGGTGCTGTTTACCGTATGCTCTCTCTCTCCCCCCTTTTTGTCACTGTTCCCTGGTGTTAGCATACACAGCAGTTTGCTAAGTAGATACTCCGCATCATCATATGACATTGGAAATCTTTTGTGGAAATATTATATTTCTGGCTTTTAAATTTCAGCCATGTAGCTTTTTTATGGATACAGCATCTATTCTATTCTGAAAACTGATGTTTTTTTCTTTTGTTTGGGGGGGATTCTGCAAGCTGATGTTTTGGTTTCTCAACTCTTTAGATATTTGGGGGTATTGGAATTGCGTCCCTTCCACTGGGACTGATATTTTCATTTGTTCGCCGGCCAAAGGCTGTTATCACTCGATCCCAGTATATCCGGGTATTACTCTCTTTTGTGCTATTCTCTACTGTTAAATCCAAATTTGACCGTGTTTAGGCTTATATCCTTGTATTAATACAGGAAGCCACTGAACTTGGAAAAAAAGCGAAAGAACTAAAAAAAACAGCTGATGCACTTCACCAGGAAGAAAGAAGTGGAAACAAGGGAAGGAAATGGCGTAAAAATGTGAAAGCTGTTGAGAAGGTAGAATTGTAACAATCCCCCTTTTTTCCTTATTAGAATTGCTGTTGCTCCGATCACTTTCTTTGATGTTTTGACAATGAAGTTATTCGATTTCTTGTGTCTTTAGGAACTACTTCTGCTGGAAGACGATGTGAAGGCATTGGAGGAGATGTATCCTCAAGGTGAAAAGGTGATATTGCTGAGCTAATACATCTCGAAAGTTTTATTTTTATATTTAATTTCCTCTGCATTACTATATGGAGCACCAGCTCCCGCATGATTCAGACTGTCCTGGAAGTAGGGTTAGTTGAAACAAAGTAGTAATCACGTTTTTTTTTAACACTTCAGGCTGAGACAACATGGGCTCTTACGGTCCTTGGGTATCTAGCTAAACTGGTGCTAGGAGTTTTGGGGTATGTTCTTTTTCGATTTTTCCATTACCTTGTCAACACAATTCGTGTATGTGAGTTAATGTATCTTCTGTGCAGGTTAATCGTTTCTGTGGCTTGGGTTGCTCATATCATAATATATTTGCTTATCAGTCCTCCTCTTTCTCCATTTCTTAATGAGGTCTTCATCACACTGGATGACGTCTGGGGTAGATGAAATTTCCTTTCATGCTATTATTCACGCATGCTAGAGCTCGAGAATTTCTCATTAACCTGGAAATTCTACCAACATTTTGTTCATTATTTTTTCGGGCATGGTTCTCTCCCAGGCCTTTTGGGAACAGCGGCATTTGCATTCTTCTGCTTCTACTTGTTGATTGCTGTTGTTGCTGGTGCAACAATGCTGGGTCTAAAATTGGTTTTTATCACAATCCATCCTATGAAGTATGCTTTTACTACTTTTGTCTATCATATATCTGAATATAATACCTGATATTGTCAGTGGAGTTTGATGCTTAATGTGCCAGAAGTTTATTCTTGTCTGTAGATGGGGAGCTACACTTATGAACTCGTTTCTTTTCAATGTTGGTCTGATACTTCTGTGCTCAATAAGGTAGCGGTCCTGAACGCATGTGGTTTCAGTGCACGTGTTTTATTATCATGCTTACATAGTCGATTTTCTTTTGTGGTGGTGCAGTGTTATACAGTTTTGTGCTACGGCTTTTGCATATTATTCCCAGGCAACTGCAGCGCAAGAAATATTTGGCCACACTTTGCAGTCCCTCCGTGGAATCAAATATCTATACAGGTCAGCATCTTGTTCTTTTTCTAATGTGTTATTATCATCAGTTCTAGTATTCTGTGTCACTCTGATATCGTCTTTTCAGGTATAATGTCTTCCAAATCGGGTTCGTCATTCTTGCGGGCCTTACGTTTGTGTACTATGCAGCCTTCGTAAGTTTTCTCTCAGTACGCACTTTCTACAATTTTCCCATCGCGACACCATGATCCCACCTCATATTATGGCACAACCGCAGGGATGGAGGAGGAAAAAGATAAGAGGAAGGCTCCAAGTTTCATCTTGAACATACTACCCTCAGCGTACCTAACTGATTCACATTCTGGCTACACGATTTGATTCCTTTTCCTGAGGAAATGCGCACATGGGATTATCAGTTGTATTCGTGCTGTGGGATGTGATGATGGTGCATATTCTTCTCCCCATTCTCCAGTCTGGTGTGTATAACGTCTGACAATGTTGTAAGAGAAGCTTTTGTGTACTTTTCTCGAATGTATGTGCATTGAGTTATGCGTTGTCGGCTTCAGGATTGTTTCTGTTGGTTATTTCATGAGAAGAATATGTGCTGTTGAGTTTTCGGGATTCGCCGGTTGTCCGAAGCATGGAAGGATATGAATGAGGACGAATGGCTCCTTATTTCAGTTTGGTCCGGGTCGGGTTCTGAATCGGTTAGAGCCCGTAACGGTCAAACCCGTTTTTTTCTAAAAAAAGAATGGATATTTCATTGGCACCAAGAGTCAAAAAGAAATATAAAACTAGAAACCTGATAAATGATAAAATCTACGGAACCCAGAAATGAAGCAAGCTGTCAAGAGATGGCTGCTCCTCTGATAGCCCCTCACAGGTTCTTCGTCTTGGATTGGAGGTTGAATGAAACTCCCTCCAGATGTAACGGTTTTCAGGTCTTTTGTAAACCCCAGTTGCCGGGAGCTGAGAATTCTGTGCCTTCTGGGTAGGAGCATTTTGCTACTGTAAGTAAGATCATAAACTTGAAACGATTGGGCTGTGTATAAGATTTGTTGGTTGATGAAGGGGGCCTGCTGGTGAGCATCCGATTTTGATCGAGAGGTACAGCGACGGTAGTTCCAAAAGGTGATTCATTTGGCTAGTTCTCGTTTGTGCTGGCGTATACGTTTGGGTGGAGTTTAATGTATTTGGATTTTGTGAATATGGAACAGGTATATTGTGGAAAATGATTGGAAAATTAGAACAATTTTGGAAGATCATTCGGGAGGAAGAGGTGTGTCCAGAGAATCGCCCAATTTGAAAGCTTTTGCAGGATTTTCATGGCTCCCGAGGAATGTTAGAGATTTTATTCTTCCCGCTGGCTTTCCAGGTAGAATTTATTCTGTTATTTACTTGTTGAGTTATAAATGGACTTGTTGGATTGGTTAAAACTACTGGGTTGTTCAAATTTTGATACCGAAATGCAGATTCAGTTTCTGATGATTACTTGGTGTACATGTTGCTTCAGTTCCCAACTAATGTTACAGGGTGGATATGCCACACCCTGGTCACTTCAAGTCTATTACAGGCCAGTGGCATATCTAGAAACTACACACTTTATTTAATTGTTCGAGCTAAAGCTCGGATCTTCACCCATCTCCACGAAAAAGTAATAAAATTCTCCATTTCAAATAGGCTGTTGGAGTAAGTTCAATATCAGGAGCTAAAGTTGCAGCTTCTGCTGCAGCCATCAGGTAATAAACACACTTGATTCAATCCTTGCGTTATGTGTTCTGTTCAAAGGCTTTCAGGGGTTCTTTGTGAATATTTTGATTTGTTAGCTTTCCTCTCTCCCAAACCAGTCAAACAGCTCTTGTGATAAACGGTGGCAATGGGCAAGCTAAAATTGGATGGGTAACATTTGATTTTTTTTTTTCTTTTACTCCTGGCAGATGGGTGTCCAAGGATGGCATTGGTGCACTTGGGCGCTTACTTATTGGTTGGGAGCCTTTTTATAAGTTGCAAGCGGACCCATGTTAATCTTGGAAAAATAAGCTGTTTATTTAATTTCAGGTGGAAGATTCGGCAGTGTATTTGATGATGATCCTAAACAGTGGCGGTTGTATGCAGACTTCATTGGCAGTGCTGGAAGGTTTGATTTATGTGCTCAAGTCTGTCATATGAGCTCCTGACTTACGTGAAAGTGATATTCCATTGCAGCATCTTTGATCTCACCACCCCACTATATCCTGCATATTTCTTGCCGTTGGCATCATTGGGAAATCTAGCCAAGGTTAGTAAAAGGGTTTAAAGAATTCATGTACTTGTATATTGTAAGTTTTTGGACTTCTGCATATCGAATATTATGCTTATGCAGGCTGTTGGGAGAGGCCTACGTGATCCTTCTTTTCGTGTTATACAAAACCATTTTGCAACTTCTGGAAACTTGGGGGATGTGTCAGCTAAGGTAGATCCTGATTTCTCTGCTAAAATAAAAATTCAATGCGGTTGTAAGCTTTGTAATTCATGCTTTTTTATGTCAATCACCGGTGAAGCTTTCTGAACATTGTCAGGAAGAAGTATGGGAAGTTGCTGCTGAGCTTGTCGGACTTGCACTGGGCATATTCATTCTTGTAAATTCAAAACTTGACTTCAGAAGTTTCATATTTTTCACATTTATGTCAGTTAAGTGCAATTATTTTTGATATCTAGATCAAAATTGCAATTTAGGATACACCTGGTATTTCATCTTCCTATCCGCTGTTGGCTTCAACATGGCTTAGCGTGCGCCTGTATCATCTCTGGTTTCGCTATCTTTCACTCTCAGTTCTACAATTCAACACGGTAAGAGACTTTTTGGGTTCATTTTTCGAGACTTAATCTGTGCGTCAGACTTAGTTCTTCCTAGAAATACACATAATCTTAGATTAAGATGTTCTTAAAATGGTATCGGCCTATTCAGGTTCTGTAAAGCTCTCAATAAGTCTACATGAACCAAATACCTTCATACGCATACCTATCCATTTTCCTTACAGATCAATCTCAAGCGTGCCCGGATCCTTGTGAATGCACATATCACACACCAAACGATGCCTGGTATGATTAAGCTCTTTTTTGCTATGCTTTCAGGTGTCATTTTGTTGGCGTAATGAAGCTTCTCTTCTCAGGAATTCAAGATTGTAACAGGATGGAAAATATCTTGGTATGGGAAAGGTTTCTTAAGCCGAAGATTACTTTTGGTGTGCCCCTAGAGGAGATGCTTACTGTCAAGAACAGTGGCTCTTTGGTATGTTTCATAAACAGTCGCAATTTACTTCTCATACAGAGAGTCCAGAACCCACAACGTCGAACAAAGAGTTGTTATCTTGGACTGTTTTTGTGCCTGCACTGAATCCTAGAGCAATAAGAAAATTGGATTTAACTTCACCACACTTACAAACAGGTGAGGATGCTTGTTAAACTCTATGCAGATGAGAAATATTTCCTGATGGTGAATCAGTCACAAACCGAAATTGAGGTCCTTGTTTCCTTCAAGGTACTCACACATCTCTCCACATTTGCTGACAGTTATTTTTGAATCGGTGGTTATATACTACAATTCAATAGGACGGAGCCACAAGCTTCTCCATGTTGCGAAGCGTTTGGCAGGCCTACTGGCTCCACCACCACTGGATGGTATCCCAGAACTTCACAGACCCACTTCAGGAAAGCTTGACACAATTGAAGAAAAACTTTGATCCCTTTTTGTCACAAGTAGAAGAGGCTGGATGGAAGGTAGATCAAATCTTTCTGAAGGTCCCAAAAGAAAGTTCATTCCAAGAAGAACATGTCATTAGCTGAGTGTGGTAGGAATCCTATGCGGGGCATGTAGATTTTCAGAGTCATCTACTGAAAACAAGGGTACTTCAGGATAAAAAAGTTTCAAACTTGCTTTCACTGTTTTACAAGCATGGTAATCATTCCATTCTGCATTGCAATCGGTAATGGAGCCCACATCACGAACCAATGAAATTGCTGATCTATGTCCACAGGTGTGAGGCCACCAGCAGGTTAGTTTTGTCTTTCTTTTTCAGGCTTTTACCTTTAAAATACACGCAAAAGCAATTTTTTTTACAACAAAGACAAAGGGGAAAGAAAGAATCCTATGGTTTGAAAATTCAAGGCGCTACTAATGAATAAATGCGGCCAGATCAGAGCAGACCCACAGCCATGATTTCAAGTTTGTAATCTCCATTCCTCACACCTGCATTGCATTACCTTGTCTTTGTGATTCAAATCTCTTCAGCTGTTTCTTTCACAAACACCCAATTCTCTGCTGTGGATCGTCTCTAAATCAGCTACTTGTCTCTGAAAACGAAAGCCAAATATTGTATGCTGCTCTTCTCCTCATCTACTCATTACATTTCTTTTTCTCATTACAAGGTCTAAACTTTTGTTGGTAACTCTGCTTGATCTTGATCTTGATCTTTGTGGTGTGCAAATGCTGACATCTTCTTTGCAGCTTAGAGAAGGGGGAATGGCGAGGGGAGGTGATGGGAGTTTGGAGATGCTTCTGGAGGAGAATGGAGAAGGCAGTAAACCAGAGAGCTTGTTGAAGGTGATGAAGCAGAATGATGATGAGACTGAGAATTCTGATGGATTCCTGAATCTGGAGGCAGGGCATGAATGGTGATTTTTCATTTTCTTGGGGGCTTATATGCAAATAGTTGTCTTCTCTTGTCACAAAAGAACCGTTGTTTAATTTTGTGATTTGCTGTAAAAGTTGCGTTTGAATCCTTAGGGATCTGGGCGGCGACGACGACGCTTCTTGCTCACTCAACGGATCTGCTTCTCCCTCTTTGCAGCCCGTTACGCCGCCGACATCCGACTCCTCCGCCACAGCTATCCGGAAAACAGTTTCTTCATGGCGAAAAACAGTAAAACCTGGGAAAAGCATTCCGCCCCCTGCTTCCATTCCTGATTCACGTCCATCTTCTTCTGCTAAGTCAAGGGGGGCACCCGTCAAATGCCATTCGTCCAGAGCCATCGTTGTGGCGGCTCGGAAAACGCTAACTCCAACGAGTAATCGTGCTGCGTCATCTTCCCTCGATCGTTCTTCATCATTGAGAAAACCAGCTTCCCCTGAGACAAACCTCCGCCCTGCATCAGCATCAAGAGGAAGGCCGAATTCAGGGAAAGTAAACCCGAGGCAGCAGTCGTGCTCACCTTCCCGATTGCGCAACAATTACCGGAAACCGGGAAACATGGTGGCGTCACGAAGTAAAGGGTGCAATTCTGGCAGTGGAGATGAAGTTAACCCTGTTTTAATTGGGACCAAAATGGTGGAAAGAGTAGTGAATATGAGAAAATTGGCTCCACCGAAAGAAGAACAACGCCAACCTCGGGATCATGACAAGAAACCTTCCAAAGGGAATTCTGGTTTTGGGAGATCGTTTTCGCAGAAATCCTTAGAAATGGCCATCAGACATATGGTATCCTGTTGTACTCTGTTCTTTGATTTCCTTAAAAAAATGTTCTTGGCATGACTCGCTGTCTGTGTTCAGGATATTCGAAGAAGCATTCCCGATGACTTCGCAAGAACTGCGGGAGCCTCACACGCCGGCAGAACCCAGTCTAAGTTCAGCGGTATGCAAGTCCATAGCCAGAAAAAGTGAGTGAAGGGGATTGGGAAGAAAACGATTGTAACGTTGTGTTATTTGAAAAACAGCACTTCTGAAACTTGTTTTGTGGTCTGAGCTAAACAAAACTCAAGCTCTGCTTCTATACGAGAATTTGGTAAGGGGCTTATGACACGATTGTCTGATCTTATCACGAACCTTAAAATTGAATCCATTTCTTCCCTCCTAAAATTTGTTGTCATCTGCCATTGCTTGGCGCTTGTGAACCATTTTCAAAGACTCCATGCGCTTTGTTGGCATGTGCTGTAATCGTTGAAACTTTCAACGGTTGACGGTTTTATGATTGTCTAACTCTTGGCTGAGTTGGACAAACGCCTATACGCCCACTTTTTAAAGTTTGGATAAATGAATATCTCATGTGGTTGATTGCCTTGCAGCTTCCGGTATCGCGCTTATGGCATGGTTGATTGCCTTGCAGCTTCCATGTGGATGATACGCCTTGTTGAGTCAGGAAACTTGTCGCTGTTTTCTCACACACCCACACGCTCAAGAAATAGCTTTGCTTCCTCCTCAACTTTCATTTGCCTGATAAGGGGCTGATTGATAGCCAAGCTCTGAGATCAGATTGTGGGTGTTTTTTTATTTTGAACTTTCAGCGGTTCTCTTTTTGTCAGTGATCTTACAGGATTTGACACCTGGGAGTGGGTCTTCTGGTGCACTTGGGAGCAAAAGAAGAAGCAAAAATGGCGGCAGTCGTAAGAGTAATGGGTGAGTTTTCCGGTAGCATAACGAATGCTTTCTCCTGATATTTGTAGCTTGAATTGCATACAACCTAAGAATTTAACCGGATCTGCAGTGCTGTTATGGGTGGACATTCTGGCTATTTACGCTATGTTTGTGATGATGGCATACTTGACGAAAGTTTGGGATCTCAGTTTCACTGATGCAACACTGGTGGTGAACGTCTTTTGGGGAGCGGTTTTCATAGCCCCGCTGTTCCTCACACACCTCGTCGACACGTTGATGGGAAATTATTCGATGCTTTTGATCTCCAGCTTAGCTTATGCTGTTGTATGCTTCTCATCCTTTCGTTTCCCCGTCAATTCTGCAGTGCTCTCTACCTCTAGCTTGATGTGTTCGATTTGATTGCATTCCAGGGGTTGGGGCTTCTTGCAATGTCAACCCCGCCGGTGACGGGAAACTGCAAAGAGTACAAGCCCGAATGCATCAGCGACGCCCAGAAGAGACTTTTCTATGCAGCTTTGTCTTTGACTGCATTTGGGATGGCCGGCCATTTTGCATCTTTGAAGACATTCCTGGACGAACAGATGATCGGAGAAGAGGATAGCATCAGATTCTGTATCGGCATCGTTGCCGTCTTCTTTGTCAGTTTGGCTGCAATTATAGCGATACCGTACATAAAGCCTTGGTCTGTTCGTTTTGCGATCCCAGCCATCTGCACTCTGGTTGCAACTCTTCTGTTCATGAGCGGCTCATGTTCCTACAACTACGTTGGGCCTCAGGGCAGTCCCCTGACCGTGTTTGTTCGTGTGTTTGTAGCTGCTACATTGAAAATGTTTTGCAGACTTACTACAGATCCCAATCAACTGTATGAAGTCCGGAATGGGGAAGATGAGCTGATTCCCAACACTCGAAGCCTGAGGTTCGTTCGTGCCTCTCTCTGTCGTGATCTTGCTCTCTTTCACCAGCAACTGAGTTGCAGAACTCTTGCTTCAGATGCTTGGATAAGGCCGCAGTTATATTAACCTCGAGACGTCAAGAGAATCAGGAGAGGAACAGATGGACGCTGTGCAGAGTCACTGAAGTGGAGGAAACCAAAACCATCATACGCATGATTCCTGTCTGGATGACCTTCATCTTATGCGGCATCGTCTCCGCCATCGGACTGACGTTCTTCGTCCAGCAACTGGAGCATCTGAACCGCAAAGTTGGCAAGCTAACGGTGCCCACGGTAGTCCTTCTAGGGTTCTACGCGCAAGCCCAGAATACGGGTGAGCAACTCTACAAAAAGCTTGCAAAATCAGACAACGAAGGTGGATCTTGGAAGTTGGCCCCTCCAATCGCCATCTCAATTTCGATGATCCTGGCTGTTCTTTGCTGCATCACAGCCGCTAAAGTGGAGGAAAGGCGGCTGGGAGTCGTGGAAAGGCATGGTTTAGTCGACAAGCCGGATGCAAGAGTGCCCATGACCATGTTCTGGCTGCTCCCACAGTTTCTCCTCCTCGGTGCATTCAACGGCCTCTTCAAATCCTCCGCCGAAGGCTTCTTCATCGATCAATCCCCTAAATCGACAGGGAGATACATTCCATGGTTTGTAACTGGTGTCTTGGGGATCGGAACGCTCGGCAGCAGTCTGTGCGTTTATGTGGTCGGGAAACTGAGTGAACGAGGTGGGAGAAGGAACTGGTTCCAGCATCACCTCAACGCAAGCAGGGTGGATAAGTACTTCTGGACCCTGGCTTGGCTGATCGCCGTGAATCTCGTCGTTTTCATCGTGGTGGCGAAACTTTTTCCGGTGCAACGAATCTCGGATCGAAGAAGAAGCAATGGAGTTTGGCGGGATGGAAGAGCCGTACCAGGATGAGAACCGCCGATGCTGCTGCTGCTGCTGATACTGAAGAAGACGAAGCGATGGAGTCATCCGTACACCGGTTGTTTGCAGGGGGAGTATGACTCCCGAACACAATGGAAAGTAAATTACATAAAAAAACCCCAAAATTTAATACTTTGTTAAAATTAATCATCAATTTGTAATATACATGATGCCCACTGTATAATTTATTTCATAAATTTCGTATATCAATCATAATTAATTTTTAAAATTTGATGTATGTAGTATTGGTCTTTTACGATTCATAATATTCAAAAATTAATTGAAAGTTAATTTTTTTTCAAATTTTTAAATAATTGAAAATTAATAATATCCATTATCTCAAATAATAGATATTAAATTATTAGAAATCAATTTTGCACTGTATAAAACTAATGAATATCAGTTTTGCTAATGTTTAAAATAGTGTATACAATATTAAAACATTAAGATCATTTCTATAATTTTCACAAATATTGGAAATCAATAATATTATATATATATATATATATACATTTAAGGAACTTCAAGTGAACTAAACATTTATGTCCCAACCTATCCGAGTGGTCAATCTAGAGCGAGCCTTCTTCACTCCCTTTGAATTTTAAAGTTGCTTTGCCCACAGTCGCCAACCAAGAATCCAATGCATTTACATTTACATCATTTTTATAAACAAATAGTATAAAATTAAAAATTAATTATTTAAATTTTTAATTTTTAATTTTTTAATAAAAATTATTGAAGCTAATTCAAAAAAACCAATAATTTTCATTAAAACGAGTCTAGATCTATATTCAATATCAAATTTTAAAACAGTATTTTTCTATAGATACAACGTTTAAACTTTTGTTGGTAACTCTGCTTGATCTTGATCTTTGTGGTGTGCAAATGCAAGCATCTTCTTTGCAGCTTAGGGAAGGGGGAATGGCGAGGGGAGGTGATGGGAGTTTGGAGATGCGTCTGGGGAGAGTGAAGAAGGCAGAAAACCAGAGAGCTTGTTGAAGGTGATGAAGCAGAATGATGATGAGACTGAGAATATTGAGGGATTCCTGAATCTGGAGGCAGGGCATGAATGGTGAGTTTTCATTTTCTTGGGGGTTTATATGCAAATAGTTGTCTTCTCTTGTCACAAAAGAACCGTTGTTTGATTTTGTGGCTTGCTGTAAAAGTTGCGTTTGAATCCTTAGGGATCTGGGCGGTGACGACGACGCTTCTTGCTCACTCAACGGATCGGCTTCTCCCTCTTTGCAGCCCGTTACGCCGCCGACATCCGATGAAAGGATTTGAGATGTTTGAGGGTTGATCACTTGCGCAGCAGAAATTGTTGAGAGAATTTCTTTAAAAAGGATGTTGAAAAACCTCTTTGTATGTTTTTTGTTCCTTTATGTTACATGAATTTATAGACGGAGAAGATAGTTGACCGTTGGGTATGTCAGGGCTTGTCTTCCGACCGTTGCTCTGTGTCATTAACACGGTAGCTGTTCTCGGTGCTTCGTTGTACAGCTGCTTTGCGTGCCTTCGTGGGCTTGTAGGATTTTGACTCCTGAGTATTCCTGCTGGACCTTAAGACTCGAAGGTTTAGGCCCAACAATAATGAGTCCACTTTCCCAATCTGATCGAGGGCTGTTTTTCCTGAGATCAGTGGAGATGGTGAGAAGTCCTTTTTCGTCGATTGCTCCTCTTTGATTCTTCATTCCCTCATCAATCACCAACATCCGACTCCTCCGCCACAGCTATCCGGAAAACAGTTTCTTCATGGCGAAAAACAGTAAAACCTGGGAAAAGCATTCCGCCTCCTGCTTCCATTCCCGATTCACGTCCATCTTCTTCTGCTAAGTCAAGGGGGGCGCCGTCAAATGCCATTCATCCAGAGCCGTCATTGTGGCGGCTCAGAAAACGCTAACTCCATCGAGTAATCGTGCTGCGTCATCTTCCCTCGATCGTTATTCATCATTGAGAAAACCAGCGCCCTGCATCAGCATCAAGAGGAAGGCCGAATTCAGGGAATGTAAACCCGAGGCGGCAGTCGTGCTCACCTTCCCGATTGCGGAACGACTACCAGAAACCGGGAAACATGGTGGGGTCACGAAGTAAAGGGTGCAATTCTGGCAGTGGAGATGAAGTTAACTCTGTTTTGATTGCCAAAATGGTGGAAAGAGTATTGAATATGAGGAAATTTTCTCCACCGTATGTAGAACAGCGCCAACCTCTGGATCATGACAAGAAACCTTCCAAAGGGAATTCTGGTTTTGGGAGATCGTTTTCGCGGAAATCCTTAGAAATGGCCATCAGACATATGGTACTCTGTTCTTTGATTTCCTTAAAAAAAATGTTCTTGGCATGAATCCCTGTCTGTGTTCAGGATATTCGAAGAAGCATTCCCGATGACTTAGCAAGAACTGTGGGAGCCTCACACGCCAGCAGAACCCAGTCTAGGTTCAGCCGTACAAGTCCATAGCCAGAAAAAGTGAGTGGAGGAAATTGGGAAGAAAATAATTGTACCGTTGCGTTATTCGAAAAACAGCACTTCTGAAACTTGTTTTGTGGTCTGAGCTAAACAAAACTCAAGCTTTGCTTCTATACGAGAATTTGGTAAGGGGCTTATGACACGATTGTCTGATCTTATCAGGAACCTTAAAGTTGAATCCATTTCTCCCCTCCTAAAATTTGTTGTCATCTGCCATTGGTTGGCGCTTGTGAACCATTTTCAACGATTACATGCGCGTTGTTGGTAAGTGCTGTAATCGTTGAAACTTTCAACGGTTGACGGTTTTATGATTGTCAACTCTTGCCTGAGTCGGACAAACGCCTATACGCCTACTTTTTAAAGTTTGGATAAATAATATCCCACGTGGTTGATTGCCTTGCAGCTTCCGGTACCGCGCTTATGGCATCGGTAAACTCTTTTGGGCGAAGAGACTGCACTGTGTTTGGCATCTTATGTTACTGGTCTTTGATTTACGCAGGCGATGATACGCCTTGTTGAATCAGGGGAAACTTGACGCTATTTTCTCACACGCCCACACGCTCGTTTCCTGGTGTATATTATATACACAGCAACCCCCTCTTTCCTACCCAAAAGAAGAAGCTTTGCTTCCTCCTCAACTTTCATTTGCCTGATAAGGGGCTGATTGATAGCCAAGCTCTGAGATCAGATTGTGGGTGTTCTTTTCTTTTGAACTTTCAGGGGTTCTCTTTTAGTCAGTGACCTTACAGAGTTGACACCTGGGGGTGGAGTTTCTGGTGCACTTGGGAGAAAAAGAAGAAGCAAAAATGGCGGCAGTCGGAAGAGTAATGGGTGAGTTTGCCGGTAGCATAACGAATGGTTTCTCCTTATGTTTGCTGCTTGTATTGCATAAAAACTAAGAATTTAACCGGATCTGCAGTGCTGTTATGGGTGGACATTCTGGCTATGTACGCTATGTATGTGATGATGGCCTACTTGACGGATGTTTGGGATCTCAGTTTCACTGATGCAACACTCATGGTGAACGTCTTCTGGGGAGCGGTTTTCATAGCCCCCCTGTTCCTCACGCACCTCGTCGACACGTTGATGGGAAATTATTCGATGCTTTTGATCTCCAGTTTAGCTTATGCTGTTGTATGGTTCTCATCCTTTCGTTTCCCCATCAGTTCTACACTGCTCTCTGCCTCTAGCTTGATGTGTTCGATTTGATTGCATTCCAGGGGTTGGGTCTTCTTGCAATGTCAACCCCGCCGGTGATGGGAAACTGCAAAGAGTACAAGCCCGAATGCATCAGCGACGCCCAGAGGAGACTTTTCTATGCAGCTTTGTCTTTGACTGCATTTGGGATGGCCGGCCATTTTGCAACTTTCAATGCATTCATGGCCGAACAGATGGCTGGAGAAGAAGATAACATGAGTGAAGGCACTGCCTGCAGATTCTGTATCGGCATGCTTTCCGTCTTCTTTGTCAGTTTCGCTGCAATTATAGCTATACCGTACATAAGGCCCTGGTCTGTTCGTTTTGCGATCCCAGCCATCTGCACTCTGGTTGCAGCTCTTCTGTTCATGAGCGGCTCATGTTCCTACAACTACGTTGGGCCTCAGGGAAGTCCCCTGACCGTGTTTGTTCGTGTGTTTGTAGCTGCTACATCGAAAATGTTTTGCAGAATTCCTACAGATCCCAATCAACTGTATGAAGTCCGGATCGGGGAAGATGAGCTGATTTCCCACACTCGAAGCCTGAGGTTCATGCCTCTCTCTCTGTTGTAATCTAGCTCTTTTTCTAGCTACTGAGTTGCAGAACTCTTGTTTCAGATGCTTGGATAAGGCAGCTGTTATAGTAACCTCGAGACCTCAAGAGGAGCAGGAGAGGAACAGATGGACGATGTGCAGAGTCACTGAAGTGGAGGAAACCAAAACCATCATACGAATGATTCCTGTCTGGATGACCTTCATCTTATGCGGCGTCGTCTCCGCCATCGGACTGACGTTCTTCGTCCAGCAACTGGAGCATCTGAACCGCAAAGTTGGCAAGCTAACGGTGCCCACGGTAGTCCTTCTAGGGTTCTACGAACAAGCTCAGAACACGGGTGGGCAACTCTACAAAGAGCTTGCACAGTCACTCAACGGGGGTTTGAGGAAGTTGGCCCCTCCAATCGGCATCTCATTTTCGATGATCCTGGCTGTTCTTTGCTGCATCACAGCCGCTAAAGTGGAGGAAAGGCGGCTGGGAGTCGTGGAAAGGCATGGTTTAGTCGACAAGCCGGATGCAAGAGTGCCCATGACCATGTTCTGGCTGCTCCCACAGTTTCTCCTCCTCGGTGCATTCGACGGCCTTTTCAAATCCGCCGCCGTTGAGTTCTTCATCGACCAATCCCCTCAATCGACAGGGAAATACATTCCATGGTTTATAAATGCTGTCTGGGGGATCGGAACGCTCGGCAGCAGTCTGTGCGTTTATGTGGTCGGGAAACTGAGCGAACGAGGTGGGAGAAGGAACTGGTTCCAGCATGACATCAACGCGAGCAGGGTGGATAAGTATTTCTGGACCCTGGCTTGGCTGATCGCCGTGAATCTCGTCGTTTTCATCGTGGTGGCGTTACTTTTCCGGTACAACGAATCTCGGATCGAAGAAGACGAAGAAATGGAGTTTGACGGGATGGAAGAGCCGTACCAGGATGAGAACCCTCGATGCTGCTGCTGCTGATACTGATCAAGAGTCATCCGTACACCGGTGGCCTGCAGGGGGAAGATGACGACTCCTCATCACAATGGAAAGTAAATTACATCAATAAAATCCCAAAATTTAATACTTTGTTAAAAGTTAATGATCAATTTTTAATATAAATTATGTAATTTATTCCCACTGTATAACTTATTTCCAAAATTTCGTACATCAATCATAATTAATTTTTAAAATTTGATGTATAAAATTTTGGTTTTTCCCAATTCAAAATAAGTTTCATACGATTCAAAAATTAGACATGATTAATTGAATATTAGTTTTTAAATAATTGAAAATGAATAGTATCAATTATTTCAAATAATAGATACTAAATAATTAGAAATCAATTTTGCAGTGTATAAAAATAATGAAAATCAATTTTATTAATGTTTTAAAATAGTGTATATAACATTAAGATCACTTTTATAATTTTCAAAAATAATGAAAATCAATAATATATATATATAGATTGTTTGTGCATTTTAACGGGTTTCAAGAAAACTAAACATTTATGTCCCAACCTATCCAAGTGGTCCATCTGGCTGAAGATAATTGGTTAAGGCATCGGTGGTCAATCTAGAGGCAAGCCTTCTCACTCCCTTTGAATTTTAAAGTTGCTTTGCCCACAGTCGCCAACCAAAGAATCCAATGCATTTACATTTACATTATATTTTATAAAAAAATATTATATATGTAAAATTAATTATTTAAAATTTATCCTTCTTACTTGATCGCTAATCCATCAAAAGTTCTTGTGAGACAATCTGACTCACTCAGATGATTTTGAAATCTAGCCATCTATAATTGAATCAATAGTCAACCCTATGGTAGCATTATTGAAATTATGCAACAAATAGATCAAGAGATCAAATACGTGAAATCTAGGTACAAAATAAATGTATATCATATTACAAAAGATTAAGTTAATTTAATTATCAATAATTTATGATTTTTTATATATTTTACTATTTTAATTCCAAATATTGATATGAAATTATTTATTGTAATAAATATAATTAAACAAGTTACTGGTTCTGACACCCACTAGTCAAATTGGAGTTACCTGAACAGTGTCCTTGACGCACTCCTGTTGATTTCCACGTGTTCTCCACGATGCGTTGGTGTTGGAATTTATCACTCCTCACTGTTGATGATGCGACACAAGGAGACCGGTGTCCTCGACATCGTCCCCACAATTGAATGAAGGGAGAAGCATGTCTGTTCTTTCTTATTTTGAACAACCCATTTTTCACAATCCTATTCTTTTTTATATAAAATAATTGCCAAGGTGTGACACAATGAGATAAACACGAAAAATATATGGAATCAATTATAATTGATATTTCGTCGTTTCCGATTCTATGTTTGATCATGTCACAACATATAGTCGTGGATATGTTGGGTGATGTATCACTTCAGGGTGATGTATATTATTAATCATATCATTAATAATAGGGAAGAAGAAAATCGATCGATTCATTTATATGTATATTATTTAATGGGATCATATGAATGAATTATTTGGATGATTTGAAATTATGAGCACGGCAGAGCATGTGGCTATGATTGAACTCATAATGTCAGACCTCTATACTATTTGAAATGGGTTTGTTTTTTAATAAATGAAGAGAATAGATCTAATTCAAATATTATTTAATTTGTAAAATTCATTTAAAAATAAAAAGGCAGAAGAATAAGGTGACTCTATTTATGATTCTAAGGGTGTGATCCAAGATTTAACATGGTATAGATGGGGAAGAATGTAAAATTAAGGGTCTTATTATGATATCTTACATTAGTTATGTATGAGGAAATAGACATAATTCAATAAAAAAAAAAAAATTCTTATAATTTTGTATAAAGTATTTTTTCTTAAAAGAAAAAATGTAAAACAATGAAGTTAGAATATTCTAAATGTACAATATCATATAATAAGAACATAAATCTTTATTACATTTGATAAACTCACATCCTAACAAATGATATTTTATTTTATTTTATGATTTTAGATATAATTAGCAAACACAATTACTTTAAAACATAGATCTACACACTTACGTACGCATACAATTGCCTTATTCAATTACTCAACACAATCATTTTTATTTTTTTCTATTATATTTGATTATTATATATATATACTTACGTACAGAAAATTTTCAATTTTATTTCCTCAACTATTTTATTTTATTTTTAATGCGACCATTAATTTATGAGGACATGCACCTTTTGACGTCACTTTTTACACCGTAAAAGCCTTCAATTTAGAGCAAATTGCCATTTTTTTTATTGTTTTTTAAGCAGACCCGTTTTCTTCTTCACTTGGCGGTCACCTGTTTGAGGATCTTTCTCCATGTAATTCTTGAAGATAAGAGATTGGGTGGAATCAATAAAAGGTGGGATGGATAGCACGATGAAGGGAAAGCAAATTGGTGGGATTTTAAAGCAGAGATGAAAATCCGAGTACATCACTGATGATATCTTGTTGATTTCCATTCCTAAAGATGCAAAACCCAGAAAAAGAAAAGAAGCTGTTGATAGCACTACAAGGGCTGTAAGACGAGGGGGTTTGAATGCTCTTTTTGTGTGATTCTGCACAATAAATCGAGTTCATGTTCCGGGTGTGGCATTCATGGGGAATACATTGCCGGGTGCTGTCCTAAACCAGCATCCGAATCAAGCTCAAGATTCATACTGAATTCTGTAGAAGAATGCGGATGAAGATGATTTGTCATTTTCCCCTTGGAATCGTCGGATGCTGTGGTCGTCGTCTTCTCCGGTGCCTTTGGCTCTTCGATACTCACCATGGTTATGTCGTGAATACTGGATCTCTTCTTGTCTTTCCCACCTGCAACTTGCCTAATAAAGTACTTCTGAGCATGACTGGCAACCTGAGTGGGAGTCCTCGTGGTCACGAAATTACGAGATATGTTTCGCCAATCCCCTTTTCCATATTTCCGCAATCCAAGCAAGAATTGCCTGCAAAGTCAGCCAATTTGAATGCAAAAGCACAGGAATTGGTTCCCGGAAAAATCCCTCAGTACCTGTGTTCTTCTTCAGTCCAGGGTACTCCCTTCTTCCTCTCGTGTTCACTGCACCTGGAAGAGGGCTTCCGCTGTTTCAACCCACCCTTCTCGCTGACCCACTCCAGTGTAAAGGAATTGTTGATGTACCCCGGAATCGGAATCGCCCCGGATTCGATATCAGTGATATCTTCCACAAGTTCCCTGTAATGGTTGATGACATCGTGCACGGTTTTCCCCGGAGTCATCGAAGCCACATTGTACCAGCGATCAGGGGTGTCCTTGTCGTACAATGCGAGGGCGTTTTCGAACCGCTTGTTCTCCTCCGGAGTCCATTTGGAGAACCTGCTGCTCTGGTCGAAGAAGAGCCAGTTGGAAGAAGAAGCAGAAGAAGAGGAGTGATGGGCGGAGGGTGCAGAGGGGACAACTCCCACCCCTCTGTTCATTGGAATCACAAGAAAAGGGAATTCTGAGGGGAATCTGTGAAGAAAACCAGCAACAGCAAAAGGCTAACCAGAACTATTAACGGGAGAGAAGACAGATATCTATCTACGGTGCAGGAAAGCAGAAGCTAAGGGTGTCAGTCAGACAGCATAATGGTGGAACCTAAGTTGGCTTCTCGGCTCTCCAAAAGCTACTCAATGAAAAAAAAGGGAAAGAAGAATCTTTGCCTCAACACTTTGAGTTGAAGTGATGGAAATCTTTGTCCCCTGCCTTCACTCTCTCTAACTACTAACTTCTCACTTGGGAAAACAAAGGATGTTGGAGTGGGCAAAACCGTAAATACACATCATAGGGTGTGGGGACAGCCCCGGTATTATTTTAGTTTCCCTTAGGGGTAGATCCGTACTTTCACTTTACGATTGTGCGGCAGCTGCTTCGCCAATTGCTATGAGCCGTCCACGTTGTAGTTGGATGGCATCTGTCGTCGTTGTCGGCCAATTGTTGGTTGCTTAATTTTTCTTTTTTTATAACAAAAATTAATATGAATTTATTATTCATTTCTAATGATTAGATTAAACACCGAGAATAAGCTCTAATGACATTAAAGCGGCATAACAAACGTGGACGCAACCTCAACTTGTAGACTGCCGACAGGTGACCGGTAACTATATACTAGATTATGGATGTAAGAATAAATTTATTTAAATAAATAAATCACCATAATTTTGTATGTCTTATTATAATTTTTTAACGTAAAACGTAATTTTTCTCTTATTATAATAAGGTAAAAACATAAAATCATGAAAATTATATGTTCAATACGTACACTACAATATAAGGAGAACATGAATCATCACATTAAATGATTGATAAGTCCACATTTTTAATGGAGACTACTTTTGAAATTTTATAATATTATATTTATTACTAAGGTTGTATTTTAATTATTCTTTTATTGCTGAAAAGTGAGTGCCCCTACACAATACCATTCATTTTCACGCGATTTTATTATATATATTAAAAAAGAAATAGTTGAATTGCATAAAAGGTAATTTCCCATTAAAAAATAACAAAGTCGCTTTCCGAATTTGGACTCTACGTAATTTTGAAATACACGTCTATTATAAAAAAAAAAAAAATACGAAAAAAGTGTCTAGGGGTTCGGTCCGGTGCAAGATGAACCGATTCCATGCGAGAACCAATCACAAGTCGCCACTTGGGATTATGAGAAGTTAGGTTTTTCATATTCTTTAAAATAAAAAATATATTTTTTAATATTTTAAGACAAAATTTGCAATGAAAGTGACGTTATTTAATTAAGCACTTAGGTTTGGTGTGATGGAGCTTTTGGAAAGAAGAAATACATGATTGATACTCTTTTTATCTGTCATTGCAACTGGCTGGCGGCTGCTGTATGTTGATCGACATGCAAGTTTTCATTTAATGGAGTAAATTATTTTAGTGGGCCTCTATTCGCAACTGCATTCCACCTGTTTGGGCTGTTTGAGTCTATTCTTGGCGTTCATTAGGCTCCTATTTCCCTAATGGGCCCATATTAATCCACAAAATTTGTAAGGAGCTGTTTGGGCCGCCATCTAGCGGACAATAACAAGCCGAAAGAATGGGATTATATTTTTGATAAATTTAAAAACTTCAAAATATTTTTATAAGAAAATAAATATTTATATTTTATGCATAATTTTTCTTATAAACTTATTATATATTTTTGAATTATATTTTATGTTATTATTATAGTTTCAATAGATTTGTATTAAAATTATATTTTCAAAATCATATTTATTAAAATATGTAATAGTAAATTTATTTTTCAAAAAATCAATTCTAATATAAAATCTATCATCTCATACTTTTTATAAAATTAAAATTATTATTAACAATTATTTCTCATACAAAAAACTTAGGTACATATTTGTAAAATAGAATCAATTCTAAAAACATATATTTGATTTTAAAGATATTTACTATAAAATATTATAAACCAATTAAATTAACCACGTTAATATAATATTTCTAAATTTTAAATTTTTGTTGCAAAAATTATGTTTTTAAATAGAATATATTCTAAAATGGAGTTTAACCCATTACTTTAAAACACATTTGAAATGCCACCCCAATCCCCATGTTATTGTTTGATGGGGTTTCCAATTTCCATTTGATTTAGGGTTTTCATTAATTTTCAAAACATAAATCAAAATAAATGATTGGTGTGTAGTTAGTTAACATTCTATCCTATGAAGAAGCCTCTTCAATAAATACCAACGGTTTTTGGAAATAATAAAAAACCTCAATAATTCACCCACTAAAACCATGTGACATTGTCACCTTCTAACAAAAGGCATTAATGAACTTACATACTACAAATGATGACACCTCCAATTATTTTCACACGTGCAATTATAATGGCTACAGATACCTATTTCGTAGTGGAATCAAATAATGGTCGCAGCGGCATGTTATCTCTGTGGGCGGACCCCCTGGTGACATGTTTGTTACATCACTAGACGTGCCCGCACCGCACCGTCTCAACATTCCTGGCATCCATTACTAAGATTACTGTTCACGTAACGTGTCACACCAATTAAAAAAATGCATATTTTATTGTTGAAATGCGCTCAAGGTGCATTTCAAAATGATTTTGGTCGGTAAATTTGCTTCATAAAAATATGAAATTAATTTTTTAATTATTTTTAAAATAGATATAGCTTATTCTATAACAATTCCGAAGAAATAATGTTCAAGGATGTAATTAACAACTTAATATTTAAATTGGAAATAAAACATTATAATCATAAGATGGTTGATAGGTTACTTTAATTAATGATATATTTAAATTATTTATGTTGAGATAAATATGTGTTATAGGATTACATTTTGAAAAGCGATTTGATAAATAAATTTTTTAAATATGTGTGTAAAATTATATTATATCTCAAAAAAGAAAATGATTAAAAATATTCGCATGCCTGATGGTTGTTAGGGTAATTGTTTATGGGAATGAGCGACTGTTTCTTCATCATCGGGTGCGGGTATTTAGGCGAAGATGGAGGAGATTGCATAACTTGGTTGTGGGTACTGTAACAGTCCTCTCAATTTCCGATCTTGATTTTGTTTCTTTGAGTTGTTTTTTTTTTTTTTCACTGGGAATTTTTGGGGGGTAAGTGTATGTGGCGAGCGCATGTCGAACGGAGAAACTCCGGTGCGTTCGGCGGCCCAAATGCTGACGCCGACAGCCCATTACCGCCGCAGGGTGATGGAGTTCAATGACGAGGAGAAGTCAGGGGACCATGCCCCTACGGCGTTTGAGAGTGAAGAAGCATCGTTCTGGGATATCGAATGCAATCACAGTTTTCACCTTGTTCCCATGATGAAGTATCCCCTGTCCCGAAATGGGATTCCGGAAAGTTGGGTTTTGTGGGTGGAGAGATGTTGGATGAACGCGGCATGGGGTGTAAACTCGTTGAGGGCAAACGTGCAGCGTCCGTTGTTCACGTTCCTTTTGTTGATCCTGGTGGTTTCGTCGGTTTTGAAATTCTCCTTTTGGATTCATGCGGGTTGTAAATTTCCCATGCCAGACCTCGCCGGGAAAAAAATTGCCGTCACGGGGAATGAGATTTTGTTCATACACAATTTCGATAACAATGTCTTGTCCATGGCGCAGAAGGCGCTTTCAAATTCTGAACCCCCTTCCCAAGTTTCTCCACTGAAACGGAAGATGAAGCAGCTTCCGGTGAGTCAAAGTGATGACCCAGAAAGGGAAGGATAGACGGAATTCCCTTATCATTAATTGCATCGATACTCAATTTCTCCACTTTCCTACGATGGGGTTCAGTTTTCTTTACATTTTTTTTATTTTCTCCTGTGACTTGCAGTTACCATTGCTCCTTTAGCAGGTCTCCGAGATACGGGTGCAACCCAACAGTGATAGTTTCTACAAATGCCTTGCTCGGAAGGGAAACACAACTGGTAAAACAGAGAATTCCCTTATCATGATTGTGCCATGCTCAGTTTTGTAACAGTACACCACTTTGAAAACTGATTAGATGCTAAATATGTGAGCAACGGTTATCTTCTAGTTCATGCCAATGGCGGACTGAATCAAATGAGAACAGGGGTAAGGTTGATTAAATCCGAATAGTGAGTGCATTGCGACTTGATCAATTCAACTCCTCCCCGGATAAGTATAGCAGCATTCTTTTTCGTCTCAGATATGTGATATGGTTGCAGTAGCAAAGATCATGAACGCCACTCTAGTGCTACCATCTCTTGATCATCATAGCTTCTGGACTGATCCGAGGTACAGTATCCTTAAAAAGATCCAGCGCTTCTGTCTTCTTACATCTTACAGCACATTGTCTGTTTAGCAGTGATTTCAAGGATATTTTTGATTGGAAGCATTTCATTGATGCCCTTAAGAGTGACATCAAAATCACTGAGATGCTACCTCCTGAGTTTTCATCAGTGACACCCCTTGCCAAAGCGCCCGTCTCTTGGTCCAAGGTGCTTGCACTCTGTTGCGAAAGACCATTTTTCTGGTTGCTTCTGCAACTCTGATTTCTTTTTTTTTTTTTTTGCTGCACAGGCCAGTTACTACAGAGATGTGATTCTTCCTTTACTGAAGAAGCATAAGGTGCTCAAATTTACACATACAGATTCACGCCTCGCAAACAATGCACTTGCATCATCTATCCAAAAGTTGAGGTGTCGGGCGAACTACGAAGCTCTTCGCTACACACCGGAGATCGAAGAGCTTGGCAAGAGATTAGTCGAGAGAATGAGAAACGATGGGGAACCTTACATTGCTCTCCACCTGAGGTACCGGTTGAAACTTACTGTGCTTTCTTTGTTGAGAAATGCATCCCACATCCAACACTTGAATCAGGTATGAGAAGGATATGCTAGCGTTCACTGGCTGCAACCATAACTTGACTGCTTCTGAGGCCAGGGAGCTTCGTGAGATGAGGTACAAAGTTAAACACTGGAAAGTAAAGGAGATTGATAGTAGAGAAAAAAGGTTGCAGGGAGGATGCCCCATGTCTCCAAGAGAGGCTGCGCTTTTCCTCAAGGCCATGGGTTATCCGGCATCGACAAGAATATACATTGTCGCCGGAGAAATATACGGTCATAATAGCATCGATGAGCTCCGGCAGGAGTACCCAAATGTTTTCTCCCATTCTACGCTTGCAACCGCAGAGGAGTTGGAGCCTTTGATCAGATACCGAAACCGCTTAGCTGCATTGGACCACGTTGTAGCGCTGGACAGCGATGTTTTCTTCTACACTTACGACGGCAACATGGCGAAGGCGGTTCAAGGGCATCGCCGGTTTGAAGGGTTCAGGCCTACAATCAATCCAGACAGGTACTTTCTGGAAATACAAGATGAGATCTTGGCAGTGGATTATGGGAAATGAAGTGTTCTGTGATGGTTGCAGGTTCAGTTTTGTAAGACTAATCGACTCATTCGATGATGGCTTGATTTCTTGGGAGGAATTCGCCTCAGAGGTGAAGCGGTTACACCAGAACAGAACTGGCGCACCGTATCTGAGACAGGCAGGGGATGTGCCTCGATCGGAGGAGAACTTTTACGCCAACCCTTTCCCTGGCTGCGACTGTGATCGAATTGAGAAGAAGACGAAGAAGCAAGAAGAGCTTCATGGTGCAAGAAGGGCTTCACAATAGTACATGATACAGAAGGATTTCGGTATAGTAATTCAGATATTGAAATGCTCAAACGCGATACAGATACAGACGTGCATATAGGCAAAGAAAACAGGATTAGTAAACAGGAATCGAAGTTTACTCGACGGGAAGCATAACCTCGTTGGTTCTGAGCGCCGGCAGAGTGAAGGGCGGATTATACCTCGCGAGAACGAAATCTCCGGTGACCTGATGCCCATCTCTCTCCAAACACGCCTTAAGGTTCTTCACACGCTCCGCCACCACGCTCTCACGGGCCACACCACTAAACTTCACCACCGCATACTTCTTAGGTTCCTCCTCCCTGATCACCACTCTGTCATCCAACGGCTTCGGCGCATCCGCTGCCCTCGCGTACTTGGACGGTAATATAAAAGCCATGGTCACCATTTCCCCCCGGCTCTTCGTCACCACCGGCGCCGTCATCGCCACATTCTCCGCTGGCGCTGCCGTCGTCAGGACTGGAGCCGTCATCGCTACCTTCTCCGCCGGCGCCCCCGCCGTGAGGACAGGAGCCGTCATTGCGATGGGCTCGGGTCTAGCATTCTCCGCCTTGCCGAAGGCGCCAATATACCTGCCGAGGATACTGAATCCCCCGTCTTTGTCTGAATTGAAGTCGGCGGGGTCGTAAGTAACTTCCGCGACCACCGCCGGAGGATACTTTCGGATTTCGTAGTCCGCCGCTGCCGCGATGACCTATTGGGAGTAAAAAAAACAAAAAAACTTCAAATCACTAAATGCAGAATTCGCAATTCCACATCCAGGTACCAGAGAAACATTTGATCAAACCTCGTATTTGGGGGTTTCGACATTGATTTTACCAAACACAATACCCATGCTGATGAAACCTACGGATCTTGATTGCACTGTGTTGCTGAGCTGGATGCTGAGTCGATGATCGGAGCGGGAGCGTGGTCTGAATTTATATGTGGATCGCCGGCGGCGGGAGGAGGGGGAAGCGTTGACTCCGCAATACCGGCCGTGGAATCAACCCGCGGGGATAAAACGCCACGACATTTGGTACGCCCCATGGACGTCATCCTTCCACGTGGTGGCTTGTGGTACTTCTTGCTCAATTGGGACGAAGCTGCCACCGAGCTGCAGCTTCACATTGGGCAAGAAGCCCACTGTGCGCACCGCCCGTGCGATTGGGATTTTCAAAAGGAAAAAAACTGGTTTTTTTTTTAAATTAATATTTTTTTATTAAAAAATATCAATTTATGATTAAGGATATTTGAATTGTGATTAAATAATGATTGAAGGTTCATTTTTTCTATTTTAAAAAAGGTTTTAATTTGGCCCAATTATATTTCACATTAAAATGTTTTTTAATTATAATTTTTTAAAATATGGGTAAGGAGAGTTGTTAATGGGCTTGGAATTGAAAGCCCGGTCCACTCTAGAATAAATAGCTGAGATATACATATACTCCCGCTATACGACGACGTTTGGAGCTATTTGGTTTCCGTAGCCCGGTTAAGGTTTAGTAGAATTGAAGGCCTCCGCCGAACGCGGCGCGGCGGAGGTACTTGGCGGCCGTCCTCCTATGAATAAGAGAGTTAGTTCACGACCGGGTTAAAGGACCATGGTCACCGGGATAGGATGCGCCGCTGAGTCAACTCGTGAGCGATTTTGGGCCTCGGAATTGGAGTCTCATTGTTCGGGGATTCCTGCTGCCTCCGTTGGTGTAATCACCTCGATCCGTGGGGTGAAACGCAATCTATTTACTGGTTGTCCTTTAATTTTGTCGAATGCATCTTCTTTGGCTGCTGAGGTAAAAACATCATCGTTTTTTATGCTCTTTCAGGGTATCAAGTTGTTTCCAATAGGAATCGGATTGGCTACGTACAATAACCACACAACATGGTGTGTGTTTCTTCATTGCAAACACAGACATACTTACAATGATGCAAGGAACGCAAGATTCAGAAGTCAATGGCAAGAGTTTCGAGCTAAAGTTGCGAAAAAACACGGAGCCGTCGAGATTCAGAGCCCGATCCCCAAATCTTCTAACTAGAGTTGCAGAAAAACAGGGAGCTAAAGTTTGAGGAGGCCCAGAAGGCAACTTATACAGCTGCAGTTGCTCCCATGTACAGATCCTGCAGAGAAAAGGATTATGGTCCTATTGGGGTCAAAATTCCGTGGCACTTTCTCAAGATTTTTGATACATACCTAAGAGTTTAGTAGTAAAGGGATCCTGCACAAAGACAGGGAAGAATGAATTGTCGATTCATTACAAAGGGATGGGATCCTAGTTTAAAGCAGAGTCTTCAGACGTACCCTGAAACCAGTTTCCTCTTAAAGCAGAGTTTAAATCTTCCCCACCGCCATTCTTCAAAACCTGTTCACGTAATTTGGCTCAGAAATTGGTGAAATGAGGAAGACTGAGAGTGGTGTAATGATAATTACTGTTGGTGTGCAGCTTGTTTCTGTCTGAAAGTAGACATCTTGAGCACCGTAGTATATTGAGGAACTGTAATGGAAGGGCATCGTTTTGTCCACAGGGTACTGCTCGAACACATCCTTCACAGAACTCTTTTTGTGACCTGAATCATCCCATTTTCTAAATGAAAAACTAGAAAAAGGAGAAGATCAAAAGACCCCAGAAAGAAAAGAACCTGAGACATCAGACTTGGAACTCCATGGCTCATTTTCACTCCCGGAGCCATTTACCCTCTCAGCTTCAGGAGAATGCAGCGACTTTTTCCCCAGACTCATCTGATTACAGAAAATGATGAAATTGTCGCAATTAACAATGACAATGAGCACAAAGGGCATGATCACCATGTTTACCGTAGCAGGAGAAGGCGAACTCTTTGAACGACCCCCAGAGGACGTTATCGGAGAACCTTTGGACATGGGACTATCAGAAACGAGTGAAGAACAAGAAGAGAGATGCTTTTGCCTTCTTCCCTCCATGCCGCAGACTGAAAATTTCACTCCCCAAATCAGAATCGTGGCTATGGAGAATTACAACCCCACAACCCCCGGATTTATACGCAAAGAGAAAGGCCCACCAGCGTCCCAAAGTAACCGCCGCTGAACAACCAAATGGATAAAACCCAGGAAAAAAGCAATGGGAGCCGGAGGTAATACAATGGGCAAATGAAACGCAACGAAAAGAGACAAATCAGGAGAAGACACGTCAAGAGACCATTGCCATCCCCGCTTGAGATCATCAACCAAAAGAACAACTTTAGGAGAACCATCAACTGTAGCCATAATCCCAATATGCTACTTTATTGCTTCTTATTTATTGAATAAAAGCATTAATAAAATAAAAGGTATATCACATTATGCGTCATGTATCACAAAAGGTAATTTTTTGCACACATATTTTCGAATCATTTAGAAAGTGATCGCATTTACATTACCCCTTATATATTAAGACAAAAATTTTTTAACATGACTACTTTCTTCATACATTGGTATAATCACATTTGTAATAGGCTCTATATTTTATTTCTAATTTTTCCCGAAAAAGAAAAAATAAATTATCTTTGGAATAGACGTGAACTGTACGGCGACCGACAACCGGGTTACTTTTCCCTAGGGAAATCAAATTGATGAAAAATTTGCAATCTTGTAAGAAGGAGGCGCCACGTGGCGGGTTTTTAACCACGAATGCTTACTCAGCGGATATTTCTTGTGGGCATCCACCCGCCCCAAGTTTATTTCTCTTCCCGACCCACGGGTTTCTTTGCGGCTACCCCTTTTCGCCCGGTCCTCGTACCCAAGACATGAAGAAACGTGTCATGATGGTTTGGATGTCGGTATAAGAGTACGGACCAAACCAGTAATGGAGGAGTTGTTGTTGGGACGAGGAGGAATGACTGACGGCTTATCTTGAAAAGGAGGAATGGGGTTTCTTGCTGTGGATGGCGGCCATCCTACGCGTTGTGTCCCAAAAAACACGACCTTGTTCGTGACCAGATACGAGGACCGCCCAACACAAGCATTTCAGACAAGGTGGCTGATTCCAAGACAGACTTGCTGATCTGCTAACCTATGCGACACTGAACCTATTCGAATCCGAATACATTAAAAATTTGGTTATATATCAGATAATGTGTAAAAAAAAAATTAATTTTTTTAACTTAATGTGTGAGAAAGATTGTACTAGAATTCAACTTACTTGGTCTCCTCAAATGAAACACATGGCTCCTGTGTTATGGGTACGCACAGAGATTGGATCGAATTGAATCTCTTGGTTCCACGAGTTTTTTTTTTTTTAATTGTGATAAAGAAGACAAAGGAACACATTCTGTCTGAACTCATAGGTCCAGGTTTCATGTACTGTTGGGTGTCGCAAAGCCCTGTGTCGTCTCACTACTGGATCCGGCTTGTCTTGATGGGCCTACTATAGTGGGCTTTTAAGTATAGCCGTTCTGACGTGGTAGGCCCAATATCAGAATCAGTAATAAAACAAAAACGATTTATAATTAATTTGTATTTCGAATTTAAATTGAAAGCCGTGGTCGGCGAGTAGAAAATATACTCGAGTATATTCTCCCCCAATGCAGGGGGTTTTCGTAGGGTTTAGTACCGGCTCTTTCTTGGTGAGCGGCGAAAGGTCAATTCAATGGCGGTCTTTTGAGTTTCGAGGAAAGGGGTACGAATCGGGACTCCGTTGTTTGACCTAAAGCCGATGGATGCAACGGTCGGAGTTGGCAGTGCCTCATCGACGACGAATATCCTGCATCACCACCATCAACGGCAGCAGCAGCTGTCACATGTATCCCAGGTCGGTGCGATTCAGCAGCTTCTTTCCGGAGGGGTCGCGGGTGCTTTCAGCAAGACGTGCACTGCCCCTCTAGCTCGTCTAACCATTCTTTTTCAGGTTCTTTCTGATGTTTGGAATCAAAATTTTGATTTTTTTTTAATTTTCGGGACAAGTACCATTTGAAAAGTGGGTATCGAATTGTACGCTGTTCTGATATTATCATTTCTTGAAATGCGCGATTAGGTTCAAGGTATGCATTCGGATGTTGCAGCATTGGGGAAAATTAGTGTGAGGCGTGAGGCACTGCGTGTTGTCCAGGAAGAAGGGTTCAGGGCCTTCTGGAAGGGGAATTTGGTTACCATAGTGCATAGACTGCCGTATTCTTCAGTCAACTTTTATTCTTATGAGCAGTACAAGCGTGTGAGGACATATTTATGTTTTTTCACGTTATCATCGAAGGTAGTTTCTGGGCATGGCTCTGATTTTGCTTATGTTATTTCTCAATGTAGATTTTCAGCCCTTGGTTAGGTGATGATGAGGGTAATCAGTATAGTAAAATCCTCATGCATTTTGTCTGTGGAGGCTTGGCTGGAATGACTGCTGCAACTGCCTCATACCCTTTAGATCTAGTCAGAACGCGTCTTGCTGCTCAGGTGCAAAAATCTCTTTTTCGGTGGTGTTGGGATTTTGTGCACTTCTCATTCGTATTGTGGAATGAGAACTAGTTAGAAGAATCGATCCGTGCTGGCTTCGTTATGTACTTTTTGTGATGTTCTCTTATTTTGTTTTGAAATTGCAGAGGACAACTATGTACTATCAAGGCATAAGGCATGCACTCCATAGTATTTGTAGGGATGAAGGTTTTATGGGTCTATACAAGGGGCTGGGACCAACATTGATGGTACGCATAGAATAATATAGTAACCTTCATATCTGTTATCATTTTCATTTCCAGAAAGTATTATTTTTTTTGGTTTTCCCCCTATGTTACAGGGAGTTGGGCCAAGTATAGCCATAAGCTTTTCAGTTTATGAGACTTTGAGAGCTCATTGGCGTTCTCACAGGTTGGAACAAAGCTCTTGTTTTGCCTTCATTATGCTTTGATCTCCAACCTTCCCACTCTCTTGAAAATTTCTATTAGGCCGGATGATTCCACTGCAATGGTTAGCCTTTCCTGCGGCAGCATCTCCGGCATTGCTTCTTCCACAGGTATCATCAACCCCCCAAAGCTGTTTAATCCCATCGCCCATCAGCTCCTCCCAAACCGTGTACTGTTTTTCTTTTTTTCGCAGCTACCTTCCCTATTGACCTTGTCAGACGAAGATTGCAACTGCAAGGGGTAGCTGGTCAAGCACGAGTTTACAACTCCGGAATATTGGGAACATTCCGGCACATTGTCCATGCAGAAGGCCTGCGTGGCCTGTACAGGGGCATCATGCCAGAATACTGCAAGGTTGTCCCCGGCGTAGGCATTGCCTTCATGACATACGAAACACTGAAGAAATTGCTGTCTCCCACCGAGCCCTTCAGTTAAACAACAGCCTCTACGCATCAAGGAAGGAGGTGGGGCGCAATTTTGTCTCTGGATCTTGGAATTGAGTATCTTTTTCCATCGGCAAGACCCTGCAGCACACCCAGAGTGCTGCGTCGCAAATTGGGCAGAATCTTAAAGCTTTCCTCTTCACTAGAATGTGGCAGGTATAGGTTACGGGCATGGGATCGCTTCATGTTTCATGTCACCATGTACTAGGAATCTCCTGAGGATAGCTCTCAGTCGACTCCGTAATGGGCCCATAGGTAGAATCATTCTTTGGGCCAGCCGTTGCCGTTTCCTCCAGGCTTTTATTTTGGGCCAGGCCCTGGCTACCAAAGCCCAAATGCATTTTCAGATCTTCATGGCTCTTTGTGCTCCTGAATGAAAAAAACACATCTTTTCCCCCCTTTAGAAAAAGGGGCTTTAGCAGAACGCGTGCGTACGCCTCCGACCAGTTTCCTTGTTTTGCTCGACAAGGCAGAACGCGCTGGGCCCACATCATCAACTTTGATATTATTAAAGTATAGAAATATAGAAATGTTTCTTATTTTTTTAAAAAAATATAAAAATATAACTTCTAATTTTGAAAAATAAAACCAAGATAAGTTTAGATTCGAAAATAAAATAAATTAATTTGGTGTGAAAGAAAAAAAGTTTAGTAATTAAATTTATGTTATTAGAATAAATAATCTTATAAATAAAATAATTAATTATATAATAAATTACGAATCTATTAATAATTGGTTTAAATTAATATTTTCTACGGTAATTTACATTTTTTTTATACTTCAACTCCACGTAATTTCATTCGATTTTTAACATAAGAGATCAAATTTAGAAGTCACATGTCAAATCGGGTTAGACAGGACGAAGGTGCTCGGAAACCCGACCAATGTGTTTCATTAAAAGGAGTTACAAATTGTCGATTGTCGATTCACTGCATTTACTGTCCGGGAGACTAATTTCATGTAGAGTTATTTTTTTTTTTTATATTCAAGTGCTGTATATTATTATATTTCAAGGTGGAAAAAAGACACGTCACTTCTCTGTATCTCTATGTCTGAGGTACAAGACCCCTTTGAATTGACGACGGAGGGAGAGGTGCGGCCCCCCTTCTCATTTCTCCATCCCAAGCATTGACCAGAAGAGCACCACCGGGCCATGTGGCTCTAAAATCTTGAAATCTGTCTCACATATTGCGTCATTTTGGAAAAGGATTATAATGCGTGTGTATCTGATACATATATTATATGATGACAATTTTTATTAAATTATTGATGCATGTCACGTACCTTGCATAGTCATGGTTTTGCATTATCTTCTTTCGAAGAAAATGTCATGTAGAAAATTCGGATGTTTTCTTTATTTATATGTCACATACCTTTCTTAATGGGTAATGTATCTTGATCATGATTTGGCTATAATACTAAATGTTACGATCAATACTTTCGTTATTATTCATCACGAGTACTCAATAAATTATTTTGAACTCCTAAATGACACAGAACTAGAATTAAGTTACATTTTAAACAATTGTTTTATTTTGAAAATATTTTATAATTAAATACAAACGATTGTACACTTTTAAGAATCTATACGAATCATAAACTTAAATACATCAAATGAAAAAGAAATAGAAAAATAAAATTACACGTGGCATCGTGATGCCCGCCGAGTACGAACAAACCAATATTATTATGCCTAATTTAGTTTATCCGGTTGATTAACCCCGTACGCCACGCAATTAACAATATTTGAAAACGCAAGGCCTATGTGAGCCTATGTCAACCCTTCCTTTTACCACCCCTCAGTAATTTAATTTTTACCCTGACGTCAACGCGGCCGATGGTACGGGTTAATGTCACATCATTAGAGATTTACCGTGTGGGTAAATTAAATTAAACGAGAGGGGTAAAAATGGGGTCGCCATCAGGCGCTTTCCTTGCCGCCGAAAAAGTCAACTAAGTTAGGTCAACTAATCCGAGGAGGGCCCTGCTTAGTTACCCTGAGGTAATTAACACTGGATTAAAAAATTAGGCATTATTGCAACCAATTATACACCCTTGACTTTATATTAAAAAAGGCATGAGATAACATAAGCTGACATCCCGTGTAGGGTAATCACCATGAGAATCACATGTCCAAATTTAAGCCGATGAATTAAAAATTTGGTCGTGTAAGATATTGTGTGAAAAAAGTAATTATCCTATATATATTTTCTTTATCTAAATGTATGACAATGATTATTTTTTGAATGATTCTATGCGGATGAAATTTTATTTTTTAAAAAAATATTATTTGAAAATGATTCTTAAATTTTGTGATGAAGTAATGAAAATGGAATATATTTATATTAACTTTAAAATATTGAATTCAAAAACTGTATTTGATTTTTTTCTATTTTATTATTTTTATAAAATATTTATTAAAATTAGTATTTTTAGTGTTAAAAGTCGAATATCACGGACGACATCGTGGGACCCATCATGGCCAGCGCTCTCAATAGTGGGGCCTACTCGATAATATTTTAGGAATATAACCGTTGAGCTAAACGAGATAAATTACTCTCCTACTTGATTTTCTCTTGAAATTGTTGTTGGTCATCATCAATATTCATCCTCTGACGACGCAACTTCTTTGTTTTTCTTGTGAATAATCGGTCATGGAGGCTAATGAGTTCGAGTTTTACGATGATTTTTTCATTTGAAATTGGAGGACATGGTGAGTATCTTCAGGTTCACTGTGTATATGGATGCATTCTGTCGTTTTCCGCTTGATTTGGTGGTGTTTTAATCTGGGTTTTTGTTAGGGATTGGAAGTGAGATCTCTGGGTTCATTTTTAATCTTCCCCTTTCTGCAAATGGCTGTTTTCTTCGCGAGTAGTGACATCATTTGCATGAGATTATTGCCTCGTTATACAAATTAATTTTCTCTTGTTCGCAGTTCCATTTGCCCCGTTTTTTGTTTCCTTTCTGACTTTTTGAACCTTTTTGAATGTCCCAGGTTTTGGTTTAAAGGATTGCCGCTGTCTGTTTTTTCGTTTAGATAACTGCTCTGCCTCGTCACTTTAAGCACTTGGTCGTTGTCCCTCCACATGTTACAGCTTTCTTTTCAATTGGTTGACCTGGAGAACATGGAGATTTCTGAAAAGAGATTATATGCATTGGGTTTGCAGTAGATTTATTAGTACCTTTATCTTCAGAAAAGAGAGTGGAAGCTATGTCAAGTATAGCTGATGTGCGATATATTATGTTGGCTTTGTTAAAACTTAAGGGGCCACCGATGAAGCGACGAGCTGGTTTAAAGATTGTACAAGCTGGAAGAAGTTCATATAGGGGGAGCTAGTATCTGGTTTGCTCTAGGTAGTTTGCTTTTTCGTAGAGGAGTTTATTATAGTTTTGGTTTCACATCACAGCAGGGGATGGGGATCAGTTTTTTGCGCCCGTTTCTCCAAAATATTTGCAGCGATTCTCCCTGGAATTATGCAGTATTCTGGAAGCTTAAAAATCAGTACGATCTGTAATTCAACTCTCCCTGAATTTATTTTACCTCTTCTTCCTATGAATGAATGATAAGATGTTTTGGACCCATGGTTTCAGTGTTTTGGCATGGGAAGATGGCTTCTGCAACGTTCAAAAGCCTAAAGTTTCTGCAGTCGGAAAGTTTGAGGATTCTTACCTCGAAGAGTCAAATGAGAATCCGCTCAATACTTATGGTTCATCTATGCCATCTGGAAGTCCTTGCAATTATCCAGTTGGACTTGCTGTGGCTGAAATGTCCAATACTTCTCATGTCATAGGAAAAGGGTATCTATTTTTCTCTTCCATTAGTTATGTTTCACTCCTCCTCATTTCATTTTGTTCACTGAATTTATTTGATTAAAAGGCTGGTGGGAGAAGTTCTTTGGACAAGAAAGGCTCGCTGGATTTATGCAGAGCACATAAAGGCTGGTATTTTCGATTATGGTTTATTTTGCAAGGTGAGCAAGAAGGACAAAATTGCCTACTCTACTTTTCTGAGTAATCACCAAACAGTAAATGAAGATTTCTTTTTTTTTTTCTTGACAGTATCCTGATGAGTGGCTACTCCAGTTTGCTGCAGGCATTAAGGTGATAAAATGGTCGATTCTCATTGCGTCTGATGTTGCATTTCTACGTGGCATTTAAAATTGTTTTTGCAATTTGGATGCAGACAATTTTGCTCTTACCACTAGTACCATATGGAGTTTTGCAGCTTGGATCTGTTGAAATGGTTAGTTTTAATCCTGATAAAATCTAACATTTTTAGATGTATAGTCTTCAGATCAGACACTGCTAAATCTTTTTCTTTGGAAACACGGTCGATATGCAGAATAGTTGATATTGCCACTTTTCCTATCTCTGTGATTTGATCAAGATTTCTGAAATGCTGATGCATCTGTCAGGTGGCTGAGGACGCAGCACTACTTCCTCAAATAGAAGGTGTATATGTCTGGGGCGAGAAACCTGACTGGAGATATTATATTCGAGAGTTATCCCTGGCGTTCGCTTCCTTGGTTAGCCCTGATGAGCCAGGTGCCTTTATCACAGAAAACATCACGGAGGATCAAACTTCTTTACATCCTGAAAACCCCTTTATGACTGAGTTACATGATTTTCATGACAAGTCGGAGTGGCTATCAGCTGTCTACGGAATCCGTGATCACCTGGTTTCCATGGAGGGAGACTGCAAAACTTTTGTAGCTGAGAACACCATTCAAAACTTTATTCATCATGAAGAACTGCTGAAGGCTGCCCTTTGTAATGAAGAAATTGACTGGAAGATGCAAGGAGGCTGGTTTGAGGAATTGAATCTTCCAGGAGGAGTCAATGGAGAAGCAAATTGGTACACATCATATGACAATCTTACCTATGAGACAGATAGCAACCTTCTCAGGTTTCCTGAAGAATATGAGGTGCAAAATGACCTCGGAGAGGTGACCAAGGATGAGATTAATCAGTCGACTGAGGTCCCTGTTGAAGAAAAGGCTACCTCCTTTAACACTGAATTTCCGGCACAGGATCCTGTCGAGTTTCCTTCAAACACAACGGTGGAAATGAAGCCCTTCATAAAGGCTGCTGTTGTAAATGGATGTAGCAGTTTGGATGATAGTTCATCATGCAAGTCCTGTATCACTTCTCTCAACGCATCTGAACCAAAGCCTCTGGTTACCCTCAAACGAAGAGATCGATCGCCTCCTGCTCTGAAACAAGATACTTGGAACTTTTCGGCATCTGAGTTTGCTGCACAGGCGATCCATTCCATATCGTGTCTGTCTCCTGTTTCTTCTGCTGAGAGCAAGAACAGGAAGCTAGAAGATGTTCAAGAAGGGAACAGAACTCATCACTCCTCAAATATTGGTAAAGTCTCCAGATTTTCGAAGACCAGTAAGAGAAAGGATTGCAAAGGTGACAACCAAAGACCCAGACCTCGTGATAGGCAGATGATTCAGGATCGGATCAAGGAGCTGAGGGAGCTTGTCCCAAACAGTGAAAAGGTAACAGCTTTTGTTTTTCTTCTTCATGAATTATGTGCCCAGGACTATTCTCAAAACTTTTCACGTCCTCAATGCAGTGTAGCATCGATGGGCTCCTCGACAAGACGATAAAGCACATGCTTTTTTTAAGAAGTGTCACCAATCAAGCTGATAAGCTGAAGAAGCATGTAAGAAAGGGTTCTCCTTACAGGACACTAGAATTTCTTATGTTTGTCCCCTGATAGCTTTTCTGAGCAGGAAGCTGATGAAAAGGAAGCGAGATCCGCAAAATCCGAGAATGCAAGCTGGGCCATGGAATTAGGGACTGATCAAAATCATTGCCCCATTGTCGTGAAGGACCTCGAGCAACCTGGACACATGCTGATCGAGGTATGCTCCTTCTAACCTCAGCTCAATCCATCATCGTTCTTGACACCAAGTGGGCTATGTTTGAACCAGATGCTCTGCTCTGATCACGACCGGTTCCTCGAAATCGCAGACGTCATTCACCGTCTGCAGCTAACTGTCCTCAAAGGGGTGATGGATAGAAGCTCCGATAACCCGCTAGCCCGCTTCATCGTCGAGGTAGCACTTGTCACCGGTTTGTCTTGTGAAACAAACACTTCCTGATGCTTGGCTCCCTATTATTGCAGACCTCAGGAAGCTTCCATCGCCTAGACATATTCTGGCCGCTGATGCAACTGTTGCAGCACAACCGCCCGGCTACCAGCACCAAGATTTAATCTTTTCTTCTCATGCTGCGTCTGTGTTTTGCCCTCTGCGGATGATGACATGAAAGTACCCAGCAAACTGGAGGACAAGTCAGCAAAGTTGGTGCAAAACACCTGTTTGGGAAACATTTTTGCTTTCGAAATCTACGCATTTTACATACAAATCAAAACCCGGATCCATCTATCCACCTGCAATAACAAAAATGCACATAACTCATCATCTGCGGGGAGTAGTTAAACGAGTCCAAGTGTCGTGGTTCGAACGTGTCCGATACTTCGTTTCGTCATCGACGTTCTGTTTCGGTTATAAATGAAATAACTGGGTGGGCCCACGAGATATTTGAAGGTGTGGTGAATCTTAGACCACATGATTTTTGTGATTAAAATATTTATTATTTTACACTCCATTTTCGGACATTGGGCCCTTGTCGCGTAAGCCCAATTATTGATCCTTTTAGCACGGCCCTGTTCCCCCGTAATTACAAACATCCCATCGTTAGTTCCTCCGACATCACTGAATTATTGCTGCGTGGCAGCTGCTTATTGGTCCTCAACTTTGCTTTTCTATCAACATCGCGCTGTGAAAAAATAATTAATAATAAGAATTTTAATAATAAATATTATTATTATTTTTTATCATTTTTGGGAGGATTTAAATAAAATGGATGATTTTGCGGGAAACTTGGTGCTATTTCCAAATTCCGCAAAATCGGAGTGACCCGACTGACTGCGAATAAAAATGGGTCCGGATGGGGCCCATATCGGAACATATTTAAACTGTCTGTCAACAAATAAAATAAAAGAAAATAAAAAGAAAAACTAACCCGCGTCCCGACAAAACCCTTCCTCCTCGAAAGACCTAAGCTGCTGCTGCTGCTGTCCTATATTCTTCTCCTTTTGTGAGCATGTCGCTTGGGTAAAACCTAAATTTCGAAGTGGGGTAGAGGATTTTATAAAGCTGAAGTAACTCGGACTGTGTTTTATGGCGATCCAGGGAAGCACGGATGCACAGGTAGCAACAAGATAATGGGGAGTCGATGGTGAAGAGATGGATAAAATAATCTATGTTTCAGAATCTTGGAATCCTAATGAGGGGGAGCCCACCATGCCCGACCATAACTTTTATGCGCGCCCACCACGACATCCCGCCCAATGGGCGATCAGCTGAACCCTGTTCATTTCTAACTAATTCGATCAATTTTTCTCTTGTCCCCTTTCACCCTCATTGGTATTAAATCAGACCTAGAAATCCGCATTAATCTCACTTTGTGGAGTATTTTTCTTTTTTAATGGGGGAGAGTGGGAAATGGCTGTGGGAGAACAAGCAACCCCAGTCCATGAATGATCTTCCTATGGGTGAGGAAGATGAAGAAGAAGCTGTTTTTGGTTCTGGGGTTGGGGGATTTCTTACATTTGGCCACCCAGATCTTATTCTTGCAGCTTCTGTAAGAGAGAGTTCAAATCTGCTCAAGCTTTGGGTGGACATATGAATGTTCACAGAGGAGATAGGGCAAAGATGAAGCAATCTTTGGTTGCTTCTCCTCCTAACTTTGAAACCCGCCCTTGGGTTTCTTCCCCTTCTTCCAAAGGAATGAGAGTTTCATCGCCACGTCCCAATAACTTTATCATGATCGATGAGGGAAGCTTGCCATCACCACAAGGTATCAGTTAGTTTTCGAATTCTTTCAGGCGTTCTGGTCTTCTCATCTCCTCTCATGATTCTTTGAATTCCCGAACAATTCTCTTGACACTAACTTTGTATGAATTGGATGGTTCCCCGGAAAACAAGAGAATGAGAAGAAGAAGTCGATGGCAGTGGAGTTCGATTTCAGGAGTGGGAAAAAAAGGGATGGTTCCATGAGCTTCAGATCAGTTGTCTATGGTGACTTTGAAGAAGAAATGCTGGGTTGCAGGAAGAGAAAAACAGAAGAAAAAACTTTAAACTTCTTCTCAAAAGCAAGGACATTTGATGATTTAGATCTTGAGTTGAGGCTCGGTGATGCTCCAAATTGAGGTCAAAGATCTGGAGACTTCTTCCATCTGCAATAACATATGTCATGTGTGTTGTGTGTGCTTGTGTTGTCTCTCATGCTGCTGCTTGCTTGTAAACACAATCCCTTTTGAACTTTTTCTCAGGTTCTATTGTTATTGCCAGATAACTCCATTCACATCTTCCCTCTGTCTCATAAACCTTAACCATTTAGCTTTAATCATCCCCAAATCACAAATCCATAGGCTCCATGATTCAGAACCAAAAGAGGTCAAAAAGGAATATAATATTACTTATGTTGAAATCAAGGATCCAAGTTTCCAAAAATTGGTAATAAAGTAAATCTTTTACATGATGAACATCATTGAAAGAAACATAATTTATAACCTAACAATAGATATAGGTATCAGAAATCAAAGCATTTGATAATTTAAATTGGCACATCTAATTCTTTTATTTTAACGAAGTTTTTATTGACAAAAGAAATAAAGAAAAAACTTGAACAATTGATCTTCATGTGTAAGATCAAATGGTTTAGGAATCCACATTAGAGAAAAATATGATCAAATCTTAAATTTATTTAATTTTAAAAAATCCCTTTCCTAATAATTTGTATCTGCTTTTCTCTCAATAAAGAGCCTTAATAGTATGGGAAAAGGCATCCCAAGAAAACCCTAGAACTCAAGATGTCTCTTTCCTCCATCTTTATGTGAGATTTTGATTTTCGAATAACTAAAATCCCATTCCCATTTCGAGCCCTAACCATTAAATGGTGCGTGGACTTTGTCTCCCAACCCCGAGATGGAGAGACATATGAAGGAATTTGATAGTCTAATTGGAAAAGTAGCACATGGTGTGGAGAATTGATCTCCTAACCACTGATCTCGAAGAGATTTGGAATGCTGAATTGGAAAGAAGGGAATCCCTAGAAGAAAGAACATCCAAAGAAGGGAACCATAATTTTGCAGTTCAATTGGCAAAACATGGGATATAAACAAATGACCAAGTGGAGGCTTTTGAAGTTGGAATCAATGCACCTGTGGGTCGTTCCAAATTTGAAAAGTGAGCACCATTTAAGAATTCCAGACAACCCCCGTTTGGTGTTACTGGTTTCTCTGCACTTGTCTTTTTTATTGTTGATAGTGAGCAGTGTCTGAAGCTTTTGCACTGAGGCCCTTCCCTTTTATGCCCCATTCAATCCCGTCCCTGATGCAGAAGCTGCTCAAAACCTAGATGAAGAGATGGATGTATAGTCTTTAGGGGCATGATCGAAGGTCACGGATATGATAATAAGAGGCCTTGTTAACTAAAGCCGTTTTTCTGGTCGTCTAGGAACACGTTAATAACATATATGGACAGAATGAAGGGAGGGCAGTGACGAATCTAGGTGCTCCTTCTTGCAGCCAATGAGTCGAATAGATTTGACGTTTCTTTGTCGGAAAGCTGCGGTTGTCATGCCGGCAGGGATACGGCAATCTTCTTGTGCCGAAACAGAATGAAATGTAAATGGAGGGGGGAGAAAAAGCTAAAAAGCGTGTTAATCTGGGGGGTCGGGATGCGTGCAAATCTTAACTCCCTTCTCTGGATTTATTCGTAGGAGGAGAAGGAAGAATCGCGAAAGGCACATTGCCTGAAAAGGGAATGGTACAAATGTAAGATTGATATTTCGCTTTCCCTAAAGCCCATGCCCTGTGCTGCTGTTGCTGCTGCTGCTGCTGCTGACATTGACTCGATGCTGTTAATCAAGACCAGACTGCCGAATGCATAAACAAACACACATAAGATGTTTGGTTACATACAGTCTTCTTTCGCCTCTTTTGGCGGAAGCCACCAACCGCATTGGTATCTTGCGGTCATGATACCCCTTTACAGGCCACCATTGAAACCTATTTGTTAGCATGAGGGAGAAGTAGTTCAGGTAATCGAGTTTTGCTGAGCATCTGAATCAACATCTACTCCATTTTGAAATGGGTTTGGTGGGGTGATTTGAAAACTGAATCTTTATTTTGAAATCAATAGGGAGAATGAATATAGGAATGTCCTCAAATTTTGACTTCATTGGGAGTTATTTGCGTTTAAAGAAGAACAGACAGCCAGGTAGTGCTGCTGTTAAGGACTAGGAGCAGTTTAAGAAGAAGGTGGTAACGGGTTCAAAAGGAAGTCCCCGTTCCCACTCTTCGCAAAACATCAAATTTGCTGCTTCTTGGGTTTGACGTGTGGGGCAGTGGACCAGGAAAATGGAATGCAGACGAGGCAGTGACAAAGTAAGCTGATTTTGCAAAAGGCATCCGGTGAGGTGGCTGAGCTGATAAAAAATTGTTTGGTTATAGCAAAATGCCAAAATGTAGAAAAGTGGAGTTGCGGGGATCGAACCCCGTGCCTCTCGCATGCAAAGCGAGCGCTCTACCATTTGAGCTACAACCCCGTGGTGTTAACAATTAACAACATTAAATATAATACTTATTATAGTTAATAAATATAAAATTCAAAAAAAGAGGAAATAGGTGGAAATAAATACGCCACCGTGCTGGCCCAATCCAGGTAAACAACTAGCCGTTGGAATCTGTCCTTGTCTCTTTCCCCTGAAATTTGAAAGGAAAGAAAAATCCAACCCACTTCTTTCCATTTTCCGTCTCCGAAGTTATAATCCATAGCATCCGATCTCCGTTTTTCGGCTCCCGGGTGAAGTGATCTACACATCTCCGCGTGTATTTCAGGTATGCCTACAGCTTTTTTGCTTTCTCGTTTTAATAAGACGGGTTTATGCAGGTCGATCCTGAGTGCAGTGGATATGTTGTTTTGGGTACTTGTAGATTGAATTCGGTGTATTGAGTACAAGTTTATTTAACCTTTTTTCTGTTTTTTTCGTTTTCCTTCTCAAATGAAACTGGATCTTTGAGGCCCTGCGATGTGGGTTTCTTTTTATGTTCTTGAAGGCGCTGCTGTGGGTCTACATTTTCTTTGTCTTAACATCAAATGGATATTTCCTTTCCTCGGAAGGCATTTCTGATTTAGTTTATGATCATCTCGGTACCTGGTGTGGGATATGTGCCGTGATCTTGAATCTGTAATCTGAAGTCTAAAGAATTTGCAAAGGGCATTGATGGCAGATCGAAAACTCCAAGGAAACGCATCTGTTAAATATGACAAGAAACAAACTTGATTTCCTGTTTTCAATGTGCGTTTGATTCGTAGATTTTTCACCATGGATACTTCCATATTAACTTTTTGAATACGTTTGGGTCTCAGGGTTTGATTTCTCTTCACAAAGATGCCAACTGTGGCACCAGAGACCCCTTCATCAAGGGTCAAGAGAACTCCAGCATCTACTCCAGGTGGCTCCTCAAAAGTCCAGGAGGAGAATATCTTGGTGACTGTTCGAATGAGACCATTGAGTTCCAGGGAACTATCTTCTGGTGATCATGTGGCTTGGGATATCCCTGACGAGCATACCATTGTTTCAAAGACCATATGCCATGATCGCAACGCTGGCTCATATATGTTCGGTAAAATTCATTGGCCTTCACGTGCTTCTTTTGTTTGATAAATCTATGAGGTGGAGTGATTATGTTTCCCTCAGATAAGGTTTTTGGCCCAACTTGTGCTACCTCAAAAGTTTATGAAGAAGGTGCAAAAGATGTCGCTCTTTCTGCTCTTACTGGAATTAATGGTAAAATTCCAAAGGAAAACCTATGCTGAAGATCTTTTGGCCCAAATTGCTCTACATCTAGAAGTTACCTTACTTATTTTATACCTTCCATTTATTGTGGCAGCAACAATATTTGCATATGGGCAGACAAGCAGTGGAAAGACCTTTACCATGCAGGGTGTTACTGAACTTGTCATCAAGGACATCTACGAACACATCACCTTTGTATATCCACATACTTGTAATAACGATACTTTTTTGCGATTGGCCATGGTTTTTGAAAATCTCGTATCATCATTTTACAGACCCCAGAGAGGAAGTTTTCAATAAAATTCTCCGCTCTGGAGATCTACAATGAAACTGTTATAGATCTCCTGAACAGAGACGCTGGCTTCCTTCGCTTGCTGGATGATCATGAGGTAAATGCTTTTCCAGTAATATATAATTTGATCTTGGGGATTTTTTTTCCTTTCTGTAATCTTTTGGTGCATACAGAGAGGAACAGTTGTTGATAAATTAGCAGAGGTAGTTATTACGGATCCTCAACATGTGAAGCATTTGATAAGTGTGTGTGAAGGTAATGCTCACAACACAGCATTGTTGCCCTGTGAATATTTTTTTTTAGTACTAGATCCAGCAGTTCTTTTTCACCCATCTACTGGAGGATGGGGAAGAAATTCGAAGTTTCCGTTTTCAGATTGAAGATTCTGAGTTCATGTATTTAATCTACTTTACTGCAGCACAACGGCAGGTTGGTGAAACTGCCCTGAATGATAAAAGCTCAAGGTCTCATCAGATAATCAGGCTGGTGAGTCTGAATTTTCTGCCTTCCTTTTTTTTTTCTTCATTTTCCATGTTACCATATTTTCGTACATTTAGTGAAGATTTCTGCTGTCAAAATTTCAGACCATTGAGAGCAGTCTCAGAGAAGAGAAGGACTGTGTGAAATCTTTCCTTGCAAGCTTGGTGGGGGACTGACTTTGCTGTGTTGAATTTCTTTCTTAAGAATAATCAATCAGAGAAAAGTAATGTTTTATACGTATGCAGAATCTAGTGGATCTTGCGGGTAGTGAGCGAGCTTCTCAAACAAATACCGACGGGATGAGGTTGAAGGAAGGTAGCCATATCAACAGAAGCCTATTGACATTGGCAACTGTGATAAGAAAACTGAGGTCAGCACTTTAACAAAACTAGTTCAGAAGCAGATGTTGTTAAGCAATATTTAACATTGTGTCAACTCCAACAGGCATATGCCTCCGTTATGATGTAGTGTAGCATTATTAAATGATCATCTTTTCTTTTGGTTGCTATGCAGTAGTGGGAACAGATCTGGTCACATTCCTTACAGAGACTCAAAATTAACAAGAATACTGCAAACTTCTCTTGGCGGCAATGCTCGAACAGCTATCATTTGCACCCTTAGTCCTGCAATGGTACACTTGGAGCAGACAAGGAATACACTTCTATTTGCGACGAGTGCAAAAGAAGTTAGAAATACTGCACAAGTAAACATGGTATAAAGCATGGAAGAAGTTTATTTTTACATGATATATGAAGATTTTAACAAACGTGTACTTACTCTTGGCATGTAAATCTAGGTCATTGAAAAGAAGCAATTGGTAAAGCATCTTCAACAGGAAGTTGCTAGACTCGAAGCGGTGCTCCGAAGCCCTGAAAAGTCTGCTTCTTCTTCATCTTTAAAGTCATTGCTGAGAGAAAAGGAGTTGAAAATAGAGCAGGTATTGAGGCATTCCCTGCCTCCTTGTGGTTGAGTTATCTATTTTAAGCTATGTTTGGAAATATCGATAGAGAAAGATTCTGATGCGAGCTCTTAAACCGCATAGATTACTTTTTCAACAACAAACAGAACTTCAATTTTCAACACATTTTTTTGTCCTCGCAGATGGAAATAGAGATCAATGAGCTGAAGCGTCAACGAGACCAAGCTCAATCCCAGCTTGATTTTCAAAAAGGCTCGAACAAAGAACAAAAAGTATGCACATTTACGCACTATAATTTTCATCTCTATTGCCTGGTGTAAATTTACATCAATGGTTGTTCTTCTCTCAAGGCTTCAGAAAGTCAAGGTCCTTCCTCTCATGTTGCAAAGCGCCTCTCTTTCACTGCCGAGAATGATTTACTTCCTGGAAAATCTGCTTCCAATCTGAAGGGCTTAAAAGTATTAAGGAAGTCAACAACTTCTCCTGACATGCTGGTTAATGAGATAAGGAAACTGGAAATGAGACAAAGACAGCTCGGTGATGAAGCAAATCGTGCACTGGAGCTGCTTCACAAGGAGGTCACTTCTCAGAAGCTTGGAAGTCAGGAGACTGCAGAAACCATTGCCAAAATGCTATCAGAAATAAAAGCCATACATGCAAATAGTTTTACTCCTGAAGATTTTGAGGTAAAGCATAAAGCTTCTTTAAGAGAAGAGATCGCCCGTCTGAACTCCCATGAGAAGGACATCACAATTTTAGAAGAGAAGCTGGAGAATGTGCAGAGGTCTATTGACAAATTATTGACACACCTCCCAAATGGCGAGGAGACACCAGATTCAAAGACAAATTCGTTGAGAAAGAAAAAAGGCCTACCATTTGCCTTGAGCAATGCTGCAAATATGCCGAATATACTAAGATCTCCTTGCTCACCCAAGTCTTCTTGTCAGTTGACAGAAAATGATATTGAGAACAGAGCCCCAGTGGTCCAAAGGAAGAATGGTACCCCTGGTGGCGAAAATTCTGGTGGCATTTCATCCAGGGAGAATATTGCAGCTCAAAAGCAGTATATCAGCGTCAACAAAATGCAGAAGATGTTCAAGAAAGCAACTGAAGATAACATTCAAAGCATTAAAGCCTACGTCACAGAGCTGAAAGAACGAGTTGCCAAGTTACAGTACCAGAAGCAGCTGCTCGTTTGCCAGGTAAGATTTACTGATGAAAAATTCCTCATTCCTCGTTATAATAAATAGATAATTTGCTGTCCTAAATTCTGAAATGGTATAATAGCCATCGCTACTAATAAGTAAGCGTAGGAACAAGTATGCTATCTCTTTTTGTTCTCATATTGATATGAGTGCAAATTGCCCCTTAGGTATTGGAGTTGGAGGAGGCCAAAGAGGATTCATGTGAAGAAGAAGGGAGACCTGATCAATCCCCTGTACCCTGGCATATCTTGGTTGAGCAACAAAGGAAGGAGATCATCATGTTGTGGCACGTCTGCCATGTCTCGATTATACACCGTACTCAATTTTACTTGCTATTCAAAGGAGATCCCTCTGATCAGATCTACATGGAAGTGGAGATCCGAAGACTCAAATGGCTGGAGCAGCATCTGGATGAAGTAGGCAATGCCAGCCCCGCCCTCCTTGGATCCGATCCTCCTTGTTCCGTTGCATCGAGGTGTGCAAAAAAAAAAAAAAAAAAAACTCCATCTTTATTTGGAAATAGGCCAGTTTCTTCAGATCCACTCACTCTGCTTGTTCTTTGTGTACCATAGCATCAAGGCCCTCAAACAAGAAAGGGAGCACCTAGCAAAACGGGTGGGTTCAAAACTGACGGAAGACGAGAGAAATGCACTGTACATGAAATGGAATATCCCACACGAAGGGAAGCAGAAAAGGCTTCAGCTGGTGAACAAGCTGTGGACTGATCCCTTAAACATGCAGCATGTTAAGGAAAGCGCTGAGGTAGTAGCTAAGCTTGTGGGGTTCTGTGAATCAGGGCAACCTCTATCCAAGGAAATGTTTGAGCTTAACTTTGCTCCTCTGTCCGATAAGAAGACATGGATGGGCTGGAATTTTATATCCAATCTCCTGCAGTTGTAACGCTGAAACAACGGAACATCAGAAAATCAAGGTTCTACTTATTCTTGTTTCTGTTTGTGCCTGAGAGTATGCTTCATTTTTTATATTCATAAATTTATTTTCATGATAGAAATAAACAAAAAAAAAATGTATACTTGAATCTATAAAGCAAACAAACGGATATCAGACATCGATGTTTTTATCTTTTTAGGTGGATGAGAATGAGATACAAGAGGTGGACATGATAAGGATTACAATACTTTTGCCTGTGATGCTCTGAAAGTCATTGGATACTTTTTGACTTTCAAGATCCTGGTTGTAAAATTTGGTCTGTAGTTACGAATGCCAATTGTAGTGCTGATTGGTAAGCTAAAGTGGTGGTGGTGGTGGTCAGGTCAGCTCCTTGATAAGCTTGCACTGTGCCCGTACTCATTTTTCTTGTGTATACGGTGAATTTGCTCCCTCTTGAAATCCCCCCCGCTCATTCCATTCCACCCTCTTGCTGAATCTCACTTCTCAGCTTCTCATGGCTGTTTGTGATCAGTTTGTCGTGTGTGAAGCTGCTCTCATATATTTTGCCATAAGATGCTTCTTTTCCCTTGCTTTGGACCTCTTCAGCTCTTCAGGAATTTCCTCCGCAGCTCTTCAGGAGACTCTTACCTTAACGACACTAGGAAGGAGCAAGGCTGGGGAAATGGAGGATACCGACTCTTCGTGTGCTGTTTGCCTTGATACGCTGAGGACAAGTTGCCAAGTCTGGGAGCTGATAAACTGCAGCCACGTTTTCCATAAGCGCTGTTTAGAGAAATGGGTGGCTTACGATAGCCGGTTGTCTTGTCCGCTTTGCCGGGCTTGTCTTCTTCCCTCGAGGCCTCCGCCGCCGTGTCCGCGGCCGGAACACCCGAGCTGGGTGGTGGAGCAAGTGCTTTACTTCTTTGGGGATGATCTGCTTCTGTAGCTGAGTCCTGTGTCGCTCCGAACGTGGACCCGGTTTACCGGTTTCGGGTTGTAGTTCGGATCTCTTTCTCTCTTGAATCTCGACCCTTACAACAAATTCTTTATTTTAAATTAATATATTATTTAAATAATTTATTCCCTTTTATTTAATTATTAATAAAAATTAAAATTTTGAATTAAAATTTTAAAGATAAAATAGTTTTACAGGAGGAGGGCCCGTTCACGCTAAACCCATTAGTGTATTGGGCCCATATTGAGCTGAATGTTCTGGGCAGCCCCCAGCTGTGAGGTTGTCCTTCCCCCCCCCTGTAATCTTTTGTCTGTTAACAGTTGGAATTGAAATCAGTGAAGCTGAACTGCCAAAGGAGATGGCAGATTAATTCGATATGAGGTGATAACTCTGCTGCAAGATGATGATGCATAGGAGGAGGGCAGTGTGGGTGGGACACTCTGAAGATAGGACACTGGGAACAAGACATGGAAGAGAGTGACGTGTTGGAGGCAGAGCCAAGAGTCCGTGTTCGTGATTGTATTGCAGCCGTGAGTGTCGTTATCATTTGTTGAGTTGTTCTTCTCAAAGCCTCCATAATTTGCGTTGCGTGTGAAAATTGGCCCGGCCCCCATCAGTCTGTGTGTTGGCTGGACATGAGAATGGCGGATCTCCGTTGGGTGATGCTTTAATGGTTGTCTCAGGGAGCATGTTAGGGGCAGTTATTGCTTGTTGCGGAGAAGCACAGAGGGGCGCAATGAAAATAAGATGACGTTTACCCAGAATACGCACAAGCTGTTGGTGTAGAGATGATGGGAGAGAGTATGAAAATGGCAGCCTGACAGCAGATACATACAGATGCAGCAAGGACTGATGACTTCATGGTGTGCAGTTTTGGTTGAGGTTGGTCGCCTCTCTTCTCACTCTTCTTCTTCTTCTAACTTTTTCATTTTTTGCTTTTCACTAAGGTAAAGATAACTTAGCTGAATTCCTCCTGCGTGTACTCTATGCTGATCATGTGGTGCCTGAGCTCTGCCTCGGCCAAAAAGGGATAGCCTGGAACCCACATGAGAAGCCTGACAAAGTATGAACCTTTGCCAAAGTAAAAGATTGATGAGATGTGTAACTGCTGACTTACTGGAGGAGTCAAATCCAGAGAGTTAAATGGAAGGGTACTTGGAAGCCGCCTATTGTTTTCCAGCCTTTCGTCTTCTTACCACCTGTCTATTGCGCCAGCATTCAATTCGAGACTGCCCCGCCCCGGTGCATCTTGTTTTCTCAGAGGGAAACACTGAGCTGTCAGCCACCTACCCTATATGTTCGTGCTTAAATTTCTTTAACATGGTATGAGAATGTTAATTTTAAATTCTCCTGTCTATTCTATTGCTCATGCATGGGGTTTGTCTTCAGTCTCGAACTTTTTGGAAGAGTCCACTTTCCATAAACTTGTCTCTGCAATGGAAGGGAAGTCCTTGCGCAGTACAGGGCTTGAGTGGAAGGACTTAGCTTTGTACTGTAGGAAGCCTACTGAATTCCAAGAACAGATTTGCTTTTGTTTTCCGATGTCTTCGTCAGGCAGCAGGGCTTTATGTGGAAATGATCTTGGAACCTGTTCTTCCTCAAAGTACCCCATCTCTTGTGCTGCACATGAGTCGACAGTGGCTCACTGCAGAAGCGCATATGAAGATCTCTTCAGTCTGCACAATCTTGGTGGGACACTTGCCTCTCCCCCTGCTTGCTCAACAGGTTTAAGGCTCAGCAGACCCAGAGCCAAATCCTCTGTTTCTTCCTCCCCGATGAAAAGATCCAGAGCTTCTTATCATAATCTTCAAAACCCCTGTTGCCAAGTAGAAGGCTGCAACCTCGATCTCAAGTCAGCCAAAGATTATCACCGGAGACATAGGATCTGTGAGAATCACTCTAAGAGCCCAAAGGTTGTCGTTGCTGGAATGGAACGCCGGTTTTGCCAACAGTGTAGCAGGTGTGATATCATGATTCTTCTTTATCTCTTTTAGAAAAAGGGGAATTGGGGTCTCAAAATGTCTTTCACTTATCACTGTTTTCTGTTTTTCTTGATTCATGAAAGGTTCCATGACTTGTCTGAGTTTGATGACATGAAAAGAAGCTGTAGACGGCGTCTCTCCGATCACAACGCCCGGCGGCGTAGAGCTCAGCCTGAGTCCTTCCAGCTTATCTCTCAAGGACTCCCTTCTACCTTTTATGGTTTTCTTTTTTTCTATTCTCCATCGTTGCTCTTAGATTTTTCATCTCTTAGCCAGTTCTGTAATCATCTCTCTGGGGCAGGTCACAAGATAGAGCATGATTTATTGTTGAATGGACTCCCAATCCCTCAGACTGGAGCAGTCGATAGGACTCTGTGTTTCTCGGGTGACGAGACACTCCAATCGATCTCCGGAGTTCATCTGGATTCAACTAGAAACATCATGGATCAAAGTAAAGAAAACATCATCCCCTCTTCTTCTAAAGTTTTCATTTTCCTTGAACACCATCTTGAGTTCTTGAAACTCTTGGCAGGCTCACAGATGCCCAACGCCAATTCTCCAATCATACCAGATCTTCTCAGCACCGCTCCCTCTCTTCTGTCATCGAGCCCATGGACTTTGAACGAGAGTGAAACCCATCATGCGCAGGGCTTGGTTCCAGGGAACTACATTCCAACAATCAGACACTTCGATTCCGAGTCACAACCACTTCCCTTGTTCCATCCAAATCATTCACCAATCTCGGTACCCATTCCTCTCATGAATACCATCGCCACCGCCGACCCTCCGCCGGCGTACCGGTTATTTAAATCCGGTAACCTCTTCCTCGGTAATCCATAGTCCATTGGTGAGTGCCCCCTCGTGTCTGCGCGGAATGAAGAAGCTCTGAGCATCTGTGCCCTTGTTATTTGGTATTTTAAATTTGTATTTTTTCACGTTTTTGAACATTTAAATTAAATACTAAATATTAAACATAAATTCTTATGGGGCCTCACTCTCAGCAATTGGGCCCAATGTATCGTCCAATGAACGAGGCACTGCTACTTCGGAATGGGCCCAATACGAGGGAGATGGATTAGAATATTCGAGGAATATCTAGGACACTTGGGATATTTAATTTTGAAATATTATTCCAATAATAATTTTGTTGAAAATTTTTACTTTAAAAATACCAAATATAGAAATATTATTAATAAAATGATTTTTCGAAACCCTCCCGCGAAGAAATCCTAATTAATTACCGGAATCCATCCACTAAACCTCTGCTCAGAAGCTCACATTCTGGAAAGCGATAGGATTTCTGTATCGCCATGGATTGATTATTGCTGTAGGTTGATATAGATTTGTCTCCTTCAGCTGAATCTCTGTTGCTGGTGTTGAAACGCGCTAGATCTGGGTGCGTTCGCTTTGTTTTTTCTGTTGTTGAATTCCATGGGATCGGAGGACTCGGGATCAGTTCGTTCGGTTCATCAAACGGCGAGTATTTGCCTATTTTGTGTTGGAGTACACTTTTATATGATTTTATTCCGTTTTTTGTTTCTTTTCTGGTTATATAACCGCTATATAGCGTTTTATGTGTATTTCAATGGTACTTTGAGCAGTTATTATGATTCATTTGTCATCGGCGATCAAGAGTTATGATGTGATTTGCTTACCTTTCAAGAATTCGAGCTCACTGTCTGTGTTTTGGGGATGGTACTGATCAACGATCAGGCGAACTTGCTTTACCCATTGCATATCCATGCTGGTAAAAACATTAGAGATTGAGTGGTTTTAATATCCTGCTGCCTTTTGTTTGTTGCGCCTAACATAATCACCAATGCATGCCATCAGTGATGGAGTCCGTGTGATTAGTTCTGGACTCCAGTGGTTCTGAACAAAATGTGATCCATTTTTCTCTGGGAGATTGTTGTCAAGCTGTGATCAACAATGATCACTCGATATTCCTGCTTTGGGATATACATGTGCTACTTTTTCTTTTGGTGTCGCTTTACATGTTGAAAATACTTAAATTTGTAACGATTTTCATGTTTATAAGCAACAATGGAATTCTGTGAGCAACTCGTATATAGTGCTTCTCATTTCATGAAGTCGGAAAAAGCCTTGATCCCTTGTCTTTCTCCTCTTCATGCTTACAACCGAAGGTCTCTGAATCCATCTGCATTTCTTCAGCATACAGAAGAACAGGGAATATCGTCATGTTTATGCAGGTACTAGTCTTCTCTTAGGAATCACATTTTTCAGATAGTGATTTTTTTTTTTTAATTTTTAGGCTAGTCGTCCCGCGGAACGGTTGTGCAATCGCGACCGTTGGTCGCGCCGCCAGCGTGAATGTGAATCGTTGATTATGGTGGGTCCCACTTAGGATGAGGAAAGCTCATGTCCGAACCGGATGCAGGGGAGTGGGTGTCGTTCGCTGGGGAAAAAATTAATAAAATGGGGGAAATTAGGTGGTTAAATTAAATAGATAAAGGCAAAAGTAGGCCGCTGACTGTTCCTTTCTCTCTGCAGACGCTCGTCAGTCATCCATCCCTTCTCTCTCTTCTCCTCTACTCTTCTACGCCTTTCTCTTCTGCAGCCTGCTTTCTCTATCTAGAACTGGTCTGCGCGTACGACGTCGCTTCGACTCTTCCGTTGCTTTTTTAGTCGGGGACGAGAGAGGGGCTCAATTTGGGGCTCGTAGCGTTGGTGATCTGCTTTAGAGTCTTGTTGAAGCGGGAAGCAGAATCTGAAAGAGAATAGCCGTTGATCGAGGTATGTTTCCATGGAGGTTGTCTGAATCGCGAGTTGGATGATTGGATTTTTTTGATCTGTTGTTGAGGGTTACTTGGATTTTTCGCTACTGTATTTTGTTTGACGAAGCGAAATCCAGAGGTGGATGAGGTTTTTATCTTTTCTAGGTTTGGGAGGGGAGGTGCTGCGTTGATGATGAATGGGCTGTCTATTTTGTTCCTCGTTGATTGTATGACAGGTTTGTTGGTCACTGTGAATTGATGTTGGGGTTAGCTGTAGTTGCCCTTATTTTTTTGTTCTTTTTTAGGGGATTTTATGTGTAGCTAAAGCGGTATGATGGGTCGGTTAAAAGTTGGGGTTATATGAAGCTTGAGTGGTAAAAAGGGGAGTTGTTTGAGATAACAGAAAAACTATTCTACTTGTTATAATGGTCGCTTTGCTAGCTGCATTTTATAGTGTTAAAATTGTACGTCCCCGTTTATTTTCAGTTAAATGGTCCCGGGTTATAGAAGGGTTGTTGATCGTGGATTCTCCTTTCTTTCTCGTAGGCCCATTATGTTGGACATAAGGCGTAGCTTTGTTTTTGTTGTTCTGTTTTTGTAGGTTTTGGAAGTTTCAGCCTAAACTTGATTCACGGATGGAGATAGTGTAGAGAAGAACTGTGGAAAATGTTGGAGGGTGGCCAAAATTTTGCTGGAATTATTGGCCAAAATGATATCTACGACAATTATGATTTCTCGCATAATTTCTATCGCAAGCTAAATGAGGGATCGAACATGTCCATTGATAGTTATGGAAGCTTGCAGTTGACAAATGGTGGAGGGTCTGTTGCCATGTCCGTGGACAATAGTAGTGTAGGATCTAATGATTCTCACACTCGAATCCTAGGCCATCAGGGCCTGAGGCATGTCAACAACTACTCTGTGGCTGCCAGTGTTAATCGTGGGAGAGTTTCTCATGGACCAAGCAATGATGCGCTTGCACATGCATTGATGGATCCTCGCTATCCTACTGAAGGGCTTGGATATTATGATGATTGGTCAATTGATTTGGGGAAGCTCAGCATGGGTCATGCTTTTGCTCAGGGTGCATTCGGAAAGCTCTACAGAGGAACGTATAATGGTGAAGATGTCGCCATTAAACTACTGGAGAAGCCAGAGAATGATGTGGAGAGGGCACAGTTAATGGAGCAACAATTCCAGCAAGAGGTGATGATGTTGTCAAGGTTGAAACACCCCAATATAGTTCGTTTCATTGGGGCATGCCGAAAACCCATGGTCTGGTGTATTGTCACCGAGTACGCCAAGGGTGGTTCTGTTCGGCAATTCTTGACAAAGCGTCAGAATCGTTCTGTGCCCTTGAAATTGGCTGTGAAACAAGCCTTAGATGTGGCAAGAGGGATGGAATATGTACATGGGCTAAACTTGATTCACAGAGACTTGAAGTCTGATAATCTTCTGATTTCTGCTGACAAGTCCATTAAGATCGCTGATTTTGGAGTTGCACGTATCGAAGTGCAGACTGAAGGCATGACACCAGAGACTGGAACGTATCGGTGGATGGCACCGTAAGTCATGCCTTGTCTAATTTTTATTTCTGGTCACAACATATATCGAATAGCACGTTATTTGAGCTAATTTTACATCTGTGTGCGTCTTCAATATGGTTGGGGTTGAAATGTATGTAGATACAGTTTCTAAATATTGCATAGTAATCTGCATTTTGTTTGAATTAGATGAGCCCATGAAAACTTAAGCAATATTTCTGAGAATAAGACCAAGACTTTGTTGCTGGTAAATCTCATATTGTGCTGTGGAATTGCAGTGAGATGATCCAGCACCGGCCTTACACCCAAAAAGTTGACGTGTACAGCTTTGGTATTGTACTGTGGGAACTCATAACAGGAATGCTCCCGTTCCAGAACATGACTGCTGTCCAAGCTGCATTTGCTGTTGTGAACAAGGGCGTTCGTCCCGCAATCCCCCATGACTGCCTTCCATCTCTAAGTCGGATAATGACCCTCTGCTGGGACGGGAATCCTGATGTCAGACCCTCCTTCGCGGAGGTCGTAAGAATGCTGGAGGTGGCAGATCACGAGATCATGACGACGGTTCGAAAAGCCCGCTTCAGGTGCTGTATCAGCCAGCCCAGAACCGCGGACTGATTGATCCCCGTGGAGCTTGGTTTCCGTTCACATGTGATTTTGTATCAGCTTGTTGTATTCTCTGTGAGGAGGCAGCAGCAAGGATACGGTATGATACGATAGGGATCGGTTGCTGCTCCTATCTATCCTTGTTTATTTTTGTCTCTTGGATGCGTAGAGAAGATCCTACGTGTTAAATGTATTTGTTCGTGCTGCTGTTTACTAGATCCCCCTGTTGCCTTTTCTGTGGCTTCCTTCCTACAGCTACCACCACAATTTGCAGAAAAAGAAGAAGAAAGGGCTTCCACAGCAGAATCCTTGAATTAGGCAGAAGGGGATGTGAGTTTCCTTGCCCTCGGCTCTCTGGTCTCTTTGTCTTGTGTGAGCCGAGCGGTTGGTCGCCCGTTAGCCGGTGGGGTGGGGTGGGGTCTTGGCTCCGGAGCACAATGCTTTATTGATTGACGGAGCATCCACTCCAGCTCCATGTTACACATGGCGTGTCCCCTGTGTCGCATGCACGCCTACTTCATTAACGGACCGCCCAGACCGGTGGACACGATAACCCAATCATGCATCTGCCTTTATTGGCCTGCACGGATAACTCCACATGCAACTTCTTACTACAAAAAGTGGTGGGGTGATCCACAGTGCCATAGTCAGCATTCCGTATCAGTGATCTCATTTACGTTTTAATAGTACTTTTTTATTATATTAATACTAAATACTATAAAATTACAGATTAAGTTACATTGCCGGTGTGTTCAGTAAAATGATTTTGTTTTTTTTTGTAATAAAATCAAAAATTCAGATTCGATGATTAATTTTAGAAAATTTTGAATATATTAAATTAAATAATATATTAATTAAAAAAATTAGATTATTTACTTCTTATCTATTTTAAAAATATATGTATATCATAATATTAAATTTTATAATATATATATTATTTTATTAAATTTTATAATATATAATTTTATGTTATTGTATAAAATAGTTTTACAATATCAAATTGATTATATTCTACCACAACTTTAAATTACATAACATGTACTATATATGGGAAGGATTACACGTGCCTGCAGCTTGCCCGGAAATTTTAATTATCGAAAAAGAAGATTGATAATTATTGACCTCCTAGACTTGTTAATTATTTATCACAACAAATAAAGGGTGCCGAATTTAGTAAAATAAACGTGAGAGGAAATAATTATGAACCAAGGGCCAAGGGTAGGGAGAGCGTGACCCAAATCTAATCCAATAATGTAAGCGATCAAACCCTAATAATACTACTAATAATAAACCTACGTCTAAAAATAGATCCGTAGGGTCAAAGAGAGTCTCCCCAAGTGCGTATCTATTATACTATTCACTCTACTGCCCATCCTCCCTCCACTCACTCTATTCAATGCACATGCCCCTGCTCACTTGCCTCATGGGCAGGCAACAAGCAGCTTCCAGATCCTTCGCGAAGGGCGGGCACAGACACGGTTGCCGTGCTGTTAGAACCTCCGTTGCAAGACAGCGTGTGCGGGGTCGGAATCTGGAGCAGGGACTGGAGTTTTAAAGAATTGGACGTCGTGAGTGAGTGAGTGCAATTAGGTCGGAGGGCTGTCCAGCTACTGGGTGTGGTCACGGGGGCAGCCGCAGCCACTGTCGTGACGAGAATATTAATAATATCCCGACGGATGGATTTGAGGTGCTTACTTGTGAACTGTCTCACGAGTATCATTAATTCACATCGCCCCGGTTTTCTAAATAGGAGATGAAGCCAGGTGCTTATGCTAAATAGGACTGTTTAAATTAAGAATATGATAAAGGGAATGAATATACGTGAAGATGAAATGCACGATAAATATAGATTATATTAAAAGGATTGAATTTAAACAATATATGATTAATTATTCTTATAAGAAGATGAAGCCACGTTAGGAGCTGTAGATGTCCTCTTAATTAGGGATGCCGGTCATTTAGAAAACTCACTCTCATATGCTAAGATCAATTTTTTATATCACCTATAATCATTTTTTTCACATACTCAAGAGAGTATGTTCACTTTTCTAATACATGCTAGGAACGCTGGGGCAATGGGTTTTTTTTTTCAGATCTTGAACACCTATTTGTGCACTTGAGGTTTAGTAGCTTTTGAGTGTGTTTGATATATGAATAAGTTATAAAAATAGGGTATATAACAGTATAATTTTATTTAAATTTTTTATTTTCATTATTTTATTTCATATTTAAAATATAGTTTATTTAAAATATAATTTATCTCACTTGCCAAATATTATGTTTTTTTTCTATTAAATTATATTCTTTATACTTTCTACCAAACACATGTGGTGGGAAGATTAGAAGGAAGCATGGAGGAGGAAACGTGTAAGCATGAAGACCTGATGATGTGGGACGGCTCGTTGATCTCATCCCAAAAATCCATGGGCATACATGGTCGAGAGGAAGAGATCATGACGAGGCATTTCTCCTTTATGCTTATCTTCCCCACGCAGATAGATAACTCATGTGTATGTGATTGCATGCCAAGACGAGCACGACATTTTAATTTGTTCGTTTACAAAATCGTAATTGAATCATTTTGGATCATGAATCGTTCGTAATAATAGTTAAATTAAATTTGACAATACCATAATTGAACCGGAATAATTCATGTAAACGATTCATATTTTTTTTATCATATTTAAAATAATATTTGATTTTCAAATATGAAAGGTAATAGTATACTTACAAAACCCAAAATGGTATATGAGTTTCTGTTTTATTATAATATTAAATAAAAATTAAAATATGTTATTTAACACAGAATAATATTTTATTTTACTAAATTTTCAAATAAAAATAAGGTAGTAAGTTGGTTATATAAGGAAGTTTCCCAATTGGTGTATACCTTTGAAATTCAAAATTATATTTTGGATATAAATTATTTGAAAAAAATTAAAAGTATAAGAACTAATATTATACGATTTATCTCATCGTAATATATTTTGGTTTTGAAATTTAATAAATCATAAATAGTTCAATTTTATTTAACTGACTCCAGCCCCGGCGGTTGTCCCGGAAATGGAGTAATGCATTATTGTCTGTACAAAGGTGGAACCTACTCACTTCCCACAGATGTGAATTCATTGAATGCCACTTCCCCTGACTGATATCACGCTCTGCAAACTCGTGGCGAATTTGGAGATCAGATACTAACAGATCCTCTGGTACTTTTGAATGAACTTCTAAGAAACAAAACTGATAATTAGAATTCTGGGAAGACTGCGAGATGTTGGGTGAGAGAAGGGGAGTTGAGATGGGTGTGTTGCAAGAGAGATTCTTGTCTGGCAAGTTGTGTGCTAGAGGGGTAGAGTAGAGCAATAATGTTTATACACATTAAAAAAAAAAATGTGTGGTCAGTTTGAAGGGCAGTCTGTAAAAAGATTTGGATTTGGAGGTTTGTGGGAGTTGCAGGATTTGAAAAAGGCAGCAGCAGTTACATATAACCGTTGGGAAAAGAACAGAGAGAAAAGAACAGGAAGGACATGGTCCTCGCTTGCAAGTATCTGTATACGAGGATGGGACAGGTGGCGATTGTTATATTTATCCGTGAATCTGTGAAAGCTCTCTCACTGTTTTCTCTCCCCCAAAACCGGGTTTCTAGTTCCCCTCTTCGAATGAAAGTCGGAGTTGAGGTTTCAGGAGGGTGATCTTTCTTTTACTGGTTTTCATTCCCAAAAGCCCAAACTTTCTTTCTTTGTTTCTGCTGAAGGGAGAAGATGGGAGCCGCTTCAGTTAGGAAGTTTTTTCTTCTCTTTTTGCTCTTAGTTTCACTTCTTCATCCCTCCCGTTGCAGTGTTTCGTATGACAGAAAGGCTGTTATCATCAATGGGCAGAGGAGAATTCTCATTTCTGGCTCCATTCATTATCCCAGAAGCACCCCAGAGGTACAGGATTTTAGAGAGATACTGTCTGTTGCATTTTCAGGATCTTGGTGTTTCCCAATTTTCTTGGGACTGAACTGAAAGTATTTGGCAATGCAGATGTGGGAAGAGCTGATTCAGAAAGCTAAAGATGGAGGTCTTGATGCTATAGACACTTACGTTTTCTGGGACCTTCACGAACCTTCCCCTGGAACTGTAAAAACAAAAACGCTTCTTTGGTTCTTGCACCCGACGCTGATTTCTTCAATTCCGTCGCTTAAAGATTAAAATTGACATTTTTTTTTTCTTCAACTTTACGGGTTTTCAGTACAACTTCGAGGGAAGAGCAAACTTGGTTGGCTTCATAAAGCTGATTCATCAAGCTGGACTTTATGTAAATCTTCGTATAGGGCCTTACGTTTGCGCAGAATGGAAATATGGGTAGTTTTTCTAAATAAAAAAAAACGTATATTTGACTAGATGTTACTGTTTCTTCTGGTATTTCTGTTAATCACGCCATGCCTTTGCTTTTGACTTTGATATCAGCGGATTTCCTGTATGGTTGAAGTATGTTCCAGGGATTAGCTTCAGAACTAACAATGAGCCTTTCAAGGTATGAAGACCAGATTGCTTCAGGAATAACCGCTTGATTATTTTCGTTGTTTCTGTCCTCGATTTTGGGTCTTGAACTACGTTTTCCACTGGTGAAGATGGCGATGCAGAGCTTTACACAAAAAATTGTTCAAATGCTGAAGAATGAAAGATTATTTCATTCTCAAGGTGGCCCTATCATTCTCTCACAGGCAAGTTTTCTTGCCTCTACCTGCCTTCTGATGCCCATTGAGATTGTCTGGAGAACCAAGAGGAAGTTCTGTGTTTTAAGTAATGTTTCTGATGGAATGTAGATTGAAAATGAATATGGGCTTGTTAGCAATGATTTTGGAGCTGCTGCCCATGCTTACATATCATGGGCTGCCAAAATGGCTATCGACATGAACACAGGGGTTCCATGGCTAATGTGCAAAGAAAATGATGCTCCAGATCCTGTGGTAATAATTTGAACCCTCCTCGAATTGATGCAGTAGAAATTCTTGATGTTGTTTTTGATGTCTGAAGATCTTGCTTGACAGATAAACACATGCAATGGTTTTTATTGTGATTATTTCACCCCTAACAAACCGTACAAACCCACCATTTGGACTGAGGCTTGGACTGGCTGGTATTCTTACTTCTCTCCCTCTTTATGGAGGTTCCTGTAGTGCAATCTTTGAATGTTTTTTACTTCACAAGGTTTGAAGCTTTTGGAGACCCGATTCACCATCGCCCAGTTGAAGATTTGGCATTTGCAGTTGCGAGGTTCATCCAGAAAGGAGGATCCTTCGTCAACTACTACATGGTATAAATTGTCAAGATAATCAATGATGACTTGAAGCTCAGTTTAACTAACCTCTCATTTGTATTCAGTATCATGGAGGGACAAATTTCGGAAGAACTGCTGGAGGTCCTTTTGTCACCACCAGCTATGACTATGATGCTCCAATTGATGAATATGGTGAGCCAGGCGGATGATTTAGCTATATCCTTAGCACCAGATTATCAGAGTGATTAGTTATACGTTCATAGGTTTACTCAGACAGCCCAAGTATGATCATCTGAAGGAGCTCAACAAGGCTATCAAGCTTTGCGAGCCTGCGCTGGTTTCTGCAGATCCAACTGTCATAGCTTTAGGAAACTATGAACAGGTATGCTGATGTAACTGTGCTCTTCAACCCTTCTTCTTTAGCTGCATGGCCTTATGTTTGCGTTGCAGGCTCATGTCTACCGTTCGGCATCAGGACATTGTGCAGCTTTCTTATCGAATATCCATATGGACATGGCTGCCACAGTGAAGTTCAACAACATGTACTATCATCTGCCCCCATGGTCAACCAGCATACTTCCGGATTGCAGAAACGTCATTTTTAACACTGCCAAAGTGAGTCTTGCAGAATGCAGAGACCAACATATGTGCTCTGTATTAAGATGCTGTCCTTTCTTATACAATTGAAACAATGTAGGTTCAAGGTAGAACTTCTCTGGTGCAAATGGCTCCAACCAATGCTCAAATGCTTTCGTGGGAGACTTTCAATGAGGACATCTCAGAGAACGATGCCGATGCCAAGTTCACTGTCTTTGGCCTGCTAGATCAACTTAATGTCACCAGAGACAGTAGTGATTACTTGTGGTACATGACCAGGTATCCAGTCTCAGGACAAGCACCTCTCTGTTTCCTCTTTATCACAATCCTTCTGACTCGTTGAACAATGTGACTGAATTTGTTGAAGCATCCAAGTAGCTGCAACTGAATCTTTTCTTCACGGTGGACAACGGCCTGCTCTCACTGTAGAATCTGCTGGCCATGTGCTGCATGTGTTCATCAATGGACAACTTTCAGGTGCTCATCTTCTGCTGTATCTGATCAGTCCATGAATTTAATGCTTTAATTGGATTCAGAATCCAAAGGTTCTGATTCCTGTGAGCTGGGATTCATGGTGTGCTGCAGGATCAGCTTTTGGCTCTCATCGAAACAGAAAATTCACCTTCTACGGGGGTGTAAATCTTCATGCTGGTATAAATAGCATTGCTCTGCTCAGTGTAGCTGTTGGATTGCCTGTAAGTATGTTCTGCATATACTCAAAGAACAAGACAACAGCCTTCAGTCATTCCTTTTTTTCTGCTTCCATTCAAGAACGATGGCCCTCGTTTCGAAACATGGAACACCGGAGTTCTTGGCCCGGTTATCTTACATGGCCTCAACGGTGGACCGAGGGACTTGTCTCGACAGAAGTGGTCATACAAGGTGTGTGATGGCATCATACACTCTGTGAAGGACACTGGTTTTGTTACCCTTCTTTTTCCTTCTGTTTTCAGGTTGGACTGAAGGGAGAAGCCATGGACTTAGCTCGGGTGACCGGAGTTTCGTTGCTCGATTCCACGAACACATCCCTCCTAGCTAACCACCAACAGCCACTCACTTGGTACAAGGTAATAAGATGAACGTCTTTACCAGAGGGTTTCATGAATCTTCTGATCCCCACAAACATTGAGATGCTGCCTGGTACTTCTCCTGTAGGCATACTTCAACGCACCACAAGGAAACGAGCCATTAGCCTTGGACTTAGGTAGCATGGGCAAAGGCCAAGCATGGATCAATGGCCAGAGCATTGGCCGCTACTGGACAACTCCAGCCGTCGGCCAATGCAATGCTTGCAGCTATGCTGGCACATACAGGTCCCAAAAGTGCCTATCTGGATGTGGAAAGCCTACTCAAAGATGGTACATTTCATGCAACTTGCTTGATGCAACACCATCATCGTTTCTTGTGGTTGACCCCTTGCTTGTGGTTCCTCTGGATCAGGTACCACGTTCCACGGTCATGGCTGAAGCCAACCGGAAACCTGCTGCTAGTTTTTGAAGAGATTGGAGGTGATGCATCCAGAATTTCTCTTGTTAGAAGATTGGTCACGTTGGTATAGAGAATTCCATAAGGCACACATAACCTGCAATATAATCATATTCATTCTTTGTGAGGCATTCACATGAACATCGGTTCCACTTATTATATATACGAAGATACTGTCATCAAGTTCAGTCATCAATGGTGCCTGTTCAATACATCCAGATGATAAAAATACTTAGAATCAAACATCTTAATATTTATGCAGGTAACGCATTCAAACTTGTTTAACAACACAGGAATATTCATTCATTTAAGGTTCACCAAGCTATCAAAGCAAATTTTCAAACAATGCATACAAGGAGATAAATAGAAATGTTTTGCAACCTTCGGCCATTTCATCGTTTTCTTTATTCTGTCATTGGTTTCAAAGAAATATCTGTAGGCGGAGATGAATAAACCTTCAACCCATAATCCCATTCTCAGCAAAGGGAGTCAAGCCTCAACCTTCTGAGGCCGTGATGGTGGAGGAAACGAAAGTCGTTCTTGTGAAGGAAAGCTGATGGCTTCTCCCATGAGCGCCTATTTTCCACCCCCAAGGGGCTTTGAATTTTCAACTTGGCTTTTGCTGAGTGAGTTGTAGCCATGTAACTCGGAACAGAAGAAGAGCTACCCATGCTTTCAGCATCATCCATCGATGAGCCATGCATCGTGTTCCTCCTATACCTGTCAGATTGAACACCCAAGGTGCTGCTTTTCGAATCATCATCATGATTCGTCAGGCCCTGTTCCGAGATACCAATTTTTATTTTTCTTGCAGGCATACTTGAAGGTGAAGGATGGGTAGAAGAAGGCAGCTTTTGACTGGCATGAGAAGGTGTATTGTTCTGGGTGTTCAGCTGATGACGAGCAAAGCACTTCGCTATTTTTCCTGCACTCATTCCTTTGGTTGATAGTGGATCACCATTGAGATCCTTCTCCGGTTTGCTCTTTATAGTCTCGCTTGTGTTGGGAACCATCCATCTTTCTAGCCAGCTCCAGCCCCATTGGGGATTCGTTGGGTCCATGAATACTAAGTTGATAGGTCTTGAACTTTTCTTCCACGTTTTCTATTCATTAGAAGATAGTAAGCAATCCCAGTTTCATAATCTAGCCATGAATGGCAGTTCATGCGAAAACAGTGTTCTTTTAAGTTCATAGATGTGGTAATATAATGCACCTGATGAGTATATGAATAAGCAAGTGCCCTTTCTCGCCTCATTGCAGCTTCATACTTCTGCAGCAAATTCTCTTCTATCTTCTGTTTCGATCGCAGGCTATCATCCCAATCTTCACCAATCTGGAAAAGGGAAACGCGTATACTTACAAATAGAAGGCACGATGACATCAAAACTTAAAAGAGAAAGGTAAAGCACCATCGTTGAAGGAAAAATATAAGCTGAACAAGACCAAATGATCCACGCCAACCATGGTCTCATGGAAAGGACTGAATCATGCAAAATTATTGTGAGAAATATTAATAAGATTGCAGCCAAATCTAACTTTCAAGCTCTCTAGCTCCTGTGCACGTTTCTGCAAGACCTGCTTCTGAAGTGCCCGATTCTCCTCCAATATTCGGATCCTTGTCGCCTGAATCTGAGACTGCACACGGAATAGAGCCTGCATGCTTTTCAAAGTACTTGAAGTTTGGCGTTTTACAATTGGCCCATCAACAAGGTACTTGAGTTTGGCTAGCCGCCTATGAGCCCTTACCTCCTTCCTAGCCTAAAATGAAATAACTTAGTACAGATAGTATCAACACCTAGCTCTGTTCCAAAAAATGACTATTCAAAATCCAAGCACGAGTAATGATTACTTGAATAGACCTTATAAATTCGGAAGGCAGATTGGATTCGGATAACCGCAGCTTCGTCCCTCGGCTTTCCTTTTAATCGACTAGATGCGGCTTGTTGAAAGGCAACCGCAGCAACCTCTGTAGCAGAAGCTGAAGAATCAACTGGTTCAGCGGTCGCAACTGAAGCAGAATACACTCGACTCGTCTGTTCATTCTCCAACTCTTCAGTCACTGGTGGTACAAAAGCAGGATGAGGCACTTCAGTAAGTGCATCTGTTGTAACGAACGGATTTTCCTTTCCAAAACCTTTCTTCTTCGTCTTCTGAAAGAAAAGAAGAAAGCAAAACCAGTTAGAAGGATTGCATTGCTAACAAAGCTCTAAATGATCTTACAAACCTCTACCTTTTTTCCCTTGGAGTCGTGGCTGAGTGCCTTCTTTACTTTGGATAACCAACCGATCTTCCTCCCCATTCTTCTATCATCACCGACGTTTTCTTCTCCGGGAACAGAATTCACCGACACAGAATAAATCCATGCATGCGCATCGTCTTAACCTTGTAAGCAAATCAAATCTATAGTCACTCAGATCCCGTGAAAAGAATCTGATACCACCACTCATCCACAGCCCACACAAGCAGAGAGAGAATTAAGCGCAGACTCATTTGAAGTCGGATCACCAAAAATCCCCTGAATAGAGTGGCCCAGATCTCAGAGAAATCCTCTGCCAAAAAAGAAATGCAGAAAAAGCACGAGATCTCCCCAAGAAGACAGCAGTTGAACAGCAAAGATCTCACTCCGCTCATCGCTGGCGGTTCGGATTGTGGGGCCGCCTTATCGTGACGCGGGCCCACCAATATTTCAGTTATTGTATATCTTGTTACCTTCCAACGGTCACTTTCCAGATGGGCTTGGCCCACCCAACCACGTACCATGATTAAAGTGCCCAACTCCATCGTATCTTCACTTTTACGTAATTTGTAAACAAAATAATAAATCAAAAAACAAATATTATTTATTTATGCGCTCAAATAATAAATAAATAAATAATGAAAAATCGTCGTTCATAAATAAAGGACTTGGCTTCCACCATGATAAATGACCCACAACATTTTGTGAAAGAATGGAACCTGCCATTGGAGGGGTGCTGGAAGCAGGGGGCAGTGACCCGACCCGCTCTTGCTTAAATCAGCTTCGGAGCAAGCGAAGACGACGGCCGGCCGGAATAGTTTAGTATATGATGTTAGGTAAATGCGAAAATCCGGTCTGCGATGGTTGTTCGGCAGATGGGACACTCTGAGCATGCTAAGGAACATGACTTGCATACTGAAAATGAGGGGAGGCAAGTTTTCAGAGTTCCTCAAGATCAGTAAAATGTGAGAAGGCTCAGAAGCTGAGGAGAATATGACTTACAACAAAAATGGCGGCATGGAAGAAATATTGTGGATGTTGATGATTCGAAACATACTTTACAGACATGGGAGTTGGCATCCCCATTTGTTGTACATCTAGGTTGTTTCTCCTTCTCCTGCATCCCAACCTACAGGAAACAGACCAAAAAACAACATTTAGAAACGGCTAGGAGAAATAGCATGGGGTGCCACCGTTAGTGAGGGATTTAGAGGGAACAGGACTTGCCTTTTCTTGAACGGCTGGAGACTCTTCTTTTGCAGCATCGTGGAATGGTGTACAGTTAGGCAAACCCTTGGCATCTCCAGTTGATGGAGTCCCCAAATCATTTACCAACTTAGGTTCCAGGTTATCTGCAATATGCATCTCATTTACCTGCTGATCTCGTAGTACATCCCTCTCTTTCTTCAGTTGAGCAAAAATCACCCACATGTTTTTCAGATCATTCTCTAGGGAAGCCTCCCTCTTTTTTGCCTCCTCAATCTTTTTCCTGTACTCATCTTCCAAATTTTCTTTTTCGACCAGGGCAGCTTCAAGAGTGATTTCACGCTGTTTTTTCTGTTGCAATGCAAATTTTAGGCCTTCAAAATCATGACCAAAGGAATCAAAGTGACTGCCCATTCTTGAGGTAAAGCCACAGGGAGACCTTTGGGTGTCATTGAGCCTGCGGATGCTAGAGTTTGTTTTGTTCAACTCCCTTGCACCCTGTAGTTCTTTTTCCAATTTAGCGTTCAGTAAAGATAGCTTAGTAACCTCAGCAGCTAAAGCCTTCAGTTCAAGCGCGGCAGCAGATGCTAATTCCTTGGCGTACAAAGCTTCATCGGCCAATGTCTGATTCTGTACACGTAATTCACAGTTCTTCTCAAGAATGTGAGCATGCTTTAGCTTCAAACTCTCGTTCTCAAGCTCCTGGTTGTTGCAGAAAAAACATAGAGTCAAAGAAAATAACCAGAAAGCAAAGGCACAAATTGTGTCTCCAGGCAAGATTGCCTAGCTCATAGGTATGCACGGTGAAACCGAGAAGATGATGCACAGTACCCAACAATCTTAACAAAACTTCAGTGATAGAGTTAGATAAAAAAGAAGAATACGAAGTATTGCCTGCGACTGGATTTTCTTTCTCAATTCTTTTGCACACTCGTCAGATATACCCCCTTCAGATGGTTCCAACATCTTATCACCACCACTTGTAGCTAGCTGCTGCTCCAGCCGCACAACTTTCTCTTGCAACTTATTGTTCTCGGAACACTGCTAGCAGGAAAAAGATACCCATTTTTTATAGCATGACTGTTATGTCACTCTAGAAGGTAATTTAGTTAAAAAGCTTATCTTTGACCTTGTTTTCAAGCTGTTCCTGAAGAACACGATTGTCTGCCGTTTTGATCTGTAAAACAGAAGATAAAGAGAGCTTGAAAAGATGTGCAGAAACTTGTACTTTGAAGAAAAAGAACCTACGAAAAAATAGTTAAAATAATAATACGTCCCAAAAAGCAAGGACTGACAGATGAAAAATGAAGTGACAAGGACTAAAATGTAAACCTCTAGCTCAAACCCCTTTTCACTACACTCCGCCATCAGTTTCTTGAGAGTCTGCCACGTCAAACAAAAAATAGCACACGGTCACGTACAACTTTTTAGTTAAGATTTTTATAAAAAAAATGTCACAAGTTTATCGGCATCAACAGTAGTACCTGCTGCATTTCAAGCAAAGATTCATTTGAGACAAAAGCTTCACGGCAAGTAACTATTTGCTGTTCTAATATTCCAATCTGCTTTCTCTTTTCATGCATTTCCCGCTCCAAGTTATCAATCTGTATAGTCAAATAGCAACAAATTTATTACTTTGAAACGATAAAGTTAGTTAATTCACAACGAGAAAGCACCATCACCAATCGACTTACACAAACATTAATCAATTATCACACTCGGGTTCAATAAAAATTAAAGAAAAAATATGAATTGACCATTGCCTCCATGATGGCAACATGGCCCGAGCTGAGAAAGTTCAAGGGAATGCAAACAGAATGTAACAATACCCTGAAAATAAATGCAATGCATTGATAGAACAGGGGAAAACATATGTCAAGAGATGCATTTTATCCTTAAAATGAGCTGAAATTTCAAGATTCAAACCTAGATATGACATGCGATAAAGAATAGGCAACCTATCAATGCTGGGATAGTATTCCCTTCAATCAGAAACATGAAAGAACCACACTTGGTACCTGAGGCTTTGAGCTTTCAGGATTGTCAATAGAATGCTCTACTAATCGCTTGAGGGCACTAGTTCCTAATGCGATTTCCCCATTAAGCATTTTGACTTGCTCAAGTAAGAGCTCCACGTGATTTGATATTGTTATGCCTTCCTACAAGCCAAAAGAATGACAATATCAAGTGGACAAATAGTTCAAGCAATTCTCTGCAGGGATTGACAATTAACACACCAGCATCAAAGAAAAATTATACAAAATTTCCGAAGCCATGCTTTCATGGAAAAAAAAAAGAGAGAGAAAGGTGCAGCATAAAAACAATGAACCACTAATAGCATCCGATGACAAGATTTGATAATGGTACTGCTAGTAAATGCAGAAGGAGAATCTTTTGGATTTCCACCATCCAGTTCAAAGAACCATCAAGAAGAACATCTAACTTCTGTTGGGTTTGGTGAAGGTAAAAGAGTAAATTTTGCTTTCATGGTAAAATTAATGAAATGCCTAGAATGAAACGTAGGCTTCATGAACATCCATATAAGGATTTGCTAAATAAGAAAAATCTGGACAAACAAGATTCCATTATCGGAGCTCTAGATCTCACAAAAACAGAATAAAAACAACTAAACCAATTTTATCCAGAACCATAATATAAGTTGAAAGACAGCTTCAACAGCAAGAAATACAAGGAATCCTAGATTCAAATCCATGAGAATTATATGGAGAAATTAAGTGAATTAGTAAACCAGTAAGCACTTGCATCATCGTCAGAGGGGATTTCACTCGTGCATCCTGGTAATGTACTTCTAGAAGAAACAAGTATCAGTTTTGTTAATGTTTGAATCCTGTTCATTAAAGAAGCCTTGGCTTCTTCTTCCTCCTGCAGCCTTGTCTTCATTTTAACTTGCCCTTCTTCCAACTACAAAGCAACCAGATTGAAATACCAACTCTGAAAATTGCACAGAACTTTTGACTTGTATACCAGCGTAGAAGCAAGAAAGGAGTAGCACCTTCTGTCTCAATAGCATAATTTCTTCATGGTTTGCACCACCTGATATTCTCCTTCTGAGTTGATCAAGTTCCGCCCTAAGAAATGATATTTCTCTTTGATACTTTTTTATCAAAGATCTCTCATCAAGTATCTAGAAAGAAATCAAATTAGTACTTTGGTTTTTCTATTTGAGAGTTTTAGGATGCGTAATTCAAAACTCACTTTATTGCATGAAGCATAAACTTCTACACGTTTTGCCCTGCTGGCAAATTTTAAGGTATTATGGGTTTCCTCCATATTGCTTGATGCTGGAGTGATTGTGCATATGAGCTGAGAAAACCAAAACTCATTGTGGGAATTACACCTGCACATCTCTAGAATAACCACTGAAAAGATAAATATCATACTAACCGACACATGGCCATTCCCGCTCAATGAAGTTTGAAGCAGGCGAGTAAGTTTTGAGTCCCGGAATGGAACATGGGATGTCTTCCTTTCGCTAAGTTTTCCGATCACCTAACAATTAGAGAATAAAATTTCATGACATCAGAAAGCCATCAAAAAAAGGAAAAAGTAAATTGACATGAGTTAATTGCAAAAATCATGTTTGACAGCTCACAGTGCCAAGTGTTAGCAGGCTTTTATTGATGTATGATCCTTCCTTCTTTCTCAACCCAGTTGTCTCAGTCTTAGAGCTTTCAGATCCCGCTAAATCAATTAAATTCTACATAAACGAAGTGCAAGGTCAATACCATTCTTTATGCATATAAAAGATGATACAAAGTGTTCCAGCTGACAAGCTAGCAGATAATACCAGCTGTGAGAATGTCACTCCATCGTAATCATCTCCACGTGCACTACTCTCAATCATCTACCTCCAATATTATGATTCAACAGACATTAGAAGAGAAAAATAAATCATTCATGCATGAGCAGATGACTAACCCAAATAACTATGTTTGCACTGTTAAGAAACTTAAATCACGAATGAACATTTACGAAAATAAAAATAACTTGGATGAGAGAAACAAGAAATTCATAACATTATGAAGCATGACCATAAGATAAACACGTTACCAATGTGAATATTGTATGACTACGACTAGAGAACAGGTTGAGATTATTTGATCCAACATGCCGATGTCCTGTGATGATAACAATGAGAGTCAAATGTTCTTATATAGTATTTCGGATCGCAAACCTAGCTTGTTGGCATGAACATAAAATATTCCATTGCAACCATAGCCACTTTAGTAAGAGATAAATTTATGTAAGTTCTCAAGAACGTGAAATACATAGAGTTTTACCTTCTCCAGCAGCAATAAATGATAGTGCATGTCCAGGAGACAAAACAACTTCTTCCTTTATCCCCTCAACATAGGTTCCCTGCAAATACTTCAGAATACTGAATCAGAAAGAGCCAAAGATCTCAGCAAAACAATGAGCTAGTATGGACCTGTGCATCTTCTCTAATGCGCAAATTCTGGCCAGTTGGGTCCAGCAAGTCGTTGATGACCTAATAACAATACGAAAAAAGAAGGCAAAACACAAACATGAGAATGGTAACCATACCTGAATAGAATGACATCTACATCAAGCAAAACAGCAGAGAGGTGACTCGTTAAGAGTATATCAGTAGGAAATAATGTGAGGCATAACGGGAAAGCAACATAAAGAAAAATTTGAAAAAAACATGTCCACAGCATCTCAAATTTCTTACTGCCAACCTCATTATAAATTTCAAGGTATGAAACTCGCAGTAGAAATTCACGACCTGGAGTCTGAGAATAAAAATAGGATAAGTTACTCACACACCATTCAATATTTGCAACACGACATATTCAAACAACCAGATGAGAAAAAAGTGAAGAAGGATAATATATAGTATATCACAAATGACAAGAAAATATTACGTCTTGAATGATGCTAAAGATATCCTTTATGGCAAGTGGTATGATTCCTGGAGAATGTTGATCTCCCTAAATTACATGACAAGGCACCATATAAGAACTCAAGATATTTTTCTAATTAATAGCATCTAGAAAAATTCTGTAGGCATAACAAATGATATATCTTCCAAAATCCTAGAAATGCAAAATAATGAGCTTACATGCATTGTATGTGTTTTTCCACTACTAGTAACACCATAAGCAAAAACAGTTCCTGGAGATCAACTTGCCAAACATTAGTCCCAACCGGCTATTACATCTTTAAAACAGCAAATAATCAACTGTACAAGAGTTTCAACCACATGGATAAAGTTAAAAAATCCAATACCATACTGGACATGGATTATGAGCAGCATTCATCAATACCATTTATGCCTTCCATTGCTGCTTTAACCACAGATTTAGCAGCTACTTCATAGACTTCATTCGTGGTTGCGTTTGGACCAAAAACCTTATCTGTAATTCGAAAGAGGAAAGAAGCTCAAAGTAAAACAATCTTTTAGAAAACATCTTGTGATTCAAATTTTGAGGATATCGCATACAGGAAAATTCAATTTGCTAAATACTCAGCAATTAGCTTACCAAATGCATAAGCAGTTACAGGATTAAATTCATTACGAACATTTTTATCCCCGTCAGCATACCAAGAAATCTCATCTCCTCTCTGATACTCAAATTCACTTCCAAAAAATAAGAAAATCAGAATGAAAGTGTGAAAAAGTTTCCTGTCGTTTTCGCCACTCTATAGTAAATCATCTATCCTTGAAATGAAAGTTCACCTCATTGGTCGAAATCTAATCGTGGCGCAAATGCTGTCCGCCGATCTCGAATCGCCCTCCAAGCCCACAATCATCCGTTCATCCATCGGTGGGTAGCTCACCGGCGTCCTGCTCCGTGAATGATAACCTTTATTTCCACTCGAAGTCATGGATCTGGAGTCGTAACCTCCGCCACCGTAAAATGACAACCTCGCCGACCGCGCATTTAGCCCGCCAGTCATCAATGATGACGAAGACGACGTAGAGGAATACGGACTGGAAGGTATCCGTAGACCAAACGGCGAACTACTTGTTCCTTGGGAAGAAGACGCCGCCATCACATTCCAATTTCACCACCGCGCAAAAACCTTGCTTCCCACGTCTCCGAAACCCATAACGATGATAAATCCAAAAAAAGGAGACGCAAGAAAGCAAGAACGTCAGAAATCACGTGTGCCGGTGCAATAAAGAAGACGTCGATGCTGCATTGTCCTCGAACAAACGCCTTTTGCCGCGACAAGCTTCACTTCCGCGGTGGCTTATTTAGCACACAGACACACATACACGTGCGTGTGCGCATGAGACTGGTGGAGACGACGTACGTATTCGCATCTGGTTGTTTGATAGCGAGGAGGCTCGGAATTAAATGAACTCGCTGAAGTTTCAAAGCTGGGCCACCGGCGATGGCTTATTGGATGCTGCCAGAGCAGTTTTGGTGGCGCCAGGGAGATGTACCTCCGGTGATGCAGGCCGTGCAGTATCCGGATTGGCTGCCCACAGACACCAGGACCATCACTTGTCATGGCCCATGCCGCATTTCTTCTGCTGATGAAGTAAGACAAAAGTAGAAGGGAACAGTGTTAAGATCAGAAGGCCATTTTTTCAACCCCATCCCTGTCAAAGTCACATTGGCATAAATGGCGTGTCAAACCCAACCCATCTTTACACAGTTAACCAAGGTGCAACATAACCGTGGTTAACTTTCTAACCACGGTTCACGTGCTTTTGATGGGCTTCATTCTCCAAGTCACCCTTCATAGGCCCATCAAGTGTTTTGGCCCATGAGGCTTGGGTTCTTCTACGTCTCTTTCATGAGCCCAAGTGAATTTTCCAATCGGTACCAAAATATTTGGATTCAAATAATTTACATAAAACTAAGTTACTTGAAACAACAAAAATATATTTCATAAAAAAATTTTTAATTACAATCTATATGTAACATTATCAAAATTTTAATATTTAATTATCAACATTTTCATAATTCAAAATTTCAAAATAATATTATAGCTTCAAAATTTGAGGAATTTTTTATGATAAATTAAATATAAACAATGAATTGGTTGATAAAAAAAGAGAAAAAAATTTGATAGTTGACTGAATAGTATTATCTTTTGACAAAAAAAATTAACTAAAATTACCTAAAATGTGGATTTATGTTTTTATTATAAATTATTCCAATGGATTCATCAATAGTGATTAATATTAATTATCACCAAATTAAAAGATTAATGTATGTTTTTTGATATAAAATAATCCTATTTCCCAGATAAATTAAACAAAAAATTAATTTAAGCAATTTAGTCATATTTATTTATATATTTCCATGACGTGTACAACAGAGACCACAATTTAAATTAAAAAATAAAATATGAATTTTGTCAAATGAAATAAGAATATCGACAAGTAAATGTGTATGCTTGTCTTCTTAAGGGAGTCCAACCAGTGGGTCATTTTCACCAGGGCTCAGCTTTCAGACACACCATGGCATTGACACCAAGAAGCCGCTTGAACCCCGGAGCACCGGAGTTCAGCCCATCATCCTCCACCTTGATCCTCCCGCTTCCGCCGGGCACTACCTTCGACGTGCACTACATCCTTCCGCCGTCTTCTGCACCGTTTCTCTATTCAAACCACGCTTTTTACCAACTTTCTCCGGCACCGACCTATTACCATCTCCCTGCGTTCCCACCGCCGCTTCCTGCGTCCGAGGAAATCCACCGGCGAGCAGCCGGATACAACTGGACGGCAAAGAAACCGTCTCGCGGAAGCAGATTGAATGGAAAAGCAACAAAAAATCACCTAGGGTTTCTCAGACAAGATGAAAACATGCAAAAAGTGATTATCCGTCATGAGATCGTGCCTCTTGCTCGAGAAGACAAGCAAACAACAGTCATGATCAAGAATATACCTTACGATTGCGCGTATTCCCAGCTCTTCTCTTCTTCCTTTTCGTAAATCTCTCTTAAACTTTTGTTGATTTGTTTCTTTTTGTCTGGGTTTTCTGTAGACGCAAAGAGCTGATTTCCATGCTCGATTCCTTCTGTTTTACACAAAACAGCAAAGAATCAGATCTGGGTATTGTTTGTGGCTATGACTTTGTCTACTTGCCAATGGATTTCAGGTATACCTTTTAAACTTTTTGAAATTTGAACTTTTTGTTCTTGTCTGAATGCATCATGATCTCCAGAACTCGAAAGAGTAGAGGATTCGCTTTCGTCAACTTCACAAATGCCTTATCGGTTTGGAGGTTTTACGAGGCTTTTCATTTGAAGGAATGGAGCTTTCTCCCCGGCCGAGACAAATGGTGCAAGAAGATCGAAATTGTCTCCGCGAAAGTCCAGGTTACACTTCTATTACACCAACTTGTTTTCCATTTCTCGGAAAGAACATGCCGGAATTGTCCGAAGCTGACATGACAGAGAAAGGATGTTGCATTCGTACTGCGCATCGGTTCTTGCATCCATCTACCTTTTTACCAGCTACCCTACCCATGCGTGCTTGTAGGGGAAGGAGGCATTGGTGAAGCATTTTTCAGAATCCATATTCCACTGCGAAAACCCCGAATTTCTCCCGGTGTGCTTCACTCCAGCAAGGGACGGGACGGGGGAGGAGACGACGGTGACGGTGGTGGGACACCGGCGAAGAGGTGGGTTTCCAGGAACACGCCGTACTAATCGAAAGGCCTCGGGATAATGAACCTACTCCTCCTAGGTGCCTTGAAAGGAACTCACTGGGGCTGCGCAGCGCAGTATCCCTCTGATATGCCCACCACCATGCGACACTGAAACTGTCTCCCCTGCGCATCATCATGCTCCATGCTCACTTTTTCTGCTTCTATGTCAAATATGGGATGTAGTTTGTTTGTATGGGTATGCACCCGCATGTCTAGTATGGTATTTCTGAGTTGTGCCTTGTGCGTGGCAGGCACAACTCCTATGTACCAGCTATGAATCATGCATCCTTGTGTGGGTTGTCTGTAATGAAGTCATTTGGGAGATGCAATGTAATAATCAAGAGTTTGTCTGTCTGTCTGCCTGTCCGTATGCCTCACAAATGATGGGCTCTCGTCTTGCGATTGGGTTGGGGGCTGTGTGATGGGAGATAATGATGACTAGCAGCCGGCGGGAGGGGCGGTTCTTTCTTGCCGTAATTGTCCCTATCCACTTTTTACTGCTCATGTACCATTGATTTCACTGTTTTCCATGGCAGCTTAAATCAGGGCGGCATCCAATCCATCATCCCTGCTTTTATTTCTTACAGGGACCGAACCGGACCGGACCATTCCCGCTTCTTTTTTTATTAATTATGTTCATCCAATTACAATTAAACATTAAAAAACACCTAATTAGTCCAATTGAAGTCTAAGATTATTTTTGCATTCCGAGGGGAAAAGGGGATTTAAAGCAAAATTAATTAGGGCGCTTGCTGGGTCATTAGCCTCTAATCCCCAAATAAATATGGGTTACTGATATTTATGGTGCCGTCTGTTAATTAATAAACAGCGGTAATTATTTACTTACGGTATTTTTATCGTGAAGAAAAATGATGATTGAGGCTTTAGTAATGTTTAGATTGTAGAGATAAACATAGATAACACCAATCCGTTGTAGTCTAGGTGGTTAGGATACTCGGCTCTCACCCGAGAGACCCGGGTTCAAGTCCCGGCAACGGAATTTTTTTACAATTCCTTTTTGGTATAATGCATCTATTTTCATTCCGAGATTTTTGAATCCGCCATGCATGATGCATTGATGACACCTGTCCCCTGTCACCCTAAATTTCCGCAACAAAAACGACATCTGCCCACCCACCACCACCCATAAATTTGCTTTCCGCCCCGGACGCCATTTCACCTTTGAAGGAGGCGAAGAAAATGGGGTCCTGTTTCTTAAGAACCGCCGTCATACTCGTGCTGATTGCTCTTAGTCGGGTTGCATGCATCACCGCCGTGAACTGCAACGCTCTGGAGTTGGCCTCGTGCTCCCCGGCGATCACATCCTCGTCGCCACCAACCGACGAATGCTGCGCTAAATTGAGGGAGCAGAAGCCCTGCCTCTGCACCTACATCAAGGATCCCGCCCTTGGGCGAATGGTCAACACCCCCGGTGCCAAAAGGGTGTCCGAAACATGCGGCGTTCCTTTTCCCCAATGTTAGTTGCTGGTTTCTATTCTCCTCTCCTCTCCTCTCCTCTCCTTTCGTCTCTTGTCTGCTCTCCTCTCCTTTCGTCTCTTGTCTGCTCTCCCTCCAATAAAAGGCCTTCCTTTCGTTCCCTAAGTGAATCGAAGAGGGGCTCCTCTATAATAACCTAAAGTCTTGATCATTTACTAATTATACTAAGATTCGATTGGTCACTTTTCTCACACATTAGTGAGTAATGAGGGTGCCCACATTTCTCATTTTATTTGTCAAACTTAAACAACTCCCCTCTTGCAAAGGGGGATCAGACATGTTTCTTGCCAACAGAACCCTAATCCCACCTAGGAATTTGAACATAAAATAAAAGAATACAAACATGATGGGTAGGTAAAGTGGGCCCCAAAGACAAATGGGGTCCGTTTATCCCGACGTGGGGGCCCAGTCACAGGGAACTGTAGAGAGGTTGCTCCGAAAAACGTGAGTGGTTCGAAATGGAATGTAAATTAAAGCAGGATTAGGCATGCAGGCAGCCAGCTGTTGTAACTTTTTTGTCGGTGTACAGTTCCCCAGCCCACGAGCCATTGTTTGCGAACTCCGAGAACAGGGCCCATGGGGGGATTCACAGGATTGATGTGGTCTTCGGCCCACCTTGTCCACCACTTGAGTATTCTTTTTTTTATTAATAAATAATTAATACTTTATTCGTATTTTTTATTAATATTTTCAATTTATTCTAAAAATATCTCATAATATTTGTAATATGTATTCACACTTATATCTGTTTGATTTATGATTTTATATTCAGGAGAGTTTAAATTGTTAAGAATTAGATGATATATTATTTACCTTTTAAGATAAAAATTGTGTTTGGGAGATGAATTTTGTTTATTAAAATACAGTATGTCTGATTGATACATAAAATAAGTTAAATTATCTAATGAATAAAAAATTATAAAATCATTAATAATCAGTTGAGTTTAATATTATTTATGTATATTATATATTTCATAATAGGTATGATATTCCTTTTTCAAGGAAGAGTATGTTGGATGAGAATAAATATATATATAATTAACATCAATTTCTTGAATGAATAATTAATAAAAATGAGAAAATAGGAAAGAGATGAGGAGAACGACGTGGAATCATGCCTGTTTTTTTTGTTTGATTTTAGGAGGAGAAGGGGAGCAGGTGTGGGGGAGTTTTCTGCCAGAGTGGAGACGATGGAAAATGCGGTGCCTGGTCCTGAATTTTATTTATTTTGTGTGCGCCAAATATCCGCGAATACGACGAAACGCAACGTTCAGATTCCTGGGGTTGTGAAAATTTATGCATAACAAACAATTTCTGTTCACCATTGTGATTCCAATGGATTACAGTGGTTTAGCAGCCGTTAATGGCGCTCTAAGGAGTCCTTTCTGCGTTTTATGGGCAGTTTATAGCTACTGTTGTTTTGCCAGCTTGTCACTCTCACACGAGGTGCGACAATGGCGGCACCCCACAACGCAAAGCCTGCTGCTTACACCACCCTGGTGCTCTTACTCCTCCTCCGCCATGTTGCTGCCGCCGGACTGGGGCACCCGGATGCGGAGGCGCTTTTTCAATTCAAGACTGCAGTCGACCCGGATGGCGGTGTGCTGACTTCGTGGAACCCGTATTTTGAACCATGCAATGCGGCGAAACCGTGGCTCGGTGTTTCCTGTCTTCGCAACAGAGTCGCCTATTTGGTGCTGGAGAACTTGAATCTTCGCGGCGCTTTGCCAATTTCGCTGGCCTCGTTGAGAGAACTTCGAGTTATCAGTCTCAAGAACAATGGGTTTTCGGGTCGGATTCCAGATCTATCTCCTCTCACAAATCTCAAACTTTTCTTCATCTCCCACAACCAGTTTTCAGGTGACTTCCCAGCCTCGCTCACCTCGCTCACCAAGATGTACCGTCTTGATCTGTCGTACAACAACTTCTCCGGCAACATTCCAATGAGCGTGAACGCATTGCTGCATTTGCTGACATTCAGGCTCGAAGGAAATCAGTTCACGGGTTCTATTTCTTTTCTGAGTTTGCCCAATTTGCAGGATTTCAATGTCTCTGGAAATGGGTTTACGGGGAGATACCCGCCTCGCTTTCGGGTTTTCCGGTATCAACGTTTTGGAATAACCCCAATCTTTGTGGGCCGCCGCTGGCGGCGCAGTGTGCGGTGCTTTCTTCAAGTCCGACGAATCCCGGTCGCGCAATGGCGTCCCCATTGAACCTGACTTCAACCGTAACGTCTTCTCCGATCACAATGCCAGGGGTGATCGGTGGGCCGGCGAAACCCCTAGATATCCACCGGGGTAAAATCAGTTCATTAGCTCTCATTTTCATAATAATTGGGGATGTTATCATTCTGGGCATGGTTTCTACGCTTCTATATTGGTATTTCTGGAGCAACTATTCTAGCAAGGTAATATCTGGGAAGAATGGAAGTTCCCATGTGGAGAAGATTGTGTATTCGTCGAATCCGTACTCGTACCCCACGCAATCTGCATCCGATCAAAGAGGCAAGATCGTATTCTTCGATGGCGAACGGCGGTTTGAATTGGAGGATCTGTTAAGAGCCTCCGCTGAAATGCTCGGAAAAGGCGGATTTGGGACTACGTATAAGGCGATGTTGGAGGGTGGGGTTGTGGTGGCGGTCAAGAGATTGAAGGATCTGAATGGGATTTCGAAGAAAGAATTTGAGCAGCAAATGGAGATCTTGGGAAGATTAAGACACCCCAATTTGATCACCTTAAAAGCATACTACTTTGCAGGAGATGAGAAGCTCTTAGTTCTTGATCATATGGCTTGTGGCAGCCTGTTTTGGCTGCTTCATGGTACTTCAATTCTTGCTACTTTTCATGTTAATTTCTTCTTAGTTCAAGCCAACAACGCACATCCTTCTGCTAGTGGATGCTTCTTTTTCATATCCTTTCTGCAGTTAGTTCTTGTTTATGCAGAGATAGTGGATGCTTCTTTTTGACTGCTTCACGGAACACCATCCTGTGTTTACTGCTTTTTCATTTTCAGTTTCTTGTTATTGTGAAGTGCAGCTTTAATCTCCCGACTTTCGGTTGTCTTTGGAAGTGCCTGAAATTGTGGGAATATTGACAGGAAACAGAGGACCTGGCAGAACTCCACTGGATTGGACTTCAAGGTTCAAGATCGCAGCAGGAGCAGCTCGTGGACTGGCATTCATCCACAGTTCCTGCAAATCCCTTCGTCTCATCCATGGCAACATCAAATCAACCAACATACTCATCGACGACGATGGAAACCCGAAGATATCCGATTTCGGCTTGTTGGCATTCGCATCACCGAAGTCCAACGGCTACCGAGCACCCGAAGCATATGTCGACACCAGAAAACTAACCCAAAAGTCCGATGTTTACTCCTTCGGGGTCCTTTTACTGGAACTGCTGACCGGAAAATGCCCCCTTTCCATGGACAACAGCAGCAATGAGACAGGGACCCTCGACTTGCCGCGGTGGGTGCAGTCCGTGGTGAGGGAGGAGTGGACTGCGGAGGTGTTCGATTTGGAGCTGATGAGGTACCGTGACGTGGAGGAAGAGATGGTGGGGATGCTGCAAATAGCCATGTCCTGCACTCAGAACTCGCCGGAGGAGAGGCCAAAAATGAACCACGTTGTGAAGATGATTCATGAGCTCCGCGGCTACGACGATTCCCAGTCTCACGGATCAGCTGAGACGGCGTCGGATTCCATCTCGTTGCCGGAAGACGCTTGCCGAGCCAGTGAGTGAGTAGACTTGCTTGCCGTCTGTATCTTCTTCTTCCTTCTTAGAGTAGGAGAAGACATCGTATGCGTCTGTGTTGGTTGCATTACATTTGGGGTGTAGTTGCAATAATGCTATTTTAGTGTGGTTCAACTTCGCAAGTCCACTGGTCTAAAATAATAATAAATAAAAGTAGAGGGTATGAAAAGCGACATATTTACTCCATCCGCGAGTTGTACCAACGGCCCAATTGAGCTAGCCCAAGGATAAACAGGCAAGATTAAAGCCCATGTTGTGAAAAGTGGGCCCCAACAAAATTGCATGCCCCATTGCAATTTCAATAATATTATCATCTTAAAAACAAACAAGGAATTATATTTGGATATTTTTAATCTAAATTTAAAAAATAAAAATTCAAAATTTTCGAGAAATGATTCGATAAAATTTTTATAAAATATTATACAAACTGACTTGAAATTAATGAAAAATTATATATGAATAAAAGAAAGTAATAAATTAAGTATAATGACTATATAAATTTTATATGAAACTTTTTATTGAGCAAGGTGAAGTATTTTTTATATGAACTCAAAAATTAAGTATGTTTAATGTAGGATAATTTAAAGACGGATGATCACTTAGGAACCTCTTAATCATGATTTGAGGTAATTTCAATATTGATGATTGTATATAAAGATTGTAATTAAAAAAAAAAAACATAATATCGTGGATGATCACATATTCGAAACATATAATATCATACAACACAACGGTGTCGTGACATGGATGACAATGAAAGTCATGCATTGAGAACTTTCTAGAATAAGATAACCTGCATTGCATTGCATCGTTATTGCTTAACCCAGTCTGAGAAGTCTCGTGTAAGTCTCCGGTGAACGAGGTCTTGGTCTCGGTCGTCTCCGCGTTAGACCTCGTCAACGTCTCCACCATTGCCCCAACCAAGATAAGAGGAAGGTAGCGCATTCTCAAAATTGCACTAAACAAACTTGCTCATAGCAATAACAGATGGGTTCGGCAACGGAAGGGCCGTCGGCTCCTCAGTCGAGGAGGGATCCATACGAGGTGCTGGGCGTGTCTAGGGATGCGTCTGATAATGATATTAAGGCCGCCTATAAAAGTCTTGCTTTCAAGTGAGTTAATCATTACACAACATTGCAATTTTTGTCTATTTCCCATCCCGATTGGCTGTTGTTTCATGTGTACATATTCCATGCGGCCACCATTTGGGTGCTGGGATTTATGTTCTTTCATTGATTGGCAGGTACCACCCAGACAGGAATCCTGGCGATCCGAAAGCTTCAGAGCTTTTCAAGGAGGTGGCATACTCGTATGGCATTCTCACTGACGCAGGAAAGCGTCGACAATATGATAACTCGGGATTTGAGGTAGTACACTGGTTCATCATTTTTGTCCCAATCTGCTGGATGATAATGTTTATTGTTTGCTCAATGGGAAAAAGGCTCTGGATGCTGGGGATGCGGATATGGAAGTTGACCCATCAAGTTTTGGACCATTCCAGACCATGGTTGCTGCTTTCTTCAGGTTTTATTTTATCCATGGAATTTTTTCATCTCCTTTTTATCACTGACTGTAAGGAGCTAACTTTTTTTTTTTTTAATTTTTTGAAGCAAATTGGGTGTTCCCATCAAGACCAGTGTTTCTGCAAATGTGCTACAAGAGGCTCAGAGTGGAGCTGTAAAATCTCAATCTCTTCCACTTGGAACTTCACTAAATGATAGGGTATGGTTTATTCTGTTGTTCAGTTTTTCCATCTTGTGCCTTCATTCATATGTGTCACATTGGAATCTCTTTTCCCGCAACAAAAAATCAGGTTGAGAAGCAGTCGGCTCGCTTCTACAAGGTAACTATCAGTCAGGAGGAGGCTGACGCAGGGATTGTGATCAGGGTCACGTCTGCTGGGCAGAGCAAATTTAAGGTCAGTTTTTTTAAATTCAGTTCTATTTCGACAAGCCGACTGGAGCATTCTCGTTGTTCAGTGCCCTCCAGGACGACTTCTTTTTTGCTTTTCTAAGACGGATAGAAGATCCTGAAATGCTTTATGTCCATTGCACGTTATGTTCTGTTACTTAGACTACGTAATTCCTGGTATTCAGCTTCTATACTTCGAGCAAGATGAAAAGGGAGAATACAGCTTAGCCTTACAGGTAAAGACTAATTTTTTCGGTGGCATTGGAAAGCAAGTAGTTGCCTTTCGTCTCAGAAAGTTGCATTGGTTTCTCCATGTACAGGAAGACAGTGAGAAGACAGGCAGGGTTACTACTGCTGTACTGTATTTCTTGCATTTCCAAGTCTACAGAATAGTAAACACGGTATGTGATTTCTCTCTTCTTTCCCCTGGATCACGATCCAATTTCATACATTTGTATTTGATCAACATCTGCATCCATCGGTGTTATAGTTGGCAGTGGACCAAGACACAGAAGCTGCTTTCTTCAAAACATTAGAAGGGCTTCGACCCTGCGAGGTGTCAGAGCTGAAGGCTGGAACTCATGTGTTCGCTGTTTATGGTTAGATTTGTCTTGATACATTCCTTGTTTGTTGTCTATGAAATGACAGCAAGTTCCTGAAGTGACTCATTGTCTACATTTGAATAAACAGGAGACAACTTCTACAACGCTACTTCATACACAATCGAGGCCCTTTGTGCAGAGACATTTCAGGATACTTCTCGTAGACTCGAGGACCTTGAAGCTCAGATTGTTAGCAAGAGAAGTGAGTTACGCCAGTTTGAAACAGAATATAGGAAGGTAAACATCATCCTCCTGCTGCACATGTTAGAGCATGCGTCGTTTGCCGGTCATTTAATATGGCCTGTGTCTCCTCCTTCTTTCAAGGCAATGGCAAAATACGAAGAAGTGACCAAGAGATACGCTCAGGAAAAGAAGTCTGTAAGTCTATTTTTTTGCTGAAACATGATTTTATGGACACTGGATCAGCAAATATGAGTGGAACACTTTTTGAGAAATCAAAGGAACATATTTTGCTAATCCTGATTCTCGTTATCCCTCGAACAGGTTGATGAGCTGCTGAAACAGCGAGATACCGTCCGCTCATCATTTACACTTGCAAGATCAGTTTCTGTTCAGAGTGGAATTGGAACAAGCAACAGAATCTCCTTTAAGGAGCATAGACCCCACATCCCTGGAGGAGAGGCCACCTCACACTCAAAGGACATGCCCAAGAAGAAATCTCTGCGGCTTTAAATGGTAAGTCTTCATTTGATGCTAAGCTGCGCTAAGGAGCATACCTTATTGGCATTTCCCTGCTGTTTGCTGTTGGTTTATCTTGTAGCTCTAGTTTCAGTTGTACGTATGTAATAAATGTGTGAACAATATATATTTGTCACTCCTTTGGACACCACAGCTTCCATCTTCTTTCCTTCATTCTGCCCCGGGAGAGTTCTTTGCAACTAAACGTGGTAATTAACTGCTTCAATTCCCACATCTGGGAAGATGAGTGAAAATGGCACATCCCCATCCATGGGAAGGAGGACCAACCCACTTCTCCGTCCCTGTCTGAGCACAGGCACCTCAAACAAGGTTGGTTGGGATGTGTCTTGTCCCGAGTAAAGGCACTTCAAGTAAGGCTAGTTGGGATGCCTCTGTCTTGAGTAAAGGCGCCGCAAATGAGGTTGGTTGAGCCCAGGGGATGGCGTCGGAGTCCTTTAGCAAGAGTCAAAAACGAACTCCACTAAAGTCCCATAACTCTCTGCTATCCCTCTGGTTTTCCGGCCACCAAGCCACACGAACTGGGAAAACATGAACGTTGGATAGCTCTGTATATGATTATTTTCAGGGATTGACGTCACTGACAACAGATCCTTACTCCGTAGTTGTGGGCATCGTCAGCGTGGACTGAGGACCCAAACCTCATCACAGGTTTTCTTGCATCAAAAAGTAATAACTTTCCACATTCTCGTTTTAACTTGTGAGGATATGAAAACTATTTTAATAAAGTAATATTTTGAAAAAAAATATTTGGACGATAAATTGAAAATGAGATGGGAAATCTTTTTTTAGAATTCTCTTTTTGTAAAAATGAGCGTACCCTTTTTTAAAAAAATTAAAAATATTAAACAAATTCAATCCTAGAATATCTAATTCAATAAAATTCTAAAAAATATAGAACAAATTTTATTTTCTACTAAACCCACCGTGATGGCCGTCGGACGGTGGATCGAAAAAAATAGGAATTAATTTTATTAAATTATAAATTAATAGAGATAAAATGTAATTAATTTTTAAATATTATATATCAATTAGAATTGGTATTTAAAATATGATGATAAAAATAATAAAAATAAAAAATAATAAAAATGGAATATGGCGAATACATTAAAATGTGGGAACTAAATATTTCTAATCCGCCAAAATGTGGAAATTAATTATATTATTTTTATTAAATATGGTAGATTAATCGTATCAATTTTAAAAATAATTGAAATGCATGGGGTCGGGTGCCCTATTTAGCAAACACACAAAATTTTGTACGTGGGACTTGATTCTTTTACAAGATCGTTATTGTTGTTAGAAAAAATTATATTATTTTCTAATTGCAAATAATGAATATTCTAGCGTCTTCGAAAAAAAAAGAAATAATAATTTGAAAACAACGAAAAGTGGGATAATCCAAAAATATTTGTAATAAAATTGTGTGTTGAGATTCGATTTGAAGCGCATTGTGATTTGGAGCAGGAGGATAAAGGAGTGACGAGTTGGGAATGTCGAGAAAACGAACACGTGGAAAAATGAAGTGCTGGTCACCAACTGGAACTCGTTCACTGCAAAAAGTGGGAGTTGATGGTTTTCGTCTTCCCACTGCCGTCCCCCTCATACATTCCGCTGATTCGACTGATCCTTTGAACTCGTCTCTTTCACTCAACCCCACCCCACCCCCACCTCCTCTCAGTTTTCACTCCCCAATCATATGACACACAATACGGTGGTGAATTCGAGATGCACGACCCCATCCTCTGTATCTTTTACTCAGGCGAGGAGGAGGAGGAGGAGGTGATTCCGATGTGTATCTGTAATGATATTATACTCATTCTGCTAAAAAGAAACATTTTTGTACTGAGACATGTGTATATCTACGGATCCATCGGAGTCCCAGAAGCTGCTGCTGCTCCTCCCTAGCTCCTCCGCCAGCCAGTCAATCTCCTCCACTTCGCATCCTGGAAAACCAGGATTGGTCTCCAGCAGTTGCAGATCGCCCCACCTTTCTTCTCCTTCTTTCTCATTTGACACCTGAAGGAACTGGTTCTCGTTGCTCTGTGTCTCGGGAGCTGAGAGATACGCGCTTTTTACTGAGTAGCTGCTGTCCGAATGATCGTTGTCTACGAACAGCGGCGGTTGGGAAGCAGGGCTGATAGTGAGACTACTGGCGTTCTTCAGATCCTCGGGTTCTGAAAAGGGGGGAGGAGCAGCCGCAGAGTAAATATCGTGACTCTGATTCTGCTCCATCTTCTCCCGCAGCCTCGGCATCCAATACAGACGAAGCGTTTCCAGAAACTTGGTACTATTGGAATCAACCTTGAGCTGGCGAGCCTGTTTCTGGACACGGGTTCGCCAGTAGTTCTTGATCTCGTTATCGGTTCTTCCCGGTAAATGTTGCGCAATTTTAGACCACCTACGCTTTCCCAAACTCACTTATTAGGAATCTCTTTTCCCTGTCAAGAGCGAATCATGTAAAGAACTGGATTCACTTCACCTGTTCCCCCATTTGGAATGAAGCTCCAAAATCAGAAGCTGCTCGTGATGGCTCAGATTCCCACGTTTTATATCCGGCTTCAAGTAATTCAGCCATCTCAATCTGCAGCTCTTCCCCGTTCTCCTCAGCTCTGCAACACAACCAAATCAAACAAGAAAGTGAACGAAAAGCGCAGTTTGATCTAACTCATGACAGCTCCCTCCTTACTCGCGAGTTTTGCTAACGTGTTCCATCTCCCTTCGCCGTAGGACCCTATGAACTGAGTCAGAAGATTGTCTTCTTCAAGAGTCCATGGCCCCCGCCGCAGATCACCTCCCTCGCCGTCGCTCTTCCAATCGGACCCCATGTTCCTCAGTAAACCAAATGGCAGAGGAGCAACATAAAAAAGCTATGTTTCGTGTTGTCGTTTTGGATGCTCTTATATCGACCTCGCTTTCCCATTTACCTGCCACCTCATCGTCAACAAAAAACTAATTGTGACGTCGTTAACTTAATTTTTATTAAAACTTATTATTTGTATAATTAAATCAGCTTTTTTTAAAATACAATTTGAAATTGGTACAAGAATATATATTTTTTATATTACATTTTTATTATTAAATACTCACTTTTAATACTTATGGAAAATTATCTTAAATTTTGATTGACTGAAGAGTTAGATTTAGAATTCATAACTGATATTTAAATGTAAGTATTAATGAAATAATTTTATTTTTAATACAATATATTATTATATTATATCATTTATTTAGTATAAATGTTTTAAATAAAAAAAAGATGTGGACCATTTGAGCTACTCAAATCACAATTTAATCGTTCATTTTAAAAAAATAATAATAAAATTTAATATTTTTATTATAAAAATATTTAATTATATTTAAGCCATAATTGAATCATAAATGAATCATTCATGTTTTTTATATTTTAAAACGATTCGAATTGAACTTAATCGTTCAACCACAGTTTTTACAACAACACTTAGTATTTCTAAATTTGGAACTACTTATTTTAGAAACAACATAGATCAATATGATGGTGAAAGTCTTTTTTAAATATTTTTTTAGAAAAAAAATTTAAAAATTGTTAATGATCCGGGTTTTGGGCCCACCTTACAAGAGTCCACTACTTTTCATAACGCGGTCCAAAACGGCAACGAATGTTTTTTTTTTTTTTTCAAGAAGTATTATCGATTGATTATTTACATTTTAAAAAAGAAAAAGAATCAATGGATGAAAGAAACGTGTTGACTGAGAATCAGTACTCTCCGCCCACGTTTCTAATTAAAAGCGCATGTCCTGTTAGTTGAGTGGTTGGTACACGTAGGATCCCAAATTCCAACTCTGTGCTCCTCCCTTTTTATTCAAAAAAAAGAAAAAAAAATCCACAAATTCCATTCTGGTAATCACCCAGTTCTTCTTCTTCTGTATATATTTATTTATTTAATAATTTTAAATAAATAAGTAAATGGGTCAAGGGGGAGGTTCTAGTGAGGTTTTGTTAGCATTTATTGATTCTAGAGTTGTGGAGGGTTGGAGGCCCATTTCACATAAATTGCTTGTTTGGCTATTAATGCTGCGAGTTGATTTCCAGTCCTTGAATGTTGTCCGAAAACCGGGCGTTGTAATTGTGGAGCGTCGGCAGCCACACACGCCGTGGACCAACGCCAATTTATTGTACTTTTTTCGTGCATTGTGGATGTCCCATTACTTCAACTCTCCCCAAGCTTACGTGTCCAGGATCAATCCGCTTTGTTCACTTGAATTGTAACTTCAATGTATCAGAAGCAAGAGGATCATAATCTACTTGCATCGCCATAGCTTCTGTTGGATGAAATTTTGGAATTTTTGGCGAAGATGGGTTGTGGATGAATTAGATTTATGATGAGCCACGTTGTAAAGTAGTGTGCAGGAATGGAGTTTGAAGGAGGAGTGTATGATCTGTGGGTGATGGGTTTTGATTGGAGTTCGAGAATGGCAGTTGAGTTGTGTAGGAATACTTGTAGATCCGAATCGAATCTGTCTGGTCTGGGGGACAAAGAGGGTACTTGTATCTTTGATGCGTGTCTGTTTCATCTGGTTTCCATCGGTACCGGAGCCAGTATTGGGTAGCCGTGACTGTCATGTGATGTTCCATTTGGCATTTCGTGGAACACATTCCAGGCTCGACTGAAGGGTGTGCAGTCAGTACTCTGCGCATTTACTTGTTTCGGCCTAATTCAATCCAGGGCTTGGGGCCTAACAACACCTGTTGCTTGAGCTCATACTCAAAAGGTCCTAACTTTGTCTTCTTTGTTCGAAAATGGGAGCTGAGAACCAGGGCCCAAATCTGGTGTGCTAGCAATCGCCATGCTCCATTTCTTAAGAGAAGAAAAGTGGTACTGCTCTCATTCATTATGTTAGGAGATAGATGACTTGCAGAAAAGGTTGGACCTCTGCTAAACCACATCTGGTGACAGAGATGCCAATTCCTCTCAGACAGTAAGAATGCTCTTTCCTAAACCACATCCAAACCAGTTCCATCTGTATATGAATGTGCACTCTACGTGTTCCTGCAATCCCACATACATAGTTCCATTTGCTGCTCTTTCCCAAAAAGCATGAATCATGAGCACAAAACCCTTCTCCCTTCACTGCCACGCAGTTCGAGCAATTAAAAGCAAGGGAGTTTATTACGGAGCACGAGAGGAGCTGGCAAGCAGGCCGCAATCAATAGTCTTCACTCCACCCCGCCGGCCTTGCTCCTCCCCTAGCCCTGCCCCAGCACCAGCCCACTTTAAACCAATTGTGATCCAAATTTTCGCTTCACCTACTGACTGACACACGTCCGTAGTTAACCTTCCCTTTAAATAGATGCAGCAGCTGAAGAACCAACATACCATACCATAGCATACCATCGCATGCCCCCCTTCGAATTAATTATCTTTTGCCTGAAAGCAAGCAACTTAAAATAAAAAAAGGCGTTGTAGTTTTCAAGGATCAGGCCTCGGGATCTCCAGTCCATCTCTGGTGCGCAAATGCAGATATATTTTTTTGTGATAAAAGGTGTGGTGGTGTGTGTTGCTCCTGCCTGCATGTGTGTGTGATATGATGATACAGGAGTCAGAGACAATTCACATCAGACACAGAGATAGAGACTTGAAGACACAGTGAAGAAGGTTTCGTGGTCCTGTTCATGCAAGCCAGCATTTCTGGTTCTATCTGCACATTTTTTTTCTTTTTTCATCTTTCCAGTCTGGTGATGGTGAACTCAACGCCCCCCGCCAACTGGACCAATTAATAATTATATATCTTTTTTTTTTTTCATTTTTCTTTAATAAAAAACCAGTTACGCCATTGATGGATCATCTTCAGCTTCACGATAGAACCCAGCCATAGCCTTTAAAAGCCGCTGTTGATCACGCCTCCCTTTTAATTACCGACCACCTTCCCTTTTAAAATATATTATTATAATTCTCCTTGTTTAATATTCCAACTTTGTGTTTGTGCGCGTGCGTGCAATTACTAAACATTTCAGAATTAATTTTTTTTATTACATATAAACAAAATATTTTTTTAAAAAATAAAGACCTAAATAATAACTTACAGAAATTCAACTTATATTAAACTCTTCTTTAAAAGTGTTTTTTTTGCGTCAATGGGGATCAACCATTACTAACGCAAGTTTCAATTTGAAACGAGTTTCGAAACGGTATACTTTTGAAATCAAAATTATTGATGTATAGGTAGACCATGGTAAGAAATTTGGTTATCCTATCTTGTGTGTGATAAAATTGACCATTGTTATTACAAAAATGATTAACTATGTGTGTGAAATAGATTGGAAATATAGCCATTTTGGTAAATGATGGGTGCGCATGGTGGCCGCTCCATTGTTGGATGGAGTTTCCATGTCACGTAGTAGAGTGTATGAAAACAGTGGGAGAGAATTAGTTTAGGGTTTAGGAGATGAAAAGGTGAAGCTGGGAGCAACTATTGCATGCTTTTCTTTAGAATTTTACTAGGAACGTCAGATCTGGATTGCCAAGGCTTCACTCCAAGTCGACACAGAAGAGAGGGTCACGCCAATCATGGGTTTTTTGAACAGTGGATTCACAGTCCCTCTAGCATTGCAAAACCACATGGAGTTCTCCACTTTCGTGTACTTCAATAATCACATTCTCAAAAGAGAAGCCCAGTGAAACAGAGGACACAGTAAAAGGAAGAACGAGGGTGTCTGTAGATCTTGGTTCACCTCTCAGTTCTTACAGTAACTGTAAAAAAAAAGAACAATAATCTTCCAAGTAATACCGAATGGACAAGAGGAAATGAGCCGGAGATTGCCATCCAAGGAAGAGAGTTCGCAGTGTCATATGTTACTACACAATGGAAACTGATTGTCTGATGTCCGATCCCGGGAGCTCATTAGTTGTAAAGCCAGTCCATGAGCATTTTTGCCATCGACTGTGTCATGTTCTACAGTGTAATAATGATATTTAGGTCACTATTACATCAACAAAATTGTGTGGGAAGGCAGGATCTGAGGCGGAGGCTAGATCGAGATGGGAATTGAATATACACTGCAAAATTCAGAAAAAGAAAAAATAAAAAAAAGTGACGCAATAAAGTTGTGGTATGCACTGTGCAGACAGGGTTTTGGTTTTTCCATGATTAGGGCACTGAAATACGAGAAGGAAATAAGGAAGATCCGAAGACTCATACAAAATCCAACTCACCATCAACAGTGTCCTAGCCTGAGAACCAGAGGGAAAGACGAAGTCTAGGTTCAGACAAGGCAGCTACCCCCCTATCGCTTTTATTTTCAAACCTTGAGCGAGCGAGCATGGGAAATGAATCCAGGGTTTCGATTTGATTAGATGATGAAAGGAAAGGGGGGATTCCGACAAGGAAAGACAAAAATTGGGGTGCAGAAATTCAGATGTGTGAATGTGAGAGGTCGAGTTTGTACAGGGGACCCTTCTTCGCTTCTGCACATCCTCCCTCCCTTTTCTTTTTCCTTCAAAAAATCCAGGTTTTTGTCATTTTCGTTAGGATCCCATCTTTCTGCTTGCTGCATTCTTGACAATGCCTTGTCGATTCCAACAATTACTACCTTCACACAACACAAAACCCACAAGAAAAAAAAAAAAAAGAGAAAAAGAGAAAAAGCAAGCAAAATCCTTTCCAAAATGGATTTCTACAGACATGGCCGACCGGCAGACCTAAGTTAGAAATTCTAGAATTAGAATTAAATACTCTCAAAGTGGATTCCTCTCAGTCTTTTTGTCACTGTGTAAGATAACCTAAAAAAATTGGATTTTTTTCGTATTATCACATGTTAGAAACAGTTGCTTTTTTCTCTCAAAAGTCAAATGGAGCAACAAATGAGCTTACAATTTCAAACGTTATTATAAAAAGTAGTGAAAGACAAGATGACAAGTTAACTATCTCCGGTCCCAACCCTTCTGGCTAAGTGCTAAATCTATAAAACTGCCGCCGCCGCCGCTAGCGAGGCTGTGCGCTACCGGAGCTCCGATGCAGGTGTAATTCCCTTCTGTGGCCGCCGTTGCGAAGGTGGGGGTATTGAGTACGTGCCCCAAGATAAAATCGTTTGCGGCTGCTGCGGCGGCGGAAGCTGGAGCAGGAAACTGTGGGATGAGACGTTGGGAAGAAGCGTAGATGAACGACGGGGGTGGTGGCTGAGTTGGCGGTGGCGCGTGAGCGGAGATGACACCGGATGTTGCTGGGAATAATCTCGTTGTCGGGTAAAATGATCTGAACGCCAACTGAGGGTCGGCAACTGAATGATACCCACCTTGCTGAATAACCGGCTGCCCCGGTCCGCCTTGCGGAGTAACCGGCTGTCCACCACCGCCGCCGCCACTGAATAATGTAAAAGCACAGTAAGCACTCCATCGGAAACCAAGTTTTTTAAAACAAAGAAAAAGGGTACCTTGAAACGAAGCCTAAATGGGTTGGAGCCAGATCATTAGTGAAGACGAGTTGCCTAGCTTTGTTAAGCGTTTCTGTCTCCCTCTCTGGAAAAAAAGACAAAACTTATTCATGAAATGAAAAAAAACAAGGCAATGAATTTCCTTTATGCTTGATATGACTTGATGGGATGTTACCTTGGCGATGGCGATTCATGTGTCCACCAAGTGCTTGAGATTTGCAGAACTTTAGGGAACAAAACCTGCATTCGTAGACCTTAGATGGCTCATCTTTTTCCTCCTTGGCGCCGCTTTTCTTTTTCCTGTACACTTCTGCAGCAAATGCTAATTAAAGCAACTTTGATGAGACTAATCCTACACCAAACAAACAAACAAAAAAAACCCTAAAACCATTCATCTAATCCACTCAAGAATTCCCTTCTTTTGTTTCCTCTGGTATTCCAAATACCCAACATGCTTCTCAGATGAAAAGAGAGTGGATGAATAGAAGGGATGCAGTAAAAGAATGGGACAAAATGATGGTATGTGAATCGTACCAGGAGAAGACGAAGTGTCCTCAGATGTCTGTTTTCCATCTCTGGTATAGTCTTCGGGTAAGTTGTTGAGGTCCAACGGATTTTCCTCTGATCTCCTACAGACACACAACAAAAACATGTGAAACGTAATGTGACTGGCAATAATCCACAGAACAAACAAGAAACTGTTCCATACATGGGAATCCAGCGAGAAAAATGAAGGAGATGCAGATTCGTGAGAAGCTTCGGAGTTTTAGATGGGGAATGCAACTGCGAGAGAAAGCAAGGGCCAGATCTCTATCAGCTCACATCTAGCTAGCAGTTCTTCTTCTTCTTCTCTCACACCCGTGTGTGGTAATGGAATTGAAGAGTAGCAAGAAAAAGAGCTCCCTCTCTTGTGAGTATAAGAAAGAAGTATTTGTTGATGAGGAGGAAGGTGAGGAGATGGCTGGCTGGCTGGCTGGCTGGTTTTTGAGGTTCTGAGAGGGACATTGCCTCATTCCTTTTATTTCTCTTTACCCCCCTAGCTACCTTCATTGCCCTACGTACCTACTACCCCACCTGCATGTAGAATTTACACACTCCGTAACACTGTGTTAATCACTCTCCTTGGAATTAGGGTGACTTAACTCCTGGTTCAGGGTGTGGAGCCCCGGTCCAATCCGGTCCCAGGACCCTGGTTCAGAGTGTGCCCCCAAGTTCGAAATTTGGATGGTATCATTTATAAAAATAGTCATTCCATCTTTATCTTTTATATATTACATTTTTATATATACGACGATTACTTTTATCACACACTTAAAAGTGATAACTTTTATGATACATCTTGTTTACGTGCGTATAGAAATGGTTTTCAAACCCTAGAAAAACCAACCCAATTTCATTAAATCGTGTTTTCAATACTTTTTGTTCAGTTTCGTGTGACATTCATTCCATTGTTGTACTTTCATGCCCTCGTGTGAGGTGTACCCTAATTGGGCCTCGTTGTGGACATCCAGTCCCATAAAAGCCCATCATTGGGTCACGGCCCGATGTGGTCCAATCAGCCGTTCTAACCACACACATTTAACATCAATACGCCCTTTTTTTAATAACTGTCCTTTATAATCCCACCCTTCCTGTCCGTACATTAATAAATATTTAGTATTTATTTATTCATTCAAAAAAGAAGGAATATTTACGAAATTTTGTTTGTTTTTATTCAATAAACTATGATTAACACCTAATTACAAAATCATTAGTGGGTTTAATGAAACTCCACCAATTAATTGAGCTCCTCTTAATGAAAATAATTACCCTACTGGGGCCCATTTCCAAATATGTCAAAGGTGGGTTTGGTTTAAAATAAAAAAAATGAAATTTTCTTTCATATCATAATTGGATAGGCTTTGATTTTTAAATGATTAAAAATAATTTAAAGGTGGTAATTAAAAATATTCCATGAGAAATATAAAAAGAATATTTTCACAACATTTTAGGATCATTAAATTCCATCTTCATGGTAATTTAAATCTCCAAAAACTGGTATCTTCTAAATTTCCTACTCACATACCAAATAAGACATTATTTATTTAAGATGCGCGGTCCCCGGGAGTCCAGTCTAAGGGCCAATTAGGCATCAGGCTGTGGTCCCCAACGTGGCCAGAACGAGGAGCCGTACATTTCTGACGTATCGATCCTCAATTGGCCCTTTATTCGACCCGGCTGTGGCTGCAAAGTGGGTCGGGTCATGGGAATCGGATGGATGCTACTCCAAATTCAATCGAATTAAACGAGTCCAATAAACACGAATATCAACAAAAATTACACATAAATAAATAAATAAATAATAAATTCTAAAGGGAAAGATTCTGTGCAGAGTAAAGCGCAAAAAGAAATATATAATAAGGTGGAAATTGTATATTTGGGTAGCAAATATCTTAACAAAATATCGGAAATATTCCAAAAAAAAAACAATAAACAGTGAATCTTTTTAATTATAATAATATTTCTAATTGGTAATAATCTACTGGATTAACGCGCATGAGGTGTATGGTGTGGACGCAAAAAAGGCCACTGCCACTGCTGACTGCCCTTTGTGGTGGTGGTTAATTACTGGTTAGGATTAAATTAATGAATAATTAACTGTTAATCGCGTTAGTTAATTCTTCTTCTTGTAGCCAACGCCTCCCTTTTCTTTTCTATGGGTTATAAATAATAACGGATCCTCAGTGTGTTGACCTTCCCTTCTTTCTTTCCTCTCTTGGCGATACTGACGCTTCATCCACATCTCTCGTTTTCCCAATTTTTTTCCTTGCGGAGTTTGTTTATGTTTGGTATAGCTTTTCTTTTTTCAGGTAATTCTTGCAATGCCAGTCTCGTTTGTGCTTGTTTAAAACTGGGTCGTCGGTTTTCTGGGAAATTTCTTTGGTGAGCGACCAGATTAGCTTTTTCTAGTGTAGCGTCTTTTTTGATCTGGTGGGTTTTGTGTTAAGAATCGATTCATTGAGATCTTTTCGCCTTTTCTGTTTGCGGGTTGCGTTGATTTTCGCTGTTCTGCAGATTTGCTCCGTTGGTTTTCGTCGTCAAACATCAAACCGTTGTGTGCCTGGTGTGTGAGCTTTTGGAGTTTTTTCATTGGATGCTTTTCTAAGTTTACGTTAATCTGGATCTGTGCGGGGAGAAACGAAATGGGTGTCGCTTGAATCTTTAATGTTACGACAAGATTAGCTTTTTGGTGCTAAAATTTCGCGCACGCTGCTATTCAACGTTTCAGCACCAGTGCTCCATCAGATCTACTCTCTTTGTCTCTATGATTAAAAAAAAACCTCTTTGTAATTGCAGATCCTCCTTTTTGAATCCATTTCTTGCGAAAATGAGTCCATGTACAGTACAGTCCATGGCCGTCGCCGCCGGATCTGTGGAGGTGGTTTGCCCAAAGCCACGCCGGGTGAGCGCCGCCGCCGCTAGACCTTTCAGATGGCGTTTTAAGTGAGTAATCATCCGGCTTAATCAATTCCTTGCGGCTTAAATTAAAACCCCTGTTGTTTGTGTTGTGTGTAGTCATAACCAAGAAGATTGCGACGCGAAAGCCGGAGACGATTTACTCGACATCCTCCTCCCCAAGGCCAAGGTTCATCCACTTCCCCCAAAAAACACACAGGCAATGAACTCTCTTTTCCTGATCAAAACCGTTCATTTGGAATTGCAGAAGGATGGTAGCCGCGAAAAAGATCAATTTTTTCGAGAGATCGCCGCGTCGCCGCCGCCGTATTTTTCTGGGTCACCCCGAGTAGAGTCTCTAACCCATTAGCTCAAGATGCACGATTTGGGGTTGAAAAATTCACCCCTGTTTCTCCGAGAGGCTTTCCGATCAAAGTCCGGGGAAGTTTTGGCAGCAAACCCGCCGTCAGGGTCGAAGGCTTCGAGTGCTTTGACAGCGTCCCAGCGGTGGCTTGAGATCTGAACATATAACCACACAAACAACAGATTTTGTAATGGAGCCCGAAAGCTAAGATTTTTGTTGGTTTCTGCTTCGTTTTGAAGGTGCGTGCGTGTGTGTGTATGTGTGTGTGCTTCGTCTTCCGTTTGAATGCAAATTGCATGTAAATTGTAAGTACGGAAGCGAATATTTATGAATGTTTTTAGCTTTAATCCACCGACTTTTATTTTTGTAGCCGTTATTTATTAAATAATAATAGCAAATTATCGTTGCCTGATTGGGTCAAACAACTTAAGCCCAATATATCAAATTGATTGGGCCATCAGCCCATGGAATTCGGGCCCGAACCCATATCAGTCAATATCCGACTCAAGGCCCAAAGTTCTTGTTCAATGCGCCACCTTTGATAATTTAAACAGTTGAAGGAGTTTCAATTAAAACCTGATGCCATACCTCTCATAATAACATTATGTTTTATAGTATAATATAGACAATTTACACTCAAATTTACACATGAATTAATATTTAATTAATTAGCATATGTTTGTACATTTAAGCATATGAATTATATACATAACGAAATGAGGAGATTAATGTTAACTATATCTATACTAATACATGTTTTCCTATTTATATAACTTTTTAAAATTATTTCTCTTCTCAAACATTAGTCCATTTGTTTTTATTACATATTCTCATCCACCCTCGAAAACCAATGATTCGTTGTAGGTTTCTCTGAGATCGAGAGCATTTAATGGGGAAGATGAGGAGGGCCCGTTCTTCGTTCCAGTGACTGCAGAAGGTTGATTCGCAGGGTGAGATGGAGCGCACCCGCGACAAGAGGAAAATGGCAAAAAAAGATGGGTACTATACCAAGGTTAAATGGTGAGATATGATTGGATTCTGCGTGTTCTTAAGAACAGAAATCCAAGAGACAAGCTCAGGCCTCCATGCAGCTTTGTATTCAATGCTCCGCTCCTTTCCCCAGACTCCCATCTACCAGAATGAAAGAGAAGAGAAGACCAGACCAGACAGCCTCCTCTACACTGGGCTTTCTCTTTTTCTCTCGACTTCCATTACACTATTTTCAGACAGATGTTTAACTGAATTGTGTCACTGTTTCTCTTTAGTTTGGGGAATCCTCTTTCTTTGACCTTAAGCCCCACAGACGGGTGTTGGTTTGCAGGGAAGGGGAGTGAGTTAAGTATTTGCTTCCACTCCCTTGCACTGAAAGCTCACTCACTCTCCCTCTTCTCCAATCCAAATTCACCCTCTCTAGTAATTTTTCCAACTCCGATCCAGCACTGTATTTGTATGTCAACAGTGATGCATTCCAAGACCCTTTTCTCCTTGGCGGTTCTGGGGATCTTGATTTGGGTTTCTGGTAACGCGGCCCCGGCAACAGCGATCAGAATCCTCCCACCGCGGCCTCCTCCGTCGGCCGGAACGATGCTCACGAGGGGCAATGTGTCTGGTGTCAGCAACGATAAAGAAGCCACATTTTCCGATTACAAGAGGAGAATACCCAGCTGCCCGGACGCCCTCCACAATTGACTCAGCAGTGAGGTTTCACTACTGTTTGTTAAAATTTAAATCATCTTCATCGCCCAGGCAGAATTACCCTTTTCTTGAACCAGAACGATCTGCTTTCTAGTTGTGTAGAAAATTACTGCGCTGTAAACTGGTGTCCAGTATGCAGACCATCATCCTGGGGTGAAACTGCATTGTTGTTTGACTGACACTGGAACACTAGTACTTGATCCATAAACAGGAGCAGTAATTGCAGATGGAGATGGATCTCACCCCTTTCGCTTTCAATCCAAAAGTAGACGCTTGTTTCATGAGACCAACTGCACCAAAATCCACCAAACAAACAAACAATGCAACCCTTCTCTTCCCTGTTTTTTGATTGATCTCGGTTGGATAAACCCGGTCCGACTGGACAACCCGTGACCCGGAAACTCCATGCTTCATGGATGTTGTCCAAGATACTATATATTTATTTGAAAATTAAAGTTTTAAATTGGGGATTGATTTTGTCATTATTAGTATAAATAATAGGGACTATTTTTGCTCAATTTTGAAACAATTGAGACTAATTATAACACTAAAATATTTTTTCGAATAATCAATTATGACATTTGGCCCACGTTTGGTTCACAGATTTAGCTAAGTTTATAGATGTGTTTAATATTTGAATAATGTTTGGTATATAGGTTAATGATGTATATAAATTTACTCGATAGGTTTAAATAAATCCATCAATAACTCATAGATATAAATTTATATAAATCCATCTAGATGGTGGGTTTCAATATACCCATCTTATAACATTCTTAGTTTTTCAATCTTAGTATTATTTTAAGGGATATTTAATTAACTTCATATATAAATATACTAAATACATTTTTTATAAATCAATATATCAAACGCATGTTCTACATATAAATAATATTAACTGGGTAACCAAACATGTTTTCCTACGCATAGCCCATGGTTATATGTTTAAAGATATCCAAATAATTTATACCCAAGTTTAACTCCAGCCCACAAATCAAACTAAGACTTGGGTAAATATTAGGGATAATGAGGTCTTGATGTCAGCCCAGATCTATTTATTTAGGACCGGCCCAAAAGTCATTGTTCCAGATCCAAGCCCACTTGTGGAAACAGACAAGACGAGGAAATGGACAAAACGGGTCCACGGTTCGGGTTCATATTATTGGCTCGATGCTGTTGTGTGTGATTCCTGAGTGCCACTAAAAAGTATATTGTTTTGACGGCACGCAGTACGTCACACTGGTTTCTGTCTGGTAGCGGACTTCTGTGAGGATAAATACTTCTCAAACTTCGCATTTTCTCCGCATCCCTTCTTCAGTTAGATTCATCTCTCAGTTCCCTTGATTCCTTTTTGTTCTTTCTGGTGCTCTGTGCCATGAGGATGAGCTGCAACGGCTGCCGAATACTGCGGAAGGGTTGCTCCCAAGACTGCATCCTGAAGCCATGTATTCAGTGGCTCACTTCCCCTGAATCTCAGGCCAACGCCACACTCTTCCTCGCCAAGTTCTACGGCCGAGCAGGCCTCGTTAACCTCATCAACGCCGGTCCACCACACCTCCACCAAGGTTAGTGTTAACTTCTCCGGTGTCCAATTCCGATTCGTTTCTACTTTCTGGTACTGATGATCCCCTGCTCTTCGATTCCAGAGATATTCAAGTCGTTGCTGTATGAAGCTTGCGGAAGGATCATCAATCCGGTGCATGGAGCCATCGGTTTGATGAACTCCGGCGATTGGGAACGATGCCAGGCCGCCGTAGACGCCGTTCTCCAGGGCTCCCCTGTCATGATGCAGGCCACCAGGGACGATGATTTTGACCTGGCTCAGGAACTTCACCCTGTCCAAGCCTGTGACATCCGTCACATATACAGAGGCGCCGCCGCGGACCTCCACCGCGTCAAGATGACAAACCGATTCAAACGCACCTCCCCAGGTAAGAACCTGGAAAAACTCACCCTTCCCCGCTTCCAACTCATAAGAAACCACAGTTGCTTTTTGCCGGAGGCGAAGAGATTCCCCATTCCTGACGATTCTTCATCCATCGAAACATCCCCGCCGGCTCTCCTCCGCCCCCCGCCGCAAGCTCTCCAATTCAAAGCGGAGGCCCCGCCGTGCGACATCGGACTGGAGTTGACTCTCGGCCCCAATCAGTTCATTCAAGCATACATCTCTGCCTCGGTCTAGTCTCTTCCCCTTGTCCTTGGAACACAAGAGCTCTCTTTTTTTTTTGTTGTGCGCGTGTTGCTTGTGAGTTTCGGCTACTTGAGTCGTGAGTGGTAACTGCGGTGGCAATTTTGTCATTTCCATCCATTTGGTTTTTGTAAGGATGACTTGGACTAATATAATAAACAATATCCTCTTAGGTTTCTCGAGGCAGACGCATCAACCTCCCTTTTTGACTTTTCAGTACATAATGAGCCAATCAATGTTCTAAAATAGGTTAAATCCATTTATTTTGAATTGAATGTTTTTCAAAATAAATTCAACATATTGTAAAAATATAGTTTTTGATAGAAAAAATTAATTCATAATATTAAATATTACTGTTTAACAAACATATGATAAAATTATGGGTGGTTACATTTAGTACGTCACCTGTTTTGATATATTAATCATTTTGGGAAAGCGTCAGCCACTTTAAATTTGTCCTTTGAGTTGAGCGGTCAATTTGGCTCTTGGGGGAGCGTAGGGGGGAGAGATCTGATTGGCTGGTTTCGGCCCCTCCCTCCCACTTCTCGGATACTTGGCCCAGCCCACGTACCAAGGGATCCCAATATTTTTATATAATACAAATTGAAAGGTGTCCCCACCAACACCGTCTCAATAAATATCTTCCATGCTTACACGGTACACCTTATCTTAACGGCTCTTTTTCAAATCATAAAGTATTTGTCGGAGGGGGCTAAATATAGTAATTCGTTTGCATTTTGGGACCAATCGGAGCGCCGCCGCAATTGGCTACGAGAATGTTCTCCAAGGTGTGTTGATCACACGTGGACCAATTAAATCTAGATTGTCTTGAGAATGTTATGCTAGAAGAGTATGAATATGATAATAGTAAATAGCATGCCTTTAGAATGTTTATCTACAATGTGTTGTAGAGATTAGGATTAGATGTAAAAAAATACTCAAAAGAATGATTAAAAAAACTATGTTTTAAAACGATACAAAATCAATTGCTAATTTAGATCCTCATTTTTTTACATACATAGGAATCGGTATTACTATTGCATGCACGTCACCTTCTTACATTATCCCAAATACTTGAATATACCAACCATGCTGGCAGTAGGAAGATTCCTGTAGATTCTGGAATATTCTCTCGCGTGCTCGTTTTTTGGGGTTGACAGAGATTCCTATACGACAAAGAGTGGATTCAACGCTTGGAAAATTCGCTTCCATTTTTGAAGGATTTATTCATTGATTCAACGATGGCGGCGTGTGGGACTGAAACAGGAAAAGTCGCCTCAACGTGATTGGAGGACGCCGGAGTGACGAGGATCGATCGCTGCACTCGAACAGGTCGCCGCGTATCCGAGGTGGCGGTTGGAAGTGGGCGGCGGCTAGGCTGTCGGCGACAGGAATTATATAATAATTGAATCAATTAATTGTAATTTACGCGTAACCCCCTCATTTTTCAGATAATTGAATATGGGTCCAGGCCCACAAGTCTGTCTCCTGTATGATATCATGCATATATGGAAGATCCTGTTTTGAGTCAGTCACTTGTTCTTCAGAGCTTTGGAAATTGCATGAATGGTAGAAGGGGTTGTCCGGCAGCATCCGCCGATCACCGCCGCCCCGGCATTCCGCCATAGGGTTGCCAACGCCTCGAAGTCCCCATCCGCGGAGCATTTTGAAGGCTGAAAGAAGTCACAGATGCTGATTCTGAGTTTTTATGGTCATTTACAGGGAGAATACCTCTTTCTCTCAAGTGTCCACTCACCAGCCATCTCTTGGCAACGCCATCCCAAGTCTCGCCGCTGTTGGGATACACGATTATTGGCTTTGAAGTAAACTGCACAGATGATTTCACTTCAGGTTTGGGATGCTGGAGGATTTTTCAGTAAATGGAACTTTTATGTCTGAAGCTTGCTTACTTGTTTGAATCTGTGGATCAGGCCCACGACAAACTCTGGGGGTGCACAGTTTATCCCAATTGCGGTAACTCTTTGGCTCTTGTTAGTGGTCTCCAGCAGCTCCTCAAAGGATTCTCCAGAAGGCGCTTTTTCTCCATCGATGGAGCTGAAGCAGATCCATGACTGGATCGCCACGTTTTCTTCGTCAAGCAACTCAACTAAAGCCTATGATGAGGAATCATATTCAATTTATCATATAGGTGCATCTGAAGCTACTGATTAAAACCATGAGTTTGTAAGTGAAGTATTGCAACACCTGCGTCTCGATCTTGTTGGGAATGGTCTCGAAAGCGAGTAAATCAGGGCCGGCTTGCAGAAGAACCTGAAGTCTACGACGGTGAAAGTCTTTCAGCTTATCCAAAGTTACAGTTTCTCCGTAGTTGCCGCTGATTGAAAAGGGAATCCGAGTACCAGAATGAGATGACAAGATAACTGATAGATATGATAGCAAAGTCGTTCACAAACCTGTATTCTGAGCCATCCGCAAGGTATGCACCATAGCTGCCGATAGAGGCTGCAACCAGAGCCTTGTTATAGCGGTGTCTTGGTTTCCCCTGCAATGAGTTCCAGAACTTATCTCGTACTTCGGTCGCAAGTTTCACGCTTTTTGTGAGCAAAGATTCGGCTTCTTCTTGGGAAAGTCCCCTGGAAAGGAACCCTGGTAGAGTTGCCTGAACAGGAAGAGTTACAATAGGAAGTCAAAAAGGTAAGGACTTGCACATTCACTTTCATCCGCAAATCTGGAGAAAAGGGCAACTGACAGCCAATATAACATCAGCGAAAAATCTAAACCCGCACGCATATTCATCTCAAAACAACGCAAATTTCAAATGAAAATCCAGAAATTTAACCAGGAGAACCTGCCATACAGAAAGAACAACTTTTTAATCCAAATCCGATACCTGGTAAGAAGAAGTCACAATAATATCCGCACCCGCTTCCAAGTACTCCAAGTGCACCTGCACCCGTCAACAAACAAAACAAGAAATGGGCAACCTAAAAACAGGGCTAGGAGCCTAATACGTAAATCAATCAAGATTTAGATCAAGGGCATTAATGAAAGATTCAATACCCGTTGAATCAGATCAGGTTCTTGGATGAGACAAACAGCGCTCCAAAGAGAATCATTCAAAGAGGCACCGTGAAACTCCAGTTGGGTGGCCAGGCCGCCGTCCATGACGGCACATCCTCCGGCGTCTTTGATGAGATTCTCCAATACATTCCCCGGAACGCTGCCGCACCCACCCCCACCCACCATCGTAAAGGCGGGATTCCGAAGAAGGGACGGTTGATGGTTGTCTGGAAATATGTTGACCATTTTTGAATTTGGTGGGTTCCAATTCATCCTTTGCAACAAACATGGAAGTCAATACCAAAAAGTAGGTAGACTGGGCGTACCATTTCCAAAAAAAAAAATTAAAAAAAAAATCTCATACTTTTATTTTAAATATAATTTTTAATATCTCATTTCTGAAGATAGCACACACAGTGTGTGTTTAACCTAAGCAGTTCGATCATGAAAAAACGATGCCCTGATCTTTGTTTCTTTTTATTTTTTTTTCTTGACGGCGCGTTTCTTTAAGTACTGGCACTCTGTTCTGTGATGTGAAGTGGATCAGCGGTGGTAAAATGCCTGAGTACTGTGTGACCGGAGGAACTGGTTTCATTGCAGCTTATCTCATCAGCTCGCTTCTGCACAATGGGCACACTGTAAGAACAACTGTTCGTGATCCAGGTACAATGCCCTTTGCTTTCCTTGTCCCCAAGTATTCTTCTTGATGCGTAGCAATCAACGTGGAGCGCCAGAAAACTTAACCAAGGTTGGATTTTTATGGGAGCTAAATGGAGCCAAGGAAAGACTGAAGATCATGAAAGCTGATTTGCTAGAGGAAGGAAGCTTCGACGATGCCGTTGATGGCGTCGACGGCGTGTTCCACACCGCATCTCCTGTGCTTGTGCCTTATGATGATAAGGTCAAGGTTGGATTTCATATCCTCGGTTGGTCCCTTTGGGCTGTGAGATAGATAGCCAGACACTGTTTGTTGCAGGAAAACTTGATTGATCCCTGTGTTAATGGAACCCTGAATGTGCTGAAATCCTGCAAGAAAGGGAGATCCCTGAGAAGGGTTGTCCTAACCTCATCTTGTTCCTCGATTCGATATCGATACGGTGTCGATGAAGCATCCTCTCTGAACGAATCGCACTGGTCTGATCCCGAATACTGCAAAGCCAACAACGTAGGCTCATCAAGAATCTCATATTGACGCTGAGGATATATCAACTTATACACATTGAGAGTATTTGATACAGTTATGGTACGCTTACGCGAAAACGGTAGCAGAGCAGAAGGCATGGCAGTTTGCAAAGGAGAGTGGGATTGATCTTGTAGTGGTGAATCCTTCCTTCGTTGTTGGCCCACTTCTAGGGCCTCAACCCACAAGCACCCTGCTTCTAATCCTGGGTATAATCAAAGGTTTGCAGAACTTTCTATCATCATCATCATCTCGATTTCTCCGTCTGCAGAGCTGGGTTTTTGCAGGGCTGAGAGGAGAGTATCCAAACACAAGGGTGGGGTTCGTGCACATAGAAGATGTGATGAAAGCACACGTTCTCGCAATGGAAAACAAGGAAGCTTCAGGGAGGCTGATATGCTCAAACACAGTAGCTCACTGGTCTGAAATCATCACCATGCTGAGAAACAAGTATCCATCCTATCCCTACGAACACAGGTATGATCTACAATCCATGTTTCCTCCACACATTCGTATCGAATTTCATGCCAGTTACCTCGCAGATGCAGCGCCCACAAGGGAGATGAATTCCCCCATGAAATGGACATCGCCAAGATAACTCATCTTGGGCTCCCTCCCTTGAAATCGCTGGAACAAATGTTTGATGACTGCATTACCAGTTTCCAGGCGAAGGGGTTTCTCTGAGAAAGATGAATTTATAGCTTCCCGCTCTATTGAGCCGGGAGACGTTTATATATTAGGGTCTGTGGCCCAATAAAGCCCATCTCGAAGAATCTTTCACAAATTCCAAAAAATGCCGTATTTATTAATTTTCTTTCCTTTTTTGAGTAATAAATAAAAATAAAAATAATCTCGGTTCGGACCGGACCGTTGACCGAATCAGCTTCCCCCCACAGGCCGACTGCTCCGGTCCCCGTAGACATTATAACTCTGTGACAAAGTTCCACCCAACCACAACAACCGCATTTATTTTTTTACCAAATAAAAAATATTAAAATAATAACAATCAATATATTTGGCTATTTTAAAATTAAAATAAAAAAATCTCAGAAAGATTTCTCAACCGGGACGGCTCAGGCAGCCAAAGAAAACCCACACTTATTACTGGACCGGGTCTAGCCGAACTACAGAACTCGTTAGGACAAGAAGATTGACTCTTGGAACAAAATCCTACTTGCAAAAATCCTCAGACAGGCACCACGCTGTTGATCCATTCCAGATCCAAGTTGTCGAAGTCCCGCAATGCGTTCGAGTTGAGATCATCGTCCCCGAAGTTGAAGCAGCCTGACTGGAAGTCTCGGACGATGTCGTCCAAGCCCGGAAATGCTGTGGAATCGTCCATGTAGCTGCACTCAAACGCTGTGGGATCCGCCATGAAATCGTCGTCCACGATGGGGGTGTACTCGGGAGCTGCAGGATCGGCCACTAGCAGCTCCTGGGACAGATTACCAATATCAGAACTGAGGGAATCCGGGAGGGCGGCGCCGGCCCCGGCCCGGAGATCATCGGAGGTGTCGGAATATGGAGGAAGATCATCTATGGGGGAGCATGGCAGACCAGTCGAATTCCAGAGTACCCCGTTGTCTAAATCACCAGGTAGATCATCGAAGATGTTATCCAGGGAGAAATTTGAGGGTATGTAGGTGGAGTAATCGAGCTCCAAGCCCAAATCCATGTCTTCATCCATCATGGAGAAATCATTCAGATCCTCCTCACTTGTTGCTACTGTCTCTGAGTCAGCATATGCAGCAAGAGTAACTACTGCTCCCTTTGTATGGTAACCAGAGATGGGGGATTCTAAGGCAGATGGATAGGTATGGGAAACTTGGGTTTCAACAGAATCAATGGAAGCATCAGAAGCAGCAGCAGTTTCGTCATCACTGTGATGCTTCAACTTCTTTGAGCTCTTTTCGGGGCATGAATCGGAGGCAGGGTGGTTACTATTTCTCAGCGCATTGAATTCCAGACGTTTCGCTTCGTAAGCAACTGATGCTTCTTCCGGGGTCAAATAAGTACCCAGCCAGATCCGTTTCCGAGTAACTGGGTCCCGAATTTCGGCGGCGAACTTCCCCCATTTCCGTCGACGGACGCCTTTGTATTTCCCTGAAACAAACTCCCCTGGGGCTGCTTTGATTTCACCGGCCTTCTTCAAGATAGAGCCCTTTTGGTTGATTTCAACGTCTACGTAGTTGCTGTCCTCAACCGAAGTATCACAATCAGTAGAAGCAGCAGCCAATGAACCTTCATAAACGACGACGAACTTGTTGTCCTTTCTCCTCTGCGATGGCTCATCGTCATCCGAAGACTCCGTTGCGTATGGATCCGAACAGATAATCCTGATTTTCATGGTCGCAGATTCAGACCGGGTTTTGCGGCTAGTTTCGTTGCTCAAAGTCGGCATTTTTTCCGAGACTCAGAAACCGTTCACCGAAACTGGACGAAGCTTATAAGAAACAAGAACGAAACTGAAGAGCCGGGCTATTCGGTAACACCCAAAACAAACAACTCCTGAACAAGTCCTGCAACACCCCAAATGTTGCGAAATCGTTAGAACAAGAAGATGGCGAATAACAGAGCGTTTCAGGGATCACCTTGTGGGCCTCAAACGCATCGAAATAGGTTGAAATGAAAGAGATGTTGGCTCTGCGGAAACGCAGAAAAGGAACTAGAAAACAGAGCTCCCTCAGAATGCAGTAGTATCTCCTCCTGCCCTCCCTTCAACGAACGAAAGCCCAGTAAAAGGGGATGAAACTAGAATCAGATTTCAGGTATTTATACAGAGACAAAAACAAGAACACCATCTATCTACCCATCACAGAGGAAGCCAGTAAAGGATTAGAATTCAATGGTTACAATTTCCCAACATATGACACACACAGATCAATCGATAAAAAAAAAGAACCAGATGAACAACAACAGGCTATGTGGACCACTCTCTCTTCCGACTACCACTCAGTCACCCCTTCCACACTGTCAAAATCCCTTCCTGTTTCTGCTCAAGATACAGGCAGAAAGTGGGACACAAGAAAACTGGTCTACATTGACCGAAACCCAGAACGAAAATCTCAAGAAAATCACATAAACAAATCACTACCTCCTCCAATCTATTGCTCCTCCCGATCTCCCCAAATCCTTCTCCTTCTCCAGAACGGCTTTATAAACACTGCGCTTGGTGTATCTTGGGAGATTCCATAACAGGCACGGCCGTCCAATACCCCTACATATATATACATTCTATATCATTTTGGTATTGGGAAATAAAATCTCTGCTTTTTTGGACAGCACTTGACGCGCTTTGAGGCGCGTGAAACAACAATACCTTCATCCTCCCCAATTTTTTTATTTATTTCAATTTTGGAATCCTTCCAACGACAGCATCCGATATTTTCATATTTAGCTGATTTTGAATGTGGAATATTTCCTTCCTTATTTTCCCAGATTCAGATACTTGCCAAAGCTTTTTCCCCCTCCCCCTCCACGTAATAATATGCAGAATTGTGGATTCGTGATCAATGTTCTAATTTCGAATTTGGAATTTGATTTAAAAAATGAAATTTCTAAAATATTGTTTGTGATTTTAAAAAATCAAGATCGATTATTATAAGAATCACGAATCATATTCTATAATTTAAAGTATCTTTAATATCTATATTCTTTAAGTATACTTTTGAAATGATATGCATGTTTCGAATAATTTGATATAAATAATCAAAATTTGTTTGATTAATAAAAATTAGGTGGGATAAGTGTTTTGAAAAACATTATTATTAGATTATTCAAATATCTTATAAATTACCCATGTATTAAAAATATGTTTATCAAATACAGGTTTATTCAGAATAGTAATTGTATGTTTGGTAGGATACTATAATTGATAATGCACTTGAGTTCTTAGTATTTAGATAATGACGTATTATATGGTTAAGATTAAATTTTATTTGATATATATGTTTCAAATAATATTATATTTAACATATATGTTTAAAATAAATATTTTATAAATTAAGTGGTTTCTAAAATCTAAATAGAAAATAAATTTTGAAATATTTTATAGTAATTTTATAAAACATAGTGTTGGATTAAAGGGTGTAGGGGGGGTGACGCGCGGGTTTGTCGGGGGGAGGGGGTAAGGGTGGCATGTAGACAAGAGGGTGTGCGTGTACACACACTCATCATTAAATGTGGGATTTATTTAGTTAAACATTTTGGCGATTTTTTAAATCATTTTTTGGAATTAAGGAAATGTTGGTCGTGCCTGCCCGAATAAATAAATGAATTACCCGGGGGTGTCACGTGATGGGCCGTCGGGAATGGGCGATGGAGCCGGCAACCGAGATGGAATTAAATTCGCATCCGACGCCCCACGGCTCGCCACGTCCGCCGGGACATGGGAACGCTGCGACAGGATGCTGCTTCCACCCCCATCTCAAAGCCGTCACGTGACCTAGACTGCCACCTATTGAATGCTCGGGTGTGCATTGGCGAGACTCCCGTACGGCTTTCTTCTTTTTTTTTTATTTTAATTTTTTTTTCAAGTAAAATTAATTTAATTAGATGTATTCGGTCGGAAAATTGTTTAATGGATTATGAGATTTTGTCACGTGTAATTGTGAAGGGGAAAGAAATGTAAAAAAGGAATGACTATGCTTTGACCAGGGGCACTGGGGCCCGCCCTCCGCCTTGCCGCCAAAGCATGTTTTGGCGCCAAATAAGTGGGACCCATGTATTAATAATAAATAATAATAATAATTTGGGGGTGCCAGCCCATGCCCATACCCATACCCGTACCCAGTAGAGGAAAGATATTTTCGTTCATGTCCCCGGCCCCCCTCCCCGCCACTCCCGTCGCCATTCCCCCTTGAATAAATCTATATGGGTACTGTACGGATACCGGAAATATTGAGGGCAGTTTAATTTTCCGGCATGAGGAGTGAATGCGACGACACCAGAAAAATACGAAAGAAAAAAGGAATTGGGTTAGCTGGCGGAATAATAAAATGCGCAAGTGGGTGGATTGAATGCGGGGGAGTTTGGAAGCGGGTTCGTGTCAGAGGGGAGGGGGGTTTCGGGTCGAGAACCGGGTCCCGGTTCAGGGCGTCCTGAGTCGTCGCCGTCGCTGCTGTTGCTTCCCGGCAGATCGCGCGGCCTCACGTATCTATCGCCAGTATCTTTTCCCTGATTCCTTCTCATCGACTGCCGCTGCGCCTAACACCTTTTTATCCGCTGACACCCAAATCTGAACCCAAACATCTTTTTTTTTTGTATCCTTCTTTTCGTATTAGAAAACAAAGAAAACAAAACAAAATTTCGTTGACTTTTTATTAGTGTTTTTTTGCAAGCAAAGACAACATATTCTCTGGGATTTGACTTTGACTTTCGTCCACAAAAGAGGGCGGCTGTGTCATAACGGTGTTGACTTTGAAAATTTAAGATTTGCGTGTCATCTGATTTTGGATTTTGAATAAAACAATGTGGATGATATTTAATTTCAATTTTATTTAAATTTATCAATTAAATATCTTATAATTTATAAATATATTTTTAATTTAATGTAATCCCATCTATCAAACGTACGTCAACTATACGAAATGTTGCATCACATACATGTGTGATGAAGTTATTACCAATTTCATATTATAATCTTCGTTGATCTACAGTAACCCATCCCTTTTTTTCCCGTTACCGTCAGTTAGTTTCCGAAAGCACCCACGTTCGGAAAATCACGATTTAATCGTTTTGAATTCGACAAAAAGTATTAAAGTCTTGCAATTTATATGCATACTAAAAAGATACCATCAATGCTAAAATGTATTATTTCATTTCCAAAGAAATCTTTCTATTTTCAAAAAGAGCCGCCGCTTGGTGTTACAAATATATACATATACATACATCAGAATTTTTCTAATTTTTTCGAAATATCCTTCGGAAAATTATGAAGTGCTTCGACACCAAGCGGCTCTTTTTGTGATGGGCTTCGGCGTTAATGTTGGGGCCCATATCGGCCCATATAAATTACATAAAGGTGGCTTTTGTTCTCGGTTCATGGTTGTGGAGTGACCAAATTGGATTGGATTAAATCAATCCAGAATTAACAAAAAAATATAAAATGAAAATCGTATTCTATTCGAAAAATATGATTTTTATGATTTGATTTTTTATTGATTAATTACATCAAAAAAGAAATCTTTATTTATTATAAATACCATTAAAGTAATTTTTATATTGGTAGCAAAAATTCATTTGTTTTGTTTATCATTATGGATTTGATGTGAAAAAAGAGTAACTTAAAGTTAAATTTAATAATAATTAGCCTAATATTTTACTAATTCAATAAAACTAATTAAAAACATACCTTTTATCGTAATAATGGATTAATATAGTTAAAACATTATCAAATAGATAGAATTAGAATTACATTTATTAATCCAAAATCAATTTAAATCCAAATCAAATTTAAATGAAAAATGATGAAACCATATCGGATCTAATTGAATGAATTGGATCGAATCATTTAACGTCCACCTCTTTAATTTTTTGAATTTGCTTGGATAATAAATACTATTTAATTCTTTTTATTTTGAGGACCAATAAACATGTAAAAAAAAATGAAAATCAGTAAGTAAACAAAAGAGTCACATGTTCAACGTTTGACCGACCAGCTTTCCCCATTACAAAGTCATCGCAATGAATCGTCTGACCAACTCCACAGTCCCGACCGAAAAAGGTTGAATCTTTGCGATTACACATCAAGTCCAACGTTTTTCCTTGTCCTAAATTCAATAGAAATCTGGGCATCCTCACTTTCTCTCACACACACTGAATTAAAATTTTAACATTAGATTTTTCACTAAGATGATGCCCATATTTCTAAATACCCATTAGTTTCATTTCGAAACTTGAAACATAAAAAATATTATGTATTAAATATCTATCGGAATTATTTATTATATAATTATATTCATTTATCTTAAACGTTTAAATAAAAAAAGTAAATTTTAAATTTCGAATTATTTCAATGTTGTTTTCATTTAATTATAATATCATATTCATATTTCTAAATATGGTTTCAAAACCACACAATTCAAAAGAATCTGACAAAGTCCACAAAAACCGGTTCGGCATGGCGGTTGTTGGTCAACTGGGTTATGGCAAATACGCTCCAAAACAGAAGCAGTTGGTTTGTTTTATTGTTTGAACGCTAGGACAGAAAGGTTGTGAATCCGCTTCTCTGAATTCACACGCAGCCTTTTTGGGTGTCAACCCAAACACACACAATGATTTTGTAAGATTCTACTCGCCCTGCGCGTAGTCAAAGTTTGATAGGAAAAAAGTCCCGCGTTTCGATAGTGAAGCAATGGACTTGTAATGGAGTATAAATATGGGGAGGAAACTCACCAGCACAGCACGGCACAGCAGCAGCCATCTGGTGGATCATGGACTTCCATGAACAAGACTTGTTCTTGCCTGAGGAGGAGGATGCCTTCTACTCTGAGATGAGGAAGCAGCTCTTGCATCTAACTGAAGATGACGAAGAGGGCGGAGGAGCAATCTACGTGGACGAAAGCTACTACTATTTGTGGCCGGGGAAGGTGGCCTACGCACCACAGGTGACTTTGCAGAGGCCGGTGACTGGAACCGGCGTTTTCATCCCTCAGGCGAGCCAAGGGAAGCCCAGAAACAGATCAAGTGAGTGGTGTGATTGCTTGTGCTTCCAAGGAGTTATCAGCTCTGTTGTGTTGATTCACAGTTGTTCCATCTGTCTGCAGGGAGGAAAAACAGCAAGGCGAGGAAACAGAAGCAGATGGAAAAGAAGAATTAGGCTGGATTCAAATACGCTTCAAAAATACTCAAACTACATGAAACCCCTGCAATGACTAGTGTTTAAACTATAAGGTCTGAGTTTAGTTACCGTTAGACTCTTAGGAGGGGAGTCCCTGTTGTATGCGCGCTAAGAGAACCGATCTCCTGCACCGGAAGAATCATGAGACATAATCCACCCATTGGGTGCAAAGGGTCTCTGAAACTTACCTTTATCTCAATAGTTTTGGATCATTTAAAACAACGTATTAGATAAAAAAGCATTAAAATATGTCGACAATAAACAACAAATGAAACAACAATCTCCATGTGAGGCTGAAAGAGGATCAGTTCTTAGAGGTGTGAAGGTGGTGAACAGAGATGGCACCATTCCAACTGCAACTAGCGACTACATCTGCTATGGATGGATGGAATGCGGTGTCGATGCAGGCGTGATCATACGCCCTGATCTTATTGAGAAGGTTTGACGTCTTGGCATCATAAAGGAATACACATCCCTCGATTGATCCAGAGGCTAATGTCTTGCCATCAGCACTGAAATTACACTTGATGGGGAATCCACTGACTCCATGGCTTTCATACCTCTTGTATTTGTTGAGTCGGAATGGCGGGTGTGTGGAGAATATTGCAATATAGTTTCCGTTGGATTGTGCAACGAAGTATGGTTCATATGGATGGGATCTGATGCAGGTGCATGTATATGCTTCAGCATAGACCTGAAAGGATGCAACCAGTATATGTTGGTTATGGCACAAGCTCGAGACACTATCATCTCAAGGTTAAAGGGACGTTGAGAGAGGATCACAGGGATTTTACCTGCTTGGAGAGCGGAACTTCGCGTGAAATATCCCAGACAATGATTGAATTTTCGCTGATGTTGCTTTTGGATGTATCACTGGAGGTTATGAAGTGCTTTCCATCAACTGTAAATTCTACATCAAGGATTGGCCCGAGACGTTGTATGTACTCATGAACCACTTTGCCTGCTCTGATATCCCAAAGTTTCAGCTGGCCTTTTGATCCACCAGAGAGAAAGACATTGTGGTTGCTTGGACTAAACTTCACAACTTCTATGATCTGGTCTTCTTTGAAAGCCTGAATCTCCGATGCCTTTTCAACATCAGTCAGCCTTGAAGTGCAATCGTAACCACAAGAAAGTACAGAGAGTCCCTGTGGTGACCATTTGACATCTTTCACTACAGCATTGTGGCATTTCAGGGCACGGGCTAGTTTTCCACCTCTGCTCCATGCATTCCATATGCGAACTTCACAGTCCATTCCCGCAGATGCAAGAAGATGATCTGGAAACTACTTCATGGAACAAATCAGAAATTCACAAAAATAATAGGACAGACCGAGTCCGTGCACTCCATGTATGAATTGTAAAACATTATACTGGGGGACACTTTATAATTTAGGGAACAACAATAACCGCTGCTATAGTAAACTTCAATCATAAACTCAATGCAAAACCAAAATCTACTTTATGCTACACACATGCACGACCAAGGAATAAATTTTTTATCCTTAGTTCAAAAAGGGTAAATGACAAAAGTGAATGGCAATATAAGCACTTACGATGTGTTCTAGACCATTGTAAAGCATTCACTGCCTTAGAATGGCCACTGAGTGAAGCAGAAAGTGACGTAGATGCATGACTGGTGAGTGAATTGCTCCACTTACGATGCCTCAACGATGCCATAATTCCATGGGGGACATCAGATTCTGAAAGACTTCCAACAACTGCATCGAAAGAAGGGCATATGAAGCCACAAAATGAAAGTGGTTTAGCACACACAGCACCAATCAAACGTCAAAGTCATATGCTATCCAGTAGCTAGAATAGGAGAAAAGGCCTCAATGAAGAAAACAGAGGATCGGTGTTTAACTTGGGTGTGGATCAGCATAACTTGGGTGTTGATCAGTCGTCTCCGCTTGAGCAGCCAGAGCTGCTCTTTGTCTCTTAGATACATAGGCTCCAGATATTGGGGCTTCTGGGGAGAGAATGGGAATCCTGAAATCCAGCCCCTGGAAAGAATTTGATGTGGAAGGATTGGGTATACATGGTAAAAGCAAAAGAAAGACAGAGATGAAAAAGAAAAGAACCTTTTGTGTTTGAGTTTTTCCCTGTGAAGGTAATAGTGGTCGCCGAGCTTCTGTTTCCAATGCGAATGAGGGGTCAGATGGTCTCTTAGCTGACAGCTGAACTACTTCCAGACCCTTATTAGCCGTTTGAAGAGTAGGCGCGCTAGATTTGGGGTTTACAAGTGGCTGTGCTGGTGTATTTAACAAAGCAGAATAAGTTGCCACAGCATTTTTCTGTGGGGGTGCTCAATGCCACAGCCCCCGGAAAATCGATGACTTTAATCGCAAAAGGAGGATCCCTAAATTACCGGGAAACTGAGATCGCAAGATCACGCCTTTGATCTTGGGGTGAGGATGCGACGGCAAATAATCATCCGGGGGAACTTGAGGACCATCCCGTTTCCCTTCTTCTGTAACCCCTAATCAGATACAAGACACCACCCCTTTAAGAAAGAAAACTGGGAACAAATTCCATTATTACCTTCCTCGCCGATATGACCAACGCCCGATTCTCCGGTAATCATCTTGTACCGTATTCTGGACCGTTCGAAGTCGCCGCTTAACTTTCCGACGATTCTATTCGCTTCACAGTAGACACACCCATCAACTCCCCCAAATTTCCCAAATGAACGCGGGTTCCGGAAGTATCATATCCCTTGGCCTTTCCCAAATATAAATATCTATTTTAATTTTGAATAAATTTAATTTCTTAAAATTCCCATTAACCATGTTTGACCCTTTGGTCTCGATGTTTTTTTAATAAATATTACAAATATTCTCACGATTTTCCCGATTTAATAAAATTTTGTAAATCACTGTGAGATAATTAATTACTCTGATTTAATATTTTCCCGAGGGTAAATATGTCCTGTTTTTTTGAAAGTTTCTTTATTAGTTCTACTGAGGGACGGTGCAGGAGTAGCGAAATCCCTAATACCGATCACCGATTGCAACCTCCGGCAACTCTTTTCCGGGCCGGAGACAGCCCCTCCGTGTGAATTGGTTTACTGCGGCTACTTAGTGAACTTACAAAGATTCACAATGTTCACGCCGAAAAGACAGTGGACTGAGCTATCTGTAGCTGAGAAGAGTTGGACGGATCGCAAGATAAACACTTCCAGGAAGGAGAAAACAGTGGCTTTTGCTGATGATCCGCGGCCACCCCCGACGGGTTTGTTGAGTGACGACGGTGGGAGTGTAGGGCGCACAGAGAATATGGAGGACTGGAAGAAGTTTCGGGAGGCGGGTTTGTTAGATAAGGCTTTAGTGGAAGAGCGTGACAGGGAGGCGATGAGGAATTCCATAAAGCATCTCGAAGGGGAGGTAACGGATTTTTTTTGAAGTTTGTCATTAAGGTGAACAGCTGAAAAATTTCCTATCGTATCTCTTAACATCTTGGCATCACCTTGCCGTTTCCAGCTTTTGAATTATCAGCACAATATGGGATTGCTGCTAATCGAGAAAAATGAATGGACTTTAAAACACGAAGAACTTCAGGAATCACTTCGAGAAGCATCTGAGATCCTTAAACGTGAAAAAGTAGCAAATTTAATAGCTATTTCTCAAGCGGAGGAGCGAGAATCAAATATTAGAAGTGCTTTGGATGTTGAGAAACGTTCAGTTGCTGAGGTGATTTATGCTTCCTAGAGTTTTAATTGTAATTCACGAAGAAAGATAACTTTAAGGTTTTTGTGAATACACTATCCATCCCTTCTATTGGTTAGTTTATTAACTCACGTGCCATATCTATCTTTCTTGTAGCTTGAGAGCACCCTCCGGAAATTATATTTGGATCTTGAGAAAATCAGAAAGGAATCTGAAGCGAAGTTGGCTGAGGCCAACAAGTTCGCAGCTGAAGTACAAGAAAAGTCCATGGAAATGCAAAAAAGGTCACTTGAAGCTGATTCAAAACTCGCTGAGGCACATAAGAAGAGTATAGAATTGGAAAGGAAATTCCAGGAAGTTGAATCAAGAGAAAATGTTTTGAAGAGGGAACGCTTGTCCTTTATTTCTGAGTATGTCTAGACCCATTTAGACATCATAGAACATGCTTTGATATTATTTTTGTAGCTTTTAATTTTATACACTTGATTGGTTATCCATGCCCAGACGTGATGCACATGAATCTACCTTTATGAAGCATAAAGAAAAAATGCGAGAGTGGGAAGGAAGGCTCCAAGAAAGAGAAGAGACGCTTTGTCGAAGCCGGAGGGATATGAATGATAGAGATGAAAAAGTGGTTGCATTTGAAGGGAAGTTGAATGGGAAAGAGAAACAACTTTCAGCGGAACATGATGCACTCGAATTGGAGTGCATGGCCTTGAAGAAGCGTGAGAGTGAAGTCACTAAGAAACTACACGACCTAAAAGAGAAACAGGAAGTCTGTTCCTGTATCCATTTTTTTTTAGTCTTACGATGCATTAGATTACTTAAAATAATCATCATCTCTATGCTTTGTGGCAGAAAGTAGATTTGGTCCGAATTAGTCTTGAAGTGAAGGAGAAGGACCTGAAAACTTCGGCTGAGCGACTGACTGCTAGAGAGCATGTAAGTGTCTTGTATCTCTCTAGGCAGATTCTTCTTTGCTGTTGTGTTTTTTTGAGGGGCTTTGTTTCCTGTGAACGTTTTTTTTTTTTTTTTTTTTGTTCTTGTGAATTTTAAAAGTGATAATTTATTGCTTTAAAATTTCGTATCTTCGTTTGGCAAAATAATTTCCATATGGAATTAACGTTGAACCAAATGTTATGTTTTAAATTTCTATCTAGATGGAGATCCAAAGCCTTCTTGATCAGTCTGCATTAGATGCAGAAGAGCATGAATTTGAAGTTAATATGGACGAGAGAAGAAAATTATTCCTGGAGGGCTATCAAAACAAACTTGACCTTTTGGACATGAAACTAGCTGAACTTGGCCATACGGAAAAAATGTTGAAAAAACAGGATGAAGCTGTGGAGCAGAAGTTCGAGCGGGTTATGGGTAGAGACAAGGATGTACACTTATTGTTGAAAGGTCTGAAGGAGAAAGAGAAGGCCCTTAACTTGGAATCTAAGAACTTGGACAAGATAAGGAATACAGTTGCTTTTGAGGAAGATAAGATGCAAGAACTCAAAGATAAGCTTGAGACTATCAAATCTGAAGTTAATGAGAAGGAAATACAGATTAGTAATGAAAACGAAGAGTTGCAAATTGCCAAAAAAGAGAGGAGGGAGCATATGCAGTTTGTGGATGAGTTGCAACAGGAGCTGGAAAAATTCAGAGTTCAAAGTCACTTGCTTTCTAAAGAAATCGACAAGATGAAGGAAGACAGGAAGAGGTTCGAGGAAGAGTGGAAGGCCCTTCACAAAAAGAGAAGTGAGCTTACTAGTGACTCACAACAACTAGAAGAAGAAAAAAAAATGTTTGAAGTCTTAAAAATCAGTGCCGAAAAGGAATTGAATGGAATTAAAATTTCAATTGATGAGCATATGAAGAGAGAATTAGAATTTCTGAGGCTCTCAAAAGAATCTTTTGAAGTTTCAATGAAGCACGAGCAGTCATTACTACTTGATAAAGCTCGAATTGAGCATGAACATTTAGTTGTTGAATTTGAGCATAGCAGAAAAGAACTTGAGGCTGAGATGCAGGAGAAAAAAGAGGAAATGGTGGGATGCCTGCAGGAAAGAGGGCAGCGTTGGAGAAGAAGATCAAGATGGAAAACGATAACATGAGGCATTTGAAGGAAGTTTTGCAGAAAGAAATTGAAAGTATAAGGTCTGAGAGGAACATTTTAAAGCTTGACGAACAGAGCACTGCTGTGAATAGGAGGTGGGTGGAAGAGCAGCAGGAAGAAATGCAGAAGGATATTAATGAGCTTAATGATCTATGTCAAAAGCATAAAATGCAGCGAGAAGAATTCATTAGGGATAGACAGAGATTTGTCTCTTTTTCTGAAGCATTAAGTAATTGTCAAAATTGTGATATGATGTCAAATTGCATTTTACCTGAGGTTGATGTCCCTGAAGTAGATGGCGAGTTAGCTTTGGGAGTAGGGCTTCTGGAAAAAGTTGCTTCTTATAAGGAAAATACTGAGAGAACCCTGGTCGATAGTACACCAAAATCTGCTGGCTCTGTTGCAAGAATTTCCCAGCTTCTTAAGAAGTGCACTCAAGGTGTTTTTAGGTTATCTCCCAATAATAGACGACAAGACGTGCCTCCCCCAAATTCTGAGCAAGCAAGGGTATCAGCTGAGGCTTCTCCCAAGGGAGATTTTAGTGTAGTACAAGAAGTGCTAGAAACTCCATCGGTTTCCCACTTCAAGAGTCATCCGCAAAAGTGTATCAGTAGCACAAATTCCATCAAGGGAGATGTTGAAGATGCTGAAGCTTTCCTGAATGGAAATTCAGAACAGCATCCTTCAACGGTTAACGTGAAAAGTAGGGGAGGTTCACGTCTCAGAGGAAAAGCTTCTGGAGCTTCTAAGAGGAAATCGATAAACAATGCTCCTACGGTGACAACGAATCATGGTGCGACAGAAAACACCGAAGGAGCACATGAAGGCAATGGTGATGGTGTTCATAGGAAGAAGCGCCAAAAGTCTGCTCCATCTGTGGACATCAGAGGAAAGCAAAATTATAACCTTCGACAACGTAAAACGTACGTCCAATATTTCTTTCATATATTCTTTCAGCAGGGTGCTGCTTTGATAGCCTATCCTGGAATTCTTTGGGTATTTACTTCATCTCTGATTATTGGTGGAAAAATATTAATTTTGTGTTGTTCAGATGATGCCCTTTCCTAGAAGCTTATATAGTGTATGCTTGAACTCCTGAATTATCACACCAGTTAATTGTGTGTGTGTGTGTTTCAATCTCTTCCAGGCCAGTCAAAGGAAACAGTATTTCCTTTGAAAATGGAGGCAAGATCAATGGTGAAGGCAGTGATGTAGCTCTCACCCAAGATCAGAAAGTCAATTCTGCACCGCAGATGGTGATCTCCCCTTGTGATATACATTCTTCTGAAGGGTTGAAGTCCAAGCATTATGAGGTGCTAAAGTCTACTTCTGCATTAACCGAATTTCCGATCAAGATATTTCTACATTTTTTTCATGAATATCTTATCGTACTGTCTATTTATTGCATAGCTACTCATGTGCTTTCTATGACTTCCAGGCTTCAAATCACCATGCGAATGACAAGTCTGATACTGGTAAGCTGGCCGGAATTCCGGAGCTGCGTGAGGAGATGAATGGGTCTTCATGTTATAATGATGAAAACCCAAACGAGATTGCATTTTTAGGTGTTGATGACCCTTTAGAAAATGAAGATGATGAGACTGCAGGTAACGCTTCAATTCCCAGAAAACTGTGGAATTTTTTCACGTCCTGACAACTTGAAAGCTGTGAGATTTTTGCTGTACATGGAAGCTTTATGATAATAGTCCAGTACCAGACATTTTTTCTTGACCCTGTGTTTATCAGCAGGAAAGAAAATATGTTCCATCGTTGGCTTACAATAAATCAGGGTAGTTATCATACCATTGTGAGACATACACGTGTGATCGTATTTGCGAGCAACTTCAACCAGCTGTATTCCCATATATCTCTCATTGATGGCTTACAGTGCGGTGAATTTTTTTTTTCAATGGCTACTGTAGGGTGGTGATAGTATTCTTGGATCCGTTCTTACAACTTGATATCTCATCTTCATACTAGAATGTTTTTCTTACAAACCTGTTGTTGCCATTCTCTCTCATCCGAAAAGTCTGCTGCAATTAGACAATGTTGGGCCCTTCTTCGCCCAACAATTCTTGTCTTCATTCCTGCACAAGCTGAGGTTTGTCGACAGGGGCAATGTTGCCATTCCAGCTGGCTGCGCATGCAACATCCAATCATTGTTTACATCTCGGGTTTTCTAATTGCCCATGTAATGATGGGACAAGAAGACCCTGTGGTTCCAGCACGATGGTTTATGATTGTCCTTATGAATGCAAATTGTTTTGTTAGCGCTTGTCTCCTTTTGCACTCATGGATATGGAGACACGGATGATTAGACTATGAATTATGCTTTAATAACATGCAAGTGATGCTTCCTTCCTATTCACAGATGTACCTCCTCTGGGCCTGAGTTCTCTCGCCCACAGAACAAAATGGAGATTCACAGCTTCAGGTACAACTTTGTGAAGAGGAAATCCAACAATAAGATCTTACTCTTGGTTGCATCTGTATGAAGAAGAGGATCACTAGATTCTGAGTAGGTAGAGACTGAGCTCTGGGCCTCCATTCCCATCAGGATTCATCATGTAGAAAGCTTCTGAGTCCTTGGATCCAATGACTCTTTCAAACTTGGCTCTCATGAACATCATCTCTCCTTCTGAATCTCCGCCGTCTACGGCTGCCGGAAGCACCCCTGCGCCCATGGAAATTGGCCCTATTGCATTCAGAACTTTCCATTCCCTAGAATTGCAATCTCTGCGAATCGCGTACGCACATTTCTTCCCATTGCAATACGTTTTCCAAATGGGCTCATCCAGGAGCTTGATCCCTTTTTTCTCCATCTTCTTCTCGCACTCGAGGACGATTCTTACTAGCCCTGAAGCCATTTCTTTGACGAGAATGCTTGTCGGAGTCGCTAATTCTACTACAAAAGCTGGTTTCTGCTTGAAATCTTCTTGGAGCGCGAAATGTACATGGCCGCGTCTGTGCCCGAAAAGGGTACCCAGAACTTTCGTGCCGAGCCCAGAAGAGAACTGGGTTCGGCTTCTTCCGAATCCCAAGGAAAGTGCAGTGCGCAACTTGGGAGCCGCCATTAGAGAGAGCTTTCTCCTTGGAGCAGGGGAAGAAATGCTCTGTTTCTCTGCAGATTTGGTTGTGAAAGCCACGGCTGTTTGTTCTAAATCATCATCTTCTTGTTGCTCAGCAACTTTGTTTTTCCAACTGAAGTACCTTCTGGAGAACGTAAGCGAATCATGAGCTTCGAGTGACTTCATCGCGGCCGCAAGAGAGAAACTTTTTTTAGCAGTATGTGGGAAATCTAAGAGGGAGCAGAACAGAAAAGGAGAGGGCAACGGATTGGGATTGGGTTTCTTCTTGTCTCACTCCTATGAAATACAAATTTGTGGGTTCTACTTGTCGGCCATTTTAACCTGACAAAAGAGAAAAAAGAAGCAGCACAACGCCAAAGCAGAATTTCAAAGCCTGAAACAATGCAAAAGATCCAAATCTCGAGGCAGTAGAAGAAAGAAAAGAATTTGAGGAGACAATCACAATGTTGAATCAAATGGTGAAAGCCGGCCCCTCACTGTAAAAAAAAAAAACTGTAAATCCAGATCCAGAGTACAAACTAGAAAGTGAACCTGCTCCTCCATGTAATCACAATCTCTCTCCATAAATGGCACCTACCGACTGACTCAAGAAGAAAGACTGATTGCATCGGAAAAAAGAAAAGAGAAATCAAACAATGAGTAGATTTGCTTCGAGCCCACAAAGCACTCACTAAACCAACCAAAACCCAGAAATTTCGCAGATAAACTCCGCCCAATCACATCACCCAACCAGCGAAGATCATTAAATTCCGAGTGTAGACCCAGTCCTCCATTTCCGCTGGAACAGTGCAGGCGATAGCACCAAAGGCCCATTACCATTCCAGGCTTCCTTGCCTCTGAGTCGGGCCGCCCCACAATAACCCAAAGGCCCATTATCCGTACAAAAATAGGCCCATCATGAGGCGCTCCGTTTAGTCAACTATAACAAACGGATTCCATTAGTTTCTTGATCCCCAATTTAATGACGCGCCTGGACCTAGAGCAGCCTCATTAGAAAATCTAACACGTCGTTTTAGTTAGGTAAAGCAAACGTTGACTTTGGATAAAAAATTTATTGCACCTAACTCCTAATTCTTACCTCTATCCCATCTAAAGACTCAAGTCAAAAAAAAAAAAAAAAAAAAAAATCAAATCCAATCCAAACAACACGTAAGAACGACTCGAAAATTTATTAGGACGTGTTTGGTGATGAATTATAGTTAATATAAGAAATATTTTTATTTATATAAAAAGATGTGAAATGACGATTCCAATATATAAAACCCATCTTAAGAATATCAAATCTCAATCTCAATTCTTCATAAATCTTATCTTATTTAGGCTTTGTTCTCTTTTCATAATTTTTGAAAATTCTAATCTTTGATCGTTAAGTGATAAAATCGTAAATTTAGATTATGTGATTAATTTCATAAATTATTAAATTTCTTAAATATGTGTATCCTTATTAAGCACCAGATTTCGATATATTTATTAATATTTGTCAGTTGATACCATCCAACATATATCTTTCTAAAGTGTGCTGATTTAAGTATTAAATATAAATTATAATGAAAAATATTTAATATAAATATGAATTACATGGATTAAATAAAACATATTAGACTAATAAATTGTAAATAAAAATAATAATATTTCTAAATTCGTGTTTCTTTTTATACAAAAGCAGTAACAAAACTATTTTCATATTATTTGCAAAAATATCCATCCTCCAATTCTCTTAACACAGTCAAAATGGAAAAAAAATTGTTAGACTTCATTATTCAAAAGGTAAGAAGTTGACCCGACCCGTGTGGTGGATCCGAATTAAGCGTGTCCATCTAAGACCTACTCCCTAACCTAACACTCAACAAAATAATAAATGGATGATGGGCTTTTTCATTATGGGTGAAGAAATTGTGATTTTGTTGTAAAAAAAAAAGGAATAAAAAATTAAAAAATATACGACACACGACCCACACCCAACCCAGAAGCTTGGATCCGGGCTCGGGTTCTGGGTCGGCCCGCGGGTCGTGATCAACGCCCAGTATTCGGTCCTAGTTGGCAGGCTGAACTCTGAAGGACCGTGGAACAGTCATTGGATGTGTGAACGATCTGCTAATAAATAATTACATATTTAATTATTTAATATCGTCTATAAAAACACCCTGTTTGATTCAACTTCTACACCCCCGACGAGAAGTATTCAGGGAGAAAAGTGAAAATGGCGCGCCTATTCGACTTGATCGTGTCCGTTGTCCTGATCATTTGCCTGTCTGCGGCGGCGACTCCGATCGTAGGCGCGATCACCTGCGACACTGTGCAAAGCGTTTTATCTCCCTGCACCGAGTACGTCCAGAGAGGTGGAAGTCCACCGGCCGCGTGCTGCGACGCCGTGGCCAATCTGGCGTCTGCAATTCAAACCCCGTCTGATCTCCAGGATGTCTGTGGCTGCGTTTCTACTATGGATCCCGCTGCCGGCATCGACCCGAATCTCGTGTACGGGCTCCCGGTCACTTGCGGACTGCCGAATGCGTCTGCCCTCCAGTGCCCCAGGTCCTCTGGTTAAGTGTTTTAATCAATCCAGGCCAGCGAGGCCAATTTGCTGTAATTGTGAACTAATAATGTGGCAACCAAACATCTGCGTTTGACTTGCCCTTGTGTTTATGTTAAGAAATCACTCTCTGATTTCTATATAAACCAGATTATTGTTGGATAAGATTTCAGCTTATCTTGTTCATTCTCGCAAATTATTGATGTAAATGAAACCAAAAATAAAAACCACAATACTTTTGGTAAGTGAAAACCCGAGAATCTGGATAAAAACCACTCTTTTTTAATAACACAAAATAAGTATAGGATTTAAACCACACCATCATCAAGTTAATCAATACAAGAGTTACAAAAACTAGTAACCTTCCTACAATCTATCTATCGTTGCATCTGATGAACTTGATAAGAGATTAAACTTCTTGGAGATGAATCAAACCCAAGGTTTCTCTCAAAATCGATCACTTGTGATTAACCTCTTGTTTTTTCTTTATCTTAAATGGTCCACATATTCACTTTTATTTGTGGTTGTTCATGTCAACTTTTCATGCATTTAATACATATTCCTTTCATATTCATGTAGTGGACATGCTCAATCAATTATTGTACCTTATGATTGGATCTAAATATCTACTGAATATTATTTGAAGTAGTCCACTTACTTCAACAGTTTATCCCTATAATAAAAGCTATCCTCCAAATCGGGGACGAAGAATGTCCCTTTTTGCTTTCCACACAAATGGGTAAATACTTGTTGCACACTTGCTGATCACTTAAGACGACCATTCATTTTGGGCTTTTCCAAGCACCCCAACCAACTCCATCGGAAAATGGGCTGGCCCAATGATGCAAAGAAATTCCGAAATTGTCCCTTCATGTTGAGGTGGGTACGAATCAGATTCGACGATTTACTGATCAAACCCTCTAAATTAGCATAACAATTGTGACTTGACTAATACAGGTCGATATGCTAGACCTATTCCAGGTCACGAGTTGATTCGAATCATTTCACAATTTATAAACCAATATAAATCGAGTTTAATTCATAAGTACTTAATTCAACTAATTACATTGAAACACATTTTTTTGTTATTGGCTATGTTAAAGATCCAACTCGTCTAATCCGTTGAGTTCACTCATATCTATGTATTATAGACCTGTCTTGTCGAGTAACCAGATGGATATCTTAGTTGATTCATATATGTACACACCTCTAATTCATGAATGAGCATGGTCATCATTATTGGAACGTGTTTTTTTATTAATAATGATTTGCAATTTCAAAATTTATAGTATGATATTATTAGAATCGCAGAATTTTAATTTCAAATATAAATATTGAGAACTAATATCCACAATTTACGAATAGAAATAATAATTTTTTTGAGGAATGACGTGGACGAGCTTTATTAAATGGACCCCACAAACAAGTGGAAGCCGAAGTTATTTAGGATATAATCTGATTAAAGTGAAATATTATATTTAAATAAAATCATTATATTGATTAATTTTATGTTGAATACAATAGAGCAGATTTTTCGACTATCAAATCGCGAACACCTGTTGACTACCAACCAAGCGGTTTTTATTATTCAATTTAATTTAATTATAAATTAGGGTTTTGTTGGGAAATTTGAACACCAATTTTGACTGAGCGAGCAACATTTTCTTTTTTAAAAGTAGTATTAAAAAGAACCTTCCCTATCGTTGAATGACCAGCTTTCAGATCGACCGGATAAGTCGAGAGGCGGCGGCGGGCATGCACAATATTTAATTATTACTAGTTAAATTATTCATATCTAACTGAAAATATATTTATTATAATAAATGTGTTTATGATGAATAATCTGAAGTAATATTCATTTATAGATATTCGATTCAATTAATGGATTTAATTGCTAACTTTCGATGTATGAAAATTTCATGAAATCTGTAAAAATTTTTAAAAAAAATAGTGTAAAATGAAATAAATAAATAAATCATGTTCGATCAGTAAAACTTATACATTTTTCTATTGTTTTTTAAGACATAAATATCAAATAAACATTTATTTAAATATTTAAAAATAATTACAAACCATGAAGTTAGAATCTAATCTTTCATGACTTAATAAGATAGGTTCGACATAAACATCGAAATGATGTATTGTGAATATTGAGAATCATCATGATTTATGATTTGGAAGATATCATATCGGTACGAAGGTATACTTTATTTTAATAATGTACCTTGGGTTAGAACACACAAGAATAGTACACATAATCCTATCAGAAATTTGAAATTTTATTTCATAGTCACATCTTCTAGAAGATGGATGATGAGTAGTTTTTACTTTAACATGAAATCTCTATTTTAGCCTTTGGTGCTGGCTTGTACCAGTTCAGTGAATCAACCAAAGTATGGTGCATATGGTGGGGGTAATTCGGGTGTTTCCTTTTTCTCCTTTGATTTTTTAAAATTATAAATATAAAAAAAAATAGATTTTTATCGCTTTATTTTTGAAATGCAAAATATCCTCCGATACAGTTTAGGTTGAGGTGGGAATGAAAAGGAGCGGTCGACAAACCAGCCAATCATCAGTTGCCATGAAATGATTTTGTTTGCGGTTTTTCTTTTCTTTTCTTTATTTTTTTAAAAAATAATCACAAATTAATTAATTGCAGATGGAATTTCGATTTGACCGCCAGCCGCTTTTTTAGGCTTCTCCCTTTCTCCTGCTTCCCAAACATCATAATCCTCATCCCACCGGAGCCTGAAATTGAATTTCCTCTGTTTTTCATTTTCTCCAATCTAAATCTACGATTTTGACTGTTCCCGTTTGGGTTCAGATTCTCGATACCCGGAATTCACCCTGCTCAGTTCCTGTGGAAAGATCTTTCTTTTTGTTTTGGCGAGCTTACTTCCCCCATCGCGTGATTCTGAGGTTCTGATTAGGTTTTTTTTTTTTTTTTTATCTGAACTTGGAGAACCCAGCAAACGGGGCGTGTTTATTTTCTTGATTTTGTGATGAATCTACTTTTGGATTGTTTGTGAAATCCAAGTTATTCATTGGGATTGATTTTGTTGTGGATTCTTTTTTCTGTTAATACGGGGTTCTGTGGGTTTGGAAATTATGTGCTGTTAATCTCAGGAAAAAGTTGCTCTGTTCTGTGATACCTGAGGGGGGTGAGAGTTGGGTGATTGTTGTTAGGATTTTTAGTTGCCGCATTGGGATGGAATTGGTGATAGAAGTCGGTTGATTTTGTGGTTGGCTATCTTGGGAAAGTTTAATTGTTTAGTGAGCCTTCATCGATTTATTGTATGATGTTCTGTTGGTAGAACCCTTGAGGCTAATGTTTCCTTGCGGGCTCGTTCCTCTTCCTTTCGTTATCTGCGCATGATTTGCATGTGTTTAATTGTTTCTGGCTTGTATCAGGAGGCGTCTACATTAATAATGGGATGTTTCACAGCGCTCAAGGGCAAGAAGAAATTTGAGCAGACTAGCTGTGTTAGGAGTACAAATGCACGGAAGCATTTGCTGACAGTGTTGCCTGAACCGCAGACCGGTACTCCCACTCTACATTCTGCACCACCAAGCTTCAGAGCAAGGGTGAAACCTTTGCAATCAAGTCAGGGAGTATGCCGCAGTAGAATAAGGACCCTATCCTCTCCATCAGGTATGGATGCTGCTGAACAATTTTCTTCCGTATATCCTCAGTCTGAGGAGCTAGAGGAGCAAAGGATCCGGATTGTTTCTGGGAAAGAGCACAATTCTCTGAGACCTCAACCACTTCCTCTACCATCTTCATTTGGAGCTAATGCCCTGAAGCCAACACCTAATTTTCGGATAGTCAGTAATAGTGAACCTCTTGACATGTCTGGGCCACTTCCTCTGCCACCTTGCCCCATTCCAACGTCCTTGGGGGCTATTGTTGATTTCCCATATGAAGAAATTGCATCGGCTTGTGATAACTTCTCTCCTGAGAGATGTGTATCCGAGGGTCTCTACTCAACTGTTTACCGTGCTACGTTTTCTGAAAATGTATCTGGGTGGAAAAAGTTTGAGGCAATGGTCATTCGTCTCCACTCAAGCAATCAGGTATCTACTGGTTATTGGTTTTAGCGTCATATCATTTTGTTTGACACTAATCTAGAATACTACTTCAGGGTTTGAGAGAATTCGTGAATGATGTTAACATGCTTGCCTCTCTGCAACATCAATTTCTTTGCAAATTGATCGGTTTTCATGCCCGGGAAAACTCAGATTTCAGGATGCTGGTTTATGAGAGGTTGTTTCATGGAAGTCTTGATAAGATTTTGTATGGCAGATCAAATGGTCCTCCTATTGACTGGAACAGCCGAATGAGGGTTGCTTTAAGTGCTGCACAAGGCTTAACCTTCCTGCATGAAGAAGGTCCTTTCCAGGTAGTAATTTGATATCATATCTAAACCCAAAACTGATTTCTTAATTCGGCTAATCCATCTCCTGTTCACTAGGCTATGTTCTATGATTTTACAACTGTAAATATCCAGATCGACAAAGACTTTAGTGCAAAGCTTTCTGGATATGGTTGCGTTGGCCATATTCCAGAGGTGGATTCTTCAGAGTGCTCGGTTAGTGTGTATTAACATTAAAGGCAGCTGCATCCGTTGGTGATTACCTTTCTATTGTGCATAACTTCTTTGATAAACTCATTATTCTTCAGGCGTTGGGAAATCTTTCCGTGGAAACGCTGGAACGTGGTTTGCTAACCCCAAAGAGCAATGTGTGGAGTTTTGGTGTTGTGCTTCTTGAATTGCTGACTGGAAGAAAAAACCTTGACATTCGGCAGCTGAAAGAAGAGAGAAACTTGGTCAGATGGAGTCGACCCTTCTTAGCCGATGATTGCAGGCTGTCACTTATAATGGATCCTCAGCTCAAGGGACATTTTCCTGTGAAAGCAGCTCGGAAAGTGGCTGACATTGCTCAACAATGTCTCAACGTGGATCCATCTGAAAGACCAACCATGAGGACAGTTGTGGATCACCTCAAATCCATACAGGATATGAAGTACACATCCCGGTTTCCTCTTCAAGTACCTAGAGAAGTCCATGGAAAATACATGTCAAGATCCCCCAGTCTTAACATGATCATTACCCCAGCTCCAAAGTCCCTCGTTTCCCCTTCCCCTCCTGCTGCTCGACAAACTCTGCTTTTACCGACACTCTCTCTTCCTCCAAGAAGATGCTCATCTACTCTGTTATGGGAGGAAAGTGATCGGCAGGGGAGACAGGAATCCAGAAAATCATCATCCTCAGTCTCTTATGGGTACATGTGAAGGATCCTTGTTAATGAGCTCTTTTCATCTTCAATTTTATCCCTTGAGCAATCTTATGTTACAAATCACATATATAGAAGCTGAATATATTCAGTAGATTGGTTGAGAATTTGTTGGGCTGTCTATAAATGCTTGTAAGTTCTAGACACATCTTCCTCTTTTTAGTTGGCCAGGTATATTCTTCTCATCCCCAAAATGTTTTTGGATGGTTGCAGCTTTTTCACTGTACCAGACAATTTCTGTATATTCATCCTGTTGTATTGCATGTATCCCAAAATTCAACTGCCTCTGTATATGATTCATGATCTTAATGCTATTTATATTAGTAATGCTGTAGTAATAATGTTCAGTGACAGAGCAGAGATCAGGGCTGTTGATCGCACGCTTGATCTTTTTCCTGGTCTTCCTCTTGGGTTGTAACTGTAAAATCTTTCTTGCCATGCGCTGGAGCAATGATCTCTAAGCTCTTGAGCCCATTTTGCCTAAGATATGTGTGCAAGGGCAAACTCGCTTCTTGCAGTAGGCTCATCATGCTCACACGCCCGCTGCATGCGGTTGCTGGTTCTTGAAATGGAAGGCAATTCAAATCTATTCCTTCTTCATCACCTTGGCATCCAGGAGTCTGGATCTCTGATCCCCTCTCGTTGTCAAACAGTGATGACGCTTGAAGAGGGATGCTCTCGACCTCTGTTTCCTCCTGCTCCACAGCATGCTGAATCCTTCCTGCTGTTTCTGATTGGCGCTTCATCTTGCGCATCATCAAGGTCTTGAATCGCCTCTTGACAGTCATGCAGACATTACATGTGCATGTGGGCTTGTGCTTGCCTTTGCCACTGGGAGGCTGTATGCATACGATACAAGAGCAGCCAGATCGGTGACGTGGGTGTTTTGTAGTCATTGCAACCGACATTGTGGTTTCCCTGATCTCACTCCCGGTTGCTACTGCATTTCAGGCGGGTTCCATGACCGGAGCCTCAGTTCCATAAGGTGGTCTGCAATCATTTAGAAGTCAAAAACAGTAGGAATACAATACCTTTGTTTCTTCCAAGAAGAAATTGCAGCTCGCTGGAGCTCAGTTCATCTGGAGCAGAGCAGGAGCTCCTGATCCCAACAATTATACAGAGTGATGAAAGGCTGTATATTGAATCGGCATTCGAACTATTGAATACAGTTGATTCAGGAAACTATCTTCTATACAAACCTTGTCAGGCCGCTCACATTGTCTTGGCATGCCCATTTTGAAGGAACAAGGAAATCAGCCGGGTGTTTACGCCATTTTAAGCAAGAATCACACTGAGTGAACTGCTCATATTCACTGCATTTTCCGCAAAGACGAGTCATTCAAGTTCCCATGATGATCATTCTAGGAGTATGCTCATTTAGTGGCCTTTTGGGAACAGGGGAAGAGTTTCACTACCCGGAGAGACGAACAACGAAGACACTTCTCTTTGCGAAAACAGGCGGCTCCTGACAACAAAGAACATCAGTTGAAAGCTCCGCAATGAAGGCTGGAAATGGAAAAGTTGTTCCTACTTCAAACTCTTCAAACTCATGATCATCCACTGAGAAAGTGCTTGGCTGAACTCTTGGAGGTGCCCTCAGCATATCCTGTACCTCTTCCCAAGTGAAACTCAGCTCCAATGGATCTTGCCCATCAATTAGAATCTGTTTGTTTTTCGAGCCAATGTTTCTTCTTTTGTGTCGTGGAAACAACATTGATGGAGCTACGACATTCTCTTCAGTGTCATACAAGCTCCTGTCTGTGACTTGGGGACCTGCAATCTTAGACAAGACTCTCACGGTAAGATTCCGACTTGAGTTATTCTGCATGCTTTCCAGAGGTAGATCACAGTGAGAAGCACAGCCACCACTACTGGTATCAAGTGGGTCCTGCTCCATTATCAATCTGAGTGTTAATCAAGGAGCCATTTCTGAAACCATCGTACTTGATGCTACCTTGTCCAGATAGGTGCTAGTTGAGGCTTTTCGGCAACCCATCAGAAGCTTTCCGTCGGGATCTATACGACTGAAAGTCACTGGCAGATGAAGGGCCAAAGAAATGAGAAAAGAAGCTCCGGTGATAAGATAAGAAATCATACCAAATGTTGAAACCATACCGGTGTCTCCAGCTTGTAACTGCATTGATTGAATGAATGGGGAAACACCTTCCAAAACATACATTCTGCTTTTGTTGTTCGGCCAAAACCGGAACTGTAACATCCATTCATTTCCTTTTACATCCTGAATCCTCAGAGGAAGGCCCTCTGGCCTTGTGATTGGCGGAAAGTATGCCTGCCATGTTTCATGTTTCAGTCAGAGGATATGCTGCTATCAGACAATGAAGGCATGTCTGAGTTCTGCACTCAGCACGCCCAGAAGATTGAAAGAACAGTAACCGAACATCAATAAACATATCATAATGTTCAACATACTTCAGCACAGGATTTAGGGAGAACTAGACGACCAATCCGGCCAGCATCACTGGCACTTAGAAGCTTTTCAAACAAGGGAACAATGATTGAGTTTGAATTTCCGATGATGAATCAAGGAGATTGCAAAATAATTTGATTAACAGACAAAGTGCATGTAATAACAGTGTTAAATCAAGGATACTCCCTAGACATTTGCTGCAGTTCCTGATCAGCTATTCGAGGATGGTAGCGCGCAAGTAGTTGATTCTTGATGATCCTTTCCACCCTTGCAGCTGGCACCCGAGGGACAATGCAGGAGTTTTGTGTTGAAGCAGGACCAGAATCTGATATCTTCAGTGAGAGGCCAAGAAGAACCCCTTCTTGACAGGAAGATGATTCATTAGGTTCATGCATGAAACCATCAGCAGACATGCTGATGCTCACGTTTGTCAAAGCTAATGGAGTGTTGTTTCGATCCACTGAATTCTCCTTTAAACCACAGGTTCTAATTCTGTCATGCCGTGGTGCCTGCACTAGCCCCTGGAAAAGTAAGATTACACCAAACACTGCATGAGTATCTTCTACACAACTTACAGAAAAACGACAAGGTGCACTAAAATTCATAAAACTTACAGACGGTAACAAAGAATTGCCGGTGCAAATCTTGCAGCACAGACCACCGGTATCAAGAAGTTCAATCATTGAACTAGAAGCAATACATCCACCATGAAGGCGCTACCAACAACGGAAGGTCATGAAAAAGAAAACTAAAGTAAGAGAAGCTTCCCACCAAGCAGAATAATGAATTATGATTAGCAGTTCATAAAAGTTGCCATCCACCTTCCCGCATGAGGTGCACTCTCTCCATCCTGAATCATGAGAATGGAAGGTTTCACAAAAGACCAAGTTTTTGTACACAATCCTGCCAAATATAACTGCTTTGTTTAGAAAATGGTACAATTTCAACAAATCCACAATAATCGATCGGCCAAAAAAACTCTGATCATTTGCACTTCAAACAGAGTTGAAAACAAACGAAACAGAAAAAGGCTCTGCTTTCACTTCTCAATGAATCATACCCACAGCTGGGACAGAGAGTCGCAAACGCACCGGACTTCAAAGGCCATCCTTCAACCCATTCATCGAAACTCGAATTTTCGCATAATGGATTCATGCACTTCATTTCAGAAGCAAGAAAAGAAAATGGGGAGACCAAAAGAAGCTAATGGGGTCTTATCAACTTCAAAACAATTGGGGAATGGAGAGGCATCGGGAAACCTTATAAGGCACGCCGGACTTAGAAAAACACTGATGATTGCGGGATTGTTGAGAAAGATACATGCAAACGGATTCGCAGGTTGGTAGCTGCCACATCCCATCAAACACCAACTTTTTTCATTTCACTAGACTAGCATTCTTTTGTTTCCATAATACAAAAGATGAAAAGCACTGTGCCTCAGTGCTTGTTCATGACTTCTTGATTTTGAGTTCATAGTCGTCAAATAAAATTGACAGGATTGCCAGGGAAGTACATGCATGATACAATTTAGGAATTAAGAGCTACACTACAAAGGCTGGTCTCTGAACAGAGGCACAACTGAAGGCAGTGCAACAGAAAAAAAATATGTAGAGCGAAAGAGGCAGCTCGCAGTCTTGAACCATCAAAATTATGATCTGGGAACACTCGAAAATGGACGTAAGACCAAAGCACTTTTTACAGTATGAAACTTTTGTGGGTTTGCAAAACATCCAAATCCAAGATCATGCCTTGCGCACAAAAAAAAAACGATCATTCAAATCATATGACTCGATAGTAGACCTGGAAATGGGGATCATACCAAGCTTGCATTTCCATATCCCCGAAACCAGAAACGAACATTTCACAGGGATTTGGATTGGGATCAAAGCACACAGGGGCCTCGGCATGGTGGGGAAGTAGGGAGGAAAAGCGAGAGCTTTGATTTCATTTAATCTCATACATAAAATTAAACTTATTTTTCAATATAAAATGCAATATATATCATGCGATTTTGATTTTTTTTGGCTCAATAAATATAGTCAAAATTTTTTTAATAATCAGATATGAATTATATTAAGATGTAGGGCTTTGTGCGTAAAGCCATCAACTCCCGCTGCAACTATCGGAAGCGGTTGCGCCAGCGACGGCCGCCGTGATCTTCATATTTTTCTCTTCCTGCTTCTCCCTCAATGATCGAACTGGAGAAACCCTCTACATCAAGAATTCAAGAAAAAAGCATTTCAGATTCGGAGGGAATGAGCGAGTTCACGAGGATGCGAATAACGCAACTTACAACGCACGTCAGTTTGATTTCTTTGAGCCGGTACAATCGATCCACCTCACTCTCCAGATGGTTCTGCAATTCTCCTCTTTTCGAAACCTCGTCCATTTGCAAGTCCAAGAAACGAACCCTCTGTTTCAGCATCTTCTCGGTTTTCACCTTGTCGGCTCTCTGCCTCTCCATTCTTTCTCGGACGGCTTTCAGCTCCTCCTCCAACGATGAATCGAAGGATCGCATATCCATGGGAGGTTGGGTTTTCGAAATGGGTCGTAGATCGAAGGATTGTTGTTGTTCTCCTTATTGGAGATGTGAATGGGCTGGACCTCGGATTGTTTCGTTGGAAGTGGGTTTCCGTGTGCGGCTATGGGTGGAGGATTCTTTTGTGCGGGTGGTCTGCAACTTGATTGGGGCGGTCGCCGACGAAGGTAGCGGAGGCATTTGGCCCCTCTGCCAACTCTGTGAGTGAAAGTTCGAGCAGCGAGAGGGGGGAAAGTGTCGGCGATTGGGGTTTGAATTTGAGGCTGAGTTGGTGATATACATCTTTTTGCATTTTTTGTTTGCAAAATACATCTTCTTGTATTAAGTTAGTAAAATACATAATTTTACTAAATCGACTGCGATTGCTGTTGACTCCGTCGCATTTGGAATGAAGTCCGCCAAGTTCATCGTCATTCACCCGCCGGTCCAGAAATCTGGCCCCACCATTGCCGCCTAGCACCACGCGGTGCTGAAGGTTATCATCTTCTTCGGCCAGGCTTTATGTTTAAGCCAGACCTGCGACGTCCGTCATACAAGATGATTCGTCGCTTCCTGGATCTGTTGCCCATGCCCTTTTATACTATGCGTCGTAGAATTTGCACCGCTGTCAGTAGCCGTATGTCTGCTTCGGAAGTGAGGTACACCGCCGAAGTTCTCCGGCGACGCCCGCCGCCGTGCAATCTATTGGTTTTTGGGATGACCCACGAAATGTTCCTCTGGAGTTCTCTCAACTTTGGGGCCGTAGAGGCACCCGTCAGTCGAAGTCTACGGTGTGCATTACTTCACGAAAGTGAGCCAACTCCGAGATTTGATTCAGTATTACAAGGCGGAGATCAGCGGCGAGTGTCGACCGGTGCAATTAATGTAAAATGATGTATTTTCCTAACTCAATACAAAATGATGTATTTTGCAAATAAAAAATACATAAAGATGTATTTTACTAATTTTTTCTTGAATTTGAATCAAATAGGCGGATTGACGACTACTCGGTGGGGGTTTTCGTGTGGTCGTGATCAACGTTCAACCTTTTCAAGCTCGATTTCCAATACGAGCCCCGAACGGTTTTGAAGAACAAGTGGACTCACTTACACCACATTGGTATTTAAGGTTAAAAAAGTTGAAATTTTCCAAGATTTGATTTTTTCGATGCTGTAGTTGTGAGATTATCATCCTTCCTTTGTTTTTGTTTTCCTTGTAGAAAACATGCACACAGTCACGACCAAAGATGGTTCGGATGTCTGGTCCGTATGCTGTGGATAACAAAGGACATTGACTGTGGATCGCAGACAACTGACACGTCAAGGGAGGCGTGCTTCTTTAGGCAGAAGCAGGTACAAGTTAGTGGTTGTGTGATGGCTTCTGTTCTACCTCAAGCGGTAGCTTCTTTTCATAAAGATTCAGAACCCATTAAACTCGGCACTTCGAGGTTCAGCTACATGAATTCCTAGAAGTTCAGAAATGGGGTTTGCTGGGATTCCTTGTGTATACTTGACTGCTATACCTGGTATTCTAATTGGCGCCATTCAGACCTGCAGCCGCGACTTGAACGAATGGAGAGAAACTCGTAGAAAGCCGGGTCCCTCGGTCGCTGACTCTGGTAGAGAATGGGTCTGGGATTTAGCCACAAAGCTTATATCTGAGAGAGGCCTTTTCCAGAGGGGAAGGCTATCTCTCAAAGTTTCAGCTGGGAAGAATCACACCTGATGACGACACCTTTTTCTTAAAGGTCGAGTTGTCTTTCTGCTTATCGAGAGGTATGAACGGATCGAAGCTGGTGAAGCATTTCATTCCTGTCGGCAATGGCTGGAGGAGCTCATCAAGGGAAATCTATGGAGATGGAGGAAATGGCTTCCCCATCGCTTTTAATGGTATATTTTACATTGATACAAAAATGAATACTTGAAGCACGTGTCTAGTTGCAACTTCGGTGTCGTGGGACCCGCACAGGACGTAACGCTGGTGCCCCACCGGCGTTCTTTATCGGCCGCTATCCCCGCCATGAATGCGTTGGCACCGCCTCTGCGCAGCTGTCTTCAAAGTTGAAATTGATTGCCATTTTCCTTCCAAAATCCGACTAAAAGGGCGATTAATCTATTGGGGTATGATCTTAATGGCCTTCTTCTTGGATCTGTCTGCACAACGTGCAATGCCAGTGAACTATGTCCATTTTCCCCTGGTCCCCTTACTTTAATCTTAAAGACGTTTTTTTTCTTCCACCCTCCGCCCTCACTTTCAATCTTTTTTCTGCAACTCTTCTCGAATTCTCCTATACCCAGAAGCTCTCGTCTTTCTTTTCCTCTGTTTGCGGTCGTAGTTGATTTAAAGCTCGTAATTTTTGGTTTCAAGGTGCTGATATTTCAGGTAGTTGTTTGTTTTTTACACCTTGTACGAGGTGGGTTTTAAGTAGATCTGAACCAGTTTGGTTAAACTCTTCAGATCGGATATTTAGCATCTCCCTGGTGATGTTTGAATCAACTACATTATGCTGTGTTTTCTTGTATTTTGCTTGGTTTGAATTTTTTTTACTTTTCCTTCGTTTTCGAGCCCTTTCAGATCCCTCGATGTGTTACTGATTTCAGATTTCGTGGGCTGATTGCTGAGCTTGACCATAGATGAAGAAGAGAAATAAGCCTTTGCTGCTTTGGGATTTTGGTCTTCTGTTGCTGTTATTTGCTGGTGGTCTTGTATCTGCAGCTAATTATGTTCCAACAGACAAGATTTTCCTAAACTGTGGAGGGCCTGCTGATTCTAGTGATTCTGATGGGCAGATATGGACTTCAGATATTGGTTCCAAGTTTTTATTATCTAGCAGTAGATCATCCACTGCCTCAGCGTCTGTGCAGCTGCCTGATATTCCTCAGGTGCCTTATATGACTGCTAGGATTTTCGAATCCGAATTCACATATTCCTTCCCTGTTTCTTCCGGCCACAAGTTTGTTCGTTTGTATTTCTATCCTGCATTATACAATGGCCGGAACGCTTCCGATGCATTCTTCTCGGTGACTTCTGGTGGATACACCCTTTTGAGTAACTTCAGTGCTGCTCTTGTCACAGCTGCTTTGAACTTTGACTACATCGTGAAGGAATACTCTGTTAATGTCCCTTCTGAGGTGTTGAACATCACGTTTACTCCTTCTCCGAATGCGACAAACTCGTATGCATTTGTTAATGGAATTGAAGTTGTTTCACATCCTGATATATATAGTTCAGATGGACGAATATCTGTGGTTGGCCAAGCTTCAGGTTTTGTTATTGACAACAGTACGGCACTTGAGAATGTATATCGTCTGAATGTTGGTGGAAATGTGATTTCTCCTTCCGGGGATACAGGCTTGTTTCGAGCATGGGGAGATGACTCGAATTACATTTTCAGTGCAGCAAATGGAGTTACAGAATCTCTTGATCAAGATATTAATATTACTTTCCCTGCAGAAACACCAAGCTATCTTGCACCTTATGATATGTATGCTACTCTGAGATCAATGGGTCCAAATGCATCTGTCAATGTGAACTACAATCTAACTTGGGTGTTTGATGTTGATTCGGGGTTCTCCTATATCGTTAGGCTTCATTTCTGTGAGATCACAGATGTTATCACCAAGGTAAATCAGAGGGTTTTTACCATTTTTTTGAACAATCAAACTGCAGAGGAAGAAGCAGATGTGATTGCCTGGGCAGGGGGTCCTGGAATACCCTTTCACAAGGATTACATTGTTGTTTTTCCAAGTGGACCTCCAAGACAGCAGCTTTGGCTTGATTTACATCCAAACACGCGTAACTTACCTCAATATTATGATGCTGTGCTGAACGGATTGGAGATATTTAAGATCAGTAGTAGCAATGGAAACCTTGCTGGCCCCAATCTGGAACCACTTCCTAAGATTCCGATAGATTCCTCCGAAAACCGTTTTCAAGGATCACATAATGCTCAAAGATCTGCCATTTTGGGAGGTGTTGTAGGAGGAATTGCAGCTGTTGTTGTAATTGGCTTGCTTGTATTCTGTGTGTCTAGAAGGAGGACCTGGAAAAAGGTTTCCACTTCTAGTGATGGCTGGCTTCCGCTCTCTCTCTACGGAAACTCACATTCTTCTGGATCAGCCAAGACAACTACTACAGGAAGCTATGCTTCCTCCCTCCCTTCAAACCTCTGTCGACACTTCTCGATTGCTGAGATCAAAGCTGCTACTAACGACTTTGATGAAGCCCTTGTCCTTGGAGTTGGTGGTTTTGGGAAAGTCTACCGTGGAGACGTCGACAGTGGCACAAAAGTTGCGATCAAGCGAGGGAACCCCCTATCCGAGCAGGGTATTCATGAATTCCAAACTGAGATTGAGATGCTCTCTAAGCTCCGGCACCGGCACCTGGTTTCCCTTATAGGGTACTGTGAAGAGAACTGCGAAATGATCCTCGTGTACGATTACATGGCTTATGGAACTCTGCGTGAACATCTGTACAAGACCCAGAAGCCGCCATTGCCATGGAGGCAAAGGCTTGAGATTTGCATTGGTGCAGCTCGAGGCCTACACTATCTTCACACTGGTGCAAAGCATACTATAATCCATCGGGATGTGAAGACAACAAACATTCTCTTGGACGAAAAGTGGGTGGCCAAGGTTTCGGATTTCGGCCTGTCGAAAACTGGCCCTTCTCTGGATAACACCCATGTAAGCACCGTGGTAAAGGGAAGTTTTGGCTATCTTGATCCAGAGTACTTTAGAAGGCAGCAGCTGACCGAAAAATCAGATGTGTACTCCTTTGGGGTTGTTCTTTTCGAAGTTCTGTGTGCTCGCCCTGCTCTAAACCCAACCTTGCCAAAGGAACAAGTGAGCTTGGCCGAGTGGGCTGTGCAGTGCCACAGGAAAGGCACACTGGATCAGATGATGGACCCTATCTTAAGGGGAAGATAGCATCGGAGTGCTTCAAGAAGTACACCGAGACAGCAGTGAAATGTGTCTCAGATGTTGGAATGGACCGGCCTGCCATGGGAGATGTGCTATGGAACCTAGAGTTTGCTCTGCAACTCCAGGAAAGTGCAGAGGAAAGTGGGCTGGTTCCTAAAGCAGGGGAGATTGAAGCATTTGAAGCTCAGTGCAAAAGGAAGAAGGATCTTGACTCATCACCGGGTTATGGTGGTACCACTACCGAGTCAAAAAGCAGCGCGACAACACTGAGCACCAGCGGCCAAAGCCTCATCAGTGAAAGCTCCGATGGGCTCACTCCAAGCGCTGTCTTTTCACAGATCATGGATCCAAAAGGCAGGTAAGTTGACAAGGCTGTGCTTCCATCCTCGAATTGAATCTACTTGTACCAAGATACATTACATGCTGGTATGTCAAGGGTTTGTTGGAATTTGGACAAACGATGTCGTTTGGATGTAAGATCCTATACTTGTATCGGTCGATACGTTACACAGATACTGAGCAGGTTTTCCAATTCAAACAAGCACAAGTAGGCGTCTTCGAGCAACAAATCACTATAAACTTACACACAATATGTAGTTGCTTAGGGAACAACAGCTAGCTCTGGGATGGCGTTTATTTCTCAAGAATGGCAACCAGCTTCTTGTGCAGCTCCGGTTTGTTAGCTCCGACAAGTTTGTCGATCTGCTGACCATCTTTGAGGAAGAAGAAAGTTGGAGTTGCTTTTATGTCCCATGAAGTGCTGAAATCCTGAAGCAAACAAATGTCTGAGAAAACTTCGCCTGTAGCTGATCCATACAACACAAACAGAAAGAACAACTCACTATAAGTTCATCTACATCCACCGTCAGAAACATGGCTGAAGGATACTTCTGAGACAGCTCAATAAAGTAAGGTGCAATCATTTTACAAGGGCCACACCATTCAGCACTAAAGTTTGCAATCACCTGTTAGAATAACCAAGCCGAACACTCCTTAATTATGGAAAATTCACTAATTCCATGAGCAACTCAAAAAGTCCATCTTAGAACCAGAGAAAATGGAAGGATTAGAAAATGATAGTCTCACAATCTTTCCATCCCTCTGAGCTTCGGCAATTTTCAGATTCCAATTTTCCATTGTTGTAATAAGCTGCACATTTCCACCAGCGAAATCAACATGACTATCGTCTTCATCCGCATTCCGAGACTGCAACACAAATGATTAAAATTGCAGGATGATCTCCCACTTACATGCTAAACCATTAAAACTTACAGACATCTGGAATTGAATGCACATGTCAATGGAAACTCTCTCCTTACCTTAATAGCACAGATACCCATTTGGCACTGCCTCAGAGAAGCCTTGAAACCGAGCTCCCTACAACAACTCGAAGCACAACACATGAACAAGAAGACAACCAGTCGATCCCACAACAGCAAAATCATAAATGATTATTTTACGATAACCCAGAAACTAATTCATTGCCCCCACTTCAAACGACAACAGGGGGGCAGGACTAAGTCTACCAGTGATCTGAATGTGAAAGATTCGATCAAACAGATATCGAAAAAAGCATCAAAACGTTACCTTTGAAAGCAGGAGGAAGCAAGAAACAGAAGACTCGAAGATCGGAAGTCAGGGCATGTGATAAAAATTCTTTATTCGCACGACGGTGAAAATTCTTGATTCGCGCTTTACAACTCATAAGACGACACTATTCACTTTTTCCAGAAGTTCCAGAAGTTCTGCACAAATTTCACCAGGAAAATTAGATGGGATTTTGTCAAAACAACGAGCACCGTGGAAGACAACAAATGCACATGCAAATGCAAATTAAATTATCTTTAAATTAAATTGAAGAGCCAAACGTCCAATTTCACAGCAATTACCAAAACCCCACACAAACCGAGTCAATAAATATCATTAATTCATATCAAGTGTGGCTAAATAGTAATTACACCTTCACATATAAAAAGTGCTAAAAGGCCGGCCTTCTTTATGCTTTATGTCCTCCATACTTTTCTGATCCGCTGGTAGCTTTCAGGTGCTGTGGCGGTGCCGTCGTATTGGTTGCGTCGCCGACGCCGGCAGAGTCACAGGGTTTAGATTCCTTCGCTAACTGTGCCCATTTCCTGCTGTGCTTCCGAATCCCGATTCGATGAATAGCGTTGCAATGATCGTGTTTAATCTCCGAATTTTCAGGTTCAAATGGGAGAAACTTCAGGAGGCTATAGTGGTGAATCCTGCGGCTCCGATTCCGGAGCATTGTGCTCCTTCGTCCACGGGCAGTGATGGGGTGTTCATCAAGTCAGAGATCGTCCGCTTACATTTGTAAGAAACAGATTAGTGTCCATTGTTTTGCTTAGGAGGGGCGAATTCCTTTCTCGAGAGAAGATGCCGAATTAGATCATTCAAGCGGGCTTCAGCTTTGGGAGCCATCTCTAGCTCAATCATCCCAGTGAAACTCCAATTTATTTCTGGGATGCAGTGTTCATACAATTCAAGTCTGTTTCACGAAATCCAACTTAGATTGGATTAGGTGTAGAATGGAAGAAAGCCCTTTTATCAAAAAAAGACTCCCAAGTTCACTTTCAAATTCCAACACCAGATGAAGTTACTGGGGAAGCACTGCTGTGCATTCGATTTCAATCCTGGCGTCCATTGGCAGTGCAGCAACCTGAAATGTAGAACGAGCGGGTGCCGGTGCCGGGAAGACTGCAGCACGAAGCGTAGAACAGGGTTCTCTTGTATTAGAATCAGCATTGAGTAGTTGGAGTAGGATACAGGAAAAATACACTTGAATATTAACCACATGTAAAATGTTTGCAATTATATAGAAACTTACACTTTGCATATATCTCATTAACTTTCTTGAAATCCTTAAGATCAGCCAACCTGCACAGGAACAAAAACATGGTGTCAATTGCGTGCAGGAGGTCCTTTGTCTTAAAGTACAGCCGGATGCATTCATTTGCGTTCATTTTCCTGTTCCGGTGGATGTAAAAATAGTGAACGTGGAGAAAGACAAAAAAACAAACATGATTGTTGTCTTGACGACTGAGGAATAGTTGGCACCACTTGCTTCAAGAATCATTCCCATATTCTTGAGTACCTAGCATCAGTCAGCACAAGATGCAGTTGTAAAAAAATGAAGCCACCATAAAAACACAGGGAAGAAAATGAAAACCACTACTCAGTTGGTGATCGACTAACTGTACAAACGACTACAAAATATAAATATTTGGATCAAACGACCATTTCACAGGTTGAGAAGACCTAAGTAAAGATTATAGGATATTCGATGCGTTCATAAACTTTCTTGCCTTATAAGGGGGATTCCAAGAAGAAAAGGGGAAAACTAGCAAGATTACCTGCTCAGTCTGTTCTTCCACAGTTTCTGCAACAAATTTCCCCGTCTGGAAATGGTAACTTGTAGACATCAGCTATCTTATCCATGCTTAAGAAGATGACGCAGCAGAAGCATTTAAAGATCACAAACCTCAGGAACAAGCCCAAGAACCCCAGAGACAAATAAAAGATTGTTGGCTTTGATGGCTTGAGAATAAGGCCCCAATGCCAAGGGAGCCTTGTCTGTCCGAACAGCTTCCTTCACAACTAAATCCATAGTAAAAAAAAAACCATTCAAGTCTCAAAAAAAAAAAAAAAAAAAACAGATACAAAATTAGGCGCATCACATCCTTCTTATCAAACAATAGTATCGAGCGTGTCTGCATTCTTGTAGCAACGTAGTTGAAAAAGAAGAAAGAAAACACGAAGCACTGACTAGGGTTGGGGGATGTAGAAATGCCCAAAGATGCGAACGCCGGAGATCGAACTGATCGCAGCAGATTACTGCCGACGTAGGAGGCACATCCTATGGCCACCGCAAAAGGTGCCCAACTCCTTAGCTTTCCCCCGTCGACTGCCGAAAGACGGAAGCTCGTCGCAGCGGAGATCCAGCTTGCCATCGGCGACCCCTCGGAGGCTCCACTTTCTTTCTTTGTAATTTTGACAGCCGAAGGCACGACTCTTAATGGGCTTTACCACCAAACGTTACCATTGTGGCCCAATTGTCAATTTTCCATTTCTGAGCTGGGCCTATGCTGCATATGGTCTATCTAAAAATAATAATTTATTCAAATTTAGATAAAAATTATGTAATAAAATTATTATTTTTATATATTTTATTCAGTAAATTTAAATAAATTCTTCATGATAAAATTAAAAAAACATTAATTTAATGAAAGTCATGGTGTGGCTCGGAGAAATCACAAGACCTACCGACTTTCCCCATCACCACGTCCTTGAGGCCGATGGATTCTCGAGCTGGAGTGCCTCCCGGGTTCATCCTCCGCTCGGATCCGACCCGCGGCCGCTGCTTTGGCGCGCTACGCGATCTCACCTTCCCCTTGAATGTCTCCGTCTTCGCCATGTAACTGGGGCCCTCGCTCCCTGTGCTGCACAGGCTCTTGGCTGCCGGCAGCTCGAGTTCGGGTCCCGAGATGCACCGCACGTAGCGACGCCCCGCATCCACCTCCACGATTTTAGGGTTTCCCTGGAAAACTATGGCTGCTTGGGTGGATGATGGTGCGAGCCTTGTATGCATGTCGTTCACCTGTCAGTTTCGAACAAAAAGGGATGCGTCAGACGGGATGGATACCACGGCGTCTCCATCGACAAAACACACAGAATGATTATTTGTAAAAGATTACCGGTGAAACGGAGCTGACTTGCCGTGCCCGAATGGTTACTTGAGCTCTTCTGAGAGGTTGCATGCTGCGAAGGGTTGCAGCTGCTTGCTTCCGTACAAGGAAACCTTTCACCAACGCCTGAATCTTGACCAGCTGTCTCAATGCGTGGAGAGCCTTTCGAGCCTGAAGACAAGGAGCGAAGGGATAAAGGGAAGGAGCTGTGAACCCCAATCGGAAAACACAGCATAAGAATCAATGAGTGAATGGGGGAAATGGTTTACCAGGAATCCACGGAAACAAGATTGGATCATGACAGCCGCCCACTTCTCCCGTCCCCGATACGTCAGTCTAACTACCGCAGCCGCCGCCTCCCGGGCAGCCGCGACGGCCGCGTCCGCCGCCGCAGCCGTGGCCGTAGCAACCGCGATAGCGTGTTTGCTCTGCTCGTCATTAGCGCCACTATAAAAGCATCTCATCCACTCGGCCTCCTCAGGTGTGATGTTCGCAATGTTGCCGAAGCCGCCGGAGAACCCGAAGCTGCGGCTCCAGGACCCCTTCTCCCGGTCAGCTGTGAGAACGGTTATATTCGTGGCAGTATCGCTCCTCCTCCTCTTCCTCTTCTTCTTGTTCTTCTTATCTCGGCCGAAGAGTGCTCTGAGCCACCGTCCCATTACTCCCATTTATTCTTCGTCAAAGTTTGCCGGTGGAGGATGGGGAGAAGCGAGCGGCGAGATGCCAGTGCGCGGTCTTCTTCTATTCTCTGAAAAGCTGAGCGCGGTTAAAAAACCAGTGAACAAGACACTGTAATAAGTAGCAGCAAAATCCAATATTTACCACCACCACGATACACGAAAGCAGCATTTTACCGAGAATGCCTACCAAACACACTTCCAAGTGTTACCAGATAATGAGGAAAAAATTCAATTCTGTGCACATAAGAAGGTCCGAGATTTCCCAAGTCAAGTTTGAAAAATGTGGGACCCTTCCCAAAATGACCATTCGAAAATACCAATTGACAATGCTGCCCCTGAACCAATCATTCTCCAACAACTCATTTCCCACAAAACCACTTGACTGGTCGTTCTAATTTAATAATTCAGCAATCCATGTTTCAAGTATAAACACCAGTTACATGTTTAGGTTTCGTAAGTTCTATGGAAAAAAGAACCATCTTTCAACCGCACCCTGTGATTCTCTGCAATGAGTGAACATGTTTTCTGTCTAAGAAAATATGAACTCCTTGTTGTACTAAAAAGAGGCATATTCAAATTATACACATATATAAGAGGCATAGATTGCCAAAAAAAAAAAGAATAATATGCGAATATGATGCAAAACATACCCGTGATCCTTCGGCTTCTTTTCCTTCTGTCAGGAAGCGAGACAAGAAAACAAAGGTAGTTCCATTTGACAGGATTTTCACCACTGTATCACCTTGAGTCACAGCACATGATTCGGGAAAAGCTATGTATCCCCCAAAGGCAAAGAGTCTTGCCTTTTCCCGGCGAGATGTGACTTCTTCTTTCAACGTATGAAGACAAAAACTCAACTTTCCAGCCATAACCACGACTTTCCTTCTGATCCATAGGTGTAGAAAGATTAGCCATAGAACAACTGCAACAAGAGCCCAAGGCCTATGAGAACTTTTTATCAGTTAAAAAAGTTACGGTGACTGTGTAGTGGTGAATTGTGGAGGTGATGAATCTCCTACTTTTTGTAAGACTCCGCAAATTGTTTGGTGAATGTGTAGGTAGATAGCTAGGGACTGTGAAATTAATTAAATGAGTCTATGGTTGCTGCATGCGAATCTCTACCTTCTGTTACGTAGAACATGAAAGGGCTCGTAGGAGCTACATGGGCATTAAGGAACTCGCCGCATGCGAAGTTTAACATTGCTCTGATGTGTGAATTGCAAAGCAATAAAGGTGTTTAATGAACCTACAGGGGCTAAATAAATCCCTACTTTGAGTAGCAAGACTAGGTGTTCTGATATAGCTTCTATGCGCTACATCGGCATGAAGGAACCTTTGCCTCCAATTTGAACAGAAAAAAACAAACGACCTATAACAGAGCATCTTCTACCAATAAAATAAAAAGGCTAAGCTGATCATTCGAACTCCCGGAAAACAGAGCACCTGACACAAAATCTACAGAAACTACAGAGAACTACATGAAACAGCACGCAAGGACATAAACGAAGTTCATATCGGAAAAGAAACAAGAACACCGGATTCAGTAACCTTTCATATTCGTAAACCTGAGTCCCGATCTTCTACAACACAAATCCGGAATAGCTGCATCAGCGTTCAGCCTTGGCCAAAAAAATCCACGTCCCCCGCCGATGAACACGCAAAGGTTGAATCCCCTATGCTATTGGCTGCTTTCTTGCCCTAATTAATTCCAGTTTCCCTAATTAGTCTGCCAGTGACCTTATTTTTAAATATTAAAAAAGGAAAATTAATTTGGCAAGAGGCGAAAAGCTTTCCCACTTCTCCATCTACACATGCAATGTGGATAATGATGAGTGATTGATAAGCAACGCGACAGCATCATTCCCTTAAATGCTGCCTGCGACTCCATCCTCACGTTGTCCTGTGAATCTCGAAGCTTTTTCCCACGTTGAAAATTCATCGCCCTCCCCATTTACCACCCACCCACCAACCAACGTTGACCCTGCAACGCAAATCCTCTATTATTTCCGCTTACTACGAACCAAGGTTGTTGATTTCTTGTCTGGGTTTTCGTCATATTTGCCGGCGGTGAGATGAATAAGGCGGTGGCGACGATTGTGTGTACCACGGCGGTGTGTATGTTGTCGTTAGTGGTGGTGAGGCGGCTGCTGAGGGGGGCTAAGAAATGGGTGTCTGCGGAGGCTGTTGTTAAGGAGTTGGAGAATAAGTGTAGGTTGCCCACGGAGAAACTGCGGCAAATTGCCGACGCTATGACTGTGGAGATGCACGCTGGGCTTGCTTCTGAAGACGGCAGCAAGCTCAAGATGATAATTACTTACGTCAACAATTTACCGAATGGGTGTGGTTACCTCATCTCCATCTATGTTTTGAAATTCGTGTGGATTTCACGTTCTACGACTAGCATCACGAATTCCGATGCAACCCGAATCTGGGAAAGCTGTACAACTGCTTTAGAATTTCAATGTTTCGGAATTGCTTTATAATTGTTGGATCTAACCGATGGTGGATGCGGTTGATGATCCGATTGAAAACACACCCTTTTCTGGTTAAAATTCCATTTTTTTCTATGTTTTCCTTTGGCAATTCCGACAGAAGGAATTACTTACCTTTTGGATCTAATCGTTGGTGGATGCGTTTGATGATCGGATTAAAAGCACACCCTTTTCTGGTTACAATTCCTGTTTTGATGTTAAACCTATTGTTATCGCTTCCTTTTGTTGGCTGGTGACTAAGCTTTCTTTGATCAACTCTCCATTGGTTGCAGTAATGAGAAGGGTATATTCTACGCATTAGATCTTGGTGGAACAAACTTCAGGGTTATGAGATTTTTGCTCTCTGGTAAGCAGAATAAAGTTAAACATGAATCTGTGGAAGTTTCGATTCCTCGTGAAGTTATGGTTGGCACTTCTGAGGTGAGAATGTTCACTCGCCAAAGGTTTTTTCAAAGAACTCCTGCTTTTGTGTGGTTCATAGCATGCCTGATGAGCTTCCTCACTTGTGATCCAGGAATTATTTGACTTCATTGCTGCTGCATTGGCAAGATTCGTTGAAACAGAAGGTGAAGGCTTTCATCCTCAGCCAGGTACACCAAGGGAGCTTGGTTTCACCTTCTCCTTCCCAGTGCAGCAGTTATCATTATCATCTGGCAATCTCATCAGATGGACAAAAGGCTTCCACATCGAAGAGGCGGTTCGTGCTCTGTTTTTTTTTTTTCTGAGTTTTTCAGCTGCTGGAATCGGAATTCCGTTATACTTTCTTGGTTTGGAATAGGTTGGACAAGATGTTGTGGAGCAGCTATCGAAAGCAATGGATCGAATCGGCCTTCATATGCATGTCATTGCTCTAGTGAATGACACTGTTGGAACATTAGCTAAAGGAAGCTACAGCAATCCGGATGTTGTTGCAGCTGTGATTCTGGGAACTGGAACTAATGCAGCTTATGTTGAGCAGGCAAATGCGATTCCAAAATGGCAGGGGCAGCCACCAGAAACTGGAGAAATGGTTGGTAGTTTTACTCAAATTCATTGGCAGTTTCTTTGGCAAAACTGATGGATGAAAATCTGCTATGCTTTTCTTGCAGGTCATTAACATGGAGTGGGGCAACTTCTCCTCATCACATCTCCCACTAACACAATATGACCAAAGTTTGGATGCCGAGAGTTTGAATCCAGGAGAGCAGGTGAACATGTGTTGATTATCTGTTGCTGAATCAGCCTTTTCGCTGAAACAGATGGATACTTTTTTCCATTGCAGATTTACGAGAAGTTGATTTCTGGTATGTATCTGGGAGAAATTGTCCGAAGAGTATTGTGCCATTTGGGAGAAGAAACATCACTTTTTGGTGATAATGTGCCAAGTAAACTCAGAACTCCTTTCACGTTGGGGTGAGCAACATTTTTCTTCTATTGGGTTGTCTTTGTTTCTGTGATTGTTTCCAAGACTGAACTGATTCTCCATACCAGAACTCCGGCCATATCAGCGATGCATCACGACTCATCTCCGGACCTCAAGGTTGTAGGTACAAAACTAGAGGAGATTCTGGAGGTGAATACAAGCTCAATATTTTGAATACTCTCTTCGATCATACCATGAATTGAGTGTATCCACTTCAATCTTGACAGATACCCGATACTTCCCTGAGAACAAGAAAAATAGTCGTTAAGATATGCGACATCATAGCTACTCGTGGGGGACGCCTTGCAGCTGCTGGGATCGTTGGCATTCTCAAGAAGCTTGGAAGAGACACCGTGAAGGCTGGGGAGAAACAGCAGCGGACAGTCATTGCAGTCGACGGAGGACTCTTCGAGCATTACGGTAAATTCAGGGAGTGCATTGAGAGCACCCTGAAAGCACTTCTTGGGCCGGCAGCAGAGAACCTTGCCATCGAGCTTTCGAATGATGGTTCCGGCATGGGTGCTGCTCTGATCGCAGCCAGCCATTCGCAGTACCAGAGCAGCTCAATGGAATAAGCACAAGAACTCATCTCAGCTTCCACCCTGGTTCATTTTGTCAATAAGAACTAGGATATTGTGATCGAGTATTTTAATGTTTGTAACCATTTTCAATGTCATCTCGGTACATATTTCAGAAAACAGATGGCTCACGAGTAAGTGGCAGAGGATAAAAAACGGGGGGAGAAATCAAAGTTTGGAACTTTACCAGCTCAGGACATAGTTGAGATTCTTCAGAGCTAAGACCCGTGCTTGCGTTCCCAAATCGCCACGTCCATGAGCGTTACAAAGGAGGCTTTTCTGAGAATAGATAAGACTTTACATGAAACCACCGTTATCCAAGCAATTGTCACCTGGTTCGCTAATTCGCCGAATTGCCCCTTCCCAGGACCACCCATGTGCTACAACACTCTTCGTAAATAGCTCAGCAATGGCGTAACCCTAGCTACCACGATTCATCGCCGCCAGCGAAGATCGATAGCGCCGCGAGACAAGCGCCTCGATCTTCCCCCAGACACCGGAGCATCGTTTGATGAAAAAACTGAGGGGGGCGGAGTGTATTTCCACGGCGAGGGATGCATCGGAGACGGTCACATCGAAGATCACGCCGCCTCTTCGAAGACCGGAAATTACGCCGGGGATATCCAGTTGGGGGGCGTTTCAACACCCTTCTTTCGCACGGCTGCAGCGGAGACGATAACCGCGTAACCGGCGGCGCTGATTCAAACGAGTAACGATTCCGAAATACCCTTGTCCCCTAGAGCAGGATCCGCAATAAAATAATCATCATCCGATGTGGTAAGTTAACATACATGGCCATTGTTTTCTCATTCACATGTCAAATGGTGTGACATGACATCATGATGTGCTGCATCACAGGCATGCCCATCCCACAATGAGACAAAAACGCGCATACACCATCCATCATGTCTTAATTTCCTTAAATAGACACCACAATTTGAATGTACGGGTGCTACCAATTTCCAAACAACTACAATCTTTCTAGAAAAATAATAATATTTTAATTTTCATTTTTAATATGATAAAAAAATAAATATTCTGTAAAAAAAAAAAGTTTGGATAACTAGAAAGCATATAGCGTTGAAAATGAATTGCCTGTGATTCTTCTAACTACCGGCTTCTTGGATCATACATTGACTACGCGGGGGTTAGGTTCCTCCGACGTTGACGTTGAGGTTCCGGCCACGGGCTCGACCACCGGCGTGGTTTCAATTTGGAGCGGAAGCGTTCTTCTGCCGGCGGCGCCGAAGCTGGATGTTCGTTGCCCATTCGTATCGGAAACTCTAAGGTAAGGAGAGATATCTGAAAGCGACCTCTGGTCAGTTGTACTGTGGGAAGAACCCGCGGCCGTCGTAGGACAGCGAAACGGCGGGGGATGATTGATTTCAGAGATCTGTCTCTTCCTCCTGATATCGAATATGGATTCGCCGTTGCCGCTTTCTACTCTGGCGCTGGAAACGTCGGTCATCATTTCGGAGATGAGAAGGATGAGGTCCGGGGAGCTCATGCTACTCCAGCGGCCGTTAATTGGCGGCTGCGCTACGACGATTTCGTGATTGAATTTATGCAGGTTATTTCCATCGCCTCCTTCGTCGGGACCGACGGCGAGGCAGAGAGCCGCGTCTTCCTTGGTATCTTCCATCCCTGACCTCGAAGACCAATCGAGACTCTCCTCCCGTCGCACGTACAAATCCGAATCCTCAGATTGAAATTGGAAGCTTCTGGAAGACGGCGCAAGAAGCAGATCATCCGCCGTAACTCTCCGGCGACAGAGCGGGCAACTAGAGTGCTTCTCAAGCCAACTGTCGATACATTCGACGTGAAACGCGTGCTTACATTTCGGCAGGAGTCGAAGAATCTCATCATCCTCGTATTTCGCAAGACAAACAGGGCACTCCAGCCCTCCCTTGGCACCTTTCAGGGCCTCAAATCGGAAAAACGGCAGCGATTCCACCACGCTCTTATCGACACCAGACGACCGCCGCCACGATCGTAGGAAACCGCCGTCGTGGAGCTGGTTCCCCCGCGGCGCACCCTGCTTGGTCGGTGACATAGTTTCGCGTAGAGAAGAAGCACGAAGGTGATCGAGAACATAACAGACAACATCGCTATGACGAAGGCGAGCGTGGGCTGGAATCCGGCCATGGGATCCGGCGACGACCCTGGATTCTGAGAACGAACATCCCCGGGGAGGAGGAGGCAGAGCACCAAGACAAGGAAAGGTACCATTGCCATCGATCTCCCTCGTTAAAACTGACACATAACTGGCGCTTTTAAAATAGATAACACACTTGATCTTACCCAAAACCCCCAGAAAGGTATGTGCTTTTAAAATAGACATTGATATTCATCATCCATTAAAACAAAAAATAAATAAAAAATGAAATTCCAACTCTTCCCCCAATTTAAATAAATTACATAAATTAAAATAAAATAAACTCAGGGCCAGTTTGGTGATTTCACGTCGGGAATGGAAGACCGTTGACTTCCCATGCAGTCGATGTATATATGTTGACTTGGTAATTAAATATTAACAAATTATTATTATTATTTTATTATAGGTTATCAACTGAATTATTATGATGTTGAGTTCAATCGATTTTCTTTTTTTAGTATATTTTAAAAAATAAATAATTATCTAATTTAATATTTTTAAATTTTTTATGAAAATTTATTAATTTTAAGTCAGTGGGTTGCATAATTAACAATTTTTAAGAAAAAAAAAAGAGAGGATTAGGTCACTAACCCGATGATAATTGTGATTTGACATGCAAAATATGTATTTTTGTAGCCAGTAGGTTTCTAAACCCGACCGACTGGAATGCACATGCACACGCATTTGCGTCGCATCTCGTGTTGATTTGAATTTCATTTGAGGGCTACGGAGGAAAGCTCAGGCTGCGGCGTCAATGGCTTCTCAGGCAGGAGAGATCTAACATTACAACACGACTACATTTTTACGCGGTGGAAGCGATGGGGCTGCTGCCCAATGAGCGGCCGGAGACTTTCCTTCTCCTCCTGCGCTTCTGCCGTAGTTTCCAGAAGCTCCAAAGAAGCAACAGGCCTGCAGGCAACACCATTAGCGTTCATGATGCTGACGGTGGATCAGACCGATCAGAGTGGAACCAGTCACGATGAGGGGATTAGCAACATTCTGCTTACCAAAAGCTGCAATGACGGCAGGGATGACCCAATGGCTGGCCACTAATTCAGGTGCATCCAGCTGCATGGGAGAAGATAGCACGAACCGGCGTTATCCTTCTTTTATGAGGGATTCAAAGGAAAGGAGTAAACCTGGCGCTTACGTCTTCTCCGTAGAAGTACCCCAAGAACCTGCTTCCAGAAGAATGTGTTCCACCATTTGCACCGGAAACCTCGAATTTGTAAGAAGCAGTGGTGAAGGAGAGGTTTGTGCCGGCGTCGAAGTCGAAGGCGGGGTAACCGGGAAGTCTGCGCTGCCTTCCTCGGACGTGCAGGTTGTATCCCTTCGTCCCCCAGACTTCAAATCTAGAGTCAGTCCCGCACACCAACTCTTTACCCACGACTGAGGAGTAAGTGGAGAAATTCACATCTGTTCTGCGGGATGGCAGTTGCCTGATATCAACGTGCAAAGACTTGTCTAGTTTGGTGCTGTCTGAGAAGAGTGAAGGGTCCTTTCGCTTCTTTGCAGTGAAGTCTAATATCTTCTTTAGCAGCCAGTAGCAATTAGAAACCATGTGACTGCTGTCCAAGCAGTTGGAGTCTCCATAGACAGCTATCCTTCCTCCACCAATCTCAAGAAGGCCAAGAATAGGAGAATCAGCCTGCACAGATTCAACCAGCAAATCACAAAAAGGAATAGTTTCTGTATTCAGGGGAAGCAGGGACTGAAACAGGCTTAAAGCCAGAAGCAACTTACTTTATTCATACCAGACAGGAGGAGATTTTGGGTGGCACCATTCTCTGAGCTATCCAAGAAAGGGAACCTGTGTAAGAATCCTCCTTGTGGGAACCTCACAATGTCAGTTCCTGATGCATATCGACTCTGCTCCCCATTAATAAGAAAATCTCCATTCAAAATTTTGTCCCCAAAAGAAACACCAAATGGTGCCAAAAGATCATTCAATGCAGGAACATTAGCACCGCCGGTGACAGGCGTCCACCAGCTTCGTGTGTTATCATCAAAAAACTTCATTTTCATCATGGAATTCACATTATACCAATCAGCAAACACAGCAATACCCAGTCCATTGTTAAGGACATCTTGTTTCACCTTTTCTATTTCCTCATCAAAGTATTCGTCTTCAAGATCCACTAGTAAGAGTGTTCCATATCGGTTAGCATCAAAGCAGGTGAAGGGAGAACCCAGAGTTTCAATGTAGTAACCAGCATCCCTCAGCATGTTAAACATTATGTGAAAATTTGTATGCAAGTGATCTCCATGCCAATCCAGAATGTCATTCCTAACATCCAAGGAATCTCGGGGGATATAACCAGGCGGGTATTTGATATTGTGAAATTGATCCCATAGTATTCTCAAAGACCTTTCAGGAGTAGGAACAACTTTTATCTTCAAGAGAAGAACGCAGGTACTCCTTCGAGGTTTTTTCTCTCCTAGTGCTGCAGGACTGTATACGGTGACAGTTACATTGCCTTCAATATCACCAGAGAATTGAGCCCCTTCCTCTTTGACTTGCATGTGAAGAGCTAGATAGCCTGTCCATGGCCAAATAACATCTGAGTATGTGAAGCGAATACTGAGAATATTGCCTTCCTCACCAGAAGGATTCCACATGGGAGGACTTTCAATATAACCAATGACGCCCATTCCATTCAGAATGGTAACATTGAAAATCACAGGCATTGCCCCAGCATACAGTGGCTGTCGGCAAAAAGGCCAGGAATATGGACAATCTGTATAATCTAGTCTACCCGGAAATATGCTTGCTCGTGGTTCATAGCTCTTCAAAATCTCAAATGATTGCATTCTGATATTATTATCGCAAATCAGACTCAAGGAGCAAAAATTATCATAGTGAAAAAAAAAAAAAAAACTGAGGAATACTCACAGGTCAACCTTGCCTGCTCCTTGCTCATACATGTTTGGGCCAGAAAGCTTTGAAGCGCCTTCAACTAGTGCTTGTTTCATGCTTCCCGGATTGAAAACTTCCTTTCTTTTGTTTTCAGGTAGAACACTAACAAGAAGACAAACAATGCCAGCGACAACAGGACTAGCCACACTGGTGCCTGATAAACTTTTACAGCCTGTACTGATCTTGGATCCCATGATCTCACGACCATAAGCAACAACATCAGGCTTCACACGACCATAACTGTTGAATGAAGCAACAGAAGTCTTATACATTATCTGAAGCAATGCAAGAAAGTCCTAGCTTTTATGAACTTTCTCTCAGATGATTACTTGAACAGACATTACTCCTTCAAACACCCAGAGCACAAACTTAAGTTTTTGATGACCAAGGCATAGGTGATCATTTGCAAATTCAGTAAAGAAAGTACGCTCTGCATAACGAAGATTACCCATGGGGGATCTCCCAGGTACTCATGCCACGTGATGAAAATGATGCTATGTGGTCATTGTAGTCAATGCCTCCAACACCAATAATGTCACTTTGGTCGGCAGGATTGTTCAGTGTTCCATAAAGTGGTCCATCGTTCCCAATAGCAGAAACCATAATTACATTATTTGCAGTAATTTCCCAAACCTAGAAAAGGAGCATCAAAGCAACATGAAAGTTATTGGTTTGACGTTATGTTTCACTCAGGACATCAATACAATCAGGGGATATAAACATATGCAAATTTGTACGAAATGTTATTTCATTCAGAAATACAATTTTCATCACTCCCATCCATACCAGCACCAGATCATTTTTAAATGTGTCAAAAATAATAGGCTAAAAGAATCCCCGGTGAACAAAAGACATGCAGCAGGCTAATGAATAGAAAAGACTGCACATTTATTTGGTTGCTCAGATGTTTTTGGAGATTTTTGAGGCATGCATAAATGATCCCCAAATATGCTGTGGATGCTCTATGAAAGGAAATACTTTGTTCCAGATTTACATGTTTTCTTAAAAAAGAAACCATCCATAATCTCAGTTTATTTATTTACACAACCAAAATTCTGCACTCACAGACATAGGTCGAGAGAATACTGGAATTAAAGACTTACCTTTTCGACAAAAGGGAGATCTAAATAATCAGGTCCACCAATGCTCAAGTTCAATACGTCCATCTTGGTAGCAATAGCATAGTTGAATGCATCAAGAAACCATGAGGTGTACGAAACCTGTAGAGTGCTTAAAAGAGGTTTCTCATAAGCTTCGTCTATAATTTGTAGTGTTATTTAAAAAACTCAGAAGAACATGAAACAATATGACAGGGGAAACTTAGACACACCACAACTACTATTTCCGAGCAAAAAAAAAAATAAAAAAATAAAAACGCTACAAAAAAACTGGGAATCAATTTATGCACCAGAAGTAGAACTTTGATGGAAATTGTTTGCACAAAGTATATAGAAGCGCATTATACTACAGATGAACCAAGACTGATGGTGGAAAAAGCTTCAACTGATTCTAGTTTTGAAGCCATAAAAAATTTTATGCGTCACGCATGCCAGTCTTAGACTGGGCATTTCATAGAAATAGACAGGGCAATGCTAGTTCACGGAATCAGTGACTCATTCCAAGGCCTGGTGAATGAAATTTAAATAGTTAAATCAAAGAAAAAAACCACATACTTGGGCCTTAACTCCAGTTCTACCTAAACACTATCATCATCCAACCAAATATCGTGTAACAGAGAAATAAGCATTACCTGTGCATCAGTAAAGACTCTGAATGCATAAATCTCCGCATCAGGAGCAAAGCCAAGACACTCTGGATCTTGACCTGCAACTACACCAGCAACAAATGTCCCATGACCGAGATTGTCACTTAAAGTGTCCTCATTGGTCCAATTAGTCCTCTCCTGAAATTGTGATACCATGGTATCATAACCTAAGGAATCATCAAGAAAACTTTTAACTTAACGGAGGGGAACCTTGATATTTCGGAAATGTGGGTGATTTTCACGAATCCCTGTGTCGAAAATAGCCATCTTTACTTTTGCGCCAGTATATCCCTTGGACCACAAAGCATCTGCTCCAAACAAGGAAGTAACTTGAGATCTCTGCAACATTAGACCAAGAAAAGACATTTAGACGATGGACCCAGATATAAGCGATCGAGAGAACTCATGAATAGAAGTCTGCGAAATATCGATTCAAGCATGCCATATAGAGAACTTGCATTCAGACGGCGTGATACAAAATAGGGAAGAAAATGCAAAGCAGGAAAAGCATCCAGAAGTACAGTTCTGAAAAACTTTACCTGCATCATCAGCTTCCTCCTCAAGTCAATTTGGACACCACTGGTATTTCCCACTGCATTTTCTTCACTAAACGACATTGCAGTGAAGATCTTACCCGGCCTCTTTTTTCCATCAGCAAACGCCCCAGCAGAATTCTCCCCCAAAACCACCCTTTGGTAACTCAAATCCAACGAAACATCCTTCACAAGCTCCAATTTCTCAAATTTACCGACCAAAGTCTCCCTGATACAGTCTTCGATTGCTACTAGTGCAAAATCCGTCGGAAACTTCATCGCTGGATTGTGCCTCTCGATCCATTTCCAGCCTCCCGAGTTAATATTCCGCTCAAGATAGCCCCTAAGATCCTCAACTTCCTTGTACTGAAAAAATCGGATAATGTGATTCCTAAATATCGGGACTTTCTCCTCCACAATCGAAGAATTTAGAACAGCGGACGAAAGAAAATGGCGGATAATACACGAAGAGATAATGGAAATTAAGAAGAAGAAGAAGACGGCGGTCGGTGACGTAAGGCGGTGGATCATGGCGATCGACCCCTCATCGGAGAAGGCGCATCGAGCCAAACTTTGAGCTCCTTTTCCAAATGTTCAGATGGACGATTCTTGGGGGACCCGGAACCAGAATACGAACCCAGATGGGAACGATGACTGAAAAAAGATAGTAGTACTCCAAATATTCATGTCTCAAATAAAAAAACAAGAAAAGAAGAGTCTTTAGTTGGCATTCTTTCCTACTAAAAAAAATAATAAACAAAACATAACATAAGTTTTGATGTCATGTTCAAATGGTTGCTTTTCCATCTGGGGAAGTTGGTTACGAGTAATATCTACTTCAAGGTGGAGGATATTGGTTGGTAGCCAGCTTGGTATGTTGCCCGATTCAGATGCTCAGTTGCAATCTTCGTTCTTTTTTCTTTCTTGTCACGTTTGGTATGGCTTATGTTTCAAGCATGTATCCCTTTGTTCCTTATTTTGTTTTTTAATTGATGGGTTTGTGTTGCTCTATATAAGCGTGTGATTCTCTGGGTCGATCAGCGTCTTCTGGAGCTTACACACACTCGTTTTCGTCGATCTGGTTGTTTACCCTTTCTCTGCTTCTTGTCTGATCGAGTACTTTTCTGATTGAACCAGTGACCAAGACATGTGATCTTTTTGTGTTACTGTTGTTGTTGTCTGGTTTCGTTTGTGATGAAAGATGGGATAAATCAGAAGATCACGTTTGAAACATTGATAAAAGAGTGCGATGTCTCTGTGTTTTGTATCATGATCGTTTATTTTCTTGGTCTGCTGATCATTCTTCCACTGCGATTCCTCTGTTTTGATTGAAATTTGATATTTTGATTGGCTCATGGTTCATAGATATACAGAACTAATCGAGAATGGCTACGGAAGCGTGTAACGGAGGGAGCCATGTGACCAGCAAGCCACCTCCAGAGCCGTCACCATTGAGGAAGGCCAAGTTTTTCAAGGTATCAGTCCGATGTAAACCGAAGAAGAGAACGGTGCCTGTGTTTTCCGTTTTGAGATATGTGAACATGATCAGTGATTACCGATATCTCTATGCTGCAACTGATATGTATCCATCTTGTCTAATGAACCCGTATCAGGCAAACATGAGGATTCTTGTGACTGGAGGAGCAGGGTTCATTGGATCTCACTTGGTTGACAAGCTGATGGAAAACGAAAAGAATGAAGTGGGATCTTTTCATTACCAGTACTTTTGCACAAGTTTAGTAGCATTGTCCTGGGTCTCAAACATTTCTGGATTCTTTCTTCTCAGCTGATAGTTGTGGACAACTATTTTACTGGATCTAAAGACAACCTGATTCAGTGGATTGGTCATCCAAGATTCGAACTCATTCGGCATGGTATTGTTAGCTTCGTTCTCTTGTTTCAGATCTGTGCTTGAAATCATCCATTGATGGACTATCAGTTCTTCATCAGAGATGACATGTATTTGCTTGGCTGTGATTCTTAGATGTGACACAGCCTCTGCTGGTTGAAGTTGATCAGATATACCATCTTGCTTGTCCCGCATCTCCCATTTTCTACAAGTACAATCCTGTGAAGGTCAGTTTCTTGAATCAATATCTTGAGCTGCTTGACTCGAAGCATCAGCCCGGGAGTATGAATGTTGCAATGCTGCATGCAGACTATAAAGACAAATGTGATCGGAACAATGAACATGCTGGGCCTCGCCAAGCGTGTAGGAGCAAGGTACCGTAGTGGATTGTTCTCCTTCTTGGCTCACATCTCATGAATAACATATTCAGTCACGGTGCAGAATCTTGTTGACCTCAACATCAGAAGTTTATGGTGATCCACTTGTGCATCCCCAGACTGAAGATTACTGGGGCAACGTCAATCCCATAGGTAGTTTTGAGTTTCTAGTGAGCTGAACATAGAATCTCTGACGAGCCTCAAGTTTTCCTCCTTGTTCAGGAGTCAGGAGCTGCTACGATGAAGGGAAAAGAGTAGCAGAAACTCTGATGTTCGATTACCACAGACAGCATGGAATTGGTATGTTCTCTCTCTTGTCCATGTCTCTGAGATACAAACAAATCTTGATTGCTGTTTTTCCAATAGAAATCAGGATTGCTAGGATCTTCAACACCTACGGGCCACGTATGAACATTGATGATGGCCGGGTTGTCAGCAACTTCATAGCTCAAGCAATACGGTAAGCTAAAGATTTCACCTTCTTTTTTGATGGCTGGCGGGAGAGACTGACTTGAAACCGTGCCTGCAGCAATGAGCCATTGACAGTACAGTTGCCAGGAACACAAACAAGAAGCTTCTGCTATGTCTCTGATATGGTAGTCTTCTGCATCACATGTCATTCACAAACAGAAGCACAGGGACACTGTTACAAGTCATTCCCTTTCAGGTTGATGGTCTTATTCGGCTGATGGAAGGGAACAGCATTGGTCCAATCAACATTGGGAATCCAGGTCATTCTTTGGTTCTGTCACTCGTAGCTTTAAACAAAAGCCCTCACCTGGGAATTCATTCTGTTCAGGTGAATTTACAATGACTGAGCTTGCGGAGACGGTGAAAGAGGTAAGCTAAGTGATCTCATTTCACTGCTCAGAATCAGTCAGATTGAACATGTTTTCTGGCTTTTCACCAGCTGATTAATCCAGAGGTGAAGATAATCACCGTGGAGAATACACCAGATGATCCTCGACAGAGGAAACCAGACATAACAAAAGCCAGAGAGTTGCTAGGCTGGGAACCAAAGATCAAGCTGCATGAAGGCGTTCCATTCATGGAGGAAGATTTTCGTAAGAGGCTTGGTATTGCGCGAGACGGTGCTCCTTCTGCCTGAACGTTGAGAAATCTATCCAAAATAACAGGCGTGTTTTGTTTTAAGATAGGTCTGAATGAACGAAAGCTTCATTAAAAATCATGATGCAGAGTCACATTACACAAATACAATGTAGAAACGACACTGCAAAAACGTTCATTGAATATTTCAGGGGATATCATCTCAGCCAACAGCTCCATAGCAGCGGAACAACAGCACCATTCAACATCTGCCATAACATGAAAAGAAAATCCACGCAGCAATGTAGCATATAACAAAGAAACAGACTTCAGAATGATCAGACACAAGCAAGTCAGATCAAGGAGCATATTTTCAAGTGATGTAGTTCCCCAACGTCCTATTGATACATGCAAGAATCAAAGGATAGCGAGAGGAACAAATTTCTTGCTTCACTTGCCAATGCCATACAAGGAGATGCGTATGTCTGGCATATGAAATTATGCATGTGAAGCAAAACCATTCAAGAGCAACTCGTTGTGTGAAACAATTCAGTCCCTTAGATGTTCGTAATGAATGCGATCACTTCCGCTGTCATTACAGGTCTGAGTAACGCATCAGCATTGTTTCCAGACTGATTAGCTATCGATGTAAAATTCAAACTTCAGTAAATGGGTAGTGTAGCTGCTCAAAGGTTTTCCACATCTAAGAAAAAATGCGGAAGCAATACGTAGAAACAGCACTCCATCTGTTGCTTCAAGGGAACGAGTCAAAAGGAAATAAGGATAAATCCAGTCAACTAGATAGTGAAGCTCTCCAGGAGTGAAAATGCGAATCACACTGGGTGGAATACAAAATGCATTATCACAAGCCTGACCATCGCAATATCACTGTTTTGAAAATGTTCTATTGTTCATGTTGAGGAGACTTGAGAGTCTTTTAAAAAGTGAAGAAACAACCAAATTTTGAACTCATTTATAAACTTCATGTCCTTCAGCTTACTAGACCAACTTCATGTATGCAATCAGCAGGTCTGAAGAGCAGAAGTATATGTTTGTGAGCAGATTAACACCTACCTTCCCACTTTTACAAAAGAAGCGGTTGCCTGAAATTCCACTCAAAACCCAATTTCAAAATCTTACAATCAATAAAACGAAAAGAGCAAGTCTTTGAAAAATTAACCATTAACTCAGAATAATGCTTTATGTGCTCAAGGAATAGCCTTTGAAGGGCTTTTCTCATACAAGAGGTGTCAGAAAAATGAAAAGCACCACTCATCATCGTTTGCCCATACGACATGGGAGCAAATTTTTTTAAAAAGAGCTCAAATTTACGAAAATCAGTTAACAATCTCAAAAAACATGAATATTTTAGAAATTCAGCGCCTTTACTACTTGGAAACCGGAGAACAGAAAAACTAGTACAACAACACGAAAGAAGGCCTCAATGAGAAAATTCGACTGTCCACAAGAATGATTCAGACATATGCTTGTCAAGTGAAAATTTATTATCATTGGCCAATACAGTTAGATAATCACGCTGCAACACAATTTCCGAATTCAGTAACAAAAAAATCAAATGGGATCATCAGATAGGAGCGAAAGATATTTTTGTAATCAAAGGTAGATCATTTGAACTATGCATCCACTCATCATATGAAACAAAATGGTGACTTTAGAAAAAATAAGAAACAAGAATATGGCAACAAAAACAGCATATCCAATCCTTCAAACCCATTGCGAAAACCAACAGTAACTACGAAGAGCCCGCAACAAAGCGTACAGACAAAAAAATTCATGGACTCAGTTTATGGGTGGTGATATATCAGAATGGTCGGCATGGCACAGGGTGCCGATACGACGAACGAGACCTATCACAACTCATCATCATTGCCCGCATCCTCCAAACCGCAATTACCAACACAACGAAGAAGAGGGTAAAAAAATCGAAACTGAAATTGCTCAAAGGAACCGGTGAACGGCGGACAAGGGATCCTGATCCCGTGTACTTATAGGCGGCGGACAGGGGGTTTAGGGTTTGTGAGGAAGCTGCCCATGGGTCCAAAATGGATAAATAAAATAAGTTTGGGCTCCGAGTCCGAGTCTCCGAGAAAAGGCGCCCGAGTGAAATTAATATTTTAAATAATTAAAAATATACCAATTAAATCATAATTTAATCAAATTTAACTCAATTTTTTATTATAAACAGCATGTAACATATAAATAACTTTATATTTCATTAAAAAAATATTACGAACCAACAATGACCATCATTGTTCATAGGAGTAGCATGATCATGTACACTATATCTAATTTTTTAGATATATGATGATCAATTTTCTAAAAGAAAAGGAAGATTGATCAATTTTCTAATACTTCACCCCAAGAATGACCAAGGGCGGACTGTAGAACGCTGCGCATCCTGGCTGCCTGTGGGTGAGACATTTCACCAGCAACAAATTCTTGAACAACACCTTCAACTTCAATGGCGCTGCATCCAGGTACTTTCTTCCCTTGTTTTCTATGGATTGATCTCCTCACGCTCATTGCTTCCTCGTCCCAACCGGCTTCATGGTACATATTATACGCCACCACCTGCAGCCCATAATCGATCGTCTCCTTTTCAGCTATCTTTCTCCATACCCTATTCCCAATTTCAACCCTTCCATAAGTTCTGCATGCTCCTAAAAGGGCACCCAATATGTTCACATCGTGCATCCCTCTTCGCCCTACTGTTTCATTCACAAACTTCTCGGCCTCCTCGAGCATACCTGATCTTGCAAAGAGGTCAACAATGCAGGCGTAATGAGCAATATTTGGTTTGATGTTGTAGATGCTGCTCATACTCTGGAAGACATGAAGGCCTCTGTCAATCAGCTTGGAGTGGGTGCAAGCTGTGAGGACGGCAACAAATGTTGCTTCAGTGGGATGAGCACCAGAGACCACCATTTCATCGAAGAGTTGAAGGGATTTTGCAGGGTCCCCATTCATTGCTAATCCAGCTATGATCGTGTTCCAAGCTCCAGTGTCTCTGTTTTTCATCTCCTCAAAAACTTTCAGTGCCATCTTTGCACAGCCACATTTAGAGTACATGTCAACCAATGCTGTGGCCAGTAAGGGGTTGGAGATGTAGTTGAGTTTCTGGGCTAAACTGTGCATCCATATGCCTTGAGGTAACGCGCCAAGATGAGCACAGGCAGTTAGAGCAGTCACTAGAACAGATTCGTTTGGGGGAATACCTGAGCATTCCATCTCTTTATACAAGCATAGAACTTCCTTGTAGTTGGATACCTGCAAATACGCAGCCATTAGTGCACTCCAAGATACCGTATTCCTTTCCGGCATTTCATCGAACAGAAACCGGGCTTTCTCAACATTTTCAATTTTTCGAAAACCATCAATCATACAAGTCCACAACACCACATCTCTAGTAGGAACTTCAGCAAACAACTGCTCTGCTGTTTTCATATCCAAACTGGATGCATAAAACTCAATCAAGGCACTGGCAATGAAGGGATCATGACAAAAACCCAACCTAATCACATGGGCATGCACTGAACGGCCGGCCGTCGGAGCATCAGAAAGAACCATGGAGCAAGCCTTGACTAGAGGCGTGAAAGTGTAGTTATTCTTTATAAGCCCTTCCTTCATCATGTCTTTATAGCACACAATCGCCTGCCTAGGAAGGTTACCCAGGACAAAGCACCGAATCATAGTATTGCAAATAAAGGTTGTCGTTCGACCAAGGCTCTGGAAAACTGCTTGAGCATAGGAGATCGAAGATGCCGATCTTGTGGCGAATGTGAGGAGTGAAGCAATGGCAATGGGGTACTCGGACGAGGGAGATTTGAGAATCCGGGCATGGAGCTGCTTCAAATAACGCACCTTCTGGCATGTTCCTTCCGTAATGCAACCGATCTTTGAAGGATCCACTACCGCTTCCACAACAAATCGTCCCTTTCTTGCTTCCACCCCTGTAGCAACCAAGAGATCATCACCCAGAATTTGCAGCCCCATTAGAAAATGAAAAGGCAAACAAAAAATGCTGTAATAACCCTGAGAATGTGGAAATCAACACCAGGAAAACACTGTACCGGAAACCGGCGCATCAAGATAATCGCCAGCAGAATCATTGAGCACTGGCTACAAACAATGGAGCCTCCGAAGCACAAAATTCAACAAGCAAACTTCTACCTTATGAAAATCACCAGGGTATTGACAATCCATTGTTCATTCAACATCAGGGAAGCATAAACAGAATCAATTACGCGCTCAATCATACGCAAATGAGGAAACCGAAATGTTTACCTGTTCTTCTTCTTCTTATTCCGAACCCTAGCCCAACGCCGACTGGTCAGTGATAGTTTCCGTCGAGTTCCAACTTACAATTGACCGCCGCGGGGGTTCGCAACCGAGCAAATGACAAAGGGCCCGTCTTCTAACCGAAAGGGTTATCAGGTTCGCTCCTTCATGGGGATTCGTTTTCAGAGAGACGGATCTGTATGCTTTGGTGCTGTGGCCCAGCCACCAAACCAATTTTCCAGTTTTTCAGAAGAAATATTTATTTTTTATCCATTTAACATGTCTTAGGGTGGAAATAATCCCACAATACCAAAAGTAAGAAAAACTCAAGGGATGGTAAGTGATCATTGGAGATGAAATGGGGCAACAAAAGGATTTCTTACACCTACAAGTAACCAGAAACATGTGACTGTTATATGACATGATTCGTACTCAGATGGTTCAAACCTAGAGACCATTGTACTGTAACAGCAGGCAAAAGTCCTGATTCTGAAGTGCAGTCAATGCCTGCTGGTGTTGGATCTAATCCCATCATCAGCTAGAATGGTTGTGGGATGCAAGGTGGTCAGGATTTGAGGCATTGACATTCCACCAGAAACAACAATTTCTGCACCCAAAGAGAAAAAAAAAAATTAAGTACTACTGGTGGACCAAAGAATATTACAGGATCAATACAAGTTGCATGCTACTCATTCCCAAAAAAGTAATCCATGTTCAGCAGAATGTCGAGCGGGATATAGTGATAAAATGGGTAGTGTTTCTGAGAGAAGACCTTCAGTGTATCTTTACTATGAGAATTCAGCAAGAAAATACAAGGATGTTTACTTGCATACGCTGGAAGAGCTTTATTACCTATTCCTTCACGGACAGACAAATTGGGCCTGATAACATCTTTGGCGTTGACTAGAAATATGTCACCAATGTAAAGATGATTCGTTGGAACATACACACAGCACAGATCTTCATCTCCAAGATTAGTCTGAAAAAGAGTAAATAGTTTTACTGTTTTCAAAGCTACCATGGCCTTTTCCTTGAAAATATTTGGAGGCACAGAGTCTTATGATTCGTTTCTACAGTTACAAACGAGCTAACCTAATGAGCCTCCCTAATGTAATGATCTTGGCAACAGCAGTACAGGGAGTTTGAAACATAAATACCAATGAAAGAGAGGGGCCAACACAAACCTGAAGCGACAAAGATGAAGTGATAAATCCAAATGCATATTCTCCAACACGTGGATGCCTTATAATAGCCACCTCTTTGAAAGCTTTTGTATTTTGATCTGAAGGAAAGAATAATAATCCATCATCAAAGTTACTTTCGCATAATAACACACTTGAAACACAAAGCTTTACCTGGAGATATGGCAGAACTGATTTGCTTAGAGGCGTTGTAGATATGGCGAACAAATGGCATACGCTTGATAAACCACTCTCCCAAGCTCAGTAAAGAAGCACCCAACCAAGATGACATAAACACGCCGACCAAGAATATGAAAGTTATAGACGTTATAAATCCAACACCTGGATAAAGTAAAGCATGCTCAGGATAAACATAATGACATAACCGAATTACTTCATTCACTGTTACATCAGTTTCTGATAAAATTGACACACGATTGGGTTTCAAGTGTGCAACAGAAAGTAAATTTAGGTTAAGTTTCGGTTTCTCTACTTGACAATGATGCTTAGCTCAAGAATAAAAACTTCAAAAGATCCCATCTGGAGGCCTTACCAAATACATCAACTCCGAGCTGCGCATACAGGGGAGAGAAAAAACCATCCACAAAATGAATAAACCACCACGTTATGTAGAATGTGATAGCAATAGGAAATAGAATAACACTGCAAAAAAAAAAAAAAAAAATGAACCCAATATAGCCACCGCTCCAAATAAACAAATAACTTGGATCATAGAAAAATAAGACGAATACCATCCTGTCATAAACTTCTTCGAAGCCCAACTCCTCACGAGTTTGTAAAACGTCTGCAGTAAGGATTAAGCAAATAAACCCTCAATTCCAATCGAAGGAATTGCTTCCAAATTAAGTTTTCCCCAAAAGAGTACATCAAGATACTTGAGTCGCCACCACCAAAAGCTAGCTATCAAAGATATATTGCAGTAGTTACAACCAAGCAACCATACCTCAGAGCCAGAATTCTGTTGCGAAGAAGCAGAGATAGAGGGCTTTGAAGAGTCGGAGACGGAGTCGCTCTCACCGTGGCGATGTTCGGCCACCGGAATGAGAAGCTCCAGATCTCTTTCCCCACTGGTACTCGCCATTGAAACCCGTAGATTCTTCTTCAGCAACACCACTTCCCACTCCAGAATTTCAACGCTACAAAATTCAATCAGAGTTTTCCGAACTACACCGAATCTCTGTGTAGATTATATAGTAATTAATAATAATAAATGAATTCATATTGTTTTACTTTGTCAAATAATTAATGTAATTTAATATCCAGGGGCTATTTTCATGTTCTGATAACTGTTTTTGTTATAGAAAAAAATATTCCACAAAAGATTTATTATCAAACTTACTTTAAAAAAATTAAAAACCTTTATTATTTTAAAAAACTATACACTAATAACTGATCCAAAAATATTCAAAAATAATTTTTTTTACAATGACACATCATTTAGAAAATTGATCATTCATACTTTCCTTTTCATATATTAAATTAAAAAATTTACATTAAGGATTATCACTTTTTCACATATTAATAAAAGGATCAAATTTCTAATACATCCCTAATCAATATCTGGGCAGCGGTGCATCATTTTTAACCAGGGGGCTCTCTCATTCCTTGAGCACGACTGATGAACATATGAGCAATCTATATACACGCAAATAATGCTTATTTCATGGAGGCAACCAGCAGGGAAGATTCGGAGCAGGAGAAGAAAAAAGGGAGCAGGAGCTGCAAAAACAATATGCATCCTACAGTTTCTTATGATCTTCTGATTCCATCTCACTTACGTTGCCCAACACTTTCTGAATCCTTTTTGAGAGGAACTGATTATGCTCTTCTATGTGATCAACAATCAGATGTAGTTGCCTCTTGTATGCAGCCGCTTGCTTTTCGAATGTTTCTGCTCGATTTTTGGCTAGTGCGAGTTGTATGGATAGCTCCCGGATTTTCTCATGTTCGCTCTGCAGAGCAACACAAGGAGTTCAATATCAAATAAGTGTAATGCAAAGGAAACATAGGATTCTGTGCTCACGAGTGACTCCAGGGAACCACCATTTCCATAAACATTAGCTGCTAAGATTGCCTGGCCGGATTTGACAGAGGGGTTTGCGTATGGTGGAGCCATTTCATGGTTATGCGCCCTTGAAAATCTAGAAACCTTCCACAGTCCAGAATCATCACATGAAAAAGATATCATTGCTCTGCATCCTGTTCTAGTTTCCGGCCTCTTGTAACTGAGAGAACAGGTATCTGCTTTTTCATCCTTTGCTCCTTCCTTGGAACAGCAGTATGTTTTTGATCGCACCCTTTTTGTTCCCATGAAGTAATACTGCTTCCCTCTTCTCACATTGAAACCTACTGCTCGTGCATAATCACAGTACAACATGTATGCCTCTTCCTCACTATAAACAGGCTTCTTCAATAGTCTCTTCTCCAAATGGAGAATGTGAGCGTCATCTTGTACACCATTCACATCAACCACTTCTCCACCAGATCGGGGATTCAGACCTCCATCTTCATCACTCTCCCCACAAAGGGCTTCCTGGTTTTCAAGGTCTAATCCAGAGCTTTCCATATCTGCGAAGACCAAGTAACTAAATAATTAGGGGAGCTTCGAGAAAGCATTAAAACGGTCCAGCCCAAATGATTTCCAGCAGCCGAAGAAAGAAAAAGCCTGAATTGAGACTGCAACTGGCTAAGGAAAAACATACGAGCAACAACCAAGCACCTCACTTTGGTGATAGATACTAACGAAATTCTGCAAAATTTAACTGAAAAAAAAAAACCCACTTTTACACTGCAGACCCCAAGAAAGTGTAACGGGGAGTTCTGAGAAGAAGAAAAGACCAAATTTGCTTGGGCATGAAATCGGTAGAGACAATGAATCAAGAAATTGTCGCTGAAACCAACAGACGCATACACACACGATCCATATGTAAATTGTTGAACACAAACCTGATCCGAGGAGTGTAATTTCACGACGGTGGCGCAATCCGGCATAAAAGAAATTGAGAGAGCAATTTCAGCTCTTTCCCTTCCGACAAAAGGGGCAAAATCCGTACCCTCAGTGCTTGCTGATTGGTAATTTCTTGGCGGTGGAAGAAACTCAAATTTAACCTAATGTTCAATTTTTTTTTCCGACGGTAAAGAACTCAGATTCGATTTTACAAAAATATTTTACACAACAAATTCAAAATATTTATTGATTTGGATTCAATAAAAATGAGAGGGTAATTCTCTATGTGCGTTTGCTCAGCACCTGCCTGTGTTCTTGCTCTTTGGAAAGATCGCCTTTTCATTTGTTGTGATATTAGAAATTATGATTATTAAAATAAACAACATCGTATTGAAAAATTAAAATCCTATGATAAAATATATAAACGAACATTAGTTCATTGAATATTATATTTTAAAATATGATATATATTTTTTATATAAAAATTTCAAATATATATTCTTTATTCAATTTAAGCAGTGTTTTAAAAAAATTTTAAAATCTATTTCTACTTTTCATAAGTAAAAATAATTTTGTTTTAATACATTTTTAATTGAACAGAAACATTCGAAAATTAAAACTACAAAATAATTTTAACTCAAGTTTTAATTGAGTTGTATGCATACATTTTTAAAATTATAATTACAAAATTTATTTTTGAAAAAATAAGTAGTTGTTTATTTTTATTTTTTATTTCGACTTTTTAAAAGTAATTTTGAAAAATTAAAATAAAATTTAAATTTTTTTCAAAACACTGCTTTATAATTTTAACATGATATTATAATATTTGTCATCTAACACGACTTGAATAACCAAAATAGATTTTGAGTTTTGATCAAAAAAATGGTCACTTCGAGGTTAAATATTAGAGTAAATAATTCCATGCCAAAAAAAATTAATAGATTGTATAGTATTATTAATTAATTGAATCTTATTTTTTCAAATATGATATAACATTAAATATGTACTCATCTATATATCCTTTACTGCAACATTAGAACCATTCCAGACCACACAACTCTAGTTCATCTCGGAGAGCTGTCTTAGGTTGTTGTTTGTTTAAAAACTGTACAATTTTGCATGCATTATCGTTAAATAAATAATAGCGGGCTGAGGCTGACTCACCATCCGAGTTTTGTGGCAGACAAGACACGGGAGTCTACTGCTGACACGTCGGCCACTTGGACACGACAACGCGCGTGCCCGAATCGTGACTTGTTCCGTCCTCTGTGGTCCCCACACAGGAAAACTCTCTTCCTCCATCCCATCATTTCCTTTTATTTCCCAATAAAACAGTGATCCGTACGACACAATATTCCCGTAATATTATGGGAGTGAGATTTCAGAACTGCGAGAAATTATGTGATTTTGGGTCGCACGTGTGGAAATACAATTCACAATTTCCCATTTTGATTTACAAAAAGGTAATAAAATTATTGGGAGACATGAAAATTTAAGTAAATAAAAAAACCCCACGTGTCTTAATTATTATTATTAATTTTTAGGAAATTAAATCGTGGGCGTGGCCACAAACAGTGGACTCCGGCCCCCTACCATAATTAAGTAGGGTGCACCTACACTTGAGAACAGCAGCGACGCACCGGATTACTGCTCTTAGTCTTAATTCAGCTTTTTTTCTTAATTTTTTAATATATTTTTTGTGTAAACGGCAAAATGGCAAGTATCAACGTCAATAGCGACCATACAATAAATTCGAAAAGGAGAAGCATATAAATATTATATATGATTTTAAAAATCTTTTACAATTTTACAATAATTTAGAAATTATAATTATGTGCTAGAAATTGAGCGAAGGTTGATCGTTATCCGTCCACGGGGGCTGGCTCCAGTAAACGGGATCGACGGCAGCCGTCAGATCGAACAACCCCTGTGGTGGACCTACGCCGCCTGATAACCACTCCGGCACGCCGCCCATATCGACACTGTTGATTTCTCGCTCCATTTCCGGCAACTTGATCTCGTCCACCGCCGGGTTACAGCTCTCTAATGTAGAAGTAGAATCGTGGAACACTTGTGGATACGGCACCGCGCCGTACGCCATCATTTCCGAGGACACCGCAGCCGGCCCCATCAAGTCCGTGTATCCGCCGATTTCTGACGGAAAGATCTGGGCGTCGGGTGGATGACTGACCAACGGCTGGCGATTATTGAAGCTAGGGTTAGCGTGAAAAAACGAGGAATCTGAGAAATCATACGCAGCGGCTGAAATAGACGCCGCCTTCGTCGTTGCCGGGTCTTCAACAGGGGCGGTGGAAGAGCCCCCCATGATTCTGTGATTAGAGCTATCGGTGGTGCTCGTCCTCTGAGTTCGCTCCCCAGCCGCTCCCTTCTTCTGGTTGGCGCGCTTCGTCTTCCGGCAGCCGCCGCCGACGGGGACGTTGCGTAACACCCCGCCCTTCGTCCAGTACCGACGGCAATTTTTGCAGAAGTGGCGGGGCTGTGAGAGATTGTAGTTGTTATAGTAACAGAACTTTGTGTTCTGAGAATCGCACCGCGGACACTTCAAGGCCTGGAGATGGTTGTTAGCGTGGTTGAGAGGCCGCATCCGATGGTCACAGGCGCCGAGAAACGCGCCACCGCCGACAGCGTGTATATCTTGCATTTCCGGAAATTTTTCTTTTCAATAACACAGAGGAAAACAACGAATTATTCCGATGTATTTAAAAACCAGAGAATCCTGCCGACGAGTTATCCCGGTACCGGAGACAGCGGCCGTTGCGGCGGAACAAAGTCTGAGAGAGATTTCTCATCACTTCCCTCTGACAGAAACAAATATCCCCCCACCACAATCTTCCCCTCCATATATTTCTACATCACATGATTACGGATGTGGTGCCCATAGTCAATGACCTAAATGCCCCTCAAAACCTTACGTTTTATGCAAGCGGCCCCTACACTTTCCTTTATTGGTTTATCATACTATTTATTTCCTATATCCTAATTCCTACCCCATTATTCTCCTTGGTCAACAAAAAATAAAAATAAAAAACTCTAAGGTATAGTTTGTGTGACTGAATCAATAATTTATACTTAATTTATAATTAGAAGTTATTGCACAAATAGATGTAAAATAAATAGAAGTAGTCTATTTTAAATTAAGTAACTTACTTATTGAATAAGTCACATTTTATCAACTTATGTGATAAGTTGCTGAAATATTCAAAATTGAAATAAGTTACAAATAAGTAAAAATAGAAGTAGAAGTTAAATTTTAAAACAAATAAATGTATTATGTAAAACACTTACTTTTACTTTTATTTTTATTTTAAGTCATAAATTGTAAAATAAGTCACACAGACTATAACCTAATTCATTCTTGCAACTTTTGTCCAACCTAAAGACGGATAAAAACATTATTTATATTATTTTAACATTTAGTTAAATTTAAATCATATAAACAACAATTATATTTACTAAAACATTTTTAAAATATAATTAAATTATTAAACTATAAAATTAAAAAATCAAATCCGAAACATATGAAGAATTGAGGAGGAGGAGATGAAAATGACTTTGAACAAGATTAGGGTTGGTTGGTTAGAGTAATTATGAATTATTGCTAATTAATGAGTTGAATGTCTTAGATTAGGACTAGGTTTAGTTGAGGTAATTAGCTGAACCGCCTTATTAAAATCCTTCGTAGTTATTCTAGCCCTACATCGGGTCGGGTCGGGTCTACGAGGCTCCGTGTCAAAACTTTTAATTCAAAATTACATGGGCTAAAAGTTTTTTTGGGCAATTATTATGATATTTTGGATTTTTTTTTCAGGTTTGACTTCACGAGCTTCTGGCGTTAGCATTAGAATATCATTAATTTCTGGAGTGCATTTACTTGATTGAGGTCAAGTGCTAATGAGAGGTAGGCGAAGAGAAATTGAATTCGTGGCGCAGAGCTCGGAGTTTCTTGGAGCATGGCCGCTGATTAGATCGAGTTCATATTCCGCCGGTGCTGGATAAATTTGGTCGATTCATTGCTGAGTGAAGGTTCCGATGTTGCTCACCTGGAGCAGTTGGGTGTCACGGACGAGTTGCCCGGAGTTTGTGAGAGGGCTTACGAGTAATATTTTTTGGGATTTCCCGCTTGAGGGTATGTCTATTGATGCTTGGGTTTATTGTTCCTGATTCCAAATTGGATTGCTTAGAGTAGTGTTTTGTTATGCTTCTGTTGTTAGGTGGGATGGTTCTCCATAAGGGAGAAATAGCTGAAATGAAAACTGGCGGATGTCTCTGAAGTTCCAGAAATATCAAATGTTAGACAGGATCTGTCGCAATGGGCAGCAATACGTGCTAATCTTGTTCTCACTACTGTAAAGGTCAGATCACGGCTTGTTTCAGTGGGGAGGCTTAGTGAATATTCGTTTGTCATCAGGGTATGGAAGGCTTGAAAGCTCTTATTTTCTGCTTATCTCATCACGCCATCCCTGTGTTCATCCCATTGTTTGATCTTAGAATGGGCAAAGGATCCCCTCTATGTGTGTGTATATACTTGTACCGATATTGAGCTGCAGCTCTTTAAGTCCCATCTTGGCTTTAACCTCCAGCGACCTGATATTGAATGTGGTTTACCATTTCCCTGCAGATGTGAAACCAATTACATGGAAGCTTTGAAGTTGTATGCAGCTGAGGTTAAGGGAAATTCTTCGAGAGAATGACCTGAGATCAGGGAAGCAAAAAATGACGAAGGAAATTCTCCAAAACCCTCAGAGCAGGACTTGGATGCGTCTCTACTTGCGAACCACAATGGCCCTGATGCTGGATCCGGTAAACCTGATTGCCCCTACCACAATCCTCATGTTTCTCTTTTCTTCACCCCAGTATCAGGAAATTCCCAAACTGTACATCCTTTTCTCTTTTCTCTTCCTCCATGGTCTCTGCTCATTGCTTTCTGCTTGTGCAGCCATTTCTTGACCTTGGTAAGTGAATTTTTATTTATTAAATTAATATATTTGAGTGAAATATATCAAAAATTGAATTCAGAATATAAAAATTAAATTACAGTATCATTTTTTTATAATTTCCCCCATTAATTATATTAAAAGAATAAATTACAAATAATGAATTGCTGACGTTTGAATATAAAATTATTTTTCATTTCAAAGAAAATAAATCCTGATGATAATTTTTTAATTGCCTGGTGGTATTTAAGCTCCAATCATGCAATTTTTTTAAATCATAAATAATTAAATACTAATCCGTAGAGTAATGATTGATGATTATTTTATGATAAAAGATGGCAAAAGGATTTCCCATTCCCAAATGGAAAATTGGACAATTTTGGAAAGAGTTACTATTTTATTTATACTAAAAAAAGAAAGAAGAATCCTCCAGTAGTACGGAAAACAAATTAGCTTGTTTTTTTTCTTTGTGCACTTAAAAAAATACAATTTATTTAAATAATTTTAAAGTAAATTGACTATTTAGGTACCAATTAATTATTTAGAATAAAGTATATATTTTTAAAATAATAATAATAAATATTCAGATGGTGGCGTGGGGTGACGTCTCTGTCGGTGGGGTATTGTATGGGGCGGGTGGTTGAAAAAACCAACGGTTATCATCACCATCATAACTTGATTTGTTTGAATAATATTTTATTTGCTTTCAGTAAATGTGTATTGATTTCTATGTATTGTTAAGCAGAGAGTGGATCTGTGTGTGTGACCCAAAGCGCTTCACACCTATTGCTCCGTCCTGGGCCGGGGAGGGCGTTGAGTTGAGGAGGTACAGCACTTGGATGGTGACGTCCCGGAGCCTACGTTTTCCTCTTTGGTTTTTCTTCTTCTATGCGGACGCATTGCTCCGCTAACCGACGCAGGAGTCACGCGCCTTCTTACCCTCTTTTGTTGTATCCTCAACCGCGCCATACACCTCCCTGGTTGCCTCGGAGCTTGCAGGATATACCCGGATCTTGAACTACGGTTAGTGTGTGTTGTGGGTTTGGTTGGAATCCTGCAATTTTTGTGTTACTCAAGCACTTGGGTTGAGATTTGAGATTCTGGGTATCGAGATTGGGCTTTGCTGTTGATACGGATGGGGGAAATTTTGGTTTTTGGGGTGAGGATGTGGAATAGAGCATTGCGGGGATGAGAAAGAAGCCGGATGTAATGGCGCTGAAATCGCCGGGGATAAGAGGGAGTGGAATGGTTTCACGGCCGCGGGTGAAACTTTGGATGATAAGGGTTGCAACCTCGGTTTTACTGTGGACTTGCGTTGTGCAATTGACGGCTATGAGTGAGACTTGGGGTCCTCGTGTTTTGAAAGGCTGGCCTTCTTGTTTCTTGCATGAATCCGCCGCCGTCGCTTTGGATGTGCGTGAGGTTTCTGTTAGAGTTCTTCCACAGAAGAGTGAGTATTCTTTCCTCTCTTATTTTTTTATGCTATAATCTGAACTGATTCTTAGGGGGATTTCCGAGAATTTGTCATTATGTCGCTCTGCTTAGGCTTCTTGAACCTTGTTTCTGAAACTCAACACGTTCTTGTTCTAAATCTTATCTTTAGGGGTCTACAAGAACAACGGTTACCTCATGGTGTCATGTAATGGAGGTCTTAATCAGATGAGAGCTGCAGTGCGTCTTTCTGCTCCATGATCTGTTGTTACTCTTGCTTGCAGGCTTCTTATTATAGATTTTCTACTCCAAGGGGAACTTGTTATTAAAACTCTTCCTTTGGTTACAGATATGTGACATGGTGGCTATCGCTAGACACCTGAATGTTACCTTGATTGTTCCTGAGCTTGACAAAACTTCTTTCTGGAATGATCCAAGGTTTGTGTTGCTAGCGATGATCACTACTGATTCATCATGGAAAATGGGTTTAACATATGACTTGAATCCATGACCTGTTTGCAGTGAGTTCAACCAAATTTTCGATGTCGATCACTTTATCACATCCTTAAGAGATGAAGTTCGAATACTCAGGGAGCTACCTTCCCGTGTTAAGAAGCGAGTAGAGCTAGGGATGTACCATACCATGGCTCCTATAAGTTGGTCAGACATTTCTTATTATGAGAATCAGGTGGAAAAAAATGCTCTTCACCATATCCATTTCTGCACATTGCCTGTGCTTCTGAGATTCAGTTTTTTATTTTTCCTGTGTGCAGATTCTTCCCCTGATTCAGAAATATAAAGTTGTTCTTCTGAACCGAACTGATGCTCGTCTTGCCAACAACGGTCAGCCACTGGAGGTTCAGAGACTCCGTTGTCGAGTGAACTTTAGTGCCTTGAAGTTCACTCCCCAGATAGAAGAATTGGGTAGGAAAGTTATCCAGATATTGAGGAAAAATGGCCCCTTTGTGGTCCTTCATCTCAGATACGAGATGGACATGCTAGCATTTTCTGGTTGCACTCATGGCTGCGACAACAACGAGGTTGAAGAACTGACAAAAATGAGGTACCCCGGCATATGTCTGAAATCATGATGCTCCATCTGTATCTTCACTAACTAAGCCGATCTCAGATATGCCTACCCCTGGTGGAAGGAGAAGATAATCGATTCTGACATGAAAAGGAAGGAGGGTCTCTGCCCCTTGACACCAGAAGAGACTGCTCTCACACTCCGAGCACTGGATATTGATCCCAGCGTTCAAATTTACATAGCTGCCGGAGAAATTTACGGCGGTGAGAGACGACTAAGAAGCCTTGCGGCATCCTATCCAAATCTGGTCAGTTGATAGCATGCATGACTGCTATCTCTAGTGCGCCTGGTTTACTCCTGCCTCTTGTATATGATAGGTGCGGAAAGAGACCTTGCTGGCACCTTCAGAGCTTGGTTTCTTTCAGAATCACTCATCCCAGATGGCGGCGCTCGACTATCTCGTTTCTCTGGAGAGCGATGTCTTCGTGCCCACATACGACGGAAACATGGCTAAGGTCGTCGAAGGGCACCGCAGGCAAGTGTACATCTCATCGGAAAACGTTGAAACTGCATTATTATCTGCCACAGCTTCATCCGTCCTGTGCCGGTGATCAGGTTTCTGGGGTTCAAGAAAACCATGCTGCTCGACCGGAGATCGCTGGTGGATTCGATAGACAGGTACACGTCGGGGGTTCTGAGTTGGGATGAGTTCTCTGCTGAAGTCAAACGCAGACACAGTAATCACATGGGGCTTCCGGCGAAGCGGGTGGCAATCCCCGATCGGCCCAAGGAAGAAGACTACTTCTACGCCAACCCGGTGGAGTGTCTCCGGCCGGTGAATGGAGGTGAAGCGCTGGCCACACTCCGGCGCCGATAGCGGAGGTAGCCGATTTTTGTATCGAAAATGTTTACTTGAATAATACAACACGCACGTACAGAAATCTGTCCAATGCATCTTCTTCCTGCTTAATTAGGTATTAAAAATAAAAATAAAAAGAAAAAGAAAAAGAAAATGGGTGATCGGCGTCCTATCTGAATTTCCACGTGGCATTAGATGGTTGATTCATGAGCATGCCCAGTCGGATTGCCTTTTATTGCCTCACCTCCTCGGCGCCAGTTTCTGTCCAAGAAAAAACCTGCCGCCGGAGAGCTGATGGCCCTGAGAACTCCCTGCGTCGCGCGGACGCTGGCGCCGGCGGCATCGGGTGCGCCGCCATCGAAGCCTGTCGTGATTCCTAAAGTGAAAGCGAAGGAATCTAGATGGAATCATCGGTTGGGTGTGGGAGGCTCGTTTTCATTGCCCGCTGCTGCTGTCGCTCCTCTCTTTGCGTTTTTTGAGGGGCCTCTTGAAGTCAGAGCTGAAGTTTTGCCGAAGGATCAGATCTTCACTTCTCTCACCCAGGTTAGTGTGTCCGATTAGAAGCGAATGTGTGGAAGTTGAAGAAATTGCATTTTGAATCTGGGTTTTTATTGGGTTTTTAGTTGGATTCTGCTCTGGAACAATTTCAAGATTTCGTTTCGAGTTTTCTTGGTTCTGCTGGGGAAGTGATTGGATCTCTCACCGAAGCTGCGAAGCCGAGTATAGAAACAGCGTTGCCTGTATTGCAGCGTGCTGGAGAGGCAAGCGTGAAGCTGGCTTCTCCTGTGGTCACGGAGGCTTCCAAGAAAGCTCAAGAAGCCATCCAGAGTTCTGGATTAGATACCGAGCCATTCGTTACAGCAGCTAAGGTAATGGATACAGGGGCTCTGTTCTCTTAACACATCTTTCAATACACTTTCGTGGATTTTGTGAATGATCTTAAAATGTAAACGTTTTATTGTTGCGTGAAAAGGAATTAGAAAACTCATGTTTGGGTCTCATATGAAGGGTCACTGGTATCTTTCATACCGAATAAGTGGCTGTGCAGAATTGTCTTAAAAGGAGTGATATTCTACTTGTCTTGCTAAAAGAAATCATAGCTTTATGATTCAGATGTGGTTGTAACAAAGAAACTTATGTGTTCATTTGAATTGCAGACAATTGTTGACACAGCTCAACAAACCACAAGGATGATTGATGAGGCTAAACCTATAGCCAGCTCTACTGTCGAGACAATCTCATCGACGCAGCCGTCTGTTATCTTAGCGACTGGTGGCGCATTGGTTGTTACATATCTCTTGCTTCCCCCCATCTTTTCAGCAATTTCTTACGGCCTTAGGGGCTATAAGGGTAATCTTCTTTTCATCAATATATCTTAATGCTTTCCTCTGTTTGATGGATCATTAGAAATGTGCATGGTTTCAAAAAAATGTAGCTTACGGCTTTTAGTATGATTCTGAAATAAAAAAATAGCCTTGTGGAAAAGGAGACAGGGCAAGTGACTTTTCGTGTGACATAGAAGGTTTCACAGCCATGCAAACTTTTGTTGTGTTTCACTTCGCTTTAACCACTTGCTTTCAGGTGACTTAACTCCTGCACAAACGCTGGATTTCCTGTGTACAAGAAACTATGTTTTGATTGATATAAGGTCAGAAAAGGACAAAGACAAGGCTGGTATTCCTCGAGTCCCCTCCAATGCCGCAGGCAAAGTGATATCAATCCCGTAAGCACCATTTTCTGATCAAAATACCTGAAACCTTTACCTTGAAGCACCTCAGGATTGGAGAATATGTTCTCTATCACACTATGGCCTCATTAAATATGGAGAGGACGGAGTGATCCATTGAAGAATGCACACATTACACCATTTGGTGAAATAATATTGACTTGAAAAGGCACTCATAACGAATGAATAACGTGACTTGATATGCTGAGCATGCAATCCCCATATGAACGTTACATTGAACTGACCTCTTAGTTTGTTGTTTCCAGTTTAGAAGAATTACCCAACAAGCTTAAAAGCATTGTCAGAAATGTCAAGAAGGTTGAAGCTGAACTTGTGGCCCTGAAGATCTCCTATCTCAAAAAAGTTAGCAAGGGCTCCAACATTGTTATTCTGGACTCGTAAGTACTCTTATGTACTCCTTTAAACGGTTCCTAGGTATTTCATTCCCTCAGCTGGGATTCTCATGAGTCCCACTGTCTTCTAAAAGAGAAAAACATTACAAAGTCTGGCGGAAGATCTTGACTGCTCCCTTTTTACAATGTGCTTTTAGAAGAATAATGATATCTGCTTTGGAAAAATGCATTCAGGTACTCAGATTCAGCTAAAATAGTTGCGAAAACGCTAACAAAGCTCGGGTTCAAGAACAGCTGGGTAGTAACAGATGGCTTCTCTGGTGGCAAGGGCTGGCTACAAAGCCGGTTGGGGACTGATTCATACAATTTGTCTTTTGCGGAAGTTATTTCACCATCCCGAGTATTCTCTCCATCCAGTAGACGATTCGGAGGAACAAGCTCCACAAAGCTGCTCCCTGGTGCCTCTGAGTAATCTCAAATGAATGTGTATTCTTGGTCTGTTGCAATACCCTCTCCTCCTCATTTATGTTTTGTAAGTGTTCCCAATCTTTTATATAATCAGAAAAAGTGCCGGATTCCTGGTTAGCAACAACAGAGTCCACTTTGGTTCTGAAAACAAGTGGTTAATCAGACCATCCTGTTTTTGATTCTCAACTATAGATGCAACAGAATCCTGGAATGTGCCTAAAATCTTCTGCAGTTAACACCTTTATCAATGCTATACGCAGTCACTCGAGTTCCCAAAATCTTCTGCAGCTAGCAATCAAGCTCATGATCTGATCATAAGGTTATTGACTCAGGGAGCCAGGAAGTCGGCTTGTTTCAGCCGAGGGTGCTTGGGATAAAGCAACGCCCTTTATTTCAGGGCGTCAACTGGGCTCCCAAGGGGAACATATACCAGCATTCCCCTTCCGTGGAGTAGAAAATATAAGCAGAGAGTCCTTGTATGTGCCGAAGTCTCGTCGCATTGCTGTAATGATCATCAAGTACTCCACCGGCGTTGTGGTTTATATGCTTTAGTGTGCGTGTGTGTGTGGCACTGGCTGCTTTTGGAGGATAAGAAAACACTTGAAATAGTTGATTTTGTGTGTGTGTGTGTGTGTTTCACGAAGGTCGCGGAGGAGAATATAGAGAGATGCATATGCGTATAATATGCAGTCCTGTGAGGCCCAGTTGCAGAATTCCTAGCTTCGTTCCAACAAGACCAAATTGCAAGTTTTTCCCTCCTGCGGTGTGGCGCAACACCGGAAGCAACGAGCAAAGAAGAGCGCCGTTGACGCAAAGAATTATTGTTGTGAAGGCTTCATCCATGGCCTCCACGCCATCGACTGCTTCAGAAGATAATACCCACGCTGCAAAGCCATTTTCTGTACTATTCGTTTGCCTCGGCAACATCTGTAGAAGCCCCGCTGCCGAGGCCGTCTTCACACATCTAGTGAAGCAAAAGAATCTGGAATCAGAATTCCGTATTGATTCTGCTGGAACCATCAACTACCATGAGGTGAAGATTTCTTGTTTTTTTAGGGTTTTGGGTTTGTTGATTCGAAACAACAACTGGGTTCGAGATTAAGCTGTGTTCATAAACTTACGTAGGGTGACCAAGCTGATCCAAGAATGAGAGCGGCTTCCAAAAGGCGTGGAATTGCAGTAACTTCAATATCCAGGCCAATACGGCCCTCTGATTTTAGAGATTTTGATCTTATTCTCGCCATGGATAAGCGCAACAGAGGTACAGACCAAAGACCCATCTTTTAGCTGTTGTGAAGCTCTTCCAGTTCTTGCTGTACATTGTATGCTGCAGTATTTGTCCTTTCAACCAGCTTTTCCACATGAAACTGTCATAAATTTCACAGATTCTGAAACTTAACCAGAACTAAAAAATTAACTATGATGCCCCTATGACTACCTACCTAATGGTTTATGGAGATTCATGGAATTAACTTCTGCCCGTTTCTTATTGAAAAAAGAGGATATACTTTCTGCTTTCGAGAGGTGGAGGCACAGAGAAACATATCCAGATGGTGCAGCAAATAAGGTGATGGCAATTTCTTGTTCTAGATCTTTTACTTCGGTCAAGGTTATGTGGATGGATACCAGGAACATAGCTTGCTTATTCTGCAGTAAACATATCACAGGTTCAGCTGATGTGTTCATATTGCAAGAGGCATCAGGAGACTGAGGTTCCAGACCCATATTTTGGTGGACCTGAAGGCTTTGAAAAGGTGCCAAGTGTGATTTTTCCCGGCGTAGCAGATGAGCATCATCGTTGTGTCTACTCAGTACTACGTGTTGTCTTGAACTCGGTATCGTTTTATATTCGTATTAGGTTCTGGACATGCTTGAAGACGCCTGTGGGTCGCTGTTGGAAAGCATCATTGCTGGGAGATCAGGTAAAGCTTCTTGAATCTTCTCTCAGCCTGCTGGAGAGGGAAGGCATCTTCAGATTTTTTACAAAAACGTTGCATTTTTTTAGTCTTGAAGACACATTCTTAGTCCTTAAAGCCGTTAGCGGTTGTGTAATAATCTGGAGAAGCACTCAACATTTCAGCAGTGGGAGGCAACATTTCTCCGACCTCTGCTCTCCTGATTCATAATATATTGCTGAATGAAGTATATGCTTATCATTTGTTATGGATTCTAATCCAAAGCATCCCGATGGGGGTACTTGGTACAACAAGTTGAAGGTAGAAATTGAAGCACAAATCCTTTCTAAAAGCATCTGGGAACTGACAAAAAAACTAGCATTATCCTCAAACAAAGCAAAAAATATGGCCACTACAACAGCAACTGATACTTCCAACAACATGCATGTCCTGATATGGGTTGAAACCAGGAAGAAAGAAACAAGATTGATGTGGGCTGCAAAAATTTACTGCAAGATCAAATCTGGGATTGGGATTTCGTACCAACGCAGGATTGTTGTTGGCACATATGCACAGGGAGCTGAGGGCTCCGATCTGAATCTACCAAGTTCACATTCTAGTAGAGCGGCAAATCAAGAGGCATCATCCATGATGTGATCGTTGTCATTATCATCATTGTAGTATTCATCATCGCGCTGGATCTGCTTGTCCTGCATCCCACCTGGAAGATGAATTAAAAGGAATTATCCTAGGTGAATATGCTGCTACAAGACCAGTCATCAAACACAGATAATAGCAAGCAAGGTGGGTCTGGTTCCCTGGCATGGTTTTTTTCTTACGTGTTACCCTCTCATCAGGATTCTGCTCGTCTTCATCAGAATCAGGGATGTAGAAATCTGGAGGAACCTGCAATACGTGACCAAATATTATGGCTTCAATATGAAAATGGTGTAACAAAATATCAAGGTTCTTGACGTCTGTCAGAAACTAGATGTTGCTCCATCAGCTGAAGAAACAAAATGAAGTGTTCACCTCATGCATCTGAACCCCAGGAGCATGTTGAATGCTACTCAGATTTTCACATACTTGTTGTCTGATAGTGTTCAGGTAAGATTTACTATTGAAGTTTTCCTGAGATTGAAGGGAATCTTGTTGTCAGTCCAAATAAGTAGCTTTTGCTCTATCTGGGAAAGCATTAGATTTTCGGTGCTAAAGATTCATGAGAGAAGTACACGTAAACAATTACCATGTGGCCACTAGGACATTTCAAAGAGTAATCTGGAGCAAAATACTTGATATAATCATTGTCTGGAATGGCTGCAGAGACCAGGGATTCAAGATATCAGCAGACCACAAAATAATGGCTTGTCTCGTCAAATGAAGAAGGTTCACTCTTCAACCTAAAGAATATGAACACTACAGACAGTCCTTGCAGAATACACTACAAATAGTGCAAGTATATTATATAAATAAAGAATAGGTTCATACTGATATGAAAGGTCTGTTTGGTGTAGCATATTTTTTGTCATAAATTCATCAAAAAAAATTATACATCCTTTAATGTAAGTTGTAGAATCGGCATAGAACTCAAAAATCCCACTGGAAAAAAGTTGATTGAAAAACAAGCTCAGAATATCATAAATTCATTGTGCAAATGATCTTTTGTATGCGAATAAGAATAAGAAAAAAACATAAATACCAATTCTAAACAGCCTCAGAATCCAACATGAAGCATATGCCTACCATTAGGAAGCTCAGTATCTAGAAGAACTCCTGTCTCCACAGTCCAACATCTAGCCACATTTTCTTTTGTATATCCCCCACCCCCTGTCACCTGCAAAAGACAGACTTAGTGATGAATCTGAGAGCAATAATATTCCAGGCAAAAAGACTTACCAGCAAAGGTAAATTGAGCTGCTTGACAAACCTAACGCAAGCTGCATGCCCTGAGCATAAATCAAGGCAACACAATCACAAGGATGCCTCATAAATCAACATGGGGGAATTAAAAAATAATAATTGAATTCCAAAGAAATTTTGAGATTATACCATCAATTGAAAGGTTGAAACATCCCAAACGATCCCCTGCAAGTGAGTCTGCTCCACACTGAAGAACAATAGCCCCAGGTGCATAGCATTCCACTACCTTCATGATTATCTGTTGCATAGAAAGTAGTAATGTTGAAACTTATGCTCAGAGAGCAAAAACACTCAACCAGATGCACATTACAAAACTTACAGTTTTAAAAAGACGCAAGAAGCTTCCATCATCGATTCCATCTTTGAGAGGGACATTGATTGCATAAAATTTTCCTTCTCTGTCCCCTACATCCTTCAGAATGTATGCAGCATTTAGCGTTCTTTTAAGAGTGATTAGAATGAAAAGGCTCCCACTATACAATAAAATCATAAAATGGCTGCCTAAATAAAAGAGGCTGACAGTGAGAATCTAATATATGTAACTGAGGAAGGTTGAAGTAAAATAACTCCAAGGGACGCACCTTCAAATCACCCGTCCCAGGGAAGAACATGTCTCCATACTTGTGAAAGCTAACAGTCATGACTCTACAATAGAAAGTATATATATTCAGTGAAAAATGTATCAGCCACTTCATACAGAAGAAATTGACAAGTGACATAATTACGAAAAAAAGAACATGTAAGAAGCAAAACGTTTTTATAATACCTATCGGTGAAGAAAAATGCCTCTTCCACTCCATCACCATGATGAACATCAATATCAATGTATAGAACACGGTTATGATACTTCAAGAGCTCCAAAATACCCAAAACTAGGTCATTGATGTAGCAAAATCCAGATGCCTCGCACTTCTTTGCATGATGTAGTCCACCAGCCCAGTTTATGGCAATGTCACAAAGCCTGTTATTCAATCTGCGGGCAGCATCTACACATGAATCCAACACAACTCAAATGAAGTTTTAGAACAAAATTCAAGAGAAAAAAACTCTACTATATGTAGAAGTAATCACCTATTGTACCACCAGCATAAATTTGGCAGAATTCAAACAAGTTCTCAAAGACAGGGCAATCTTCCCCAAGATTATCTACAGTAAATAAAAGTTAGAGATAGAATTCTGCTGTATATTCCATTAGCTAAAAAAAAAATCGCCACAAAACGAATGAAAATAAAATTGATCGCATACAATTCCATATAGGAAGTACTCCCACGGCTCAAATCTATCCCATACAAAAAGTAAAAACATAAACGTAACTTTCACAATTCAAGTATCAATCCTTAATATAGAGTCATATACTGCCCACTCTTTTTTTAGAAAAACAAGATTAAATGAAATTAGATAATATCACAATAACTACAAAAGAAAATGCCATTACACTTGACCATCTCATTGGAGAACAACTGTTGTGTGTCAGGAGTGATTCGCTGTAGAAACTCGACATAATCAGGCGAGTGAAATTGAGCTAACTCCACAGGATACGCTTTGTGAGGCCTCTAAACATCATAAATAAGCACTCAGTATATCGAACCATACTCATCCCGCAAAAACAAAAGGAGAGACAAAAAAAGAGGCGAAACACACATAAACTTCCATCTTCTTGTGGAGCTCGTAAGAGAGGACCAAGTGGTGGGTCATGCACAATCGATGCGGTTTCATCGGATGGTTCGGCCCAAAGTAAACATTTCCCACGTCCCCTGTGAACCCCTTTCGACTTGTGTTAGACAAGTTCCAAGACAACGCACTCACAAAACCCATAAGAACAGAAAAAACGAACCGTCATAAAAGTATGAGATTCTGTCCTTGGTGCGCATTGCGGAATCTTGGCGGAAGAAGCACAACGATCAACAACTAAGCAAATTCACCCGCCAGCTTCTATCGCCGGAACGTGAGGGAGTTCGATGGAATTGATGCAGAGAAGTAAAAACCCTACACCCCCGCCAGCAAATCGGAGCGGGCGTCTACTGAATTCCAACTCCGGTCATCCCTCAAGCTTCATCAAGGATTTAACTATCGGGAGCTTCAGCTTCCCTTCTAAAGTTCTCTTGCAGGATTGGCCGTGCGCATTTAAGTAAATAAATAATAAATATATTTATATTTATATTTCAATAATCAATTTTTAATATATATTTTAATTTTTTATACAATGAAATAATGTCATAATTACACACCATACCCCTGCTCCCCTTTGAGAATATGTCTGCATAGCTACTTCCAACTGCCCTTGCTCTTGAGACCTTCGGTGCCCCTAATCGGAGTCCGCCATAGACCGATGCATCAAGGGTTCAAAAAACAACCTGTTTCAATTCTTCCATGGATCATGAAAATGCAAGATGGTAGATGGTGGGAGGATAGGTGAGGCATGGTGGAGCCATGGCTGTTTCAGACATCAGATGCTAGATGCAAGAAGGCAATGCTGCACAAATAAGAGCACAGTGCCCATTTATACGTTCCACATTGAGACAGAAGGTACTGTGGTGCTTTCAACAGCACACACCATCAAAGAAGTCAAAGATTCAGTATTTCAGAGCTTATTAGGAACAAATCCAGTTTCAAGATCATGTCCTCCCCAGAGCTGGTCTTCAGGGAAAACAGACGGATCCTATTCCTTCTTTCCGATCCCATAAGACATGTTGTAGATGCCTCTTCCCTGAGCGAGGGACAGCATCAATGTGAGAAGACAGATGCATCGATTATCCAGTAAGGAAAAACGGGTGGAACAAGACTCACAATGAGAAATAAGGAGGCTCCAGCAAAAGCCAATGGAATAGCAACTGATGTGACCTTGTCCATAGGTCCCTTCAAATACGTATGTTTATGGATGCTCTGGAAGTATTTTTGCCTCTCAATCAGCCTAGCTCTCGCGGCAAAGGGTTCTTCAGACATCCTGAAGCAAATCGAAAAATTCATACATCTGTTACCTCAGATTCGCATCAGAATCTTCAATTTGATTCAAGGATCAGTAAAACCTACTGCGGTGATTCATGTTCAAATTGTAATCTAGGCACCCATATACAGATGCTTCATTCCCAAACTTTGAACACCACTAATATAAACCAAACGGAAACATCTAGAAGAACGCATATTACCACAACCCACACCGAAAAATCTGAATGAAGGCAGATACATACAACATATCAGCATCATTCCCAATAAATCAAAATTCAAAAAAAAAAAGAAGAACGAATGCCTACAACCATATACCCATTTTCGATCGGTAAAACGACAATCAAGATCCCATGAATCAGAAAGAAAATAAGCATGGAGATTGAGAGAAAACACCCTACCTGGATATCGTCAAAAAACTGAAAAACCGATGACGGAAATTTTGGTCGAGGGCTTGTTGGAAATGGCAGAGATAAGCGCAGTCCCTTGACATTTGGTTCGGGCCGGGTCCCTGGGTTAGAAGGTTCCCGATTTTGGGCCAGTCACATTGGGCCTCCCAAGAGCCCAAACTCAGCAGCCTGTTTCAACCAGTGCCCATTGAAGCTCAAGAGAACCGAAACTCAACAGAAACGCAGTTCGGTGGACAGCGGCGTGGCCATAATTCCGGCGCCGCTACAGAAGCCTACTCTAATTAAGGTTACTTTACATCGGTTCAACGTCCTAATAGAGCCGCTACACGTGGACGCATGGACAACACTCGTGCATCTATCCTTTACATCATTTTTAGAAATGGCGTGTGGCAAACCCGCATTTTCATAATTAAGAATACCAAATAAGGTGTATTTTCGTATTAAAAAAAATAAAAAGAAAAAGGTAGGTATCAGATGGACTTTACCAAGAATTCCACCCACCATTGTGTTATCTCAGCCGTTGGATCCCGAAATTCGAAAGCCCGGGGACCGGGATTGTGTATGGGCTTCCGTTGGAAGTAGGATGAAGCCCCTGCAGAACTCACGATATAAAAACTCGCGCTCCTCGTTGGTTTCTCATTTTGCAGCGGAGTGGTATAAGGTTCAGAGTTTCCTCCCTGACACTTAAGTTATTATTCTCCGTCGACCCCGAATTTGTAACCTTATTTCAATTGGACCCCTCCAGGATGCACGCCCATGCTCTGTGCTCTGCGATCGAGCTCAGTCTCAGCCGGCCCGCCTCGACCTACCCGCAGGAGTCGAATGGCTCAAACGCCGCCGCGGCGCCAGTCGCTGGATTCAGAAATGGTGCCGGAAATGTCGACGGAGGTCGCCACGAGTGGCAGAGCGCATGCGCGATTTTGGCGAGTAAAGTGGTTGCGCAGCAGCAACAGCGTGAGAGGAGCATCGTAGACGGCGGCAACGGCAGATTGGTTTTTAACGGACACCCATCACTTGACCTGGTACCGGTTGAGGGTTCCCGCTCTCTAGCGCATCCCAAACCGCTACGCATCGTTGATTTTTCTCCAGCGCCGATGCACGGATCCAAGATTCGCGTGGCGTACCATGGCGTTCCGGGAGCGTATGGTGAAGCAGCGGCTGGAAAGGCTTATCCGAATTGTGAGGCTATTCCTTGCGAGCAATTTGAGGTTGCGTTCCAGGCGGTGGAGCTCTGGATCGCTGATCGGGCTGTACTTCCGGTGGAGAACTCCCTCGGCGGTTCGATTCACCGGAATTATGACCTCCTCCTCCGTCACCGCCTCCACATCGTCGGCGAGGTTCAACTTCCGATCCATCACTGCCTCCTTGCTCTCCCCGGTGTCAGAAAGGAGAATCTCACGCGGGTGATCAGTCATCCCCAGGCTTTCTACCAGTGCGAGCGCACGCTCACGGAAATGAACCTCTCCGTCGCGCGTGAGGCCGTCGACAACACCGCTGGCGCCGCAGAATACATCGCATCGAAAAATCTCCACGACACCGCAGCGATCGCCTCGTCCCGTGCCGCAGAGATCTACGGTCTCAACATCCTCGCCGACGGAATCCAGGACGACTTCGGCAACGTGACGCGGTTCGTGATGCTAGCTCGTGAGCCCATCGTTCCGAGAACCGACCGACCGTTCAAGACCTCCATCGTCTTCGCCCACGATGAGGCCGGCACCAGCGTCCTCTTCAAGGTCCTGTCAGCGTTCGATTTCCGCAACATCAGCCTCACTAAAATTGAGTCGCGGCCGCACCGCAACCGCCCCATTCGCGTCATCGACGACGCCAACGTCGGCACAGCCAAGCACTTCGAGTACGTGTTCTACATCGATTTCGAGGCCTCCATGGCGGAGGCGCGCGCGCAGAACGCGCTCGCCGAGGTCCAAGAGTTCACATCGTTTCTGAGGGTCCTCGGCAGTTATCCGATGGATATGACGCCGTGGAATGTACCGCCGTCCTGCGCCGCAGGCTGACCAGATCTCAAATGGTTTACTGGAAGGTGCATGGCGGTGCCGTCGCCTGGTATTTCCTCCCTCGGGAGGATAATGATAAACATGACTGGCTCATCGCTGCTCCTTCGGTCGCTGTTCGACAAAAACAAAACAAAACGATTCCAGAATTCAACTTCTGATAGCAGTACTATTTCTCTGAGATCAAAATTCGCAAAAAGAGAACATGATCCGAAAACAGAACGATCGCAGTGGGATTCGAACCCACGACCTTTAGATCCGGAGTCTAACGCGATATCCACTCCGCTATGCGATCAAAATCAGTGAAATCAAGCAACAGCAATTTCTAACCACCGATTACTCACAGAATCAGCGGCATAAGGGCAATACAATAAGAAAAACAACGTCAGATTTACCTTTTCCAGAATCCGCGGTAGAAAAGCGCCGGCAGATAGATCGGTGTCTTCACGTCCCCATTCCTCCACGATTTTCTCCAGAGAGATTCACGATGCGGAAACCAGGCTTCAAACAAAAAGCTGTGAAACTCGTGACTGAAGGTTGAAAAGTGATCCTTTTTCCACATTTAGAAAAGTTGAGGTAATTTGCTCGAGCGACCCGCAAGTCTCCATATTCGCTTTTTGACCCCACTTTTTTACTTCTTTGCCGATCCGATTTACCTGCCTGCCCACATTGCCGCTATTTTCTTGGCGCATATTTCATTAAATATTAATTTAAAACCACTCACTGAATATTGAATAAGAAATTTCATTATTCAATTCGTTATTCAATATTCGCCGAAAAATCAATTTTTAATTTTAATTTAAAACATTTTTTTATTTTTATCTACTCAACTCTCAAGTCTCAAACCAGCATTAAAAAAGCAGAGGCACCCAAAAGTACGACACTGTCCAACACAGCAGCAGTTTGAAGTTGGAGCATCTGACATGAAATTGTTTTTTTGTCCTGCAATACTAATAGGCAAGTAACAGAAGAGAAGATGATTCAGCAACGGAGATGGTAACTTCGGACCCCTGCACTCCTTCAACAGAAAACAGGTTAATTGACAAGAGTTGTTTGTGCTGCAGCTCCCTCAACTGGGCATACAAAAACCCCCTTCCTGACCAAACACCTGTACCAGTTTCATAGTAACAAGATACCATTAAACACAAGAACGAAACACAGAGTATCTCAGTCTTTCTAAGCAGGGAACCTGGACCTGCAAAACTAGTTTGACAGGTTAGATAAATGCAATCTAGAGAAAACTGTTAAACGGGAATAGATGATGAAGTGGAAAACTCACAAGCATGGAACTGTTGCATGCAAAAATATACCTCATGACTGCATTGTTTCAGCAAATAAGTCAAGGAACAACATACATCATAAAGAAAATGCTATGATCCTATAACTATTGTAAATATGAGAAGGCTCTTTTACAGGTTTATTGAATCTGTATGCTTAGAAATTGCATCCCACAATCTAACTTTCTTACTGTTACAGCAAGAGTAGATATATATGGAATTCTGTGCAAAATTTCTTAGAATGTAAACCTAAACTAACATGGTAAAAGCATAGTAACAATAGAAGGAGAAAACAAGCAAGTGAACAGAAAGGGCAGGTTCCATTTAGCAAGTTCATATAAGGGTTGCAAGAAGAAGGATATGGGTTAAGTGAAGGGACATAGGATGTATAACGTTGAGGTGACTTTTAAGTTACTTTCCAACAAGACGAATGATAAAGAAAAAAGGAGATGAGGGAAAGGATAGAAACAAACCAGTAGTCAGGCATCAATACTCATATCCATTATCCTGCTTCTGATCTGGGCCAAGACCACGCCGTTCAGTGTTTAAATTTGTCTGATTGGAGTATTCAGTTGAATTGTGAAGGTCAGTAACAGTATCAGCATTGCGGGGATGCTCAGCCTCTTCTCTTTCCTTGTTCCACTGCGCAATTTTAGCACGCCTCTCTTCACTTCCTTCTCTGACTGGGCTGCGGCCTCTCCTGCCACCAGGACTGCGGCTTCTACCCCTTTTGTGAGGGCTCGTACTTTTGTGTCTCCTGCTTCTACTGTCATGATAATCCCTGTCATCATATTTCCTACTGTGGCCACGACTTCCATTAGGGCGCTCCTCATAGCTCCGATGCCTGTGGGGGCTTCTGCTCCTGCTGTGCCTCCTTCTGCTCCTCCCAAACAATTGGCGTCTCAATTCCCTAATTCAGAAACGAAGAAAATCTCATACGCATCAGTCAATACTATAATGTATAATGTAGGCAAAGGTGATAATGAGATAGCTATAAAACCTGCTAATCCTCTTCAGATGCATGAAATTACAGTATCCACCTCGATTGCAAGCATCCTCCTCATACTGCCTGCAGGTCGCTTCACGAAAATCAGTTACTGGAGAAAAATCAACGATGATGGGCCGACCTGCGGGTAACAACCATTATCAGTAAACCATCAAAACACCAATATTTTTTTCTTTCGAGGGAGATGATATGCAACCTGCGTAGAACCTCCCTGTAAGATTCTCCACCGCCTTCGCAGCATGCTCTTCTTCTCTAAACTGGACGTATACATTTCCTACCTGCTCAAGAATAAATATCCAAAATTACGGTCTACCAATTCACCCGAATATGTTCATCAAATGAAGGAAATCTACCATATGGTCAGCCAGATTATCGCACACATTCAAGCTCTCAATTTCCCCGTACTTATTCAGCTCTTCAAAGAGATCTTCATAAAAGTCCTGCAACATGCAGGGCATCAAATCAAAAGCCGAGAACATATGACCGGGTAAACTTGATACGACAATAAAAGCCAAAGAACAGGAACACTGAATGAAAAACAGCAAACCTCGAAGTGTTCCTGCATCTTTTTGGGATCAATAGGCTGTCCATTTGCATCGATTCCAGGGGTAATCATGTCGGGACGCTGGTACATGTTGGAGAGGAGCAAGGTCGGGCTTATACTCGGCTTCGTATGAAGCCGCGAACAGCGGTCGCCGTGCCTGCACGCACCGATTTTAAAATAGAAGGGGCAGTTGACTCTGTCCTTCTCTGTTCCGAATATGGAAGCCAGATGCTCCGCCATGTCGCTGCGACAAACCACTCTCTTCTGCGTGTCACAATTATGCCACTCAGATCCACAGCTAGGGTTTTTTGGGGATAATTCTTTTATGCCTTTATATATTTTACGTCAAAACTTTTCATCATTCACCGGTGGTTTGCCCGAGTGGTTAAGGGGGAAGACTTAAGATCTTCTGTACATAAGTACGCGTGGGTTCGAACCCCACAGCCACCATTGCGGTAAATGACATTGAATTGACATTTTTGAACCTCAATCTGAAAGAAAGTAAAGTTTTTTTTGTTTGAGGAACGGTTATTGTAATATGAAAATAGAGTAAAAAAAGTTAATTTTCTTCTATTTAAGTAAAAGTAACGTTAATGGATTAATTTTTAGTTAATATTTAATTAATGAATTTATAATTAGTATTAAAGTAAAGTAAATATGTTTTAATTAAAAACATGTATAAGAAATTTAAAAAAAAAAAAACCTTGACAAAAATTTTGTATCTTTTGGTTTAGTCGTTTTTGCAGGTGGAGCGATTACCATCCATTTGTATTATTCCAACCGTACCAACTTGCCGCCGCAACGCTTGGATTCTCATCCAGTGGAGCCGGCAAGTTAAGATCCAATAACAGGAAAATTCTGTCGGGTGGGAAGAGGTTCTGGAGCCTGTGTAATCACAGCAAGAACGAAAGAGGAGTCCTGGTTATTTTCACCATTAGTCGAGTGAAAGCCTTAGTCTGCGTAGAAGGACAAGCAGACTGAATTTGCAGCTGATTGTACTCTCCCATCATACTGAATTATTCAGTATTTCTCAAGGTTCACAACCTCCAGGCACTGAGCCTGGAGACTGATTAGGTACTTCCATCGCCCACAGATTGGACTCATGGTGAAGAACCCCTCATGCTATCAGCCTGGTCGACTGCAAGTCCTGATCCCATGACTCCCAATTCATGAAAGCATGTAGAATGAAAGGATGCTGTGTATATGATCAAAAACCAATGATTTAGCATTGACCTTACATACATTTTTATAGTTATCTCAAGATCGGAATTTAAACACACTAATCACACTACACTCAACATAACTAATTCAACTTAAAAACTGACATGGAACAAACTTCATTAGATCCTCCAGCAGCCAAGGTCTACTAAGTGACCATAATGAACTCCTTGACAGATTCCATGAGATTATCCTTGCCACCTTCAAAAGTGAGACAACAACATATGCCTCTTGATGCACATCCTATCGGTAATCAATGTGTGTATCGTAACCAGATACTTGGTTTTACATTCTTTTCTTGTTACATACTCAGCACATGCTAAATTATGTGCTCAGGTTTGATTCTAATATCAAATATTATGAGACACATTCATGTTTAATAATATGGAAGAGGCCCCTTAGCTTAGGAAGAGCGGCCCCATATTGTGAACGGTAATTGGCATGGGGCGGCGACAGGGTTCTGTTAAGTATGAACGAAAGAAGACGCCTTGTGTCTTGTGATGGGGAGGAGGAGAAGGGCGCCAGCTCCCTGAGAAGTTGAGAGCTGTGCGGGGGCGGACGCGGAGCCGCTTGCGTTCAGACGTTTCGACAAACACCACGTGGGGCCTCAATGAATGATCGATTGCAATTTCTAGTCGACGTGGCATGAAGGGATTGGGCAGTCTTCTCCCATCGGTCCAGCTCAGCCATAAAAGCGCTGCAAATTTCTATTTTCATTTAATTACCCTTCTAAAAGGAGATGATGTTAGATTAGTAAATATTTTTTTGACAAAAATAGAAACTATTTTTATTTTTTAAAATAATAAAGGGTAGGATCCTTTCTTGGAAAGTGTTGTTCGTGTTTGGAGACGATGATACTAACAGTTTTAAGGAGAATCAGCAGCACTTAGTTTGGTTGGTGTTGGCAAGTTATTGGAGAAGGATCCTCTGGTACTTGAGCTCAGATGAGGACTCGGATTCATCGGAGGGGCCTCTCTTCCGGCCGCACTTCACAACAATGGGCGGCGGAGGGATCTCGTGGGCGTCGATCGGGGGAGGAGGATGGCGCCACTCCGGTAAAGGTCCGGCAAGGAGAAGGGTTTGTAGAAGGGGCCCTGCATTCATCACGGCCTGCAGAAGCTTGCCTTTTTCCGGCAATGCTTTCTCCACTGGGAAGAAGTCCAGCAATGCGGACGAGACGATGCTCGCGTCCGAATCCGGCGAGGAGAAACCATTGCACGACTCGATTTCGACTCGTCTTCTTTGCTCCTCCTCCTCGGAGACCCAGAGCTGGCGTTTGAGCAGCGCGTTCTCCTCCACCGTCATCCGGCAACTTTCCATGGCCGCATTCTTTTCCACGATGGCTTGATTCAGAAGCTCCCTGAGCAGGAGGATATGCTGCTCCTTCTCCAGCAGCACCTGATGAACACAATGATCAACGTTAAGTTGACACAGAAGAAGGGTGAAATCTAAAGTGGTAACTGAACCTTATGAAGCTCCATGAAAGAAGACGAAGACTTGGTAGTGCGAGTATGAAGAGGAAGTGAAGAGTCAGGGATTGCAGCCCCTTAAAAGGACAAAGATGCAGCCCACTTTTTTCTTAGGCGTTTTCTACAAAACGACACTCACTGGATTGAAAACACAACTGTGGGTGGTGACTTCAGTCTCCGTGTCACTGCTGTCTTGAAAGTATGACAGTTTTTCTCTTTCTGGTTCCCATTATTTCAAAACATACCAATGTATTCCTGTAGTGGATACCATCAGTATGCGCGTCATGTCAATTTTTCTGTTTGACAGAGAATTTGAGCTTGACAACCTGATCCACCATCAGAGACCAATCTCTTTAGGACTACTCTGTCTCATCTGCTCAATTGTCGAGTTGTTGAGTGATGGGAAACCGGGAAAAATGTGATCACTTCCTGGTATAGGATTTGTTAGTGTTTCATGTTCACTTATAGAGGAACAAACTCATATCGAATACACCAGCTCAAGAATCCGAGTGTTGCCTGGCAGGCTTTCAGTTTGAACTGGTGGTTGCAGTCCAATGCATTACAATTCAACAAAGAAAAAAAAGCATGAGCACAAGCTCACGGTTGGGTGAAGCTTTTAGAAGAAAATACACTACTGCCTAGAACTCGAAATCTGAATGAGACCTAAAACAATCCATGGAGGAGGCTCATCACTTGTTGCTATTCGTGGCTCCTACCTTATGGTATCCTCACTTGTTCTGATGGAAGATGAATTCCCAAGTTAACTTTAACCTATCTCATCATCATGGGCACAAACAACAGAGAAGACTTGCACAACATGTCTTTAAAGAACAACTATCGGTATGAATGAATCAAGCACAACACACAGCAACAAGTAAAAGATATGGTAACAAAAAATAAGGGAGTGCAGGACAATTTGCGTAGCCTGGCTCACCTTTAACAGCTGAAAGAAAAGAAAATCTCAGTCCCACTGGCTCCATTCAACTCCACTAGTTCAGGAACACATCAGTGAGAACAGTGTTGGATTTCAGCATAGCAGCTAGCATCTTCAGTGCCTATAATCATCATCAGAGTCAATGAACACACTTTGTTCAGTACTCAACTCCATTAACCCAAGAAAATCAACCAAATAAACAAGCTTTTTTTGTTCATTACTTCATCCACGCCCATAGTCACCACACGTTCCTCCAACAATCCCACATCCTTAATTCGAAAACTGCTGAGCAACCCAATGCTCGAAATCTTGGACAACGGCTTCACCACCAAATCATCCATCACCATATAAGTAACCATCCCTTTCACCAGCCCACCCCCGCCGTCGATCGACGATCCCGGCAACGGAATCGAAGATGGGCAAGGTGGATAAAGAACCAGGTTCTTGTTTTGATTCGGCTGAATGTACGATTCGTTGAGGGTCTCCAGACTCTCGAAAATATTGCGCAGGGAGCCGAGAGATTGTTCGCGGGAAATCAATCCGACGACGGTGGCGACGGGAAGAGAAAGGATGTGAAAGAGGAAATCGGCGAAGTCTTTACCGGTCTCCGCGAACAGAACCCGCTTTTCTGCAGTGTCGACGAGGAGCTTCAGTTCCACAGGCGTGATCGGCATGGCTACTCCCGGTAAAAGAATCTTTCATTATTCCCCATACATAAAGCCCTAATTCCATTGGACCCAAGCTCACCCATCCCCGCGCATTTACAGTTCATCTTCTTCGACATAATTCTATTGGGCCGCCGTCATGTGCAGCTCAAAATAGCCCACTACAGTTTTTTTTCTTTTAATTAAATTTGAAAAGAAATAAATTAAATTAAATTGATTTTCAGACAAAGAGGCTGCGGCGGCGGCGGGACCCCTCGAGTATCAACGTCGTCCTTACCTCATTAGTACGTCACGCGCCGTTAGTTTATATAAATAGAAACTTCTGAATTTATATTATTTTTCAAATTCATATTTTATAATAAAAATATTTTTGAAACGTTTTTAAATTATTAAAGTTATTTTTTAGAAAAAAATTGCTCTAACTGTGGGATTGGTGCAATTTTTAAATTTTATTAACAAAATTCTTTTTAATTTTATGATTAACTCCCAATAATCACGTGGATAAGAAACGGTCAGCTCCATAGGGAAGAAGACAGTAGGATGATTAGAAAGCTTCTAGAAGAAAATTTGAGTCACGAGATTTGACTTTTGGTGTTTCCTGCTGCTGCTGATGGATCGGAATTTCTTCCTGTCAATAAGAACCTGCCTAAGTTTAGTTGGGTTTGGTGCAGACGGAGGAGATGGGAAGAGCTCCCTGTTGCGATAAGGCGAATGTGAAGAAAGGTCCATGGTCGTCTGAAGAAGACGCCAAGCTGAAGCAGTTCGTCGAACAATTCGGTAATGGCGGAAACTGGATCTCTCTACCTAAGAAAGCTGGTGAGCAACATGCTTGTCCTATTCGGAGATGGATGTACTTCCCCTGCACTGACTCTCGCCATTGCTGTTACTATTTTCAGGGTTGAGGAGATGCGGGAAGAGCTGCAGGCTACGGTGGCTCAACTATCTCAGGCCAAACATCAAGCACGGAGGCTTTTCCGATGAAGAAGATCGGATCATCTGCGCTCTCTACGCAGCTATTGGAAGCAGGTCTGCTGGAATAACCCGGACACGGATCCATCAAACTGTCAATCTTTTTACGCTGATTGGGACCAATGTGGATGACAGGTGGTCGATAATGGCAACCCAGTTGCCGGGGCGAACCGATAACGACATCAAGAACTACTGGAACACGAAGCTGAAGAAGAAGCTAGTGATGAAGATGGTTACTCAGCCGTCTTTCCTCCAGTCACACAGGGACATTGGCACGTTGCTGAGCTTCCAGATAGCGAGATCTGAATCATTTCCAGGCCTGGGAAGCTTCATCTTTTCCAATCAAAGCTCCCCATACCAGGGGCTCCATTTGCCTTCTGAAGGGTTCATTAGCAATGGAAGATATCAACAGGAAATGGGATGCTTCCAGGGGATTCTCCCTGACGAGAACGCGTGCGATCTTCCCCTTCAAGCCGCTGAAACCGATATTTGGGGAATGCACTACCCAATTTAACTGCAGAAGCCTTGTAAATCTGCGGTTCTTCTGTAAATAAAAATAATCATTTTAATATCTATAAAAAAAAAAATTCACAAAATTGACTTTCCATTTCGAGCATTAAAGCGTGTCCACGTTTATGGTATTATAATTATAATTTTCAGAATACAAAATAATATTTCTCGAATTTACAGTGAATAAATAAGATTGACCTAGGAAAATTTTTAGGTCCTTTTTTTACTTCTATTTTTACCAAAAGTAATTTTACACATAATACTTCCTTTTTTTTCTGTTTTTGATAAAAATATTTTTTAATTATAATTAAAAGTAATGCATCATTAAAAATAAGAAAACAGTTGTTTCTATTTTTCATTTCTATTTTTTTCATCATATTCTTAAAAATATCTATTTCTATAATTTTTCTAAAACATTTCATTTCTATTTACACTTCTTCAAAAAATTCATGTTTCTCCTTTTTATTTTTTTAAAAACAAAAGCAAACTTCAAAAATTTTCCAACGCACTTATTTAATGTTGGTTAATTTTGGATATGGTTACGTGTGACACACAACCGAGCCCTGGTCCTTATCCCTTGTACATTAAATAATTATATATTTAATAATATTAATTAAATTTTAATACTGACAAAACACCGTGTGAATGCGACTGGTAACAAAATATCTTGATGGGTCGCCGGTAGTTAGAATGTCCTAGAAACCTTGGGCGCCGCCATGGTGCTTCACTTCCACACGTGGCGGTCAATCCTTCCTTTGGATTTCACTGCAGCATGGAAATGAATGGGTAAGGGTAATTTGGTAACGTGGCCTGGCGAAATCACGTCTGCTTTTTAGAATCCAGGCGCATCGATCCGGTGAATGGGATTTCCTGGAGGCCAAGATTGCTAGCTGGCTGTTAATTGCCGACTAATCATCTTTATAAGCAGCCCATTGGACAGGCGTAAGGAGGCGAAGAGGATATTTCCAAAGAGATGGGATGGGTAAGAACAGAGGATTTCAGAGTGGGAGAGGTGATGTGTTTAATGGGTTGCTTTGGTTGCCTGAGTTTTGATTCTTGCAGCTGAGCAAGAAGGAGAAGAAAGAGAAGGGGAAGGAGAGGAAGAGCACCGTCGTGCTGAAGACGGAATGCCAGTGCAACGGCTGTACTTCCAAAGTCATCGACTGTATTAAACGTTTTGATGGTGAGAAGAGAGAATTTGGACTGGTGGGTGATTCCGTGGTTTGGATGTTTTCTTAAGCAGCATGTCTTTCTTTGACACAGGGGTGGATATGGTGGATTTCGGAGAGGGACAGACGGTCGTGGTGGTGGGGGAGGTAGATCCGGTGAAGCTCCAGCAGAAAGTGGAGAAAAAGACGCACAAAAAAGTGGAAATCTTGTCTCCAACTACTGGTGAAGACGAGGAGGAAGAAGAGGTTACCTTTCTGACTGTCCTGCTAGTTCATCGTTTTCAGGGTCCCCTTGTTCTTAGTAGGTTTTCATTAAACGACCGGCGGTTTTCCTCCTCCACAGCCATCGGTGACTACGGCGGTGATGAAGTTGGACTTCCATTGCAATGGCTGCACAAAGAAGATATACAAAATAGTAATGAATACCGAAGGTAACATTTCGTCAAACATCTGATGCTCATCCTCCTTGCACATTAAAAATTCATTCTTTCTCCTGCAAGGTTTCACAGGCATGAAGATGGACGCGGAGAGGCAACTCCTGACGGTCACCGGGTCCATGGACATGGAGGAGTTGGCCGAGTCGCTCCAGAGACGGCTATCGAGAAGCGTCGTAATCGTACCTCAAAAGGAACAAGGACGCAAAAAGAAACACTCCGGCGGCGACAAGGCCAAGGAGAAATCAAAGGAAAAGGAGCATGCTGCAGCAGCAAACCCTTCCCCCGTCGGTTGGATGGCCGGAGATCACCGCCACTCCGGCCCAAATCCTTACGGGGCTCCATGGGTTCCGACTCCGAATCCTTATGGGGCTCCATGGGTTCCGACTCCGAATCCTTATGGAGCTCCATGGGTTCCGAATCCAAACTTATACGGGGCTCCATGGGCTCCGAACCCTTACGGAGCTCCGCACTTTCACAACCCAAGTCCATCTGGAGCCCCGTTTCATGCCCAGTAGACCTCCAGCGAGGAACCCTTGTTGACTGTAGTATACTATAAAATAAGCTCAAAATTACCATGTTATTTTCCTTCACATTTTGTTACCAACTTTGGTATATTTTTTATTTCCTAATTGTTTCGACAAGGTTTTACCAATCGAAATTCAAATACGGTAATTAACATTTTGAAATAAAATGAATGTGACATAATAAATATATTATTATGGTTTAATTTCTAACTATTTCCATTTTATAATCTTCATATAAGTTACTTAAATGTTTGCTTCAATAGAATATTTGTATTTATGCCATTTATTTAATTTGTTTTTAAAAAATTACTTTTAAATTTGGTAAGGTTCTATTTTTTTGGATTGTGCATACGGGCCCAATCTTCTGATGGGCTCCCTAGCCCAATTGAAATAAAATATTTCCCGTTTTTTTATTGTTATTTTCGACCGAACTTGATGTTCCTTTGCTTTCACGGACTGTTCGTCCTTCTCCCAAATCGCCGGCGAGATGAGTCACGAAGCCGAGTCTTCTGATACGTGAGTGTTCCTGGAGAGGATATGTGGCTCCGTTTCTATTCCTGTTTATTTTTTTCTTGCTCTTTTGTGGTTTCAATGCTGTGTAATGTGACGATCTTGTGGTTGTTGCGTGCAGGAAAGGGAAGAAGGACTTCTCAACTGCTATTTTGGAGAGGAAAAAGGCAGCTAATCGTTTAATCGTCGATGAAGCTGTAAATGACGACAATTCCGTTGTCTCAATGCATCCATCCACCATGGAGAAGCTACAGCTTTTCCGGGGAGACACTATTTTGATAAAGGTTTGATATTTAAGTTCCTTTGGGAACATAGTTTAGGATATGCTGCTTTTTAAATTCTCAATGGATACGCATGATGAACTCATACAGTGGAGAAATCTGATCAGACCTATTGTAATTGTTGTGTGAATTCGAATCGTGTAAAAGATATTATTTTGTTCAATCAATTGTCGTGGATTCGAAGGTTGATCTTTTGCTATGTTTTGGATTAAACTTGCTGTTTCTTCATAGAACCCTTTTGGGGGATTCTGTTGTTAAGGATCCTAGTCGGTAGTAATGTGGATATATTTTGGGGTATACTGAGAGTACAATGTCATGACAATTTTCATCTATATGAACGTGGGTTTTTCTTCTTCTTCTTCTTCTTTTTAAATGCTATATATTAATTCGGACTTGTTTTTAGGGTAAGAAAAGAAAGGATACAATTTGCATTGCCCTTGCTGATGATACCTGTGAAGAACCAAAAATAAGGATGAACAAAGTTGTCAGATCAAATCTGAGGATTCGTCTGGCAGATGTTGTATCTGTGCACCAGTGCCAAGATGTGAAGTATGGAAAACGTGTGCACATCCTTCCATTTGATGATACTATTGAAGGCCTCACTGGAGACCTTTTTGAATCTTACCTAAAACGTAAGATTACGTCATTTTTCTTTTGAAGAGTAGTAGATAATTGATTCATGTATGAGTTTTCTCAACTTCAGACATTGTTTTATCAGCTTACTTTCTTGAGGCATACCGCCCTGTAAGGAAGGGCGATCATTTTCTTGTGAGGGGAGGAATGCGAAGTGTGGAGTTCAAAGTTGTGGAGACCGACCCTGGAGAATATTGTGTCGTTGCCCCTGATACTGAGATTTTCTGCGAAGGTGAGCCTGTGAGGCGGGAGGATGAGGACAGGCTCGATGAAGTTGGATATGATGATGTGGGTGGTGTTAGAAGGCAGATGGCTCAGATCCGGGAGTTGGTGGAGCTTCCACTCAGGCATCCTCAGCTGTTCAAATCAATTGGTGTGAAACCTCCTAAAGGAATTCTGCTTTATGGTCCCCCAGGTTCAGGGAAAACTCTAATTGCTCGAGCAGTTGCCAATGAAACTGGTGCTTTCTTCTTTTTGATTAATGGGCCTGAAATTATGTCCAAACTGGCTGGAGAGAGTGAGAGCAACCTGAGAAAGGCATTTGAAGAGGCTGAGAAAAATGCCCCATCGATCATTTTTATTGATGAGATTGATTCTATAGCTCCTAAACGAGAAAAGACACACGGAGAAGTTGAGAGGAGAATAGTTTCCCAACTTTTGACTCTTATGGATGGACTGAAATCCCGTTCTCATGTTATTGTCATGGGAGCTACTAATAGACCGAACAGCATCGATCCAGCCCTTAGAAGGTTTGGCAGATTTGACCGAGAAATTGATATTGGTGTTCCAGATGAAGTTGGAAGGCTGGAGGTTCTTAGGATTCATACTAAGAATATGAAACTCTCTGAAGATGTAGGCTTTCCTTACATCACATTTCCTCCAAGTGATCTTTAAACAACCTACTGACAGAAATTTTGTCATCTTACAGGTTGATTTAGAGAGAATAGCTAAAGACACGCATGGCTATGTTGGTGCTGACCTTGCTGCTCTCTGCACCGAAGCTGCACTTCAATGCATCAGAGAGAAAATGGATGTTATTGATTTGGAAGATGATTCAATTGATGCCGAGATACTTAACTCCATGGCTGTTACAAATGAGCACTTTCAGACTGCTCTTGGAACCAGCAATCCTTCTGCGTTGCGAGAAACAGTATGCAAAGTTTTTACAATCCCAAGATACAGAAAATTGCTCGATAAGCATTACTGCAGCAGTTTATATTTTTATAATTCTAATTAAACCAATCTCATCTCTGGAAGGTTGTTGAAGTGCCAAATGTCAGCTGGGATGATATTGGAGGACTGGAAAATGTCAAGAGGGAACTTCAGGAGGTATTGTATAATTTGTGTTATCATATTCATATATCTGGATGGTGTTCATTTTGTATTTTTTTTTTTGTAGACTGTTCAATATCCTGTCGAGCATCCAGAGAAATTTGAGAAGTTTGGCATGTCACCTTCAAAAGGTGTTCTCTTTTATGGCCCTCCCGGATGTGGTAAAACACTTCTTGCCAAGGCCATCGCAAATGAGTGCCAGGCTAATTTCATCAGTGTCAAAGGACCCGAGTTACTCACCATGTGGTTTGGTGAGAGTGAAGCTAATGTCCGTGAAATATTCGACAAGGCTAGACAGTCTGCACCCTGTGTTCTGTTCTTTGATGAACTTGACTCCATTGCTACGCAGGTATATCATTTACCCGAGTTACTCACCATGTCGCTGAGTTGTTTCTGCCATTCAATACACCTTCATGAATAATAAACATATGATTACTGGTTCTTGTTACAGAGGGGAGCAGTGTGGGAGACGCAGGTGGTGCGGCTGACCGAGTTCTCAACCAACTTTTGACCGAGATGGATGGCATGAATGCTAAAAAGACAGTCTTCATAATCGGAGCCACCAACAGGCCTGACATCATTGACCCTGCACTTCTGCGTCCTGGTCGTCTTGATCAACTCATTTACATCCCCCTTCCAGACGAAGATTCTCGCCATCAGATCTTCAAGGCTTGCCTTAGGAAATCACCCCTCTCCAAAGATGTCGATCTCAGGGCTCTAGCCAAGTATACACAAGGATTCAGTGGTGCTGACATCACAGAAATATGCCAAAGAGCTTGCAAATATGCCATAAGGGAGAACATCGAGAAAGTAAGCATTCAATTTGTTTACTCACGTGGGGAGCTTGCAAATATGCCATAAGGGAGAACACCTACGTGCTTATACCAAACCTTGAACTTGTCATGACCCAAGTGCTGTATTTTCCAGGACTTGGAAAAGGAGAGGAGGAGAAGGGACAACCCTGACTCCATGGATGAGGACATAGATGATGATATTTCTGAAATCAAGCCTGCTCATTTTGAGGAATCAATGAAATTTGCTCGCAGAAGCGTCAGTGATGCGGATATCCGCAAGTACCAGGCGTTTGCACAGACCCTGCAGCAATCTCGTGGATTCGGAACGGAATTCCGATTTTCTGATACACCTGCCGCTGGCGCGGCCGGAGGTGGAGGCTCTGCTAACCCTTTTGCAACCCCATCTGGTGGAGCAGATGATGACGATTTATATAGTTGAAGAACTCTGCCACAAGGGGTTTACAGACAGTTTTTCATATCATCATGCGACTTGTCTGAGATTCAAAGTCTGAACTCTTATTTGGAACTGATGTCGTCATCACCATCATGCCACTGAAAGGGTGGAGACTTTGACTGCTACTCTTTCTGGTTTTTTTATTTCCTTCAGAACGACCCCCGAGTCAATCTGTCCACATCTACCGCCGCCGGCTTCCATGAGCCACACTTGCAGGACCACCACGACCGGTATTCATGGGCCAGATAGAGAATTAAACACTCGTTTTCTCTTCCTCTACATCGCCTGCTTGTTTGGATAAGGGTCCAGGCTCCAGTAATCGCTAGATCGGAACTCTTCCGAACCTCCATGGACTGACCAGTATCCGAAATCCGACTTGCCCTCCAACTCTGATCCCTCCAAACCAGGATTCTTCTCTTCCCTCCAAAGCAAAGTATTCCTCTTGGTTCTTCTACGAAAATTGGATCTTTAGAATCAGCGTTGTGTCGGAAAAAAGGCTCTTCCAACCAACAGGTCAACAATGGTAGTCGTTTTCGCTTCGACGGTTATAATTGTGTGAATAGAAAAAGTTCAGAAAAGGGGTTTTGAGTGTAAATTTGAATAACTGAAGGGGTATCACCAAAATGTGGCATAACATATGCGTGAAGGCCAAGTCTTTCGAGCGAGGGAAGCAGAAGGAGACAGCGCCATGGCGGTGGTCTGGGGTGTAACGTATTGATAAATCCCCCGTTGCTGGGCTTCGGTTTGTTAATGGCGAACAAATTTTCAGGAAGATGAGAGAGGAACGGCCCCCCAGTTAGGTAACTCCGCAGATGAGAAGCAAGGTTCGAGTAGGGCGACGATTTTGAACGTGAATCACCTTCTCTGAATCGGTCTTGATTGACCCATCTCGGAAAGTGAAAAGGGGAGAAATTGCCACCCAAATCTCACACAGACGGAGCCCAGCTTCCGGGTTTTTTCGCGAAAACAGCGGCCAATGCTGAGGAGAATGGCGGCGCGTGGCACCTATCTTCCAAAATCGATAGCTTGAGGTGATAAATAGTGGAAGAAGACTAATTATTGGAAAGGGAACACCAACCGCCGCGCGGAAGGAACAGGGGAACCATCAACCTAGTTGGGTACTGAAGGAAAAAGGGGACAAAAGAAACTTGCAAGTCTTTATGAGATCGATGGAGGAAGTGGCGGTTGGGCTGAAAAGGAAGAGGATGACTGCTTGGTCATTCAAGGCATCATTTCGGAACCCCCAGAAAAAACGAGCAAGTAATTTGGTGCATCCTTACGATAAATTGTAGCAGAACTTATGTTTTTTTCTTCTGCCCCGTAGAATGCTCATTTGGGTATCTTTGTCACATTTTTCTGGAGATTTTTTCTTTTAGAATGTTGCTAGTGAGTATAATCATGCTGGAGTATAGGTGAGATGTATATTGAGGGTTTAAGCGTCTTATCTTCTATCAGGTGGGGATGCTGAGGTTGAAAATGCAAAAAAAGCATCCAACAGCTGCAGTAGTAATGATAATAGTAAAGATGGCTTGATGAAGAAAAGGATTAACAGAGAATCTGGTCCTGCCTTTGTTCAAGATGGGGATCATCAACCAGCTCAACTTGCAGTTGCTGTTTCTAATTCTGATAAAGGTAGCAAGAATTTTCTTATGCAACTGCCTTAGTAGCATTTCAACTTGACATTATTCTGAAGTTTATTTGTGTTGATCTGAGGAAGTCTGTGACCGATCCCAACAATTTCGGAGAGACAGCATGATTGATGAGGTCAGCTCATGCAGCTTGTCCGGCCTGGAATCATTTGCTTCCGTGTCTGTGTCTGAAGATAGGGCATCATCATCAGTTCAGATGAACCTTAATGATCTTCCGCAGGGGGCACCAATAGGATCACAGGTAACCATTGAACTTTCAGTAAATGCTTTTCCTTTTTCTTCATTTATTTTTTTTCTCACAGTATGAGATTTGATACCGGCCTATTGGTGGACAGGCTGATCTTATGATTCATTGGTGCTAGGGTTGTGTTCATGAAAATTTTGTCAATAGCTGATGGATTTTTATTTATGCCTCTTTGCTGTTGAATAGAATATGATGGGGAATTCGGTACCTGAGGATGTCTTTCTGTTTGGAATTATGCCATTACCTCCAATCTTAATAAACAATTGTCATCGGATTCAAGACTTGGATTGTTGACTGTGGTGGTGCTGTAATTTGTTATCTTTCCAACCAGGAGGAATTTCACAAGATTTGGGAGAAAGAAAGGTGTAGACTGGAAGAAGATCACAAACTGGAAGTTGCCCTCATCCGGCTAATTTATGGCCATGGTGGCATTGCTAATGGCAAACTGGCACATTTGGAAAAGACATTTTCTGATAAACTAGAAAAGCATAATCTTCTGAAAAAACAGCGGATTGAAGAACTTGCGATGGAGCAACTAGCTGCTTCAGAAAATGTGGCTGCTTCTCTACAGCAGAACCCTGATGCTGTTCCTCCTGAGGGCTCCAGTGGTCTGCTCGTTAAAGGGGTAAATGATGATAATCGTGTGGAGCCAGATGCAGAATCCGATGCAGAAAATAATGGTGCTTTAAACGAGGATTTGGGAAGGCAAAGGAATGAAATTGATTTAATAGCAGATGGTGGCTTGCAAAATTTTGGAGAAGCGTCACCAGACTCACAACCCATGGTACATATTGTTTATTGTTTTCAATCATTGGCGCATCAAATAATACATTTGCTGTGCCTTCTGATTTATAAATTGAATTGGTTATTGTTGTTTTTTTTTGTCATTTTCAAACCAAGCCCATGTCTTAGAACTTAAGGGGTGGCATATTTTCTTGTCATGAATTATTTAGATCAGAAAATTGAATAGCCTGCTTACTATCACTAAAATAAAAAACCTTGCAGGTGCAAAGACAGGAATCTGGTGAGCTGCAAATCCAAACTGCACCTCCTGCGGAAATCCAATCCATGTCGGAGAGGGAGGTCATAACATCAGCCATGGTGGACAATGCTGGCAGCAAGTCACCCAGTCTTCAAGTGCCACTGAATGATGGTGTAGAAGCTCCCATATCGTCTGTTGATGCACGCCTAGTTTCTGAGACATCAGAACAAGCACAACCGATTTTGGCTAATTTAACTTGTGGTGAAAATCTCTCTGGCGATGAACTTCTGGATCAAGGAGCAAGTGCACCTCAAATTGCAGAGTCTATTAGAAGAGAAGAACTTCCGGAGGAATCATTGTCTTCAAATCTTGGGAATCTGCAGGTGCCTATGGGCTGCAATAGGCAAGCTGCATGTGATGGTGCTCCTGCACAGCCTCCCCAGGTAACTTCTGTATTGCTTGATACCATTGCTGCACCAAGAGACGTGTCTGCAGTTGGAATTCAAAACGAACCGCCCCCTTCAATGGGCATTGCTCTCAACCATAGTGTTCAATCCCCAATATGGAATTCCACTCAACCATCACCAGCTGGTCTGTTTCATTACTCAATACAAAAAATTCTTTCAGATGCTGCAGATCTAGAGAAGAACCATCGCGACATGGTTAGTTTCCAACCCTCTATTTTGTACTGGCTTTTGCTGCTTTCTCATGATAGTTAAACCCCATTGTGTGTGGCCAGATGTCTAAGGTGAAATCTGACTGTGAGAGAGAGCTAAGTGAAATGCTTGTACAAGTGCGTAGGAAGTATGGACTGAAACTTGAGGAGGCTGAAGCCGAATTCAAACGAAAACGAGATGAACTTAACAGAAACCAGAAGAAAATTATTGCTAGCCAGATGTTGGCCGAGGCTCTCAGGTCCAAAGGACCAGGTATTTGAACGATTTTATATTTGCTGGATGATACATAAATGCCTTTTTTTTTCCTAAATTGGAGTGTATTTTCCATTTCTATATTGATCTGTGTGCATTTGCTGATTTTGATTCCAGAGATAGGCGTCTCTGAATGCATATTCATGTTTTCAACGCTGTCTAGTCACCAGGACGTTCTGTGTTTTGACAATTGTTGAACTTTTTGGAACGTATGCTGACATTTCAAGTCATTCTACAGCTTGTTTCTCCTGCTGAACATGGTTTGGGTTTTCAATGCAGTTCCCTGTGTTCTCCAGCAGCACCATTTGCCATATCCGCCATCATTGACACCACAGCATGGATCCTCAGGTGGCTCTGCTGCTCCAGGGCATGGAGCTGTTTCAGCTCGACCAGGTGCAGTTCTACATGGCGTGGCTCTCCCCTCGACCTCTGCTTCAAGGCCATCCATCCTGAATACCGCTGGCCCCCCTGCATATTTTCCTGGTAACAGTGGAGAAATCCCCACGGCTCGTTCCTCCACAGTCCCTGCTGTGACTCTTAACCCTGTGAATTATTCTCCATCACCGCTTCAGCTTCGGCAGCCACACATCACACTACAAGGCATTTCCAGCTTCATCTCTCAACCCAGTCCAATTCTGGGGGGAGGATATTTACCCCCTACCGTTTTGCCCTCTGCTGCTTCAGGACATCAGCCCCAAGGGGCTGCAAATCCTCTACTCCCGCAACATCTCTCTGGGCAGCCTCATCCAATGCAGCCTCCTGAGTCTCCCAGCGCAGTGTTGTGCAGCCCCTGCCACAAGTAGCCATCCTGGTGACCCCGTAAGTTCCATTACACGAAACATAGCAGCTGGTGTTTTATGCCTGTCTGATGATGATTAGCCATTCTTACATGATACAGAGAGAGAGAGAGAGAGAGAGAGAGAGAGATTTGTGATAGCTTGGTAGATGGGGTATCCAACACTGTGAATACTTTTGTAGGAGCCCCTTCACTTCTGTCCCCAGCAGCATCAGCTTCTGTCTGTAGAACCGCCCATGTGGGATTGCCTCTTATATTAATCAAAATCAGATTAATTACAAATATTATATTATTTACTTTTTATTTATTTTAAATTTATTTATTTCATAGTAATTTATTTATAATATAGATTTAATTTTATTAAATTTTATAATACACATTTATATTATTATACAAAATAGGTTTATAACTAATTATATTTATATAATCTTAAAATTGATTACATATCGTATAATTTGAAATACACAGAACACAACTTTAGTATGTAACACATTTCAAAATCATTAATCCTCCAAACATATGATGACTACTGTAGACAATGTCATTAATATAAGTTTAATTGGTATTACGTGATCACTAATCAACGTGTACCTAGGCCAAGGAGCGTTTCCCAGCCCATTACACTAGCAATCGACTTGTGTTATGCTTCAATGGAATTTTTTTTTTTTTTTTTTTTTTTTGCGCTTCTTCTTGATCAAGAATTTCTTCATGTGGGTGGTCTTGGATTTTTTTTTTAACAAAAATAGGAATTTATTATTTTTTTAAAAGAGGAATATTTCTTTTTTTTGTTTTCTGTTTTTTGAAACAAAAGTCGTTCGTACGATTTCAAACATGTAGGTGGTATCATGGTTCGCGTTTCGTGCCATTTATTGAGGCATTGATTGCTGTATTTAGGTGGGATTCAAAGCCCACATACGCATGTAGTAGTAGTAGTAGTAGTAGTAGTAGCAGTAGTAATATACAGTAGTAATGAAACCCTTTCATTAATTGTGACACTTTGGGTGGCTGATTAATCATAAAGTCAATGTGAAAATTGTGCTACTTTCTCCACCCCAAATGCACCATTTATTAGGCCACTTGCACCCCAAGGACTAAGGTAACCTGACCTCCCACTTCACCTCACATTTTTGGTAACTTGTCCTTAGGGTTTTGGGTCAAACACAAGTAGGGGGCACATGGCTTGGCTTCAAGACATGCCATGCAACTTGTGCACCGCGACTAATACTGCATCCAGTCAATGGCAGGTACAGTTGGTACCTGGGCCTTCGCAAGATGCAATTTTTAGGTCCCCCAGAAGGCCAAAACCCTCATGTCTGGTTCGCATCATGCAGAAGTGACTGATTGAATTCAACCCAATTGTTTCTTGGATCAGGATACCATCTCATCGTGCAGCAGTAGGAGGAGGAGGAGGAGGGGACTTGCCAAAAAGAAGAGCAGGTTTGAAAAGAGGAAGGCTAGCCGTAGATCATCAAGCGCCAGAGAGATTTGGGCATTAAAAATGGCAATATTCCACGCCCCTCATTACACAAAATTCCTTCTTCCAACCCAACTTTTATTACACAAGAAACTATCCTTATATTATGTCCTTGAAACGCCTCAGAGGAAGAAAATCTCGCTTTCTTTTGTTTTACGAACTGCAAGAACAGCAACTGGTCTGGGGTTCGAAACCGTACATGGGTTCCTGTGATGAAGATGAAGACGTGAGGTGAGAGGTCCATAATGGGCTTAAAGACTTGGGATCCGAGGAATGATTGAGGCAGATCTTGCCCGTCCTCAAGGGCAGTGAACAGCGGTTCCTTTGGTCCTAAAAATCAATGAAAAATAATTGCAAACTGATCGTCACTTGCAGTAGACGACGGAAATCACTACAACCAGGCTTAAGGAATATTAATTGCACATCAGCCTACTAATCCTTGATTTAAAACTCTGCGTAACATTCGCACGATGCTGCATCCACCAAATATTCACCGCTTTCAAACACTTTCCTCTCAGAAAAATTCACCGCAAACGACAAAAGGTCATGGGCATTCACCAAAAAATTATTTTGACAATATGTAACGCAGAACATAATTAGTTCATGGATGTGTGATAATATTTCACATTGGTTACGGAAAGATACATATTTAAATATAAGAATTTTTTTTTAATATTGTATAAGATATTTTTCTTAAAAAAATAAGAATATAAAACTGTGATTATTGAGTATCTAAATAAGATAATATGGTATAATAATAATATTTTACATAATCTTCTCACTGGGACAACTGATGCTTAAAGCAAAGATCATCTTTGTTTTGGTAGCAAAAAAGAAAAAAAAATCCCACCAACCTTTTTTTAATATATATAAAAAGAAATTAGGGTTTGAAATGATGAAATAAAATATTTGTGCTACATTATCTACATATATGACGAAGCTTTTAGATCCTTGGCATTCTACTTACCGTTTAGGTTTGAAATGCTTTTTTAAATTTGAATAAAAATATACATGAAGTGATATCTTTTTTCTATATTATATTATATTTTTTTTTAGAAAACTATATCAATTGATATCACTTGCTAAATTTTAATTGAATGTAAATTAAATTTATTTTAGTATAATATTATACTATTTAACTTTTTTTTTCGCATTTTGAACCGGAATCATGCGATTTCTGGTTTGTTCGTTATTTTTAGAATCAATAAACCGTTTTTCAACTTGGAACTGATTTTCAAAAATCGAATTATTTATAATTCAGCAACGGGAAATCGGGTTCTTCATTATGTGCAATAATTTAGAGAATGTTGTTTGGTGTAGCAGCTACTGCCCCCGCTCATCATCTTTGAACTTCGCTACGTGTATCATTTCGGACAAATTCCCCCTCAATTTACAACATTTTCAATCATCCATCTTCCAAACACCATACCATTTTGGATTGACTTCAAAAACCTAAAATTTCTCCGAAATCATAAAAAACCAATGCGATCTATTTCAAAGACACGAATCCATAAAACGCTGGTGTGTTTGGTTGATGGGATTACATAAGTTTAAAAATCCATCCTACAAACATCATATTCTTTCAAATTGACCACAAAAACCTAAATTTTCTTTGAAATCGTAAAAACCCAATGTGATCTATTTCAAAGACTAGAATCCCATAAAACCCTGGTACGTTTGGTTGATGGGATTACATAAGTTTAAAAATAGAATTACGAATTACAGATTTGAATAAGTTAGAGATCACACCAATTTTTTAATCTCATCTACATAAATTCATAAACCCTAATTCCAAAATACTAGCCCGCATTTTCCTATAACACGAATGAGTATATAAAAGTTATTATTCGTGAAAAAAATTGATAATTTTTAATATATAATTTTGGAAATGAGGGGTTTGACTTTAGAAAGTCAGAGGAGGAGGGGGTGGGGGTGGGGGTTATTCTGCATTGCATTTATGGGGAGCCGCTTGAGGCGAATTAATGTCATTATGCAGCCCCTCCCTTTTTCTTATATTATAATGTATTTAATATAAGAAATTGTACGTCCCTCACATTCATTCATTCATTCATGGCCGTCTCGCTACTCCCACGTAGCTACTACCGTTTTTCAAACTTCCATTTCACTCTTGCAAATTAATAAATACTCTTTTTTTATTAATAAAGAAATTCCCCCACCCTATTTTCCATGTGCACATTTCGCATGGAAATTGTACAAATTAAAATTATAATGCTTTTTATTTCAGAAATTCACACCAAATCTTGGTTAGCCACCATCACGTAGGATGGAGCCCATGGAGGGATGCTCCTCATTCATTATTTAATAGTAATAGCATGTTTGATTAAATATATAAGATTTATTCTCAATTATATATATATCGTTGTTTGATTAATTAGGATATGTATATCAATATTGTATAACTATATCACTCGTATTCTCATTTTTTGAGTATATGAGTGATTTATATAAATGAAAAGACTAAATAAGTCTATATATATATATACTTAAATTTTTATTATAGAATAAAAAACGTTAAATACAATTGAGTATATGTATACTCAATTACATTATATTTAAACATAAAAACACTCTATTATTAAAGCATCTCTAATAAAAATGGACCCTCCGACCGGCTTATGCGGTGTAACCCGGGTCGGTTTAGGGCAGTCCCGGTCGAAGAATGGGCACGTGATTTTTGTAAAAGAATGGTTCATGGGACCTGCCTGATGCAGAGGAGGATGAGCTGGTAACATCGTACATGGAATTAGGCAGCCGGGTTGATGTATTCAAATACACGTGTTTTTTTTTTCCTGAGTGTTTTAATGGAATGGGAAGGTTTGAGGGGGGGGGCTCTGCGTTCTAAGGGACATGGCAATTCCCTTTTGACCATCTGATCAAGTCATAAATACGTCTGAGAAAAGGAAAAATTTTCATCATCTTTTCCACATTCCCTGTTGAAGATCCGCCAGGGTTTCAGACTTGCGCTCCTGCCTCTGCATGAGATCTACAACTGTGTGTGTATATATAGCGCGCGAGAGAGAGAGAGGTAGGGGGTTTTCAGATCGGGAGAGTGATTCATTTTGCAGAGAAAGCTCCAAGCTGATCGTGCGTTGATGAGGATGAGGCTGTCAAGAAACCACACCAAGAGAACTGGGGACTACCTGGAGGGGATGATAAGCGATTACTACTTCATGCAAGGGAAGCCCAAGGCCAGGGTTTCCAGAGGGGATTCATCTCGGTTCTTGACGTGCTTGCAGTTCATGTTCGCCATCTACGCGACGTCTCTGTTGCTGTACATGAGCCCGACGATTGATCTCCGAGGGAGGATCTCGCAGCACCTGTCGCAGTTCGTGGTGACTTCCCGTGTGGTGAGTCATGTGCAGGATGGGAGTCCGGTGGCGGAAGGGGGTTGCGAGTACGAGAAGATCGACTTCGAGCAGAAGAAGTCCAACGACAGTGTGACGATCAAGATGAAGAAGGATCTGTACCAGGAGGTGCTTGATTTCCAGAGCAGGACGATCGGGACGGAGACGCTGGCGGAGCTGATGGCTATGAAGTCCAGGTGGGATTTGAAAGGCGCAACCTTGCCTAAGATCACTGTGATATTGAATCATTTCAAGCGGAAGACGCTGTGCGCGCAGCTGGACTCGCTTTTGAACCAGACGCTTCCGTTTCATCATGTCTGGGTGGTGTTCTTTGGGAGCTCTATAGAGACATCCTTGAAGAGGATAGTTGAAAGCTATAACAATTCGAGGATCAGCTTCATCAGTTCAAATTATGATTTCAAATACTACGGGAGGTTTCAGATGGCGCTGCAGACGGAGGCTGATCTTGTGTACATTCTTGATGATGACATGATTCCTGGGAAAAAGATGTTGGAGATCTTAGCACATGCTGCAGGAACTGACAAGTACAAGAACGCTGTTCTGGGAAGTATTGGAAGGATTCTACCGTTCAGACAGAAAGACTTCACTTTTCCAAGTTACAGAAAGTTCAGATCAAAGGAAGCAGGCCTCTATGTCCCAGATCCTGCTTATGACATAACTCTCGACAAAGTTGTAAGAGTTGATTTTCTCTCCAGTTCTTGGTTTCTATCCTCTGAGCTTGTGAAGACCCTCTTCATAGAAACACCTTTCACATTCGCAACGGGAGAGGATCTTCACTTGAGGTATGAATCGATTTCTATCTTGCTTTTCGACAGCATGATCATGACTGGATTTTTCTCGATTTCTGCCCAGTTATCAGCTTCAAAAGTATCGAGATGCAGGCTCTTTCGTGCTACCTGTGGATCCAAATGACAAAGAAACATGGGGAGATAGTGAGCATAGGCTGGCTTATGTCTCTGAAACGACTGTGATCTTCAAGGATGTGGTGAAAGTAAGAGACGATCAATGGTGGAAAGCTCTCACAACAGGGTATATAACACAGTGGGCTTCCATGTACCCACAGCGTATCGATGCACTCTTCTACGCTCACTCTCTGGAGGAAGTGAAAGCACTGGCTCCTCTTATTCAAAAGTTCAAGACCACAACGGGTAAGAAGGGTTACCTTGTTGTCTCGGGAGGCAGTTTCTGTAGGTGCGAAGATGCAGCCCCGTAATGAAATGGAGTCCCTCTATCTGCAATGAGAGAAGGTTCAAGGTTCTTGATCTAGGAATCCACTCGTTATCCGGAGCATCGAATTCAGAGGTGCCCATTTTGCAAGCCATCTACGCTAGCATGAAGGGGATCATTAGGATCCATAACCCAAGTGTGGTGATCACCGTCTCTGACATTGATCAAAATGTCAGAAAAGCCTTGTCTTTGGCCACAGACACTAGTGCAAATGGAACAACTCTTGTTCTCCTACCAAAAGAATCGATTTCCAACGCTCTTTGGATAGCTGATCTGCGCTCCACGGCCTTACCATGTAGGACACTTTCCCCTGACTTGAAATTCATGATGCTGTGCTTTTCAAGCTGCTTATTGTTACAACTCCTAACCTTTCCAAATCACAATTTTGCAGACTGGAACCGGATGAAGTTGTCCATCAACATCATCACACAGAACCGTGCTCCCTCTCTTCTGAGGCTCCTAACCTCACTCAATAACGCCTACTACTTGGGAGATAGTGTTCCAATAACCTTCAACATGGACAGCAAAGTAGATGAACCGACATTGCAGTTAGTGAAATCTTTTGAATGGGCACACGGGCCCAAGATCATCCGCAGAAGGATCATTCAAGGAGGCTTAATCCGTGCTGTGAGTGAGAGCTGGTATCCATCTTCAGATGATGACTTCGGTTTGCTTTTGGAAGACGACATCGAGGTCTCCACTTTCTACTATCTCTGGATCAAATACACGGTCCTATCATATTACTATGACCCAAAAGCCTCACTCCCAGAACTCAGCTCGGTATCCTTATACACACCTCGACTGGTTGAAGTGGTGAAAGAGAGACCCAAGTGGAACGCCACGGAGTTCTTCAAAAAAATCCATCCAAACACACCTTACCTCCAGCAACTCCCCTGCAGCTGGGGCGCAGTTTTCTTCCCCAAGCATTGGCGAGAATTCTACGCCTACATGAACATGAGATTCACCGAGAACGCAAAGGAGAACCCAGTTCAAATCCCCAAATCCAGAACAAATGGATGGCAAGCCTCATGGAAAAAGTTCCTCATAGACATGATGTATCTTCGAGGATACGTGAGTCTCTACCCTAATTTCCCAAATCAGACGAGTTTCTCCACAAACCACATGGAGCCCGGTGCGCACATCAGCGCCAAGGACAACGTCGTTCAGCACGATAAGAGTGACTTCGAGGTCCCATTGATGCAACAAGACTTCACGAAGCTGTTACCACGAGGGAAACTTCCGCAGGCTTCAAAACTACCATCCTTGAATCTCTTCAATCGCGCAGTGTCATTGAAGGGCCTGAAAGCCGCCGGCGCGAAACTGGGGAAGGACGTCTTGGAATGCCAATCGAATGAGATCGTGATGGCTAACCATGAAACCGGTTTGCCTTCCCACTGCGCTGCCTTCTAGAATCTTCCCAGACGGCGGGCGCCATTGTTGCGGTTTTCAAAGCAATTTCCCACCATATTTATACTACATCATATGCATCCATCCATACATACATATACATACATACATACTACATACCGTGTTGGACGTCTGATAATTGTATTGATGATTTTAAATTTATATTCTTATTTTTCAATTCCTTTGAAGATTTATTTATAAAATCATTATTTGTAGCATTATGAGAAATTTTATTAATAAATCAATAATCTGGAATATAAATTAAATTCCTTATTATAAGGAATGTCTGAACAAGGCGTTGCTCTAACGTTCCAAATTTGGGCCTCCATGAATTTTAAAATAGAGAAGCCCGGCCCATTTTCACGGACAGGCCTCTGGGCTTCGCGGATCCAAATAAAAAAGGGGGGGGGGGGGGGGGGATTTTCATTAAAAAGGTAACCCAACCTAGCTTCACATATGTGTGTTCTTAAGCTATGTTTGGCTCTAAAAAATAGTTCTAAAAAAAGTGATTTTAAAGCACTTCAATTTTTATTGGAGTAGCAGTACCTCAATTTTTTAAAAAAATTAAAGCACTTCGCTGTTTCAGTTTTATGTAATCAACATGTGTTTTGTCCGAAAATCACTGCTAAAATTATTAAAGTTGAAACTGCACCAAACATACTCTTATTATTGTGTGTTTCTCTTTGATCAATCCTACTTGTGAGGCAGGAGACAAACAAGAGGATGCAAGATTGGGACGAGCAAATGGCAAATGTTTGATTTTGCATGTGGAATGAATGATCCAGCCCCTGTTGGCTCCTTTCTTGCTCGAGCAGATGTTGGAGGCATGGTGGAGCAAGGGGACGAGCTGCTTGTGTGTGTGTGTGTGTGTGTGTGATTGTTTTTGGTGCAGAGAAGGACCATTTGACATAAAGACAATTTGGTGAGAAGGTAGCTGGTTTCCTCGCCATGGTCCATGTCACATGCCCCCAACCCAACCCGGAGTCACACAACAAAACTGATGCTGCTGCTATGAAAGCGAAATTCTTGAAATCTGGATTCCCAACCCACCCATGACGCTTTCTCTTTTACATCTTGTGGGGTTTCTGGTGCTGGTCCAAATCACACTCAATTCCCTCCCTCATCTCTCCTATACACACTCACTGCTCCCATCAGCAAAGCCCACTTCAATACGACGGGTTACTCTGTGTAACCCCATACCATCTTGTTTGTCTGTATCCCACATCGACAGGGATAACAGCATCCCTTTGGTGCTCCCTCTGGATATTCCCAGAAACAGGATACCAATGAAAACCTCTTGTGGGTTAACCCACAGATGACTAACCACTCCTTGTAACCCTAATCTTTTAGGGGTTATATAGCCACCATTTTTTATAGCTTTTTGTTTGAATAAATAAAATCAGTATTAAGCACACACTCGTTAGAAACATCACGAGGTTTGCCAGCAGGGAGAAAAAGGTAAAAACGCCTGGAATCAATTACCTTGGGTTCAGGTCAGAACCTTAAAAAGGCCTTAAAAAAATGGACAGTCATCGGTTTAATGACAATTTTGCCCCTGATTACTACCCCACCCACACGTATGACGTTTTTTTTCGAATAACCCCAAGAAAATTAATCATTAATTCCGATTAGGGTTTCCCAGCAGGGAGAAAAAGGTAAAAACGCCCGAATCAATTTCCTTGGAATCAGGTCAGAACTTTAAACAGGCCTTAAAAAAATGGACAGCCCTCGGTTTAATGACGAGTTTGCCCCTGCTTACTATCGACCGACACGTGTTTCATGTTTTTTTTTCAAAAAAACTCTTGAAAAATAATCACTAATTCCGATTAGGGTTTCCCAGTAGGGAGAAAAAGGTAAAAATGCCTGAAATCAATTTCCTTGGAATCAGGTCAGAACCTTAAAAAAATGGACAGCCCTCGATTTAATGACAAGTTTGCCCCTGCTTACTTCCGGCCGACACGTGTTTTACGTTTTTTTTTTGTCGAAAAAACCCTAGGAAAATGTTTGGGAATCCCCGTTTGTATTAATTAACTTGGAAACCCGGGGTGAAATTGGAACAATGAAATTGACGCAACTTTCATTTGTATTAATGACTGAGATTAGGCTCATAATTATCAGTTGATTATCTTAATAATAATATATTGTTACCCTGGTGTCTTCCGTTACACCGTTGAGTTAGTCCATTAGCTATGTTTTTTTTCCATTAATAGATTCCATTAATTATTTGAATAAACACTTTGAATTTTTTGAATAAATTTGAAATAGCAAAATGGATCGCCTTTTGGCGACGGTGTCGGTTCGGGAATTTGACTTCGGGGGGAGGAGGAGAAGGGATGGCGGGGGTGGGGCGGGAACTTTGACTGAGAGTACATTAGAAAAAGACGATTTGAGGGGAGACAGAGGTAGGCTTTTTATGTAGGTGCTTCGATTTTAAAGGCTTTGAAGTTGTTATCTTCAATCCGGATACTGAACAACCCAACTTGCTGTCTCCCATCTCCTTTCTCTCTGCTGGTTTCCCTTCTTTTCCTTTCCTTCATTTTTGTGTTGGTTCGGGGTGGTCTAGTGGTATTTGGTGACATGAGCTCGTGATGCTTTGTTTTGGGCGTCAGATGGATGTGGGTAATAACCCAGATCTCTGTTTTGGACTTTTGTGTGCTTTCTTTCTTTTTATTGTTTGTGGGTTTTTGTTTTCTGCCTTAAATTCGATGCCTTTGCTTCGTATTCAATTCAACTCTTATTGGCTGTGTCTGTGGCGTGTTCTTATTGGTTCTGCATCTCCAACACCGCTACTGCACAGTACTCTGTTTCTTCTGGATTTGCATATTTCTGGGTGTTGTCTGTTTTGAACAGATTCTTGAGTAAGAAGTGAAAAAAAGGCGTCGGAGGAGGTGAAGATGAAAAACTCGGCTGACAAGAGCGTGGATCCAGAGCTATGGCACGCCTGCGCCGGAGGAACGGTGGAGATTCCGGAGGCGAATACCCGCGTCTTCTACTTCCCACAGGGACACGCGGAGCACGCCTTCGGACACGTTGATTTTGGGGTTTTGCCCAGAATCCCACCCATGATACCTTGCAGGGTTGCCTATGTGAAATTCTTGGCAGATCCTGAAACAGATGAAGTTCATGCCAGAATCGGGCTGATTCCTCTGAGGAACAACGATGTTGTCGGTTTTGACGATGAGGGTGATACTGGGAGCAAAATGTCCGAGTCCATTGAGAAACCAACTTCCTTTGCAAAGACACTGACTCAGTCTGATGCCAACAATGGCGGGGGATTCTCTGTTCCTAGGTATTGCGCTGAGACCATTTTCCCACGCTTGGATTACACTGCTGACCCACCTGTGCAGAAGGTGGTTGCTAAAGACATTCATGGAGATAGTTGGAAGTTCAGGCATATCTACAGAGGAACACCTAGAAGGCACCTTTTGACCACTGGATGGAGTGCATTTGTGAATCATAAGAAGCTTGTGGCTGGTGATTCCATTGTTTTCCTCAGGTCTGAGGATGGAGACCTCTGCATTGGTCTCCGAAGAGCCAAAAAGGAGTGTGCTGGTTTGGGAGGATATGGAGCTTCATCTCTTTGGGATTATGAAACCAAGCTGTCTCCAAGAAATGCCTGCAATGGGAAGATGAGGGAGAGGGGGAGGGTGAAGCCAGAGACAGTCCTTGAGGCTGCTTTCATGGCGGCAAATGGCCATCCCTTTGAGATCATCTACTACCCCCGTGCCGGCACACCGGAGTTCTGCATCAAGGCCTCCTCTGTGAGGAATGCAATGGCGACACAATGGCGCCAAGGAATGAGGTTCAAGATGGCCTTTGAAAGCGAGGACTCTTCCAGGATCAGCTGGTTTATGGGCACAGTGGCGTCTGTTCAGTTCAGTGATCCTAAAAAATGGCCCAATTCTCCATGGAGACTGCTGCAGGTAATCTCTTTCTTGTTCTCCCACCTTGCATTTCCAGATCCACTCATACTGTCTGATGCAATAGGTAATATGGGATGAGCCTGATCTGCTGCACAATGTGAAGTGCGTCAGCCCTTGGCTAGTGGAAGTAGTGTCAAGCATACCACTTCTGTCAATCCCACCATTGCCATCTCAGAGAAACAGGCTGCGGTTTCCGCATCCTATGGATTTTACCCTCGATGGTCGATTTCCAATGCCATCGTTTTTTGGCAACACCCTCCGCCTGAGCAGTTCCATATGTTGTCTTCCGGACAATATAGCTGCCGGCATACAGGGAGCCAGGCAATCCAAACTGGGAGTTCCCTTTTCGGATCTCCGCATCCGCAATGAAATGCAGATGGAACTTTTCCACAACGGCAATGCAAGGCAAGCTGCATCTCAGAGGACGCCGAGGATGAGGACATATCCTGCTTGTTGAGTATGGGCCATAACCCTGATCAAAAATGGGAGAAACAGGAGGAAGGGAGGAGGACTCAGTTTGTCCTCTTTGGTCAGCTCATACTCACTGAAGAGCAAATGTCTCGTGATCATCAGCAGGGCAGTGAATCACCTTCTCCTTCAATGCCCGAAGGAACTTCGAGTGGCGAAAAATGGAGGACTGAAGTCTCCACTCCTGTGGCAATGGAGCTTGAGAAACAAGGACTTGATGATGCCACTGAACTCGGCCTTGATGCTCCTCCAGGTATCTGCAAAGTATTCATGGGGCCACAAGATGTGGGTCGAACCCTCCATCTATCTGATCTTGGATCATATGAGGAGCTATACGAAACACTCAAACACATGCTAGAAATCGACAGGAGTGACATAATCGGTCATTTGCTGTACCTTGATGCTTCTGGTGGTGCAAAGCAAGTTGGGGAAGAGCCATTTAGGTGAGCCTACTGTCACCTGTTAGTCGTCTACGACTACTGCTTTTCAAGTACTGATAATCATCAATCTCTGGGCGTTCACATTTGCAGTGATTTCACCACGTCTGCCACAAGACTGATGCTTCTCACAAAACCCTCTACTGTAGCAAGTGGCGCTGAGAGGTAACAGACCATCTCTATGAAGTTGGCTTGCAGTGTGGAGATAACCAATCTTGATCACCCTTACAGGAAACTCATCGCTGATTTCGCAATGGCTGAACCGCGAATGCTCGGCTCTTCTTCGAACCAGACAGGTCCTTCAGCGCGGTTGCCTGAACGGCAGCCCGGATCCCTCCTGAGCTCCTCATCCTCCCTAACTAGTTGAGGAGGCGGCTATATCTCCTTCTGTGTTCCTTTCCGTACCTGTAACAGTGTTTCAACTCAACCTGAAGGTTACTAATTGAATGTGAACCTAGAAAATGTGCACGTTGCTTTGTGACTGATGGTGTGAACAATCCAACAAACCTACAACACAGCATCAGCAAAATCATGAACGTTAGAAAATCAACAACACGGATTCAGTTACATTCAACTCAGGACAACATCATGCATGTTAGGACAATGCATTTATTACGATTGGGCACTCATATCAGCGTCAACAACCTCAAAAAGTGGGAGTGAGTAGACAACAGGGACATGGGAATTAACGAAACAACCGTAGCTAACCATCAAACAATACGATCCTGAATGAGTATCATCATGTACACATAGCCGCCGACGGCAGCGGAGACATGGCGTTGGAAGAGCCCGCGGTGTTCCAGATACTGCAAGGGTGGGTTGATCGACACAAACCTATTCCAGAACTGCAACCTCCTGATCAACTCTCCAGTAGTTGGCGTCATTGAACTCCAACCCAGCGCCTTCCTCCTCCCCATCAGGTTTTTTTGTGTTGACAGTTTTCTTCAGTGGCCCAGCTTCGCCGACTATACCTTCCTTGAGGGCTTGCTGCATAGCTCTCTCCGTACCCCTGGATTCTACGCCAACGAATTCAACATCTTCCTCGAACAAAGATGGAACGGCAGCATTAATGTTCAGAGTAGAATGTGACTGGGAGGTGCCATCGTGGGGATCTTTAGCACTGACCACGCCATTTGGTACAGAGTTTCCACCTGAAGGGCAGACTTGAGGAGCCCTCACATCCAGTGAATCGTCCGGATCCACAGAACATCTAGTTGGATCACCAAAGGGGTTCAGGCTTGAACCATCACCCTGGAAATCTGATGCCTCTCCCCATGCTACCCATTCAGGGATCGGACGATCGGAAAATGTGTCATCATTTTCTGGCGTCTCAAAATCTAAGGAATTCAAGTCATGAGAGTCAGCTGCCTTCTCATTTCCAGGATCTGGGCCTGTGCCATCCTTCGATTTGTTAATGCTAAATCCGTTGAAGGAATTAGGATCAAAACTGGAGGAGATGACGGCAGAAGTACTACTCTCCATCATATCTTCATCATCTCCAACTACAACCTCATCATCACTACTGCTGTTGCCACTATTCAAACTAACATCTTTCATTGCTTCAGAAGGCGCACTACCTACAGGAGCTCCTTTCTGGTCATCTTGGAATGCAAACCAGTTGGAATTGGTGAAAAGACTGCCACACGAGAAAGAACCCAGTCAAGACTACGTGAAAATCGTGGAAGACTCCACATCCAAAAGATTGATTTAGAGGAAAAGTACAGACCTCCCATGCTCGTCTCCCAACCTTAATGACGAAATTACAACTTCAGCTGTTTCATCATCAAAGTAAACATCCTGCGAGTCATCACGAGATAAGGAAAACAATTAGCAGATGAATGGCATTCTGAAGAGATGCGTGGGAGATGAATGATAGTTCCATCATCAACTTGGACGACATGGCTGATGTAGGGATGAATATGCAGACTACCTACCTCCTCATCTCGATCCAGAGATACATGACCCTGGAAAATACAGTCATATATAAATCTAAAAATGATAATGTAATAATCCTGGTGTAAAAAATGTATATGCCCAAAAACAGAGTTTTCCAGCCCTATTATTTCCAACCTCAGCATCGTCATTATCATAAATCGTGTATCTAAATGCTTGGCTTAAATTATTTGCCAAAGCTGCAACATCAAAATCTTTGTCATTTGAATCTTCTTCGTCACTATCCCTGACCTTATCCTGCAACGAAGAGGGTCTCCTGCAAGTTGGACTAGAAAAGTTTAGGACGTGAATATTTGCGTCATGAATCATCTGCTGGGAAAAAAAAGAAAAAGTATGAATCATCATTTTTTTTTAAATAAAAGATGAATGCCAAAGTAGATCTTGAGCACTGAGAGACCGACTGGAGGACAATACAGCATAGATATAAAATGGTGGCAGGACATACCCACATGCCCACCGGTAAACATTTTCAACTGCATTACGCTCCTGAAGGACAGTCATTTGCCAATCAGCCCAACCATCATTCTCCTTCAAAATAGAAAAACGACCAAATTAACAAGATAAAAATGATTGAAATAATTTCCATAGCATATGCCTCCAGACTAGCTTGATAACGTAATAGATGGACTTATTCTATATGACAAATTCGAAAAAAGAATCATAACCAAAAATGACCATGAATATGAAACCACCTCAAGGTGTTTATGGATGCGATCATCACTGTTTCCTAACTGAATTAGCTTATTTGCTATCCTAGTCAAGTGTCCAAAATATCCTGCTCGAGGTGCTTGTCTCCTGGAATCTGAGGCAGTTGGCTGCATATGACTCAAACAGCAAGCCAAGAATCAGAGAGTTGCCACACCATACACAATCCACCGATAAAGTGAATGCGGGAAAGAAGGTAGCAGAAATAAAAGTACCACATTATGTTCCCTAGAAACATTCGGGTTTTCCTCTGCAAGAAGGATTTTTCCAGCTAAATCACAATCAACCAGAAGATGATTGACAGCAAAATCATCTTTGCTCTCAAGCACCGCAAATACAATGCTCTCCACATGGTGATGTACAGCATTGTTGTATGGATACCTGCATCAAGAAAAAAGAAACATTAGACATGTGCATCGACTCCCATGCAGCAAAATTGCTCTGGTACAATTAACTTTGATGCACGGATGATATAGTGCAGCTGATACGTTAAAGAGATGTTAAGACAAATTCTTACTCAAAGAGCAAATCAAAAATCCTCCGAATGGCTCCAGAGCTAACCAATTCGTTTACTGCTGCCTCGTTGCCAGATTTCATCAACAATGATAAGAATTCAACAATCTAAAACGTTACAAGAAAAAATGTAAAATGGCAAGGACACAAGGACGCGCTTCTGGGGAATGAAAAAAACAAGAGACTAACAGAAAGATGAGAGTAATAGGATCAAGAATGCGGGGCCCAGTCAAATCTTACATTATGCTAATTATTTAAATAAAAATATGTCTTCTCATTAAATTTAAGCTGTAAGAAAACAAAAGGAGAGACAAATCGCATTAGCAGGTCATCTCACCTTTAAGCGATGCTTTCCAAGAGGAGGTCTTAACTCACCGAAGGTTGTGGGCAACATATTCTCATCGGATGAAATATCCAAGAGCTTTAACAAGTCACCTGAAAAGGATTTTTAGATAACTAAGCAGGCTCATGGTGTAATTGTCGATTGAACATCAAAGATAAAAGACATGACAAGGGTAAAGAATTAACAACGATACATTTTCCTTTAGCTTCACCAAAAAGGTTTGTGCTGATTTAAAGAAATCCACTGCAGCCACCGCTAGTTTAACAATGCAACAAAAACAAGGAAAATGAAGATCATGCGCAATCGTGGCATATAATCTCACCAAGAGGCAGGAGCATAGCACCAACAGTGTCTGGATTAACCCTCATAGGTGATTCATATGCTCGTTGATTTCTGAATGAGTACATAACTGGAGGAGGAAGAGATCTTTTATTATCCAACAACGAGATGCACACAGAAAGAGAATTTACAAGGGAAGATCTTGAATGCAAGTCTTCAAGTGCATGGCCAAATATCCTCGTGACGAAGCTACATATAAGGAGAGCCATAAATCCGATAATCAATCAACAATGTCATGCAGCAAAACACTAATAAGAACTCCTCAAACCTAGGACTGGATAATTTGGTGGCAAGTGGTGAAGGATATGTCCTCGTTATTGCGCATAATGTTTCTGCTGCATTTGCATGCACTTCACAAGAATTCTAGAAGCAACAGACATGCAATGGTTAGATGCTGAATGTTCAAGAATCTCTCCTGAGGATAGAAACAATGCATAACAAAAAAAAAAAAGCATTTTTATTGAAAAATATATCTAAAAGCTGGAAGAAAAAATATCATGCAAATACAGTGGATCATCTAAAGAAACAGTTCTCATACTTACTGATTTGTTTAGCTTATCCACGATCATTTCTAATAAGCAGCTATCGGCAAGCCATTGCATGACTTCCGATGAATTTGGGTACAAATGATCATCTGCACCAACAAGTCGAACCAAAACCTGAAAAAACAAAAAGCAGTACACCATATCAGATGCGGGATAGTGAACTACAACTCTCCTAAAGGTCATGAACGCTCAGTGAAATCAGTGGTTTTCTCAACCTCCATGATGGATGTAATTCCAATTAAATCAACCAGCTTTCTGATAACATCTTGGTGAACCTGCAAATAACAAACACACAGAAGAACAGTGACGTTCAAAGTAAAGGTTTTTTTTGTGAAATTATGGAAATAATGTCTGATCAGTGGTATTTCAACGCCGGTCTTTCAAGTATCAGTAAACCCACATTGCAACACAATCAAATCCTGAATTTTCCTTCATACTGTTAAGCTAGCACGAATGATTCAATCTATACAATAAAATTATTCCGGCAACTAATATTTATCAATAAAAATCATGGAAATAAAAAAAAATTGCTTGGGAAGGATGGCACAATATCTGGCATCAATCAGGACAAAATCTATAGATTTTTTGTAAGTATTTTGAAGAAATTAGGAAATGAGAAAAAAGGGAGAAGTATGCAATGACCCTTTCACAAGCAACAATGCTGTGGAAAAGAAAAATAGAGGAACATGAAAGTTGAGGAAAAGGGCAGCTAGAAAAGCTATAAATTAGACTAGAATAAAAGGGTTCATAAATTGCATGACACGGCACCTTGACATAATTCATCAGAGGAATGGCCTTCCGTAACATTAGACAGACAACAACCTGCATACATTAAAGATTGCATCTTAGACCTTAAAAGTTAATTGCACTCCAGCTTGAAATCTAAGAAAACAAAAATCAACCTTGCCAAAGTATCCAGCCAGCAATGCACTATGCGTATGGTCGGGTTCCAGAAATGAGAAAAGCAAATCCATAAGCTGCCATACAACGGAAATCCATCAGCTGCTCACATTACTTTGATTTTCTAAACACAGTAATCTTACCTCCTCTTCCTCAACCAAAGTCTTCAAGATGACATCAATTTCACATGTAAATATTTCGCAAGCAACAAATGGAAACCTAAGCATGGGAGACAACATATATATAAGGAGAATTCCAACAAAAGCTTCCATTATATGTTTCCTTCACATGATCGATTAAAAAAGCTCCCAGAAAAACGTTGATAAATAGGTAATAAACTCTGAACTCAATGTAGACATACTTGAAAGCTCTCTTGGTATCAGCATCCTCGGGAGCCTCATCAACAATATAATGCAACAACTGCTCAACTTGAGATCTATCTCTCAAACTAAGAAAAATTAGACATTAAAGTAAGAAATAGAATGATGACCATGACGCCAATGAAGAAACAAGATTTATTAGGATCTCATTCTGATCAGAAAATAATAAGCTGTGTTGTCAAGGCTAAACCATACAAATTTATGAGACGACTGTTCAGCGCTTTGCACTCTTGGATTATCTCTTCTTCATCTAAAAGTTCTTCCAAGGTAAAGTTCTCCCGGTCCAGTACAGAGTCAACCTGAATTCACAAAATATACAATTATGGCATCAGTAAGGAAGCTGTTACAAGCAATTCAAAAAGTAGGAACATGAAAAATTTATATGAAAACTTAAAGACTGAAGCAGACTCCAGCTGAGCATATTCACATAAATGATTTCATCATACAATAGCACCATCATCACTCCCGTCCATAGACTAAAAAAATACACGCCACATCTCGCACAAAGCAAATTATAGTCGAAAGAACATCATCAATCGAACAATTCGGCTATCATGCATTTCAAAAATCCCAAACTCTAGGACGAAGTAAAAATTCGAAATCGCCTACGCCAAAAACTTACTGGAGAAGAAGCGGAGAGAGCTGTGAGCTTCCAAAACATATCGTCCGTCTACAAGCCCGCAATGTAAAAAGCCCGTCAGTAACGCCAGGGATTGAGGAGATGCCCAGCGGATCCGAAAACTTGGAAACTGAATCAGCAAGAAGCACCGGACAAGAACAATAGAAGATGACCGCTGCGGATTCAAACGAGGAATCTGCGTCGAAGTTGGAAGCGTGGATTTGCATAAACCCTAATATTCGAAGATCATTGAGCCCGCAAGTTATCCAGCGCGGCTCCCTTGTGATTACCTTCTCTTGCTTTATTTTGTTTATTTTATGTTCTATATTATATAAATAAATTATAATATAATAATTTCTTAAATTCAGACCATTATTTCAATGTGGTAATAACGTTAGGTTTTGAAAAACCACAACAGAATTAATTTTAATAAAATAAAAATATTGATAAAATGATAATTTATATATATTTAAAAGTGTTTTTTAATAATAATTCTTACAACATTGATTAATCTTTGTAAATGCAAATTACATTTCATCATAGTTATTAACAATCTTATTTTAAAAATCTAAAAATTAAATACGATATTTTAAAAATTCATTTACATTATATAAATTTATACATTATATTTTATATTATTATAATTTTTTAATAAATTTTCAATACTTATAGTAATTTTAAAATCAATTTTGACTGAAGAAAATTAAAAATAGATTACATTCACTATACTCACAGCTCATCTAGAAAATTAATTATCCGTACAATCTCTAACTCATATAATGATTTAAAGTTTTTATATTACATATAGTCACTTTTTTCACATATTGAATAAGAGATGGCCACATGTCTAATAGAACTTTGTACTCCCATAATGTATGCTTACTTTAAATATTAAATTCACTGTATAATATATAATTAAAAGCAAAAAAAAATCACCATCCTAGAAACTTTTTTATAAATGTCTAACCGTCAATTAAAAAATTTGATCAAGTTATGTATTTATTATTTAAGCTCCATGTATATGCTAAACAGTTCATTGGCAATGACCATAATTTAATTTAAAACGCAATAAACTTTATTTTTTCATGGAAGAATGTCCACTAAACTCAATATCATAGAACAACAACTGAGTCATACCAAGTACACATGTCAAGGGAGGGATGCCTCGTTGATGAAGATGATGATGAGTTTAGTGACAATAATTTTGTATTCTATTCCACTGGTCGGGAATCAAATCTCTAGTTGTTCAAGACATCTGACAACGGTATTCACATCGGGATCCACTTCGGAATCTTCTTCTCTCACGTTGTTGGCCTCCCTTGTCGCCGGAGCAGCGAGCTGACTTGAATCCAAGGGTGGGTGATCCCGGCGATCACCACCTGGGCACGGCGGGGAAGCAAACAGGGGGACGACATGCCGGATGCTGATGGCCGGGGCCGGGGCGGGACGGCACTGTGTTCCTTGAGATGGAACCGGAGTAGGCCGTTGAGGAAGCGGCGGAGCAGAGAATACCGGCACTGCCGTTCTTATTGTCACCGGGGGAGCCATTCCTTGGTAGCTAGGCTTCCTGCACTGGTTTATAGGGACGTAGGGCGCAGCTCCTACTGCAAACCTGGGAGTGCTCATGGTATGCGACTCTGGGGCGGGGAGTGGCCGGTGGGAATGGAGTGGAGGGGGTTTGGGCGAGGTGTGGGTATCAGAAGAAAACAGGTTCAGGGGAGGAAGTTGCTGATAGAGTAAAGGAAGGATTTTGGATGTGGCCATTGAGGGGCGTTGTGGGCTCGAGGGACGAGACCCTGCAGCCGGGAACTTTGGCCGGAACGGCGAGCAGGTCGACAGACTGCTCGAGTTGATTGTTTCCAGCTTCCCCAATGTGGGGCGCTGTGGGCTCGAGGGACGAGATGCTGATGCTGGAAACTTGGGCCGGAACGATGAGCAAGATGACAAGGTGCTTGAGTTGATAGCCTCTAGCTTCTCCCGGTTACGGTAGTTCTGTAGTGCCCTGGCAATTCTGGTCTGCTCTTGCTCGTCACCGTTTTCATTGTCCACTGAGGTGCAAACGTCCTGCTCAGCCACTGATCAAAAAAGCATACCCATCAGAAACCATAAAAAAACAGTAGCTCTTTTGTTCCCGATGACAAAACAATATGGTACCAAAGATTACTTTTTTTCAATGATGTCCAAGCGGCAAGTGCAGCATTCTTCTCAGCTTGCTTCTTGTTCTTGGCCGGTTCACCATGGAATGTGATTCCAGCCAACTCCACCATCCCGGTAAAGACGGGAAGGTGACTTAAGCCGGATCGGAAAGTAGTGTAATATGGCAATGGAGATCCAACTCTCTGAGCAATCTCTTGCAACAGGTTCTTGTAAACTCCAGTCTCATCCTGTAGAAAACAAATATCCCCACATCAAGATCAGATCCCAACCCCAGGTGTACCATAACTTGTTTAGAGTCTATGCACCTAATACACCAAACTTCAGTGGTGCAAATGCAGTATAATCATTTGATCACAAACACAGACCTTGGCCTTTCATAATTTCTCCTCTACATATCACATATTCTAAACAAACGAAGAAAAAGGCAGGCCCCATAAAGTCCGTTGGCACTTTATCGAACGTCAACTGTTTTTCCAAGTAATTCCATGTCGTAAGATAGTAAAATTTGAAGGCAGACCCCACAAATGACACAAATGTAGAGAAGCAGTTGGGGGTAATAAATACATTGGCCTCAATAACAATCAATGGAGGGGGACGGGCACATGAATGCAGCAGCATGCTGTAGATAAGAACAATAAATGAAGGGTAGGATGGGGGACAAGACTAAAACTGTACGTCTTTAGCTCAAAAAAATCACTTTTCCCACGTACACCTATAATTCATCCCTAACCCCAAAAAAAACACCGCAACACAGCATATGGTATACACCTAAAATTGTACACATCAATCGAGGCAAAAAATATCAACACAGAACACCCACAGCAGACTAGAAACAACACTAGTAATGGGAGGCAAACTTAAAATGTGTAGATGGAAATGAAAAACAAGTATGCGTGGAGGGCAGATAAAGGATGTTTGAGTAATTTCTTGCGGCAGGCTTTTTCATGCATTTATTTGAAAAATAAAGAGAGTCAACAATACCATTATCCATCTCTATCATCGTATCAAAATCATACAGCCAACTCGAAAATTAAAAATATTTCCCTAAAGAAACTTGCGTAAACTTTCAAATTAAACGTTTTTCCAGTATTGCAAAGTTTCCAAAAAATCCAATCTAAGCAGCAAACAGCGTTCAATCTCAGGCATTTCCATAGCATCCACACAACCTCACGGAAAAGTCAAAGAGACGAAAGAGTCAAAACATTTCATTGACTGGTCCAAGCCTCAACCTTCATTCGGATACACCCATGAAAAAATAACAAGCCCGCTATTTCACCTAAGCACGGGAAAATATAAGCATCCACATCCATAACATTCTTATGTGATTTCATACACTTGAACTCAACCAAAAATTGCTTCTACCCTTTCTATTTCACCAAAAAAACGCAAAAAAACCGTCAACAATGAGCACAAAAAAATGTGTAAACAAGACCTAAGAACAGCTTTGCAAGAATTCAAGCACAACAATCATATACAACGATGCATACCCGCAGCATATCTTGTAATTGATTTAAAAATGACGAAAATGCCCCCACCAATACATACAGAAATATATAACATCTCCCCCCAAGTTATAGCTCCTGCCTAGGCGTAATCTCTAACTCCATTTCCCAATAAATTCATTTCTGGACGGGCAAACTCGTCATTTCACTATCCGCCGGAAAACAAAGATGAGATTGCTCATCTACCGGCACGCCCTGGCAAAACTAAACCCTAGCAAAAGCGAATGGCTATAGCGATCTAGGAGATCTACCGTCAATTTTTCAAAAATCGTGATTAAGCGTTGTTAAAAAACGAACCAGGATGCGTGCGGCCAGGGAATGGGAGGGGCCGCGCGAGGAGAGGGAGGCGAGGGCGACCTCGGCTGCGGAGTGCTCGGCGTGACGAAGCGTGGAGCAGTACTGAGGGCTCTCGAAGTTCTCCCCATTGAAATTCACCACCGCCTTGAAGCGCGGCGCGTGGTCCGGGCCTTCCCTGACGCACGTGTACGACGGGAGATTGAAGCAGCTCCGCTGCGCCAGCTCCTGCAGCTGGTTCTTGTACATCCTCCACCGACACAAACGGAATGCAAATGACCTTCCCCTCGCTTCGCAGCCCTGAGCGCTCCGGGCAGTGAATTCGGCAGACAAAAGCGAATCAAATGGATCCACAAAGCACTTCTTGCTTTTGGAGAAGATACAAACAACAAGGTAGGAGGCAGGCAGATGCAATGCAGCTAACCCTATTTTTCTAATTCTTCCTTCCTCCAACTTTCTATATAAAAATATTAAAAATCCTTAATTAATTACACCCCGCATTTAATTTCTTTTTTTTTTCAAGTTAGCATTAAATATCATACATAAACCATCCACCTTTCCCCGTCCTTCCTTTTCAAAACCAGACGTTACCAATAGTAAGGTTATGGGCTCCCGTAAATTTGACGAAGCCCAATGGGCCTAACAATCAGATCCCTAAAGCCCAATACCAATGCGGTCCACCCGTAAACCCAGAAAACGGGTTAATGAAGGATTTTTTTTGGCAGTAAATATGGTGATTTTTTTTTTTTTTAAAAAGGTTGAATTTGGTGTTGGGAGATGGAGACATGAGAGAGAGGAGTTCATGGGCAGGGGAAAGCGAGGTCTCGGAAGACGAATGAATGAGCGTGGGACAAATCTGGAAATATTATAAAAATGGGCGCGGCCCAAATCATGGTGACACTTCGGCAGCCTGGCCCACCAGGACAATTAATGTGTCGGCCCATTCGTCAGAAAATCTCATCCTCTCACTTTTTTTATTATTCAAATCGAAACAAATCGGACTCTTTTACAGCCCATGATTGATTACTTCCCGGGTTCAACTCAATTAGCCGTAAACCAATTGTTTTAAATAACAAAAAAAATTCATAAGCAGTTTTCAAAACGATCCATTCTATAATTATACTATATTTTTAATTTCGGATATCGAATTATTACGTTTTTATATTTGAAGTTTGACCTATTTAATCATAGATTAAACTGTTTAATTTTTTAAAAAATTATTTAACTCAATTTAATCTCGTTTTAGTCGAATTTTTTGAAATATTGATTTAAGCTTTCTCTTTGTTATTATTATTATTATTATTCAAGAAATAAGAAAGATGTTGATATATAGGATGTAAATTCTTTTAATAAAAAAATATTATATAATTGGGAGGGGGAGTTAGGGTGAGAGGGACAAGATGAAGATGGAAAGATACGGGGAACATTCATTGGAAATGGACAAATGCGACGGGGGCTGTGACATGGCCATTCATGTCAAGTCATGTCATGCATCATCATCCATCAGGGCTGCCATCGCACATGAAATGGAGCGAGCATCTCATGGAAGACAGACGACAGCAGCAACTCCCATGTCCCAGCCCCCCATCTCCACTCCTTTTCTTGCCCATCCCTCCTTCCGGCATTCGCCTCCATGGAACTCCGTCGTCGCCCGGCCGGCCGGCCGGCAGATGCCCGGAGCCACTCATCCTTCGGCGCCGTCGAGTGGCAGCCGGCCCCCCGCTGGAGTTGATGCCTCCCGGCGGAGCCCCCTCATTCTTAAGGAGTGATGTCATCTGACATCATTTACCAAAAAAAGCATTATAAATTTGAATTACTACCATTACAAATTGAAAATATTAATATAAAAAATTCTTTTATCACGTGTTTGGTTGCAGAATTTAAATATAATTTAATAAAAAGATAATTATCTGCTCATTATTCATGATAAAAATATCAAATAAATAATAAAATATATAAATTTCACATTTTTGCTAAAATTTATAAATGTTAAATTTCAATTTCAATCTTTCATAAATTTTATCGTAATAATTTTAATATTTTTCACTTAATACTATCTACGAAAAGTTACGCATAAATCTTGACTAGGTAATTTTCGGCCCGAAGCGACAAAGAGATGTTATCTCATGTTAGAAAATTACAAAAGAATTAAATGGTTTATAATTTGACTTGTTCAAGTATTGTTAAGACTCCTTGGATTGAATTATTAATGGGGGACACTTATGTCCGAATAGTCAAAAAGGAAGACAACGAGGTTTGGGAATAATAAATTAATAAACTAGGGTTAAGGAATCCTTAACCTGATTTCGTAGGGTTAATAATGCAAATTATGTGAGGATTAGGGTGTGGGAACCCTAAGTATGACGATTTCGGGGATCATTAAAGCCGCAATCAATAAAAGAGGAATCTTTTTTCCCAATCTCATTGACTGCGTGTGCATTTGTGAACCCCAACTGTCAAATTTTGTATGACTTTTGGAACCCCAATTTGTGTTCGCATCCAGGAATGGAGGTATGGTTCCAATTTTCGATTGCTTGGATGCTTTGACTACGGGATCTATAGATTATAGCATGAAGTTCTTTCTTTGTTTGCAATCGTTTTCAAAGCCGCCATTAATAGAGGTTAGAGTAGTTGTGTAGGTCATTTAGCTATGAAAAGAGAGTTATTGCGGTTGGAAAAATGCAAAAGAAAAAAAATGATAAGACCTCACGAAATACTTGAGGGAAAAACGAACACGTTAACAAAAGCTGTGTCATACTTTGCCTAGTTTTTATGCCGTGTCGATTTCCGACACCTTTCGCATTTTATTGTCACCACTGGGGGGTGCGTGTGGTATTTCGCTGAGTGTTAATTTGAGAGAACTTAAAAGTGGGATGTTCCATGAAAGTGGATTTGTAAAAATCTTGTCTTGAAAAGTGTCACCTTGGGACCAATTGCAAGGGAAATCATGTCTTTTTTCTTGGAGTTTAGGAGCACGGAGTTAGGGAAGGATAAGATTAGAAAAAGAATAACTTTGATGCGTTGTCAAAAAAACTGTTGGGCCTCTTTTTTTTATATGATGGATAGTCCAGTTTATTGGTATTCAAGAGAAGAAAAGCTCTGGTTTTGGTAATGGTCGTTGAGAGAGACTGATTCAAGTTGAACTAAAAGAATGGTTAAGAAGACAGATGAAGTGGTTTTTCCCCAAATTTCTTATTGCTTCGAAGAAATGCGATCTCAATGATCACAAAATCAAATGCAAAGTAAGCGGGTTGTATAATGGCCGGGCCACTGCATTCATTTGTCCCCCCCACTAAAGACACTATTCCCTCTCTCTCTCCCCCTCTCTGGAAGCGTACACATAAAAAACAGAGGTGAGTCCAAAAGGGGTTTCCTTTGCCTTTTGCATCTGCACTCACCGAGCAATTGTCTATATCTGCTGCTGTTGGTGCTGCATCCCTTTTAAACAACTGGTTATGGGTGAGGAATTATACTATGAATTTCTGGTTATTATTTGACACCCTCATTTCTGAATAGTAATCCACCTCCTGTGGGCAATCTTTACCTGGAGATGACATGTTTTCATGTTGTTTCATCATTTGAAAACTGAAAATTCCATCTCTCTGAGGAGCTTGCTTTAAAGTCGGGGCCTTTATCTGTATTCAGGTCATAATTTGGCATCTTTTTCAGTGAAGCATAACTTGATTGCTTCAGACCCATTTTCTGGCCCTTTTTTGACCCTTCACCTGGTGGTTTTGGTCACTATTTCTAGTCTGGCTGTTGTGATGCTACACTACAGTGACTGAGCTGTTGGGCAATATCTCATTGAAAGGATAGGACCTCATGGAAATTGATCTGAATCATGCTGTGAGTGGCGCAGAGAAGAAAAAATGCATCCATGGAAACTGTGTTTGTGGGTGCTGTTCATCCACTTCCACTTCATCTTGCTCCTCAAATGCCTCTTCTCCTTGTTCAGTTTCTGCTCCTTTGATTTGCAAGGAGCTGTGGCATGCTTGTGCTGGACCTCTAACCAGTTTGCCAAAGAAAGGAAATATGGTGGTTTACTTCCCCAAGGCCATTTGGAACAGACTTTCTCAGCTTCGTCACTTCCTCCCATGGAGATAAACACTTTTGGGGTTCCTCCTCATGTCTTTTGCAGAATTGTTGATGTTCAGCTACTTGTAAGTACCTCTTCTTTCAGGATCCATTGGTTTCCCCTTGTATTTACAAGTTATAGAAAATTGGACAGTTTTTTCTGATTTTTTTTCAATTAGGTATAGAACTCGATTCTAAATTAAGAGATTTTAGTCACCAAGTGTTACAGGATTCAGAAAAGTGAAGTAAGCGTAAATGTTGACTGAGAGAAACATGGTGTGGATAGAATATATTGAGCAATATTTCAAAAACACAGAGATATCAAGCATGACAGAGAGAGTGCACTGCACCAGTCCAGTCAATTAGAATGCTGGATTTTTAACTTCTTGCTTGTTTTCGGGCTGTCATTTTTAAGTTTATCGATGTTTTGAAGCAGGCCAACAAGGAAAATGATGAAGTTTTCACTAAGCTGACCTTGCTTCCTCAGCAGGAGGTAATTGCTTGTGAAAATCTTCTAGAAATGAAGATTTTTCATTGTTATGGATTGTCTCTGTTCGGTGAAAATCTTCTAGAAATGAAGAAATTTCCTGGATTCTCCATTTTTCCATAATGTTCACTTTCTTTGGAGTCGTATCTATCATTGGCGCTAGCCATGTTGAAGTATTGTCTGTTGCAACAATGAAGGTGATGACTACCGATTTCGAAAACTATGACAGTGGTGATGAGGAGGGTACTAATGTTTTGCCATCGAAGTCAACTTCCCACATGTTCTGCAAGACGCTCACTGCATCAGACACCAGTACTCATGGTGGATTCTCTGTTCCACGCAGAGCTGCCGAAGATTGCTTCCCTCCTCTGGTGTTTATTCTTCTCGAATAGTTCTTTTTAGTTATCATGTTACTGTTATTTCTTAGGAGTTACTGTTTTTATAGGATTATAACAAACCAAGGCCTCTCAAGAACTCATTGCTAAAGATTTGCACGGTGTGGAGTGGAAATTCAGGCACATTTACAGAGGTAAAAGTTTGATTACTTCTTTCCTTCTCACGCAATCTGATCTACAATCATATGTTGCAGGCCAGCCTCGACGGCACTTGCTGACTACAGGGTGGAGCATTTTTGTGGGTCAAAAGAATCTCATGTCCGGAGATGCCGTTCTCTTCCTGAGGTACATTGCTTCTGATATTCTCATAATCTGCGCTGAAGTCACATGATTTGTATAAAAACTAGAGCTTGACTTCACGTTCAGCTCACAACTGGGGAAGTTCAGATGCAGAGTGCTGTCCTAAATGGAAAAAATATACTACGTATTTAGCTAACTTCATTCTCTTGTACTGTCTGCACTCTAAAACCGCTTTTTAATATGCAGGGGAGAAGGTGGAGACCTACGGCTTGGGATTCGTCGGGCAGTTCACCCAAGAAACAGTTTACCTGATTCAGTCACTAACAGACAGAGCTCTTATGTAAATGTCCTTTCACCAGTTGCTGATGCCCTTTCGAACAAGACCTCTTTTTCTGTCTTCTATAATCCAAGGTAACATGATCTGTGACTCGTACATGTTCTGTCAAAGGCTTACAGTTTTAGCCAGCACCAGTGAATTTGTTATATGAGTGCCAACTTGTGTTGCAGGGGGAGCTGTCCTGACTTCATCATTCCCTATCAGAAGTATGTGAAATCTACAGCAACTTCAGTGCCTGTTGGGACAAAATTCAAACTGAGATTTGACTTTGATGATTCTCCCAAACGAAGGTTTCGATTCGTTTCGTTTTGCATCAGTTAATACCTGTTGCGATTTCCTGTTTCTATTTCCAGATAAAGGAAATGCATTGCTTCTCAAATTTTCAGTGGAGTGGTTACTGGCATCAGTGACATGGATCCCTACAGATGGCCTAATTCAAAATGGAACTGTCTTGTGGTATGTACATTTTTTTTTTCCGAATGACTCAAGTTTTTTGGATACTGCTTCACGTAACAATGCTTTCTGGTTGCAGGTTCGTTGGGACGATGATGTCTTGGGCCACCACCATGACCGTGTTTCACCATGGGAAATCAGTTTTCCACCTAACTGTACACCGTTTCGCGTTGAGTCCTCTCCTACTCCCAGACACAAGAAATTAAGATCAGACATGCAGGGAACCCCTCATGGCTGCTCACTCCCAGGTGCTCATCTTTTCTTTGGAGATTCCTCCCCTTTCCACCTGTCTCTTCTCATTGTGTAGATGTATTTTCATAATGCAGGAAGGCATGGGATTTTGGACTTCAATGAGTCGATTCGACCCTCCGAGGTCTTGCAAGGTCAAGAAAATGGTGTTTCAGTACCATCTCTGTATGGAAGGGATCCAAGAAGTTTCAGGCTGCAACAGACTGTTAGTAGTCGCATGATGGAGCGAAGCAGCTACAATGAGCTCTTGCCAAACCATGCTCCTCCCACAACCTTCACTGGCTTTCTGGAATCAAACTGGTTTCCTAGGGTCTTGCAAGGTCAAGAAATTTGTTCTCTGAGGTCTCTAACTGGGAACAGGGAAATAAAACATGGTGCTTGGTCCAAGCCAGAACTGAACCCCAGGCCTCAGATGAGCTTCTACCCTCTAGCCTCCGAAGGTGTGAGAAATGTGACCATTTCTCAAAAGGGTGTCTATGTGATGGAACCACAAAGCCCTCTAACTCCCACAACCATCTTCAATGCCCAGCCTTTGAGCCACACCTTAGCAGAAACCTCCCTGCGCTGCAGAAACCTTGTTGAGATCGATGGAGTATCTCGTCTTCAGTATGAACAAGGGGCGGTGGAGAAAACACCTGCACCAGAAGCATCAACTGTGCATAACAGCAGAAGTGGGGGTGACAGTGATAAGGAGAAGAACCCCTCAAGGTGCAAGATATTTGGTTTTTCATTGACTGATGATCCAGAAACTCGCAGTCTGCATGGCTCTACCAAGAGGAGGTGCACAAAGGTGAGATTCTATTTGACTTGGTGCATGCATGTCTGTCATTTTTGAGGAACTACAGTTCATTTCTGCTCTCTGATAAGGTTCACAAACAAGGTAGCTTGGTGGGACGAGCCATTGACCTCTCAAGGCTCAATAATTATGATGAGTTGCTGATAGAACTGGAGAGGCTGTTCAGCATGGAAGGCCTGCTGCGTGACCCCAAAGAAGGATGGTGCGTGTTGTACATGGACAAAGACAATGACATGATGGTCGTTGGAGATGACCCCTGGCAGTAAGTCCCCTTCCTTAACACTGAGTTCCCTGAATGCCAACCAGAAAGAGAGCCATAGCCTCTGAACCTGGAATCATTAAGATGTAAAGAAATGGCTGTTTCTCCTACTGCAGCGAGTTTGTGGAAGTGGTGACGAAGCTTCATCTCTACACACAACAGGAAGTGGAGAAGCTGACGATCATCACAAACAGCGATGACACCAAAAGCTGCTTAGAAGAAGCACCACCGGCCCCTGATGCATCAAAGTCGCCTTCAGTCGGGCAACTGGACTCTTCTTCCCCGCAACGTTGCGTTTGTGAACTGCTAAGAACGTCATGCATGTCTTTCCCTTAGTTCAGACACTTCTTGCTCTAAGAAACTAATTTGTAATGCTGGACATCCTTGATTTACATCAACCGCCCCTGATACTCGCAACTTCCTGATGCAGCAAGCCGTTTGTTATCTCTACTTAATCTAGTTAAATACTGCAATGCTTCTCACACAAGAAGCTTGTGGGTGCATTCTCAGACCACCCACAGCACGCCACGCCACGGATGGTCATGTCACAAGAGTGGTTTGGGGAATTCTGTCTTTCACCTATCTCTCTTTTCAAAAAAAAAAAAACAAAAACAAAAACAAAACAAAACATAATTTCATTTTTTTCTACAACCAACATTCAGTTCCTTTCTAAAGTTCAATCTCTCCCACAGTCAGTTTCTAAAAAAAGCTGCAAAAAGAAAGTATAGGCGACTGCACATAACCATGATGCAAATTTCTAGTTATTAGGTGGTCGTAATGGAGCTTCATGTCTGTAAAAGTAAAGTCGATGGAAGTGAAAAATCTCAGCTCCCGAGCTCCTCCAAGTCATTCATCTTAAATGGTCTGCTCCAGAGGGAATACTCCGATGCCATTCTCGTCCAGCGAGCAGCTCCCACTGTTGAAGTACTCCATAACGCAATACGAAATATCGTCGAACGTGTTAAAGTTGATCAGCGGCGACACGGTCTCCCCCAAATCATGGCCTGGAGACTATCCTTCTCGCCCTGCAGTTTATCAAGCTGTGCTTGTGCTTTTGCCAGCTGCGCCTGGAGCTCACTCACTTGTCTCTGGAGCTGGAAGATCGCTCCGGCGCTCCCGTACACCGGATCTCTAAGCCTCGCATTCGCTTCATATACGATGCTGGAAACTGCGTCCGCCCTCTGGGACTCAGGAAGTTCCTGCAAACACTGAAGCTTAATACCGCATGTCATGAGATCATGTTCCATAGTCGGCATGCCACTACACTATCCACGCCGTAGCAGTGCCAGTGCATTTAGACAATTTAATAAGATTGTATCGCCGGGTCACCAAAGTGGGCAAGCTTACGTACCTGCAAGTTTTTGATGATGTTGCTGGCACCGAACACGCGATGAGCGGTGGCGAACCTGAGAGGATCCGAAAGCGGGAAGTATGGCGCCAGAAGGCAGTTGTCCGCGCACCGGCGCCGGAGAACTCTACAGGCGGCGCAAGGGTAAACCATGAAGAAGACGATCGAATTAATTCCAGACTACACCTTGGTGAGGATATTTATACACGCTGAGAGAGAATTTTCCAACAGGTATACTGCTCCTCTATAACCATTGGAAATGACTTCACTTCTCTTATTTTTGGAAATTAAACCTAAAATCATAATAATCATGGTAATCACATACAAAATTAAATATATTTTTATTTGATGTAGTAAAATAATTTAAAATAAAAATGATAAATTATAGTATATTTATCTCATATGTTTAAATAAATTTAAAATTGAATACCATATATTCTAAACATTCTAATTAAATATGATATATAATATATTTTTAATAATATTGACTAAAAATCATATGAAAAATTAATCTATTTACTTGATTTTTTTAAAAAATTTAAATAAATTTAGTTCTATTCTAATTTCATTGTGATGGAACTTCAAATCAATAAGTGACATGTGGAGGCGAGCACAAGAAATATTTATGAATCAACTAATCGGGGATAACAAAATTGATTTTTCTTGGACGAAATCGACTGGAAATAGGTTGGGACACGGCGGCCATTTTGGTAGAATCTAAAAAATAGTGGAATGATATAAATGTGGAAACATGCAATTGTTATTTGTTATTAGGCGTAGAAAATAGAAGACACTTACAGAATTCGATCGAATCGACTTCAACTATAAATATAATGAATTTTGAAGAAAATAGGATTGTACTTTCTACATTCTACTTATATCATTATCTTATCTATGACCACAACACAACCATCAAAAACGTGCTAAAAATAATAATAATATGTTACTTATTATAAAAATATCTTCCTAATATTCTATATATATTGACCTATAGGGGCACTCAGATTTGCCCTTGGACGTGGCTGTGCCTCATTCGCAAAAAAGTGAAGCTTTTTTTGTATGAGCTTCGCATTGTGGAACTAATTTGAGGAATAGTCCTAGTTGGCGTGATGTATTTTTTAAAAATCACCGTTTAATCTTAATTTTTAATAATAAAAATATTACTTTTTTTAAAAAAATAATTCATGATTTTTTTGACGATTTAAAACAAACCAAATTTTCTTGTAACGCAATGATAATTAAATATTCCGTAATTGACTTTTCCCTAATTTCAAAGAGATGGGCCCCCCGCATTTCAAACATTTCATCTGCCGTGGTACACGTTTGGGCGTTAATTTCACGATACGACAACGTTTTCTGGTTCAACTGCGGCCGAACAGAAGAAACGCCATCGCCGTTCGGTTGTCCGGACGCTGAGGGAAAATCAACTCGAAGAATCCGACAGCGGACTTCTCTCATTCTCTTCTTTACTTTGACTGATGTCATCATAATAGACGTCACGCTGCCATTTTATTATTATTATTATTTTAATGCCGAAACTGCCTGAGCGTGGGTTACGAGAATGGGCTGCAATCTCGTAGCCCAGGCCCGTTATCTAGCCGGATATCTCATTGGGCCCAAAAATGCACAAATCCATATTTCGGTCCATTTGGAGTTGGATTATAAGGTATATTTTATTTTTATTTTTACAAAATAAAAATTTTTTTGTTTGTCTTTATTTATTTTAAAGGCAAATATATAATAAAACCGCGTGAGAATTGTAACTTCAACGCCTATACAAATGCATCCCTTGGAATCAACTGAAAACGACACCTGAAATCCCGGTAATTCCCGCTGCCGACGGTCATCGGTGCCGTCGTGAAAGGGTATTCTAATCTGTGCATGGGAATCTTTCATTACTGCATTCAAGAATCCGGATAATAGTGAGATTTCTGTGTCTTACGTTGATTCGACTGGATTCAGATCTGAAAGAGGCTGTAGAGAGTAGAGGGATTGTGTGATCGCTGTATTGGAGAGTGGAGGTCTTGTTTGGCGGTGATTGAAAATGGAGTACGTCGACAATTTGCCAAGCATGGATCTGATGCGCTCTGAGGAGATGATGTTAGCGCAACTTATCTTTCCTGTTGAGTCGGCGCATCGCGCTGTCTCTTATCTGGGTCAACTCGGTCTCCTCCAATTCCGAGATGTACGTTTGGATCGGATCTCTCTGTTTTACTCCTGTTGTCGCTTCAACATGTTTCTTGGATCCTCTATAGGTTTTGAGTTCTAGTGTAGAGTTTCTGGGGAATGTGAGTTGAATAAAAGCCAAAAGGTAAAGCACGGTACTTGGAAAAATGTGATTTATTCTAATGATGCGTCTAGTCTTGTTTCACTAATTAAAAATGATCACCTTGGAGTGGCTTGCACTGTTGTTTAGATTATATGTATCGGAATCAATGGTAAGGGTTCAAGATCTTATAAAATATTGTTCGGTATTTTTAGGCTGGAAAAGTGCTGTATACCGACATGGTAGAGATTTGAATGAAAATTAGACTGCCGTGTAAACATAATTTACTGCAAACTTCGTATTTGAGTTGGGAAACAAGAATTTGACTCAGTTGCATGCTGGGTTTAAAAAGTGAATAAAATCAAGTGTTGGCATGGCCAAGTGGAACATATTTTACTGGAAAGGACCCTTTCATTTTCTGGCAGTTTTACCAAGTCTTTAAGCTGTGAGAGTTTTATCGAGATTTTCATCAGGGTAGTCTTGGTTTAATGTCTTGCAGTCGCAGAAGTGGAATCATTTGAGCCAGGTTTTTCTATTTATGATGAATCTTTTTAACTGTCTTTCATAAATGAATCTTTCTTGCAGTTAAATGAGGAAAAAAGCCCATACCAGAGGACATTCGTCAGTCAGGTAGTCTGATATATAAGATTCTACTGTGTCCTGCAAGCCTTCCGTGCTACTATTTCATTGTTCACAGCCTCTCATGCTGCACATTTAGTTCTTGACTAAGAGTTTCATTATTTCGTCTTTTGCAGGTAAAAAGATGCGCTGAGATGTCCAGGAAACTGCGGTTTTTCAAAGAACAGATCCACAAAGCTGGTTTATTGCCTTCTGCCTCTCCAGCTTCGCAACCTGATATTGACTTGGAAGAACTGGAGGTTTGTTTGTTTTCATTTATATTGAGGGCGTTTGCTGATTGGCTAAATTACTGGGATGTGTTTGATCCCCATACTTGCTATCATTTTTGTTGTTTCCATTTTTAGTAACTGAAGATCATCATCTGCTTTTATGTTGATTAGGTTCGACTTGGTGACCATGAACACGAGTTAATTGAGATGAATGCTAATGGTGAGAAATTGCAGCAGTCATACAATGAGCTGCTCGAGTTCAAGATGATACTGCAGAAGGTATCCTATCAGCACCTTTGCCTCTGTAAATAGAAAGCAGAATTTCAAAATTGGTAGCGATTGAAATGTCATGCGCTTGTATTGGATTCATGGTTTCGTGTGGAAAGTAATGTTTTTTGAGTTGGGATTGCATTTTTTATGGACTCAGGGTAATGATTGGGGACAAGAAATGGCATCTTCAAATAAAAAAAAATGGAAATATTTAAGGATACGTGGAAGATCTCTGTGTAATATATTTGTACTGCTTCTTGTCAGTTAGTCATGCCTTTTGGAGGATCCTGAAAATGTTATATTAACGTCATTCTTATGCACATCATCTCATATGGGTTATGCAGGCAGGTGATTTCCTTGTGCCAAATGGGAGTCATTCTCGAATACAAGATACTGAATTAGATGAACATATGTATACAAACCATGACCACTCAGATACTGTGTCATTGCTTGAACAGGCAGTAAGTAAGACGACATTGATTGCTTGATTAACTAGAACTTCAGAATTACTGCATCATGGGGATTTTTAATCTCAGGAGATGCAGCCTGGGCCATCACACCAATCTGGAGTAAAATTTATTAGTGGCGTAGTCTGTAAATCAAAGTCCCTCAGTTTTGAGAGGATGCTATTTCGAGCAACCAGGGGAAACATGCTTTTTAATCAGTCTCCTGCTAAAGACAAGATTTTGGATCCCTCATCAAACGAAATGGTAACAATTTCTCCCAGTTGTGATTGATAGGGTTATTTGATGTTTATGAGTATTTCTTCTCTATTACTGACTTTAAATAAGATGTTTCCTGTTTTGTATGATTTCCATCTTTTGAGTTATATTATATTGCTTAATACTGCATCTCAGATATGTTGGCCTTCTGCAGGTTGAAAAAACTATTTTTACGGTTTTTTTCTCGGGAGAGCAAGCACGGAAAAAGATCTTAAAAATCTGTGAAACATTTGGCGCGAACTGCTACCCAGTCCCTGAAGACACAATAAAGAGGATGCAAGTATCAAAAGAAGTGAGACCTTCATTTGTACAGTTAGTGAAGATTCTGGCTGCATTTTGCTCAGCAATTTTACGCTTGGAGAGATTTGATTTCACTGTTTACTTATTTCTCAATGTTTATGATTCACCTTTGACTTACTGTGAGTTGCATTCGTGCTTGTATCAAGCATTGTGGTTTTGGGTGAAACCATAACATATTGATGCTAGGAGCTTCTGATTTTCAGGTTACATCACGCTTGTCAGAGTTAGAAACAACACTAGAGGCAGGCATACGTCATCGTGATATGGCTCTCACTTCTATTGGTTCTCAGCTTACAAAATGGATGAATATGGTTGGTAATTCAACCGGACTTTACGTAACTAGATAATTTCAACACAATGGTGCTAGTTTTTTTGTTGAAGGCTGTTTCTTACATTTTTTCTCCAGGTAAAAAGGGAAAAGGCAATTTATGACACCCTAAATATGCTGAATTTTGATGTCACAAAGAAGTGTCTTGTTGGTGAGGGTTGGTGTCCAGTATCAGCAAAGACCTTGGTATGGATGTGACCAACCATGTAGTATGCTTCATTTTTTATGTAAATGACGCATGCTTATGTTTAAAACTTCACAGATTCAAGAAGCCCTACAGCGTGCTACTTTTGATAGTAGTTCACAAGTGGGTGTCATTTTTCATGTTGTGGATTCAATTGAGTCACCTCCAACATACTTCAGGACCAATCGTTTTACCAGTCCATATCAAGAAATCGTTGATGCATATGGGTAAGACCATCTATTTGCATGTTTTTTGAAAGTCAGAAATTTCTTTTTAGTTATGTTGCTTATCTGACATTTTCCTTTTACATCTTCTGGATAAATTTGAATGTGTTCCTTTTTTCAATAATTAAAAAAATGTAGTTTTTCTTTTCTACTAATATTGATGGAGTACCGTTTCGTGCATGCAGTAGCTTGTAGTTAGCATGCTGCTGATGAGAAAATTTTATTTTGACAGAGTTGCCAAATATCAAGAGGCAAATCCTGCTGTTTATACCATTGTTACATTTCCATTTCTTTTTGCGGTGATGTTTGGGGACTGGGGTCATGGCATATGCTTATTGCTAGGAGCATTAGTCCTTATAGCTCGCGAAAAAAGGCTTGGTTCTCAGGTACGCTTTGCTTGTATTGAAGGATTTGTCTATGCCTCATTTTCCACATGAAATAATTTTCGTATTAGCTTTGAGTACCATGGCACTACTTCCTTATATGAGATTGCTGTCTCTATATTCCAACCCCATTTCCTGTTTAATGAACCCCTTTTTTTTTTTAGAAACTTGGAAGCTTCATGGAGATGTTGTATGGGGTAGATATGTCCTCCTTTTGATGTCTCTCTTTTCTATCTATTGTGGATTAGTGTACAATGAATTCTTCTCTGTTCCTTTTCACATGTTTGGAAGTACTGCATACAAATGTCGGGATGCTACCTGCAGGTATATGCCAATTTCCCTTCTATTGGTTAGGGGAAATTTCCAGTTACATTAGTTTCATTTGATCTTTTCGCTCACTTGCAATATGTGTTAAATATGCATTGATATTTTCCGGTTTCTTCCTTTTCCTCAACAGTGATGCTCGGTCAGTTGGATTAGTAAAATTTGGCAGTACTTATCCATTTGGTGTGGATCCAAGTTGGCGTGGTAGTCGTTCTGAGCTGCCTTTCTTGAACTCTCTGAAGATGAAAATGTCTATCTTGTTTGGTGTGACCCAGATGAATCTAGGAATTGTATTAAGTTATTTCAATGCAAGATTTTTTGGAAATTCACTTGATATCAAGTAGGTTTTATATTCTCCTTTTAACTTATTTTGTTATTCCTCAAGGATGGTAGCTCATTCCTTTTACCTTCGTATCAGGTATCAATTTGTGCCGCAAATGGTCTTCCTAAACTGTCTCTTTGGATATCTTTCACTTCTCATTATTATCAAATGGTGTACGGGTTCTCAAGCAGACCTCTATCATGTGATGATATACATGTTTTTAAGCCCCTTTGAAGATTTGGGTGCCAATAAGCTCTTTTGGGGCCAGGGCATTCTTCAGGCATGATTCGAACTTTTGTTATTTACTAAATTTATGGAGCATGCCATTGTGTTGAGTAGTGTAAAAGTTTGGCAGGTCATTTTGTTGGCTTTGGCTGTTGTTGCCGTCCCATGGATGCTGTTCCCCAAGCCTTTTATTCTAAAGAGACTTCACAGTGAGGTATCAGTCTAATCGAGATTTCTAAGTTTTATAGCCTTGGCTGCTCCAATTGATTCTTAAAGAAGGGGTCACGGAGCGGGTGGGACAGGGACTGGACTAAGTGGGAAACATGAATCATAGGAAACATCATCTAGGATGATGTTTAATGATGAAACAATATCTGTTGCATGTTTCTGGGATGATTTAACACTTCCTACTGTTGCATATTTAAGAGGTTCCAAGGCCAGACATATGGGATTCTTGGAGTCTCAGAGATGAACCACGACGAGGAACCCGACTCCGCCAGACGGCCACATATCGAGGATTTCAATTTCAGCGAGGTCTTTGTGCATCAAATGATCCATTCTATAGAGTTTGTGTTGGGTGCCGTTTCCAACACAGCCTCCTATCTCCGCCTCTGGGCTTTAAGGTACGCACACCATCTCCCCCATTGCCCTGCCTGCATTTCCATCATTGATTCCCATGATTGCTGCTTCATCCTCGCTTCACTGCAGCCTTGCCCATTCGGAGTTATCCACCGTTTTCTATGAAAAAGTTCTGCTTCTTGCGTGGGGGTAAGTCACCCGATCCCACCTCTTCACGATGCATTCATCATCATCACCCATTCTCGCTGATGATCTGCCGCAGGTACGACAACCTGGTGGTCCGCCTGGTGGGCCTCGCAGTCTTCTCCTTCGCCACAGCATTCATTCTCCTGATGATGGAGACCCTCAGCGCATTCCTGCACGCTCTCCGTCTCCACTGGGTGGAGTTCCAGGGCAAGTTCTACGGTGGAGACGGCCACAAGTTCAGGCCCTTCTCCTTTTCTGTTGCAACGGAGGACGATGACTAAGTGCTTGTTCCTTTTTCAGCTCATTTTTGCAGGGACGAATGGACCAGACAAGCAAGGGATATAACACGACACAGGGTAATTAGACTTGTAACTACTACTTTACATCCTCAGGATCACATATCATATGATTTGTAACCATGGAGCCCCAAGACATGGAATAATTTATGTTTCTGAAAAATTATTTCATAAGTATTTTTAAATTTTTTTAAAAATAAAAATTTATTGTTTTTAAAATTTATGAAATCTCAGTAAAAAAAATTTATTAATTATGGTATAAAAAAATTAATAATTTAAAAGTAATTTTTTAATTTTTAATGAGTTACGGAAATGGGGCAAGTGAGCTGTTTGGATAATAACGAATCAAATCTTCAAAGTTGGTCTCATATTTGGCTGCGGAGTTTTGACCAAGTCAAAGGGGTTGTTACTAGAATATTTAGATTTTGTTCAATTAAATATGTCCAAAAATAATAAAAATATCAATCTGTTGATTGCAATTGTAAATTATTTGTTATTTGAGAAAACATTATTTAAAAAAAAAAAAAGCGATCCACCATCTCATCATCTTCCTAAGCTTAGAGGCTGCTGTCGCGCCCTATCCATCTGATCCACTAATTCTGCTTAGAATGGCGACTGAGGACCCAACGCGCGCATTCATGCGCGATGTCAAGCGTGTTGTCATCAAGGTTGGTTGTGTGTAGAGTAATGTGCATATGGAATTTGTTTTTATGGTTTTGGAAATGTTTGTGTTACGTGGGTTTTCTTGATTCATGACAATGGTTTGCATTGTTTCCTTGTGAGGTGTTCTCAAAAAAGTCTGTATAAAAGTTCTCTTTTTGTATTCATTTTTTTCTTGCGTCTGCCAAAATGCTGGGATGACTTCCATCCATCCCATACGTTGAAAAGCTTGCGCCTTTTTATCCCTGTCCTGGTTTTCGTGTTTCTATCGATTGTTGCAATGCCAAACCTTTTGCATTCTCGTGCCGTGTATTGTATGGATCAAGGTTGGAACCGCAGTTGTCACCCGGGCTGATGGTAGAGTGGCTCTTGGAAGACTAGGCTCTCTGTGTGAGCAGGTTATATACTGTGCTTCTTATTATGTGGCACTCTGAATTTACTAGTCTTCTAACCTTTTGCTACTGAAATTGACTGCGGTGCAGATTTATGAATTGATTTCAGAAGGTTACGAAGTTATTTTGGTGTCATCAGGTGCTGTTGGTATTGGTCGTCAGCGTCTTAGACACGAAGTGATTCACAACAGGTTTTTGATTTCCATGTAGCATTTGGTTTTCTCTGTCACAACAGGTCGTCAGCGTCTTATTATGTAGAATTGTTTTTCTGTTTCCTTAGGCTCTTAAAGGAAAAGATAATTTTTTTAATAATCGATGACTTCTGTTTCTTACCTTCAGTTCTGTTACTTTTCATCATTTCAGCTCGCAAGACCTGCAAAAGCTTCAGGTGGAGCTTGATGGGAAAGCTTGTGCAGCTCTGGGACAAAACGGCCTTATGGCCTTGTATGACAATTTATTTAGTAAGGTGAATTTCTTTGACAACAGGCTTTTGTATTCACCATGTTACTACGTTATTGTATCTTCAGAGTATTTTCGAGGTATTGGACAGAATGAGTGTTCTGCCATTAACTTTTCGAGATATCTAATACTCTTTTGAAACAGCTGGACGTGAGATGTGCTCAACTTCTCGTCACTGATAATGATTTCAGAGACCCAGCTTTTAGGAGACAGCTAAATGTGACTGTTAACTCTTTATTATCTCCAAAAGTAGTTCCTATATTTAATGAAAATGATGCTGTGAGTACCAGGAGTGCTCCTTATGAGGTTTGTTCATTATCTCTATTTCTATACAAAAATATGCCATGTTTAATCTATGAATCAGATCATGATTGATTATTATGATTTTTTTAGGTATCTTGATTGTTTTAATTGGGATATTAATTATCAGCATTTTCGAAGTTTTTTTTTATTTTAGGTACATATTGAATTCCTTGGCCACCTGTTCATCCTGATTCACTTAATCATTTCATAGGACTCTTCTGGGATATTTTGGGACAATGATAGCTTAGCAGCTCTACTGGCACTCGATCTGAACGCTGATCTTCTTGTACTGCTGAGTGATGTAGAAGGTCTTTATAGTGGGCCACCGAGTGATCCACGTTCTGAAATGATTTATACATACTGTAAAAAGATGCATGAAAGTCTTGTAACTTTTGGAGAGAAGTCCAGAGTGGGAAGAGGAGGCATGACTGCTAAAGTGAAATCTGCTGTTTATGCTGCCGATGCTGGCATCCCAGTTGTTATAACCAGGTAAAACCTTTGACGTAAATCCCAAAGAGTTGAACCTAGCACAGTTCTGTGTTCTGCAAACATAAAAACGGGCGTTTTGATGTGAATCCCACAGAAATATTTCATAGAAAATTGTTTCCTTGTACTTGTGTGTACCACAGAAATAAAAGAAGTTTTTATTTAACCAAAATTTCTGTCTTTTTTTCTTTGTCTTTTCTCCGGTAGTTGGTTTTGACTCATTTTCTTTCCTGGTAAACAAACTCTTCTGCGAGAAGTGGTTATGCGGCTGATAATATTTTAGAAGTCCTGAAGGGGAAGCGTATTGGCACATTGTTTCATCGAGATGCAAATGAATGGGTGCTGCCTGGAGAAGTCAGTGCACGCGAAATGGCAAAAGCAGCAAGAGAAAGTTCAAGACTACTCCAGGTAATTGCTGAAATTTTTTTATGATATTAGCTGCTAAGGTGAGAAATATATATATATTTTTCAGGCTTTGTCTTCCAAAGAGAGGAGCGGGATTTTGCTTGATGTAGCTAATGCACTAGAAGCCAATGAGAAATTAATTCTGGAAGAAAATGAAGCCGATGTTACTGATGCAAAACAGGCTGGGTATGAGAAGTCTTTGGTATCTAGACTTTCCTTGAATCCTGGTAAGGTAAGACAGATAGCATGAGGGAACTCCCAGAACTTTAACTGCATTATGGTTCGCTGACAAGACCTTTCTCTGACCCTTTCTTTCAGATTTCAAGCCTTGCTAATGCAGTCCGTTTGCTTGCGAATATGGAAGAGCCTGTTGGCCAAGTTCTGAAGAGAACAGAGGTAATCAACAATATATGAAGATTTATAGATGCGTTATTTCTTGCATGGTAATCTAAATTACTAATTAGCTGATTATAGGGTAAATAGATTTTCAAACTAATGCAATTTGAACTTGTTATCAGGAATGATCTGAATTCCTGATTTTTTTTTCTTTTTTGTAGGTCTCAGAAAGTTTTGTATTAGATAAAACAGCATCTCCCTTGGGTGTTGTCTTGATCATTTTTGAGTCACGGCCTGATGCTCTTGTCCAGGTAATGAAGGAGGACACGTTTTATGCATGCATACCCATTTGTTAATGAAACTAGGGAACTAGGTGTGCTTGTTTGTACGCCATGAACTTGTATATATACTGGAAGTCCAATTGTTTTATCCCTTCTGTGATTCTTTGGTGTATCCTTAAAGAACTATTATTATAATTGCATTGCGCACCTGTTGACAGATAGCATCATTAGCATTACGAAGTGGTAATGGTTTGCTTTTAAAAGGGGGAAAAGAAGCCAGACGATCAAATGCAATCCTGCATAAGGTTAACTTGACTAAGTTGTCCTTGAGTTTTCTTCGCATGTTAAAAATTTTGCTACTAGATTTGGTGCCTGGTATATCTCTTTTTTTAAAAAAAAAAAAAATCATGTTTCCTATATATTAGGTAATTACTTCGGCTATCCCAGACACCATTGGGAAGGGGCTGATTGGTCTGGTGACTTCAAGGGAAGAGATTCCTGAATTGCTCAAGGTGACTCCATATGATTCCTTTTTTTTTTATCAAATGTCTGTAGCTTAAGAATACACAACCTGGTTCCTGGTGTTTGAACTGATGGTGATTGTTCTGGTGAAGTTGGAAGATGTCATCGACCTTGTCATACCGAGAGGCAGTAACAAATTAGTCTCTCAAATCAAATCATCAACCAAGATTCCGGTCCTAGGCCATTCTGGTAGCCTTGATGTGTAACCCTCATTCATAATTTTTTTTATCAATTGGTAACTAAGTATTTAAGGCTGCATAACTTTTTTTCACAGATGGTATCTGTCATGTTTATGTTGATAAATCGGCTAATATGGATATGGCAAAACAGATTGTGGTTGATTCGAAAATAGATTACCCTGCTGCATGCAATGCTATGGTATTTTTTTTTCTATACCATCACCTGCATCTGTTACTATATGGGAATGATGATTGTGATATATGTTATCTTCCTTCCTAATGTTGGCCGCTGTTATATTAATAGTTTATATCTTAGACACTGACCGAATTCTCTGTTTCAAGGAAACACTACTTGTTCATGAAGACTTGGTTCAAGATGGCCGCATCAATGAACTTGTCCTGGAACTTCAAAATAAAGGTAAGTTTCCATGTAACCATTCTTCCTTATTTTCTGGTTTTTCCATTGAAGTTGTGAACTCCAATACATGTGGCACATTGTTGCATCAAGCGATGTTTAAAATTTGATGTCATGAAGGTTAAAAACTTAAAATCACAGTCAATCATCCTGAGAAGTTGCCTTTGGCCAATTACTAGTGGCAAAATGCATTACAAATACAAGATTTGAAAAAAGAATATCTCCAATCCATTGCATGTTGATTCTTTCTATGCTCCTGCATTGAGGATAAATCATGTTACAATGAAGATATGGATAAGTTGACACTTCATTGTTTATGAAATGAAAATGTAGGTGTCGAATTATTCGGTGGGCCTCGAGCAAGTTCTTTGCTGAGTATTCCTATGGCACCTTCCCTCCACCATGAATACAGTTCTCTTGCTTGCACTATTGAAATCGTGCATGATGTAGAGGCTGCAATTGATCACATACACGAGCATGGAAGGTACGCCTTCCATTTGTTCTGCAGTTCTTGTGTCATTATGCGTGCACACGGATTGTGGCTTCATCTGTTCTCTGATGTAGCATTGATCCTTTCATTCATCAGAGTTTTCTCTTGATTGCAGTTCTCACACAGACTGCATTGTGACAGAAGACCAAAATGTCGCCGAAGTGTTCTTGCAGCGCGTCGACAGGTGCTTCGAAGTTACATCTTACTCTGATCCCTTTGCATGCTCTTAAACCTGCTACCTCGAAATCTCATTGTGGAATTGGATATTCCAGTGCTGCTGTGTTTCACAATGCAAGTACAAGGTTCAGTGACGGCTATCGATTCGGGTTAGGTGCAGAGGTAAGCTCTGGAACTTGGTGTCCACTAGGAATCATTCCACAGCTGTTACAGCACGGTTCTGCCGATACTGAACAGGTTGGAATTAGCACAAGTCGGATCCATGCTCGTGGTCCTGTGGGGGTTGAAGGATTGCTTACTACACGATGGTATGTCCCCGGAACATCCTCTTTCGGCCATCCTGCGGTTGATTTTCGATGACTCGCATCATGGTTCATCAACCCTCATTCACCTGTTTCCCCTCCGAAATCAACCTGCTTTCTTTTGGCATAAATGTCTCAGGCTCGGCAGAGGAAACGGGCACGTCGTAAACGGAGACAAAAACATCCTGTACACCCACAAGGACCTCACTCGGCAGCTCCTACAGGAAGAGTCCAAGTAAGAGGCCACCCCTCTTTGTTGTGTCCATATGCTACTGCGAGTTTTGGTGCTGAGTAGCGGTTTTCTGTTCGTTTGGACGAAAAGAGAGTTAGCTTTAGGTGCTGAGTTTAGCATTACCTTTCATTACTTCAGGACTCCATGAATATCAATCTGCTTTAAGTAAAACATAGGTTACCATCAACATTTCAAATTAGTGGCTTTAGTCTCATCATAAATACTCAAATCATTTCAGCAGAGTTACATGATGGAGATTAGAAGTAAATAGTGGCAGAGGACAAAATTTCAAAGCTTCTCATTGAGAACACTATGAAGGTTTAGCTACTACCTCAAATTTAGGAACCAAACAAACTGATAAAATCACTGTCATGCTGTAACCCATGGAACATTTCATAATTCATGAAAATGACGAACCTTGACTAGAATCAAGGTCATGGAGTTTGCCACTAAGCCTGAACAAACTCCTGAAGATTCTTCAGCCATGTTAAAAATTCTCTGCCATCCTTGTCTACCATGTATCCATGCAAGAAGTTTGTGGTGCTGGGCCTGATCCCTCTGATCTCCAGATACTTGTGAAATGCCTTCTGCAAGTTCTCATCAAGGTCCCTAGGAAAGAAAGAGTAGGAGCCATTTCATCCCATCTGAGTGAACATTGACAGAATCACAATATTATGCAAAGCTTACCCGAAATCAGGTCCCTCATATGCAATTTGATCTTCGGAGTTTTCAGGATCCCTAATAGATAGGCTGTCGATTGCAACCTCATCAGGATAGGCAGTACACCCAAATTCTAAAACAGGTCTCTTCCCCTTGGCAACCCTGACCACCAAGGGTAAGCTAGATGAGTTTGGACTTTCTGTTTCATCATCTTCATCTTCATCCTCGCGCCTGTCATCCTCTTCACCAGTAACCAGGGCAGGCATGTGAACCTCAACAGTTATGTCTTCACCTTGATACTCTCTGTGCAGTGTTATTATTCGTTGCCCTGGTTGATCTTCAATTTTGAATGGAAACTCTGGTGGCGTATCCTCAGCCTACAGCAAATCCAAAAAACGTTTACGGCATTACGGACGCTTCAAAAACAAACATACAAACAGCAATGCGAAGCATACGTTCTAAGAAATAACCACGCTACTCCAAAAATCAGTCGCAGCAATCGATCCAAATCATAAGAGACGAATTCACTAGCAAAATTCCATCGATTCATCCAAACGTAGTAAATGCCGAATGCTTTATAGATATCAACTCTATGGAAACACATAAATCAATGAAAAATACCTGTTCTTCCTGGGACTCAACCGCACACTGGATCTCGGACTCGATCACTTTTAAAAGCGCTTCATCCGATTTCCCCTTGGTTGAGTAGCTGAACAGTGATCCTGGAAATTGCCTCCGCAACAGTACTCCCGACGATCTTCCAACAGCGGGAAGTATCGATGAGAAGACATGAGTGTAGTGAAGGCCCCTTTCACTTCCAGCGACAGTCCGGACGGCCAACGGTACAACTCTAGCAGCTGCTTTGCGAAGAACGCTACTCAAAGCCATCGTCGGAGTGGACGAGGGTTCAAGCTAGGGTTTTAGTGACCCCGTGACGTATATATACCATACTATAATTCATACCATTTTCAAAATGTTGGAAAAAAAATATTAATTTAAAATCCGGTTTTAAAAGCATTGTTCCCGTTTCGTTTCCCTTTTCCATCCAACAACTCGCTCCACGACGCACAGAAAACCAGATGCTCGGTGCATGAGGGCGATGTAGTTTCATAAGAATCACTTGGAAAAGTGATACCTCTCCCACCAAAGCGAAAAGGGTTGCCATTATTCAACATAAGCATCATCAGACAACTCTCTGGGGAGCTCGATGGAGATGGATGAGCCTCCATTTTCATCTTTCTGCTGCTGCTGCTTCTGTTAAATTACAGCAGTTTCTAGCTGAGATTCAGCAGCTGCTGCCGGCTATTCTTCCCCCTTTTAGTACTGTGTCTTCATTCCCTTGGATTGTTGCAACTGATCAAAGTTGGTTCACAGTAAAGTTACTCTTTCAAACCAAGAGGCTAGAGAGAGTTGATAATGGGATTGTTGCAACTGCTTCTGTTAGATTACAGCAGTTGCTAGCTGAGATTCAGCAGATGCTGCTGGCTGTTCTTCCCCCTTTTAGTACCGTGTCTTCATTCCCTTGGATTGTTGCAACTGATCAAAGTTGGTTCACAGTTAAGTTACTCTTCAAACCAGCATGTGTGAGGAGGCTAGAGAGACAGCTGATAATGGGATCCATTCCATTGTAAACAGCCAAGAAACTAGTTTTCATGCGCATGATTCGTTCCTGACATTCACTATCTACATCAAACGCGGTGCGTCTGTTGATCTTAGCACGGCACGGTGCTGAATGCATGAATGTAAAGCAAAAGCCGAGAGAATGGTTTTATAGAATGGAGGATATCACAGAGAGGTTAGCCAACCTTCTTGAATCACATTTTAGTGGACATCAAGACCTTGCCTTTCCGCTCTGCGGGCTTCAGGATTTGAAATGAACACATCAAGTTTTCATCTACACTCATCATTGCTCCAGCATTATCGAATTCACCACAGTAGTTCGGGGCTGAAAAAATCGTCACAAGCTGCCGATCCGCGAAGAATTCATACCCATCTTCCACAACCTGAGAAGCAAGCTCAGAAGCATGCACAAAATGGAACATAACAGAAGTTTTAAAAGAAAAGTGGAAGCAGATGTAACCTGATGTGCCCGACAAATGAGATCCAAGTCATGCTTTGTCAGGAACTCTGAAACCTTATCAGCACCAAAAGTGAAGGAAACTCCCCTGTCATTCATGCCCCATCCTCTAACATCCTTACCAGGATCAGACCAGAGTAAATCGCAAAGCAAGCCGGTGTCGGGGATCACGGTTGGGCGGGGCAAGTTTCTGATCTGATCTAGGTGGTTCAGTTCTGGAGAAAGGCCACCGTGCATGCATAGTATCTTGTCATCAACAAGTGCAGCAACAGGGAGGCAATTGAAGCAGTCAGTGAAGGATTTCCATAGTTTCACATTGAAACGACGCTTGCATTCATCATAGAAGCCATATATCCTATTTATGGAAGCGCATTCATGGTTGCCCCTGAGAAGGAAAAAGTTCTCTGGATACTTGATTTTGTATGCAAGTAGAAGGCATATTGTCTCCAAACTCTGTTTCCCACGATCTACATAATCTCCTAGAAATAGGTAATTCGACTTTGGAGGGAATCCCCCATACTCAAAAAGGCGTAGAAGATCGCTGTATTGCCCATGAATGTCACCTGCAACAATATCCAACAGTGCAAGTCTGTATCCATATACCATGGGAGAAAGTAAGAAAACACAGAGCAAAATAAAGGATCAGTGATACTTTCTGTATTATCAGGACAAGGAGGAAATGGATAAAGGGATCCCCATTCACTTTTGTAAACCATTCTGGGATACCTCTATGAACTTAAGAAGCAACTAAAGATTTCAAATACCATAAAAAGTGCATATCGAGTAACCATCTGATGCAACTTTGGGAAATTAGTGAGGAGATCAAGATTTCAAATACCACGCAAAGTGTCTACTCAAGAAAGTCATGAAATCACGGAGTTCTGTTTCATGGGAGAACCTCATGAGCATTCAACTTCAAAACAGAGAGAACTTTCATGATCACATTGTTATTTCTGATTTCCAGATTCACTTCACTGCACATCAATATTGTAACATGGGTTTTCCGAGATACTTATGAACTGATGTACTTTGACAAAACCATGAAAAATTCTGCATAATCAGGCTATGGAAACTGAGGACGGAGACGCGCATCCGCCCTAAACAAGTGAAATGGAAACAAGCAAGCACGGAAGGAAACAAAACACAAGCTGAAGAATCCCTGGTAAACCCCGAAAATACGAATAAAAAAGGAGAAAGCATCTTTCGGCAACAAACCCATAAATGGATAAGCCTTCAATATTCACCCGAGAAAAAAGAAGGAAATTTTGCGCACACAGAAAAATCCACAAATCGGAAGAACAAAATCATACCACAAATCTTGATGGGCGCTTGGAGTTCGAGAAGATTTGGCTGACTCGCAAAAATTTCACGCGACGCAACACACAGCTGCTTTATTTCAGATTCAGCAAGCGGTACCAATTTCCCCGGCTTAAAGGATCGAACTTCCACCAGTTTTTCAATAATCCTATCCAACAACGCAGGGTCCATAACTTCCCCAGCGCCCCCAAAATCCTCCCCCTTTTCTCTTCACCCCCTGAAACAACAAAATTGTGCAAGGAAAGAAATTTTTGTTTGTGAGTGGGGTGGGGTCTTCAAGTCTGAATTTTCCTTGGGAAGAATACTTCCCCACTTCTCTTTAATCGAATTTCCGGGGATCTGCTTATTTCGCCTTTTTTATATAATATTCACCAGGAAAATCACTGTCTCTGGACTAGTGGCAGAAGCAGTGCTCCCAACACCATTGACCTTAGGCGTAGATTAAGCTTCCACAGATGGGTATAATTGCCGGTTCTACTTCGACATCGCTAGGCGGAGCCATTTGCTGTCAGTAGCATCAGCTTCGTATCATTGCCTTTGTATTCAACTTGGTCCACCACTCATCCTTATCAATTATCCGTTACAGGTTTCCGTATCCCGCCCGCCACCTGCAAACATTTAAAGTAAGGCAATGAAGAGAACCAGCAAGGACACTCCATTTAATGAAAAGATTCATATGTCCTAATCGCTTAGGTTTATTTCTTGATAAACTATTCTGACAACTGTTTGGTAGTAAGCAGATTAGCTTTCTACATTTTTTTTTTTCGCACAGCTTTAGCTTTCTACATGGGGGAGGGGAAATGTATCACTTTCTAGTTTCTAGCGTTTCTAAACTCTGCAACGCTACCCAACATCGTGATGGCATGGTGTTCGCCAAAGCGACAAGAGAACGGTTAACCTTATGGCAAGTTTTGAACTTTCAGCAATTCTATTCTGAATACCTTGTAGATTGGTGTGGTGGTGATTTTCATTAGTATTCATTGCCATGACGTGTGAAAACATGAACTAGAAAATTTCCAAGATCGCTTGACGACCACCTTGATAGCATTGAAAATTTCCAAGATTGCAGATGAAAGTTTTTTTTTTTTTGAAGGCAGAGATCGAAGACCAGACTTCTGGATGCCTAAAATTCAATGGGCCATGAATTATCAATTTTGGCCGGCTCAAGCTAAAAAGGTCCCGACTTGTAGATGTTTCACAGTAATGGAGTAGACTTGAGAATCTTGAGCGTTGTGAAATTTAAAACGAGTGCCATTTGTATTCCAATACCCCACATGGGAGTTGCCAAGTCGCTTTAAACCTCTTTTTTTTTTTTTTTTTTTTTGAATGAGGCATCTTTTGCCTTTCATTTCATAATCTCCATGAATTCGCTCGTTGAAGATCACACTTCACAGCAATACATAATATCTCCATCGGAACCCCACAAGGGGAATTGGAACTTTCCTTCCATATGTATGCCATGGATTGAGCTGTCTTGTGTGGAACTAAGAGTTACGTCCCGATTCGAGTTTTCGGTGGCTGTTGAAACCTAAGATTGTCTTTCTTGCTACTTCTTTCCTTATCTTCTTACTTTCCACCTCAATCTTTGTCACTAGATTCCTTTCCATTCAATTTCTTTATTTCTTTCCCCAAGCTAAGAATCTCAAGTTCTTGCTTTGTCTTGGAAATATAGCTTTATCACCGACATTATTCCCCCTTTTTTACCTCCTTTCCTTTCATTTTCGTTTCTTGTAGTCCCTTTCACGGTTTCAGACTTCCCTTTCTCGCCTCGCAACCACGGCAATACGGCACCATTTGCCTGCATTTGTCGTATCAGCCTCGGCCTTATATCGTCTTCTTCAAACATCAGTCACTCGCAGGCCTGCATTCACGTTGTGCCTATCATCCTTTTTTTTTTCATTCGAAAGTTCGTGTTTTTGGAGGTTTGGAGGGTACCCATTTGATCATTTCAGTTGCATGTGCATTAGGCTGGCTAGAGATGTTCTCTTTTAGTACATTTTTCCCGGTACTCTTCCTAGTTCTTCCGTCAATGCAAAAGTATCCCCCTTTCCATTTGAAGGCCGTGCGGCCGATGGGCCACAGAACCCGTGTTACTTTCTTAATGTTTTGGTCATGCATAAGGTTGATTCTTTTTCAAGCTTGTAAATCCCCTTTTGTTTCAGTCGATACACTTATCTACACCTCATACAGTTAGTTGAATTCTTGCTTTGAGGTTTTGTTTGTCCGCATAAAGTTGGTTTTCACAAGTGGGGCTGGCAACGAGGAAACCCAAACGGGTAGCCGGCATCCTCTGTCCTCTGGCGATGAGAAGATGGTACAGAATCCACCTATTAGATCCATGGCAATGCTCTATGTCCTCTCAAAGATTGATGGCCTGTTTTTCTTTTCTGATGCTTGTATTTAAAGCACTGTCGTTTGAGTTCTGGCCATGTGCAAGAAGAAAATATTTGGCTTTGTGGTTCAACAATCCCTAATCACTGAATGTATCAGTATGATAGTTCTCGAGTTGTTAGAGCCTCTTTCTAGCATTGAATCCAAATGAATGAAACAGAAACTGCATGATTTGGGCAGCTTCCCATCCTCAGCTGGTAATCTTAGCCTTGGCATCGTTGCTGAGGTAACTTGTGAGGGCCTTCTTGACTCCGAAGCCATGGCGAGGAGCCTTGCTGCTGTTGTAACTTCTTGATGGGGTGCCCGAGCCAGGCACAGGATCAAACTTCTTGTTCACTTTGGTTACAGAGAACACAACCTCATCAGATTTCCGGCTTATGGTATCAACATACAAGACATCGTCAATGCGAGCCACGATGCTGAATGCCAAGCTCTCCAACACCCTGGAGTAGCTCTCGAGAATGGCCTTCCCCACATCCTGTAAATGAAACAAAAACAGATAGGAACCATGTGATGAAGTGGAATCTGCAGCAGAGGAATGTAGATGGATGGATATCTGCAACCTTGTTGCCTTGAATTCTGGAGATGTCCAAGTTAGTTTGTGAGAGGTTAGGGAATCTCTGTTTCAGGCAATGAAGCAGGATCTCTGCTCTCTCAGCTAGAGCTTTGCCTTTGAGTCCATTCATCATGAAGTCCTGAACAAGACCCCAAGATGAAGATGAGGATCTATTTTGCTGCATCTCGGGTGCACTCTCCGGGTGCTGCTTTCTCCATAACACGTATGTAGCTGCCTCGAGGCGATTGGCTGTCTCAAGAGCAGCATGCTCGGAAGAGAGATCAATGCAATCAAGCAGGCATTCCGGGGAGAAGCTTTCAGATGTCAAGTATCGATATATAACTTCACCAAGGCATGCTCTCCCAGTCTGAGTTCATTCAATGAAAACAAGTTGTGCAAAGGTTAAATCTTTCCATTGCATACTTCTATATAAAAAACCAGATTCATTCGAAGTTCAAACCTTGGGAAGAGTTTCTAGGTAGGATGCAGGAACTTCCATTTCTGACAAAACTAAGCTGTTTATGGAAGCAGCTGCCTTAAGAATTTGGTTTGTGGATTCACGCTTATGAGACAACTTCTTTCTGGTGGACTCAGAAAGGCCATCAGGAGGGACTCGAGGTAAAGGCAGCCACCACTTTCCTTTCTCTCGTGGAGTTGATTTCCCAGATCCATCTATTTCTGGTGTAGCAGCAACAATCCCTTGATCAACATACCAAAATTCTGTGTCTGCAAACCCATCAAGTACTTCCTGTGCAAGACATTCCAGCTAGACAATAAGCAAAAAGGTGGAAAAGAACAGAATGTGCAACTGTGTGATTCAGTTCCTACAAGTAGCATGTTGTCAAGTTTGCAGAGAGCTGGTAGATTAATGGCCAGATCCGATCTCGGGCGGCATGTCATCACCTACGAAATGGAAATCAATTCAAATGAGAATGAACCAGGATTTAAAAGCTTCAAATTTTGTGAAACTGAAACAGACTTGCCTCAAGGTGACCACCATCAGGGAAAGTTTGCAATGAAGGGACAAACTCAACGATGAAATCACTAACGGAAAGAAGCCATCTCATCTCTCTCTGCCACATTGCCTTCTTTCCATAAGGTAGTGGTTCCAATCTCCACAATTGACCGAACACGGTAGCTACATAAAGGGGTTGCACAGGTTCATCAACATAAAATAGAACACAAAGACAGCTAAGAAAATTCAAAAGCAGTTTCCACTAACATCACATGCTTCTAGCAGTGAAAAATAAGAGTTATTAAATGGAAGGGATGCATGAATATAGTGAATCTTCTAACCGCATAGATTAGTTATGGCATTTGAAATTGTCAGTGCTGAGCAAACCCCTTTCCCACCTCCAGACATGTCTTCACCAAGCAGAAGCTTTGCAAATCGCTCTTTCATCATCTCCAACTCTGCGGGATTCACAGTTATCATCATTCACTCTAAAAGAAAGCAATTGTGGAACAAAAAGGATATGAAACTCTGATTCCATCCAGTCTGGGGTTGAAACAAAGAAAAACAGTAGCTGAGAAGTTTAACAAAAATAGTAAAACATCGTAATGTACCTGAAGCCTTGTTATTCTGCTTTATCAAGGACTCATCCTCTGAGCTCAAACAAGGTTTGCCATTTGCAATTCCCACAGAAACACAATTTGCATCCTCCCCTGTAACCCAAACCGATGGAAAAAAACTAGAATCGTCAGAACTACTCATGCTCTTGCTACCCTGACCTGAATCCATCATAGAATCACCGCTAATCGACTCATGCCCATCTTTCTCAACGGTCTTCTCAGCAGGATTTTCACTTTCCATTCAAACACACAAGCCCAAATACGGAAATGCTCACACTCGGGGCCGAATTCGAAAATGGGTTGACTCATACAACAAAATTCTACTGTAATGTCGAATCCCAATAAGCTCAAAAGGTGCATGCAAAAGAGAAAAAAAACCCAGAACGAGCTCCTTGTTAAGCGAGTTACTGGAATAGGGCTTATTCAATCAGGTTTGTGTTTGTCGCAGCAAGAATTTGATTTAAAGGTAGGTAGTTGCATTCATTCAGGCAGAAAAAGCAACGTCTACTTCCTTGCTCGTGAACATTCAAATCATCCATGGCGGCCATACCCTGGAATGGAATTCGAAATACGCCAGGATCTTGCTGATAATTACAGTTCTACCATTCCTGGTCCCGTTTACCGTTAGCACTGGAGGGGGGCAACTACCTTCCAAATTTGAATTTTTTTTTTCCATTTCAGATGCATTTTTTTATTAATAAATTTTATATAATTTTAAAATATATTCAATGAATTAGCTACCTAATATAAACATCAAGTTACAATAATTTATAAGCTATAATTTTTTTAATATTTTTTAATCATTAACATTCAACATGTATGATTTTGATCTCAAATTTTGATCTGTTTATATTTCATTTCAAGTTCAGTCTATTAAAATTATTATTATTTTAACAAAAAATGTAAAATAAAAAATAAATTCTGGAAAAATATTAACGTATTTAAATTTTTTGTTATTATCCTTCAGACATAAATTGGCCACTGTAATTTCTAGAATGTTCGGGTAATTTCACCATCCTCTTCTTTTCTATTTCCACCGAGCTCTAGATTTCGCGGTGCGGTGCGGTGCCTTTCTGGAGCCTTCAAGAAAACTCGCGTTTCCTCGAAACGCTCCTATATATTTCTCTGCTACTCCAGATGATCATCATCGTCGATCAGTTTCAAACGGTTTAGCAAAGGATCAACTAGCGTCTCACCATGTCTCTGATTCCAAGCTTCTTCGGTGGCCGCCGCAGCAACGTCTTCGATCCGTTCTCACTGGAAATCTGGGATCCATTCCAGGGTTTGGAAGCGATCGCGAATGTTCCATCGGAGACAACCGCCATCGCCAACCCGCGGATTGACTGGAGGGAGACGGCGGATGCGCACGTCTTCAAGGTAGATGTTCCTGGTTTGAAGAAGGAGGAGGTTAAAGTGGAGGTGGAAGATGGGTCGATTCTGCAGATTAGTGGGGAGAGGAGCAAGGAGCAGGAGGAGAAGAACGATAGGTGGCATCGTGTGGAGAGGAGCAGCGGGAAATTCCTCCGCCGATTTAGGCTGCCGGAGAATGCGAAACTGGATCATGTGAAGGCGGGGATGGAGAACGGGGTGCTCACTGTTACCGTCCCCAAGGAGGAAGCCAAGAGGCCGGAGGTCAAAGCTATTGACATCTCCGGTTAGTAGATTTTGTTGCACGTAAGGTGTTTGTAAGCTTGTCTCTGATGAATAAGAAGCCACTTCCTGTGGCTCCATGTTTGGTGTGCTCCTGTATCTAGCCTAGATGTGCATCTCTGTGTGTAAGGCTGTGGACTGTGTACGCTATATGATACACGATCATGTAAATTTTTGACCCTTTTTTCAAGCAACAACACACAACCCAGAAACAGGGGAAAACCAGAGGTGATAGGAATCATTCCAAGGCTTCTTCTTTTTCTTGCTGTTGTTTAGCCTTCGAAGAAGGTTCCTCTCTCAATGGCGTCCTTATTGGCGTCACCAAGAGCGGCGTCTTTCAGGTAAGTCTCTGCCAACTGAACTCTTTTAACATTCTCCTGCTCCTGCACCAACATGTTTCCGTACTCCAGCAGCTTGGCAAGGGTCATCTTCGGCTGCTCGAATGTAGGAGGGCCTTCTCGTGAGTTAACTAGCTTCTTCCCAATGTTTTCCACCCCGACTCCGGTGACCCATTTCCGAACTTCGTCGTCATAAACTCTGGCCCTCAGAGCTCCGAAAAAATCTGCATCGATTTGCCGGAGAAGAAGAAAGATTAGATTTGGATGCATAGTGATATAAGATGTGTACTCCGGAAGTCATCACCGTACCGATGGATTGCCCGGGGAAGTTGTCGACGAGGGTGACGATGGCGGACTCAGCGACGTCGTCTTTCTTGAAGATGCCCTTGCAAACACCGATCCGATCCTCGCGAGTAGGAGCCCAGTAAAATTTCTCCATACGACCGTCACGGATGAGCGGGGCGTAGAGTGTGGAGAAGTCGTTTCCGGTGACGATGATGGGGACGCGAGGATTCTCCTCCTTGTTGTACATGCCTGGGAGCTGCACGTTGGTGGGGTTATCGGCGATGTTCATCAGAGTAGCGTTAACCATCTGGTTGTTCACAGTGTATTGTGTGGTGCCGCCAAGACGGCCAGCGCCGGCGTCGAGGTCGTTGATGAAGAGGCAACACATTTTGCCCTTTTTCTTTATGATATCCGCCGCCTCGCGGTACCTTTGCCGGATCAGCTTCGCTGGTTCTCCGGCGTTTCCACTCTCCAACTCTCCGGCGCTCATCATAATCGGCCTGAAAACCGAAGCATCAGACTTTTAACTCCACCGAGCAGAAAGCTCTCAGTAGTAGAACAACCCCAAATTGATTTGGCTTACGTGATTCCCATCTTAGCGAAAGCGAGCTCGCATTGGAACGATTTGCCCTGCCCTTTTCCTCCCCAGATTCCCAGAATCAATGGCACCTGCAACAAACAGTTCAAAATTTACCAAATCCCCATCACTGATGCGCTCAAAAAGTAACTGAACCAGACCCACCTTGATGTTGGGCAAGGTCATGAAGTTCTTGGCAATGTGAATGACGAGCTTGTCCAAGAACGCCGGCGCAATGTAATAATCTCCCATCATGTTGTCAATATACCTGAAAACTCAACCATATTCAGATTCCCCATCTCTACCCCGAAATCGAAATCTGGATCAAAGTAAACGGATTCGGTTTCAGTTCATTACACTCTGAGCCCCTGGCTGATGTAATCGTAGGAACTGAGAACAGCGTCGTGAGTGCCCATTCCATCAGGCGCCTGGAACAGCGTGTCCACCATTCCCTTACCTCTGGTAATATCCTGCTGATCATCGGAAATATCCTTAGCCAATCCCCCCACCTGTCCTTTTCCGTCTGAGTATCCTCGTCGATTTCCTTCGCAGCGACGATTCTGAAGCACCCAGAAGAAACTTTAGACGCATTCGAGGAGGAGCAAACTTTCTTCAACCCAACCCCAGTCAGAAACGACGAACTCGGAAGCGCCGCCGTTCCATTCAATCTTACCTGCAAAAATGCTCGAGATGTAAACCCCATAACGCGAAGAGAGTAAAAAGAAAGTGACGTATGCATGTAAGAAAAGTGTACCGGCAAGCGGTTGACGGCGCCGAGGCTGGAGACGGCGGTGGCCATGACTTTCCCTTGAGCAAGCAATGAAACAAGGAAGCGAGATATATAACCAGGGGAAATCAATGAAGGATATCGTCGGGAGTAGTAACCACATAATCGGGGATCAGATCGGACACGTGTCGAAAAGCTATTGAACATCGAAATGGGTGCAGGAGAGTGAAGTGGAGGTTATCAGCTCTCCTCCCTTCTTCTCCACTAAAATTGCTAATTTCCGATTCAAATTAAAATGAATAAATTTGTGACTGCAGGATGCTACCCGAGGAATGGACGGCTGTGATTTTTTCCAGCAAACCGGGACCCGTAACCGGAAGCGACGTGTATGGTCGGAAAAATTGCTATGGATAATGCATTTTAAAAGACGAAAATTTCCGGAAGCTTCCACAAGCACACAAAACAATGCATACCACAAATTTTCATTCCATGGATCAAAATGGATGGCTTTGGTTAGGCTTTTAGTTCCAAACTCCATCTCACACTTTCTAGTGACATAATTTAGGACCTGATGTGTAGGTGACGAGAATGGCAACGAATGAAATGTGATTGAGGAGTGAGTGGCGGAGCTTGAATGAGTTTTTGAGAGGAGTTGATTCCTTGTGTAGAAGAGTTTTGAAGTACTAAAATTTTAAAATTAATATTTAATTTTTTTTAAGGATGGGTTAGGATTCAATTTGGTCATGTTTATTAGAGTCAAATCGAAGAGTGTAACATATGATAGGGTAAATCTCAACGATGGGATTTAGTTTTCAAAAAAGGGTGGAAGGATGCGATTCAAAGAAGAGTATATAAATCTTAGTCGAATCTCACATCGTTATAAATGGAGTAGATTAAGAGTTTATGTAGAATTAGTTATTCTAATTTTACATTAGATCTTTTTCTCGAAAAAAAAAATTGTGAGATTGGAATATTCAAAATAAACAATATTGTGTAAAAGTATGTGGATCGTTGCAATTTTAGTCTTGAGGGGAAGTCTTCATCGTTCATGCTCATGCACTCACTATCTTTTTGTTGTAGACATACTTATGGTTATGTAATGAAACTTGTATTTTTGTGATTAATAAAATTATGTGAATCAATTGTGTTTTAAATTTGATCCATATACATGATCGTTACCATTCTTGAAATAAGATGTTTTAAAATTTGATTCTATTTTTAGAAAATAAGATGTTTTAAAATTTTTATTCTTTTTTAAAGTAAATAGCATATATTTGGAAGATAACAATTATTCTTGAAATATGAATTTTTTTACAAAAATTGTCTATTTTATCAATCCACTTTTTTAAAAAAGTATTTAAATTAATGAACTTAATCAAATAAAAAAAGTTATAAAAATATTATTAAAGTGCATTTATGCAAGTATTTTAAAAAGGAAGGTGCCGTGCAGCTCCGTACTCCGTAGACTAGTCCCTAGTAGCTCCATAGCCGTGTGAAGGGTTAAGTAGGCTACGGCCCCGGAACGATAGCACAACGGTTTTTCAACGGCGGTGATACTCATTGGGTATTGCATGGACGCATGTATTTCTTCTGTCGCTCACGCCGGTGGACCGGAGATACTGAAACCGCCGTGCCGGCGAGCTCATGGGCTTGACCAAAGAAACGAAGATGATGTAAATGAATCAAATCGTGTATTCATCCTACATACAAACTAATCTCAGTCAACAACAACCTTTCCAAAGTTCAGGAACATGTTTTCGGAAGGAGTCAAGTTCAAATCTATACAGAACGCTTTCTTCACCATCGGCGCCGCCTCCGTCGCCACCGTCAGAGCCAGCGGCAGCTGTATAGATTTCCCATCAACAATACTTTCCCTATGCCGCCGCATATGCCCACCTAAGGCTTGCCCCAAAGCGAACTCCAACCCACAAACCGAACACTCGTGAGTCTTCGGCTTCGGCGGCGACGGTGGCTGCTCCGCCGTCATTCTCGCCTTCTTGTGACTAGCCCGGTGACCCCCGAGCGCCTGGAAAGATGAAAACTCCCGGTTACACGTCTTGCAGGTGAAGACACGGCCAGGGTCACCCCCCTGACGTGATAACAACATCAAGTAACCAGCCATCAGAGCAGCATCATCGTCCGCACTCCTCTTGGCCGCCATGAAAATGAATCAGAGAATGAAACAAACAAACGAGGTGTGGCTGCAGAGAGAGAAGGAGATCTAGAGATACAAACATGTACAGATACATCAACATATATTGTACTTGGTGTATATAGGGAGAGGAGGTCAGAACGTAGCTGCACAATTTTTATTGCGAGCTGGAGAGATTGACTGGATACAAGTCCACCGAATTTGGCGATCGGAATGAAGAATCAATTCAATTCAACATAAACATGCTTTCCCTTTTTACACATGGGATCTAGCTCGGGCTACAACTAACAAACGAACCACCAATGATGCCGATGACTCGGCTTCTCTGGTCACCACAAACTCAAAAGTCAAACCTTACTTCCATTCTAATCCAATGTATACATGAATAATAGTAAAGGCGCCACCTTTTTAAGTCAAACATTAAAATAGAAGCTGATACTTAGCAACAGTGATGCAAGTGATGAGGGGAGCATGACGAAAGTGCTTACCAAATTGGGGAGGTAAAGATTCTCTCTTTATTACCCCAGTAAAAACATGTGCCTTCATCACATTTTACTAAGGTTTCAAGTCAAACTAGAAAGCGTGTGGGGTGTCTTACTCGGTGAGTAGAAGGAATAAACAAAGAGTTCTTCTGGAACCCCAGAACCCGAAGCGGCATTCGGAGTTCACACGGCCATGGTGGTTGAACTGGTTAAAGGGACTTTTATCCATTACTCTTCAAGATCCATCAAGACTAAGAAAAGTAAGTTGCATGGGGACAAACGGTATGAATGCTGAGTGGAAGAAAAGAACACACAGCAAGGTTTGCATTATTGAATTGAATAATCGGATTACTGACTTGCGCGTTCATCGGGAAGTGGTTTCAGAATCTCCGCTTGAACGACTCTTATTTCTGCATCCAGGCCATACGTCCCTGCGAATCAGAATGGAACACTACCTGAAACTACATAGAAAATTACCCCGAAAAGAAGGCAGGGATGAACTTGGAGTTCTTCTCCCCAGACGATTAGGAACGAAGCGAACTACAATCCTTCATCCTCGAGAAGACAGGGATGCCTAGTTTTCCGGTTCGCATTTGCCGGCGACGGAACGGCGCCAATGGAATGCACGAAAACTCCGTCCTCCCACGCCTCTCAGCAATCTCCAGGCCGCAGTGGGCCTTCTCTCGGACTTCCTATTAGCGATCTGTTACAAGGCCCAATCAATACCAACACGAGCCTTTGAACATGCGGTGCTTCTAGAAACAAAGCCCATTTGACCAGATCAGGGTTCCCATGGTGGGCCCCACACCGCGTCTTCATTCGGCCCACACGCTTTTTGGGCATCTTTACAACTAATGCACATCATGCACATCCCGTAACACTCCACATGAGGCATGCATATGATTCATGGTCCCCCATCCCACATCGTAATTTAAAATTTTATAATATATAACTTATAAATTCTCGATCGGTTACTGGATTGCCAATCGCCTCCATGCACAATAACTTCCCACATTTGGAAGCCTCCATTACAGAATCAGGACGCCCCACTTGCACACCATTGCCTATCGGGTCGACGTGGCTGTGGGTGCCCCGGCACAACACGACGCCACGTGTGCAGACATGCCACTGACGCACGAGCACGCATCATCCCTACCTGGCAAGCTCCTTTCTGGAGTGTCCAATTTAATATAATTATTTAAAATACTGAATAATCAAATAGTTATATTTTCAGATCATCAATTTTGTATTTTTATGTTAGTATTCAAGTTATTTTGGTAGTATATTAATTTCATCCATTTCATGTGATAAAATTTATAACGGAAGTAGCTTTTGTGCAAGTGCAAGACCATAAAATATGGAGTGGGACTGCAGAAAAAGAGAAAGTGAAATAACATGGTTGAAGGCACGCTTTAATGAGCTACGGCGGACGGAGGCGCGTGAGGTATGCTTCTCTGTTTCGGGACGGCGAGCATCGCCGTGTGGTCGATGAAATCCTTGAGGTCCACCACCGTCTGCAGAATCGTCTTCAGATCATCGACGCAGCCGAATCGGCAATTTCCGACTCGTCTCACGGCGTAGACGTAGAACGTGATGCATCCTTTTCTGAACTTGAATCGCGCCATTTCGGTTCCTACCAGGCCTCTGATCAGCTTCTTGTTCACTTCCCCCAACGCGATCTCCATCGGCCACTGGCGCTCCGCGGAGGCCTTCATCGCCTCCGATTCGAACACGAATACCACAATTTTGGAGGTTTTCGTGCCCAAACCTAGCGTGAGTGTGTGCCAGGCTTTGTGAGCCAGGATTGTGAAATTCGTAGGGATGAAGGCGGAGGTAGATGAGAAGGATGACTGGGCGTGTGGCAGCGAAATAAGGCGGAGCAATTCGGGGGTACGTGCTCGCCGGACTGTGAATGATTTGACAATGAATTGTCCGCCGAATCGGAGGCCTTTCACATCGGAGGAAGGCTTGAATGAGAAATCGGCGGCCGGCTTTGACGGTTTTCCATTAGATTTACTCTTGTTTTTCTTCTTTTTGCTGTTCTCCTCCATGTCGACGACGGTGGCGAGTGACGAGTATAACAGATTTGGCGATGGATGACAATGGAGGTGGTGGGGTGAGAGGAGACACCTCAAATGTAGATGACGAAGTGAGCTGTCTCTGTCTCAGGGACTTTATTGTATTTAATGATTTATTATTATTTTCCCTTAAATGCTCCACTCTAACGTTTGATTTTCTCGAATTATTAATAATTAATTATCATTAACTAGATTTATAATCACTATTAATTACGAAAAGATTAATTCATCAAAAATTGAATTCATTTTATTAAAAAATATATTTGAATAATTAATATGTAACTGCAACTGCAACTGCGAAGAACCATTGGAAACTGCACAACCAGGATCTTGTCATCGATGAAAATGGTCGCCGGTTTTTGTACGGATGGAACTGGCTCATCGCTTAAGCTCTATCTTCACGGTGGCCGGTATCGTGAATCATCTTTTGTAGCTCATGTGTTTTTTTTTTCATCAGGAGATGTCAGTTGTCTTGTTTGGGATTATTTAATTTTTTGAGAATTCAACGATGGGGTGACTGACATTTGACCCGCCGGCAGGGTGTGGTGGCATTCCTCGGTCATTCTGCATCACAAAAAAAAAAAGGCCGAATTGAGTTTTATTGGTACTGGTTCTCCTTCGCTGGATTCTCGGTTTATCTGGATCCGCTCGTCTCTGGCTATAGAGGTGGTGTAGAGAGATCCAGATTTTCATACCATATTTTCTGATACTGGGTTTCTTCTATTGTCGACGCTTTGTTGAGGGATGGCGCAAATATTCCCTCCTGGATTGGGGACTCTCCTCCATCTCCAACAGGGTTGCATCAATAGGCCGCCGCTGCCCAAGGTTCAGTCACTTGCTGATGTGATTTCCTTTTCTCCGAGTGGCTCCATCCAATCCCGTATACCTATTTCTTGATCGAGTTGGGTTGCTTTTGTTTGATATGAACTTGGCGTGTTGATTTATGCTTTTTCTTGATTTCATGGATTGGTGTTTCAGGACTTGAACCATTTTCTCCTTCATCAGAGTCCTTATCTGGATTTGGCGAATCCACATACTATTGATCTAGGTCTACAGAGGCAAGAAGAGTATTTGTTGACTAGTAGCAGGTTATTGGAGTGTAATAAATTGATGATGATGGATTCAAGCACCAGAAGTTCACCGCTTGCTGATGTTCAAGGTTTGCTTCTTCCCCACAGCACCCAAGTTGTGTTTTTCGTGATGCTGAAATGATGAGATCCCGTTTTTGTTGCCCTTGTCTGCTTTGTGATGTTAGCTGTAGAAGTTTGCTTATGTGAATTCATGTCGATAAGATCATGAAGAGTGTCGTGATGGGAGTTGTTTTGAAGGCAGGCACCCAACTGGAAATACTTCTATTTAGCCTTCAAGTTGCGAAACAGTGCAGCAGACAGGAGAGCATATTGAATTTGCTGGCATCTGGGTCCAAGGATAGAAAAAGCATGCGAGATCTTCTCTTCGATTTGGGCTCTCGAAAACCGTCCCTACATCTTTCGTTGCCATCTTCTGATTCAAACCCGAGTCATTGGTCTTTTACAGATGCTGAATCTGAATGGATGTCACTTGCATACCCTACCAGGGAGCTCTACTTTAATGACCATTCTCTGGAAACATGTAACTGTATGGAAAGCTTTTTTCTTCACCCCGATGGCCGACATATGCGTAATTACTCTGAGAGTGAAGGGCATAATCTTCATGCCCTGCTTTCTGCATTCTCCGAGCTTCAGGTGCCCAAAGCCACAGTGAACAAGTCCAGTAATCTGACGATGTTGGTTCCCTACTTTGAGAGGTGTCATCCCTTAATCCTTATTCACGCACATTTCAGTTGATCATGCCATTCAAAACGTGTCTGCTTCTGCTTGTCAGTCGGAGAAGTTCAAGGTCCAAGAAGGATGTTACATCAAGCATCAAGTCTGCAAAAACAAAAAAGGCCAAGAGGGAAGCAAGAATGTGAGTGCTTAAAATGAACGTTTATCCTCCATGTGCTGCTTCAAACATCTTATCATGTATTTGCTGCGTGTCTGTCACAGCATGGAGAAGAAGCCTGCAAGTGCTAGAACCAGTAAAGGTAGTGAGGCCTACCCCGAAACCTATCTCCACGCGTGCGACTGCCTTCTTTCTCTAATCGTTCATCAAAAGCAGCCGGACAAAAGTGCAATACACTCACTGAAGAAATCTGGCTCTCAGATGCTGATAGATTTTACAGCCGCCATTGCCGGTGCCGGCATTGCTGTTCTTCTCACAGTTTTCTATGCAGTAATGGGTAGAGGCCTGCCACTCTGCTACCCCAGAATTCTGAGCGCTGGATTCGGATTGGGACTTGTTTGGCTCTCTTCCGCCCTTAACAAGCTGAGAGGTACTCTAATGTCCATCTGCAAATCTTCTGGTGACGCGGGTGGTGGTCTAGAGAAGTCGATAAGGGTCCATTTGGACAGGAATGTGAAGGATATATGCTCCCGAGCAGCAGCTCTCATGGCCATTGCCTTCCTCGCAATCTGTCTGATTTGACTCGTTTTGTTTACTTTTTTTGCATGATTCACAGACTTGTGGTATATCTGAGCTTGTGTATAATCTTCAGCAACCTTAGATATGAGAATTTACAGGTTTTGTAATCTAAAATCTTGTAACAAGTTGCTTCTGCTGTACCACAAGACATGCATTACAACAAGGAAAGTCTGTCTTGCAGCGAGTCCAGAATCTGAAAAGGTCAAAGCTCGTCCCTTGTGTGAGATGGTTGATAGAATTGCTTGTCCCAGTGGTATGGGAAACTCAATGTAGCCGCTGTATGTCGCATATTCCAGTCTTGGTAAATGAACCTGAGATCCACGTTTGAAACCAGGGAAAAGAAGAGCATCAGTCTCTAATCATGCTCATGCTACACAAAACAATGCTAGGAAAAGGCAGTAAAGAATAAGCAACAGCAATCAAGAGAAGTCTAAATCTATGAAATCAATATGAAGCTCACTGATGAAAAACTCACACTTTAATAGGCGGGCGGGATATGATGACCAGAACTTGCAAATCTTCATATTCATCTGTGTTCCAGACCTTGCATAACAGATAGATGCCATTGATAAGGGAGAAACATCAGCAGAATGAAGGTATGATACGGCAATGAGAACAGGGAACCAAAAACATTCCAAAAATGTAGAACATAGTCACCAATACGATTTTATGTTCATAGAGATAACAGAATTGTGATTTGCAACCGAATGCTCATGTGAAAGAACATGAAATCTACAAGAAAAGCTTCCTATAAACCTGATGCACATCGTTGACAGGTACATGAAATGTACTGTTGGCAAAAATGGGGAACTCTTTTGGGCTCCCGGGATAATTAGTATGAGAATTAGAGGCGAGGTAAAGCGTCCCTCTGCCTTTCAGAACCACAAAGACTTCCTCACACGAGTGCCTATGAATTGGAGTATGAGAACCAGGAGCAAATGTCTGAAGCCATACCTCAACCTACATTTTTTTCACACAATCAAGAATCCCAAGACAGGAAAGAGAAACATAATCGCGAAAATGGCAAGAAAACCAAATAGAAAAACTTCACTGCATCAAGTGCACCAATATGAACCCACCTCCTTAAAACCATGCATGAGCGAGCCAGCGACGGTTATATGAGAAAAGCCGGGTCTGCCATAGCTGTCCTGATCAATCTCACTGATGTTCCTCACTATGGGTACCTCTGAAACTCACGGTCGAGGAAAGGAAATTGGATTATTGACACACCCTCAATAAATTCCGGATAATCAAGTCTAAGAACTGCAAATACATCGTCTTGATTAAATCAGGCCGCTGGGAGTAGTGACTCACCGTTACTCGCAAATTGCGACGCTCCAATGGACGAAGACAGTATGGAAATCATAACCGGGATCCAAAGAAACCCCATTTTCTAACAAATTCAAAAGCTCCGCATCGCATCCAATGGACCAATTCCGCCCCCGAAGTCACCTCACCCGAATCTTCGATTGTTTTCTTCCCTGAAAAAAGAAAAAAAAAAAAAAACCAAAACAAAGTGATTGGGAGGCTTGGGCCCGTGGATCTTTTCCTTTTAGCAATCGGGCCTGTCGATAAAAGAATTTATTGAATAATTAATAAATTGAATCACTCTTTGAAAATAATAAATTGAATTCGAATTTATTATTTATTATATCGAATTGAACAACTTTATAAAAAAATTTTGAAAATTTAAAAATCCTTGACGAGAATTTAAAAATAATTTTTCAAGATTCAAATTTTTAAAATGAATTTAAATAAAAAATACTTAAATTCAATTCAATATTTTATAAAAAGAATTTCATTAAAACTAATAACTTGAGATTGAATTCGTTTCAAAACAGGGCTGTTAAAAATTGATGGATCGGGTATTCGGGTCGGTAGATTATGCGGATGGAATCGGAGTGAACGCATTATTTATGTATTTATTTATTTTTAATATAGAATGTCGAACGTGGAATTACGGAGGTAGGGAGTAGGAACCCGAAAAAGTGTGCCGGAGGCCCATGAGGGAACGGGCCCCGTCCGAGCCTAGTCACCATCCGCCACGTAGGCTCGGAAGACCGTTGAAACCCCATCTGCTCCTGCTTCTTCTTCTCACTGCGCAGATCACATAAATTATGAAGAGAAAACACGAAATCATGACGCCCTTTGTGTTGTAGTTTCCCCGTTGGCGCTCTGTCTGTATATATACAATAAGAGGTCCTTCTGGGCTGTTCTGATTTCCCAACGGTTGCCTACAAATCTTCCTTTGCTCTTTTCCTCCATTGCTGATACTCCCTTTGGATTCTTGTTTCTGTACGCAATGAAAATGGCGAGAGCAAGGATCAGAGCTCTTTACAGGCTTCTAGTTTTCTCCCATTTCATCTTCTTGTTTCAACGCTGCGCTGGTATACTGAACCCCATGGACTTTCTGGCACTCCAGGCCATCAAAAAGAGCTTGCACGATTTACCGGGATCTCTGTTTTTCGCTTCATGGGACTTCATTTCCGAGCCCTGTGACTTCTCCGGGGTGTACTGCGATGGCGATAGGGTTATCGCGCTTAATCTCGGTGATTCTCGGGCTGGGTCTCCTGGTTTGACAGGCCGAATTGATCCAGCAATCGGGAGGTTAACAGCTCTATCGGAACTCACCATCGTCCCTGGCCGGATTTTCGGGGCGTTACCGGAGAGTTTTTCGGAGTTGAGATCGCTTAGATTTTTAGTCATCAAGGGGAATCTCATCTCCGGGAAAATTCCGGCGGGTTTGGGAGAGCTTCAGCTGCTGGAAACTCTTGATTTGAGCTCCAATCGCTTGTCTGGGATCATCCCATCCTCCATCGGAATCCTACCGGCGTTATCCAATCTCATCGTTTCTCACAACAATCTGAGCGGCTCAGTTCCCCGGTTCATCTCCGAGTCACTAACCCGTCTTGATTTGTCGCACAACAATCTCACAGGTTCACTTCCGCCGTATGGTCTTCCTGCGTCCCTCCGGTACTTATCCTTGTCCTGGAACCGTCTCTACGGTCCCGTCGACCGAGTCTTATCCTCTTTAAACCAGCTAAACTACGCGGACCTCAGTTCGAACCGGTTCTCCGGTCGAATCCCTGCTGCTCTGTTCAGCTTCCCCTTACAGAGCCTCCAGCTTCAAAGAAACCAGCTGTATGGGCAAGTCGCCCCAGCCGATCTGGTGACGATTCCGACGGTGGACCTGAGCTTCAACCGGTTCTACGGCGAAATTTCGCCCATGTTCTCGACGGTTCAGAATCTGTATCTCAACAACAACCGTTTCAGCGGCCAGGTCCCAAGCTGCTTGGTGCAGAAATTGCTGGATTCCAATCTACAGACGCTCTACCTACAGCACAATTTCTTAACCGGGATCCAGATTAATCCGGCGGTGGAGATTCCCCAGAGCTCCTCCTTGTGCTTGTACTACAACTGCTTGGTGCTTCCGCTGGACACCCCTTGCCCCTGGAAAGCTGGCCGTGATAGGGCAAGGCCGCTCTCACAGTGCACCTCAGTGGAAAGGGTAAAACCGTAAAGTGTCACGCAGGGACTAATCTCTTGTACGTTTCTTCTATTCTTTATTTATTTTTGTAATTAAACGTTTTTACAGGGACCTGAAATTAATAAAATATAAGATTAAAATAAATGATTCCCATTTTCTCCAAAATCAAAATCAACCTCCCGTCGGCGACCTCTGATTTCGCAAGGATTCATGGCCTGCGTAGCAAGAGTAGGAAGAGGTAGCCGCGAGCTTGCGCTTCACAGGATCTGGTAATGGAGGCAACCGGAGTAGATCTCCTTCCGTTTCGATGGGGTCCGATCTCAGAATCTGCACAGAAACGCCGCCGCGAAAAATAAAAGTAAAGCAATGAAGCTATTGGTAGAGGAAGACATGTGCGATGGATGCTTACGGGATCTTGGAGCAGCGGCTTGGAGTCGTCCTTCGCGGGCCTGAATTCTGGTTTCCGTTTTCCGCCGTCACTCTGCTGCTTCATCTTCAAAATTTCCGGCACAAGACGTCGGCGTTCACCTAAATTTTGGACGCTGCAAATCTGATTAATGGGCTTTTCAGGTAGGTGTATTGGAGTGATGCTGGACTTTGTTTTAACGAGCCCATTTAATAATTTGAACCCGGCCCATGACCCAAACCGTGAAGAAGAAGAGTATATAAATGATGGAAAGTGCAGGGGGCAGGAGACTTCGCTCGTTTTCTGGTGTTGAATCGCGTAGGATTGTAGCTGCTCGGAGATACTTGATTCGTACAGTTTTTTCTCCGATCGCCGCCGCTGTTGGTTCAGTTCGTGGTGTGGTGGTTTCGTGGAGCGTATTGTATAGATCATTTCGTTTTTCCTAGTTTTCGCCTCTTGATCTTTTGAGTCCATCGGACATTGTTTTTCTTCTTAAGTGCTTGGAAAGTTCAGCGATGATAACATCGAGGAGGCAACATGCGAAACTTGATTTTTCTCAGGTTAAGGTGAGAATTGAGTGAAGAGTTCTTCAAAGCAATTTTACCAGATACAGTATATTGATCCCGATTCCCAAGTAGGTAGAACCTACGACTGTGGACGTCTTTGTGAAATACTGGTCGCATTTTGCTCCCGCTGGCTACTACTTCATCCCGGTGTATGAGTAGTAGCCGTTAGTAGCATTTTCTGAAAGGGAGATACTGTTTCTTGAGCTTCAACCACATCAACTGGAAGTTACTCATTTTTAAGCATCATGTCAGGCTTTACTGCTTCTGCATTTGCTCTCCCCTTCCTGTTTCTTTGTATCCTTCATCTTCTACCAGTGCTGGCTGACCTATTTCTGGTGTGACCGATAGAGATAATTGTATGCCGTCCGTTCTTGTATTGCTTCATCATGATATCCTTTCTGTGACAGATTCAGTTCCTTGTATCATCGAGTTCATCAATGAACTTGCCATGATCTGGTTTGTCGATACGACTCATTTCAGTGAAGCGAACGCAAGCAGTTTCGTATGGAGTACGCTAATGAGTAGGGGGTTAGAGGAAACAAGATTCCCTGGAGATTGAGTTAACAACGGGGTACAAGTAGAATGAGAAATGGATGTCATTTGGGTAGAGGCGGATGAACTATCAAGCCGATTATCCACAGCAGGATGGACCCAACGATCCAACAGATTGCCGCAAAGACGATCAGACCAGCGAGAATGGTGAGAAATGGCGGACTCGAAGACGAATCGTCTCTGGTATTTGTTTCATTCTGATCATCTGTGTTTGATGCAGATGCAGAAGGCTTATTCCGCTCCAAAACCACTACTACGCCCGTCATAATCCTGGAAAACCAATCAGCAGCGCAGGTCACCACATCCACAAGTGAATCAGGCATTACATTTGAAATTTGGCACCGTGGAAGATGTACATTCTCTTTCAAGAAGCTAACAAGCTCGAACTCTAGCCAACCGTATGTTATTTTTTTAATTCAATCAAAAACATTGAATTACGCTTGGAAAAGATGGGTAAACGCAACTGGGGTGAAAAACTGAAGATTTTAAGCACGGATTACCCTGAATTGAGATCTCGTACAACATAACGGCGCCCAAAGGAGAGGTATCCAGGGTGCATTCCGGCATAGGGGCGTCGGCGGGCGCTGCTGGACGAATAAGTGTGGAGAGACGCCGATGAAGTTCCCCGGAGGAAATCAAGCTTGCACAGAGCTGATGCCGCCGCCATCATATCTGAACCGTGTTGCTAGGAGTGAGATTTGAAGGGAAGAAGGATAAATATTTACGGGAAAGTTCGGCTTCAACAAGCGTCGCTTTGGCCGAGTGGTTAAGGCGTGTGCCTGCTAAGTACATGGGGTTTCCCCGCGAGAGTTCGAATCTCTCAGGCGACGATTTCATTTTTTCCTTCTCTTTTCTGCTGGGCTGGTTTACCTTAGGCTTGCCACGTGAGCCATGAATGAAAGCCCAGGAGGCCTTAGTTTGTCATTAGACTGGGTTGTTATTCAGAGTCGTCAGTGGGATGTGTTAATTGGCCCAGTGCTTTTGTCATGGTATGTGGGTCAATATTCAGAGTTCATTAATCCCCGGATTCTGGTTGCAACGGCAGACAGGAAAAAATCCCATCAGCGGACCCGAATGATGAATTGCATGAACTCAACTACTTCATTTGAGCCCCCGACCCCCATATGCTTCAGGAGTAAACATGCAAGCACACGATTGTTTAGATCATATATAATCTATCTTACTTTCTCAATCACCAGTGCATAATAAAATACAAAGTGAAGCTAAGGTACCCGCTGCTACGAGGAGGATTAACAAAAGGCAACACAGGATGAGAGGCTATGACCATCAATCTTGCTTGTAGATTAGTGTTGGGTATTGAGGCCTCCACATATTGTTGGTAACGAACGTTCGGATTTCATCCTGCGACATCAACAACGTAGCCGCATTCTCATGTAACGGATTGTCAAATTGAGTTATGGGAATGTGTGAGTACCTGGCTGAGTTTCTGCAGCTCCCCGGCATCAAGCTCCCTGTGTCCTTCTGCTAGATCCTCTTCTATGGCTTCCTTGATGACCGCTACAGCCACCTCCGTGGTGATATCACGTATTCTGTTTGCCGGTTTTCCGAAAGAAAGGAATAATTAGGCGAGCAATGATTTATAAAGAAAGATACAAAAAGGAGTACCTGGATATGGAGGGGTATATAATCCCTTGGAGTACCTCCTCCTCAGTCATATAAGCAGCCAGACTACATAGTAAAAAGCAATTTTTCTCAAGATACAAGATCATCTTCACTTGCGGATATGCAAATGTTAGTATGAATCATCGAGCTGCAGTGTGAGACAAACAGAGTGGTGTGTGTGTCTGTGTGTTATATCACGTGCATTGTATATATTTCTCACAAAAAAATTACCACTCGGCTGCTGCCTGTAGCATTCCATCAGAAATGACCTTGGATCCAGATAACAGAGTTCCCAGTCCAATTCTGTTTATATGAAGGGACGAGGCTATGAAACTGTTGAGAGAAATTTTTACATTGAATCCAAGAATCTCACCCGGGGAAAAGAAACATATTGTTTGCCTGATTGCAGTGACCAACACGTCCATTTCCTACGTTAACCGAGTAGGAGTGTATTGTACTTATTTTGAGACATTAAGATCACCAGACTTTTAAGTAGAGAGAGAAAAAAAAAAAAAAAAGAGTATGCTACTTGGGAGTAAGGGTTATTACCCAGATCAACATTGCTGAATGGGCTTCCACTTCCAAATATGATATTTTCACCAACTATGGAGAATGCTTCCTTCGGAGTGCACTCAGCTAATAAGCAGCCATGATTTATTTCAATTGTGATAATCAACTGATGATTCTGGAAACGAGGTAATGCAAGTGGTACCATTTTTCGTCGGGTTAGACATTGGAAAAATTGCTGGTCTGGTAGAAGTTGAATCTTTGAGCGCTTCTAATACCTGAAAACTCATCAACAGATTGAAAAGTTGCACGACAGTGGGGGTTTTGGATCTGGACGGAAGGATTAACTAATGCGCCTGGTTACCTCCTTAGAAAACAAACCTCCCACAGCAGACAGTCCTAGAAGCACATCTGGTTTAACCTTCCTTACCTGGTTAATATAATCATTTAACTTTTAAAAGCATTTTATCCGAGTGTGTGCCCATTCAACATAGTTTAGAACACAATATACAGTATCAGAGACCCAAATGAGACAGCTGACTTACCACATCCGCCAGATTTGCCCCTTCGGACAGCCCTTGACGCTCTATTTCTTTGATCTTTCTGGCAAATGGACGAGCATCAGGGTCAATATATGCCCGTTCTTCAGTTATAAGCCCCTGTAAAAGCATTAAAACTGCCCCAGTTGGTGAAGAACAGCTTAGCTCTATATGTAATCATTTCTAATGATAACAAAAGTGCGGACATCATATTTTCTGATTTTTATGTGAAATTAAATACAGAGAAGAAAACTCACATTAGCATCGACAACCCAGAATTGACTGCGAGCACTTTCAAAGGCTACTTCAGTGTCACCAAGCATTCTTGCCATTGTTTTTCTTGCAGCATTAAGAACTCCTATTCCGGCGCTGCAGGCACATTTTAGTGCCGTAAGTGACAAGAAGGAGCCCTAAAAACAGAAAAAAAAAATAATACCTTCCAGCACCGGCAACTACAATCTTCATCTTTGGAAAGTCAATCATCGGTCTTCCTTGTGCTCTCACTGCTCCTAAAAGACCCGCAAGTGCAACCCCTGCGGTCCCCTAAGAAGTAACAGATTGGCAATCAACCACACCAAGTCGATGAACTTCAATCTTAAGGGAACAGAGGCCTACAATAATTTAAAATATTTCCCTGTAACATGTACCTGAACATCATCATTGAACATTCTGTACACATTTCGATATCGCTGTAAAAGCTTGAAAGCCCATTTGCTTTGGAAATCTTCAAACTACAAACGTTACCACATGAAGGTATGCCTTTCAAATCATTACAGGCATAAGGAATAACATAATCAAAACTAAACAAGCACCTGAACAATCACATTGGGCCAACGAGTATAGACAGCTTGCATGAATTCATCAATAACAGACACATATTCATCCCCATCAAGGCGATGCTGCTGCAATCCTAAATCTGGAAAAGAGTAAACTTAAGTTTTATGAGGCTTATGGAACAATCTGGCTGATTTAAAGCTACCTGTGATATCAAAGAAGCTCTAAATGTCTAGTCCACATTTACACATACACGAAATAGAATATAAGACGCACTAAATCAAGGACATATACGCACTAAATAAGCTTACACATTGGATCCTTAAGAAGCGCCTCATTGTTGGTTCCAACATCAATCATAACAGGGAGCACCTACGAAAATGAGACTAATGAGGATCACTACTACTAAATGAGAGGCTAAAGAATGGAATAAGCTGACCCAGTTTCATAAGATATTCTTCCATCAGTACTAAACAACTAAACCGAGGAAAACAAGATGTGATGCAGTGTACGAAAGCAAAAACACAAAAGGATTCCAGCGATATCAAGATAACTCTAAACATTTCTTCCATGTTTGATTTGACGTTAAATCATACTTTATTGGAACTAAAGCTGCCTGAAGAGATCCAAAGATGAGTCATGGTAGTACCCTCTGGGGGTTTATTCCTGCCGCAGCGACGTAAAGATCCAACTTCCCGATGGCAATTCCAATTCCCTGGACTCCAAGATCTCCAAGACCCAATATTCTGCTTCCATCCGTGACAACAATCATATCAACCTACATAACCACGTAGTATCAATACAAGCACGCAAAGAAGCAACATATTGCATTAAAAAAATAAAATATATATCAACACTAGGAGGTGGTAACAAGTGCAAGTAAAAAATCATCGAAGTGATTCAACAGTTTAAGCGAACCTGTTCTGCTGGCCAGTTATAAACCATTGACATCATTTCTCCACGGTCTTCTGCACTAAAATACATTCCCCGGGGACGCCTGAACAAGCCACTGAACTTTTGGCATACAAGACCAACGGTAGGGGTGTAAACTATAGGTGCATACTCCTCGATATTTTCAATGAGAACCTGTGAGTACCCACCAGTCACCAAAAAAGGTTCAAATCTACATCAGATAATGCGAACTCGACACAAACTACAAATGATCCGCTTGTCTAACCTTATAATACATGGTTTCATTTCTATCATGCAAACGATTAAGAATTCGCCACTTTGCCAGGCTGTATGGTTCCGCGGGACCATCTCTAGCAGTGCGCTCAAGCCTCTTCAAGTCCGCCACTATTTTTCAGAATGAAATTCATCGAGATAACAAACTATTGCCTCAAGTCTTAGAAAATTGAACGTCATCATTCATATAATTGTGAATGTGAAGAGAGAGGACTTACTGAAGCGCACGATTTGTTGTTCAGATGTCATGACATTTGGAGGCAGTAGTCCACGGAGGTGAAGCCGGTCACGCTCTGTCTCCGAAAATGCAGTCCCCTGTATAACGTGAAACAGGAAACAAGTTTAGATACACGCTCCCAAGATCATTCTTTACTGATACATAACAAAACATATCCTTTATATTCAGTCATTCGTCACTGGATCAACTGGAGTTTGATTTATCAGTCACTCAACGGAGCAGCACCAAGAATTCATTCCTCAAGATCCAACCGCAAAAATCACTTGCAAAGAAAACGTTCATGTCAACAAAATTCACCTTGTTGAACCATGGATCATGTAAAATATCCAAGCTGCGCTTGTGTACTATGGATGGGCGTTGGCCCTCAATCGTTGTAAAACATCTTCCACCAGTCACATTCGAAGCAGCAACAGCAGCTGAACGCAAACGCAGGCGCTTCAAAAGAGCCGTTGATATCCCTAACTGCCGCGAAAAGTTCACCATCGCTCGCGTCTCGCAAAAGCCTGGATCAGGCTCCGGAGGAAACGTCCTTGCGCACTGTATTCATCCGCGCAGAAATTTTGCTATTTCCACACCAGTAGACGCATCATCAGCTTGTACCTTGTTCACCAGATAGTGTACCTAGACTGGTTTTAGAAACAAAAGATGCGCGTGAAAGTGATTCGCCAACTGGCGTGTGTGGGCTGTAATGGGCTTGGGCTTCATGACCCGAAGCCCGATAACCCGATCCGGTTCAGAACTAATCGACGACAAGTGTTGTTATAATGTCGCTGAATCTTAATTTTGCCATAAATACCCATTTTAAAAAATAATAATAATTGAGGAATCATGCTATAATCGTATTATTCTGTAGTTAAATAACAGCTTTTTTTCATTTTTTTAATCGGAATTAAGTTCTCATTATTACATTATGATCCCTGTACTTCCTGTCGCGTACTTGTAGACCCCTGAACCTTTCCCTGGTTCATATTTTACTTGAGCACTGCAGTTGTAAAAATTAAAAACACAGCACCCTACGCTACACTACACTACACCACACTGCCGAGTGCAAGTTCTCCGGTTTCGCCGGCCGTCGCCTCCATGAAACCGCCGTCCGTCAGCTGCTTCCCAGCCCACCCAGAGGGTTATTTTCTGAATTCGTGCTTCCGGTGCCACAGAAAGCTCAGCCCAAAGAGTGATATCTACATGTACATGTGAGATTCCCCTCCCTTTCTCGGCAACGAGATCTGGCTTTGGATTCTGAAACAAAACACGCGATCTCATGATCTGCAGGGGGGACACGCCGTTCTGCAGCCAGGAGTGCAGGCAAGAGCAGATTGAAATGGATGAACACGCAGCCAACAGAAAGAAGAAGAAGCTACCTTCGTCGTCCTCGCCTGCCTCCGCTATCGACAAGAAGGACCCCGATCCCAAGAAATCAGTTGCGGTAGCCTGATGCCCAGATCTGGGCGGCCTCGGCCTGTGTTATTATTGTATTCTATGGTGCAGGATCGAGATGGTCCGGCCGTACGTCTGGTGCGGGGCTTCCGAGGAGACGAGGCAAACAAGTGAGTGAAGTGAAGACACCCCTTTCGCTTTTCCCACCTTTGCGCTTTTTTTGGAGCAATAAAACAAAGAAGCTTCTTTTAGTAAAACAAAAGAGAAAATCATTAGAATTAATATCTAAAAAAAGATATTGACTATTTTTTTTATTTTTTAGAATTTACGGAATTACCGTTCGATGACATCAAACTGAATCCAGAAATATCTTAGAGGAGGAATCTTGATTATGATATTATGTTGGGAAGTAAACTCCATTTACCTATCCATCCCCAGTGGCATACACGTGGCTCGTGGTGGTTTGGAGGACTTTATGTCTTTCTTTTACTCCACTGCAGACATCGACAAGAGGTAATGAATGAGGCGAAAATGAACCGAGACATCTTTGTTTTGCAAACAAGTCCCCCGAGTATGATCTATCCCCCAAAACGCCCTTCCATTTGCAGAGTACAGACTAAGAACACCATGAATAAATTGATACCTGCTGGTTGAGAAGTCGTTGGAACCTGAGTGGTATTCAGCTCACGGATGGTTTCATCGCCTAAGATAAAGTCAAATATTCCAACCTGGGATTTTGTCTGTTCATTCGAGTTAGGGGGGGGGGGGGTGGGGCAGAGTTTTTTCGTGCTGGGATCTGCCAAGACATTTTTTTTTTTTACTATAGAGTGCTAGGGAATCCGAGTGCAAGGATAAGAGATAGCACATGGCACCTCGTGAAGCTTGAGAATACCTGGAATCCATTCATAATAGCAGGGTATATGGATCCAAACTGCGAAGGTAATGGCCTGGATGCATCTTCTGGAGGGGTGGAATTAAAAGAGTACATGGATATCAGTTAAAAAAAGGAACCAATCGCCACATAACATTGGTAAGACAAACAAAAAGTATTTCTAACCTTTTATGGGAGATGCGAGAGGGGGAACCTGCAGTACCGCTCGCGAGGAATTTTTGATTATCTTTCCACACAGCGTTGCCAGAACTATTGCTAGGGAGCAGCAAAGCAGATTCTCCTGCGGGGATTTAAGAAGATGAAAAAGGGTAAACAGTTCGTTCAAGTAAACCATTAAAACTCAAGCCAAAGGCTTCAACAGTTTCCAGGATTATGAGATGATTTTCCTCTTCTTCGAAATTCAAGTGATACTACTTAAACAGATAACAAAAATACCCAAAATAAACAGCATTTCAGATTCATCCACCCATGCTGAGTACAGCTTGAGCCTCAGCTTCAGACTCGATATTTGTGCACTTGGTTGCCATGCCCGCCTTGTGCAATGCCACCATACTTCTTAGAACTGATGTCAAAGAGAAGAGATTGGAAAAGAGCGTAACCCAGGGAGAGAAGAGAACCAATCATCTCTCAGAGTACGGAAGAAAACAGCAGAAAGCATCCCTGTTCATCGCACCACAGGCACACATTTTGACAATACGAACTTGTAATCATTTCGAATGAGAAGTGCAAGAAACGGAAATCGAATATAAGTTACTAGCACAGCGTAGCCAATATTGCCAGAATTGGATATAGCGTATGAGGCACCGTCGCCGGCGCACTTGGCTGGTGGATTGCCTTTATCGTACGCTGATGATTCGAACCGCCAGATGGCCCGGATCGCATCTTTTTCCTGTACTGTGGCTCCTCTGACTCCTCAATTGAGTATGGTGCATAGATCCTTAAGGCCCGACGACTAGGGCAATTTCCAAAAATTACGAGCAGTATAACCACCAGCAGAAATCCACCGATCACAACAGAAAGCAACAATTATCCCGCATTCCACTACTGAAATTTCACAACGAAATAAAATTCCCAATCTCAATCTCTACGTATGCAGCAAATGTACGATCCCGAATCGATCACCTATCGTCCGCAGTGGACGTTAGTGAGGATAGGGTTCCCATTGGCAGCAAACGGAAGCCATCCCAATACAGCCACCGTTCGGGAGGAAGAGGAAAATCGGACGTCTGTGCTACTAGCCGTGTAGGCATGTAGAGGAAGCTAATTCCCTACAAAGATACCTTTTTTTTTGTTTTTTTTGTTTATAAACAAATAATGTTTATGGTTCTAGACAGCAGGCGTGTAGTGTAGCATCTACTGGGCCGGCGTCTGTTTCAGGCCCATAAACTACTTGAAACTTGAATGCAACAGCACAAATGGGCCAAGCCTCGACAAATTTATCAGGCCTCTTACATCGATTTGCCCAACTTAGCTATCGGAACGGTCCGGTCCGATCCGATCCGATCCGTCCCTGAACCGAAACATACGAAAAATCTTCCCTTTCAATTTTGACCCCAAAAACGAATTAGAGCAGCTGTGCAGAGTCTATTGTGGAAACATTGGATCATATCTTTTTCGATTTTGAATACAATGGAAAATAGTAAATAAAATTATATTCTTGGTGGAAAATCACTTCATTTATGTCAATGAGATACGGTATGTTAATGATAAATCTTTCATAAAATAGCAATACGTTGCTAGCGAAACAAATGCTGTTTTTTTCTTAAAAATATTACCAGGGGAGGATCGGTACGTTTGAAACAAATCAAGATTGACAGCTATCACATGATTATTACCGAAAGAAAAGAAATTAAATAAGTGGCTGGGTGTGGGTTATTGCATTCCGACCATGGGTCATCAAGATCGGTTCTTTTTGTCGTAAAATTCCTTGGCTCATCATTGTATGCTGTACTGGGATCTGAGCCTCGGATCTCCTTTGAATATAAATCACCCAAAAAAGCTCAAAAGGCATGGTTAAGATACTGATAAAAAGAACAATATCCTGAATCATTAGCCCAACATGGGGTGGATACTGGGCATCCTTGTTCCCGGAGTTAGTCAAAGGTTGTATCTTTATATGGTAGGATGGATGGTTGCTTTCCTCTCCCTTTCTCTTTATCAATTCTTGACCTGACCCACAGACCTACTTTGTTGAACTTGAGTAGTACTGTGTAAGAAATTGTTTGTATTTGAGGTTGATGGGGATGGGGGTGTGTGTTGGTACGCTGTAACTTCATTCAAAAGGAGCTTAAATTCAAAGACTGGGGGACCAAATGTGATCTGCAAATCGAGTGTGGGAGGGATGATTAAAGAGGGAAAGGAGAAATGTTTAGTTAATTTAAAGTAAAAGCTGCTGAATCTTCATTGCCCATGAGATCTTGGGGCTGGGGAATGATGGACTACTCCCTCTGAAAAAGATAAAAGTGAGCCCAAAATCAGGCGACACTCCCTGTGTAGCATTCGTTCTTCGTCAAAGAGGACATCAGGCTGTCGGCTCTGTTGCTGTCATTGCTGGATATCTGGGTCGCCCAAGTTTCGTCCTCTCTCATTCTCATTTTTTTGTGTGTTCCATCTGAAGAGATTATAAGAAGAGGTGATGCGAGTTAGTGTATTTTCCAGTGCTAGTTTTTCTGGGGTTCTTGTCGCGTTTTCTTAGTCTCGTGAATGTGGGTTTCGCTGGTTACTTTCGTGAGTGATTGGATCATTCTACGCCATTTCCACAATCAGGTGTTCGCTTTTACGCTTTGCTGGAGTTCTTGCCCATGATTAGGTTCTTTGAACTGCATTTTTTACAGTCAAGTTCATTGGAAATCTGGTATCAATCAACCAATTTTAGCTGGGGTGCTGTGCTTATTACAAATGAGTAGTTATCTTGGTGTTTCTTTTTCGTTTGGTTTTCGCAGCCGACATTTTTTCTGTGTTGCAGGGAAAGCTGATAAGGGTTTGCGGTTGATTTTTGAATGGAAAGGATCCCAGAATTGCGTTTGGTTGCCCACGAATCCTCGATTGCGGCGACATCGAGAAGGGCTTGCCTGAAAGCCTTTGAAATCGGGAAACCAGCAAATTCTCAACCACTGGAGCCCTTCGGGAATCCACATTCTTGGAAAGGGAAGAAGCTTTTACAGGAGGACGAAGAATGTGCTCCGAATGTTCTTTCTTATAAATTCAGTGATGATTCGTTTGAGGAATGTGGGTCTTCTTCTTTCCATGGTGTGACTCACCCCCCGAACCAGAAGACAGAGACACCATGAAACCAGTTCATGTACCCCTTGGGCATAGCAAAGGCGCAGGAAAATGTATGGCCACCCCCCGTTCCCTGAAGATTCTTCAATCCACTTGCCAGGGCCTAGAAAAATGGTTTCCCCCGTTGAAGATCCAGAACAGCTATCCACAATTTCCTCCCCCATGAAGGAATGCATATGGGATTCTTCATTACCTCCTAGTGGCAATGTTAGCCCTTACAGCAGCATTGGCAGTAGCTGCGTTGCTAGATCCATGAGCATCGCCAATAGCAGCTGTGCTAGCACGAGTCAAAGCGATGTGATAATGAGTGATGGCCTGCTGATGATTGACAAGAACTTCGAGTGTCGAAAAGGCAGCAGCACACTTGGGGATTCTCTTGAGAGCACAAAGACGAGCATCAGCCAAGGAAGTAACAGCAGTGCTGGTGTGAGTGATGATAGCAACTGGAGTAGCATTACAGGCGGCACAAATAAGCCCCATAAAGGAAATGATCCAAGATGGAAAGCTATACTTGTTGTTCATGCGCGTGATGGCATTTTAGGAATGAGCCATTTCAAGTTGTTGAGAAGGCTTGGGTGTGGTGATATTGGAAGCGTGTATCTGTCTGAGCTTAGTGGGACTAAGTGTTTCTTTGCAATGAAAGTTATGGATAAAGCTTCCCTTTCTAGCAGGAACAAATTAAACAGATCTCAGACAGAGAGAGAAATCCTACAGCTGCTGGATCATCCATTCTTGCCCACTTTGTACACTGATTTCGAAACGGACCGTTTTTCATGCTTAGTTATGGAGTATTGTCCCGGTGGAGACCTCCACACACTCCGGCAACGACAACCGGGAAAACATTTCTCTGAGTATGCTGCAAAGTATGTGCATTGCCCTCTTTCTTTATCTTGAACTTGGATGGCTTACCAGAATAGGGAAGCGCGACTACTTCTCGTTTCACTGCTGCAGGTTTTATGCTGCTGAAGTTCTTCTGGCACTAGAATACCTTCATATGCTGGGTGTGATTTACAGAGACCTCAAACCTGAGAATGTTCTGGTTCGTGACGATGGACACATTATGCTCTCGGACTTCGATCTCTCTTTGAGATGCGCTGTTTCACCCACACTGATCCAAACTTCTGCTTCAAATCCACAAGGGGTTGCTGCATTCTGTGTAAAGCCAGCGTGCGTCGAACCAGCATCCGTGTGCCTGCAGCCAACATGCTTCCTTCCTCGGATTCTCCCTACCAGAACCGAGAACAAGTCAAGGAAGTTCAAAGCACAGAGCAAGTTTTCTTCAGGGATCCTCCTCCCTGAGCTTGTTGCTGAACCAACTGCAGCACGTTCCATGTCATTCGTTGGGACACACGAATACTTGGCACCCGAAATCATCAAAGGAGAAGGGCATGGCAGCGCAGTGGACTGGTGGACATTTGGGATCTTCTTGCATGAGTTACTCTACGGCAAGACACCGTTCAAGGGCTCTGGGAATCGAGCAACGCTGTTCAACGTAGTCGGACAGCCGCTGAAGTTCCCAGAATCCCCGGCTACAAGCTACGCAAGTCGGGACCTGATCAGTGCACTTCTAGTGAAGGAGCCACAGAACCGTCTCGGGGTGAAGCGCGGGGCAACTGAAATCAAACAGCACTCCTTCTTTGAGGGTGTTAACTGGGCTCTAATACGATGCAGCACCCCACCGGAGGTGCCGCCGAGGCCCGTTGAAGCCGATCTTTCGATCAAATTCCGGCCAGTAGACCTCCCCGGAACCGGGAGCCAAAGAGCAGCAGCACCCGTGGGATCTCAGCCACAGCCAGGAGGCAAGTTCCTGGACTTCGAGTTCTTTTAGAATATGTTATCCAAGTATGATTCAATTCAACACACTCAAGTTCAGTTCAGAGCCATCTGTATCTCTCATCCCTTGTATTTGCACTACATCTGAAGTGTGATTCAGGACACTCAGGTTCAGTTCAGAGCCATCTGTATCACATCCCATGTGTTTGTACTAGCAACAGCCTGTCGGATTCTTACCATTTTTTTTTTTCCAAAGTCTGTTCGGGCAGGGCAGGAGAACCACCACAAGGTATTAATTATTTACTAATTTATTTAAATTAATTAATAAATAAGACAATTGTCACGTCGTTGGGGGCCCACAACGTTTTCAACGCAAATGGGTAAAATAAAATGGAGACCCGACCCGTGAAACTGTTTGAACCAACCGCCAACTGTCAAATATTTTGAGGTAATTTTAATTAATTGGAAAAAAATGAATTATGGACGGGATTTCATTTTTTGGTGATTTTAACTGAAAATAGTATAGTATTAAAATAGTAATTAAAGTTAATTCATTTTATTTATAGAATTTTATTATTATAGAATTTAAAATACAATTCAATTCTGGGGTTCCGTGCCATTTAAAAAGACTGGAGTATGGCAGCAGGTCCGGCCCGGGAGTAATCTTGCGTGTAATATCTCAAGGATCCGAGAGGACGTACCACTGGCAGAGCCGGCGACTCGGACGGACGTGTCGGGAAGGTTCAGCCACCGTTTCAGGGCTTGGAGCATGCAAAGATCGACGCTTGAGGAAGTATTGGGGCTAATTCTGTTGTAATTGTTCCCGCTCGGTATTGATATGGGCTTTGTTGGAGGTGGGATCCATTTGACCAGTTAATTGTTGGAAATGCGTTAGGGTTTAAGATTTGAGCTTCCTTTATCTCGTTTTCCCGTCGGTTTTCTGCGTATACGTGTTTCTGGGATGGCATCTGTGTCTGCATTTCCCCTTTGACGCGTTTTTATCAAGGCCCGTTTTGGCTCGTTTAGTTCCCCCCGCCTCTTTGATTTATGATTCGTTTCGAAGCGGCGGGTATCAAGATTTATAGACAGGGAATTAGAGAAAGTGCCTTTAAGGATGCTATTTGGGTTGACTTTTATGATTACTTGGAGTCTGATCTGTTCCTGAGATACTCTCTGTTCTTTGCTTGCATTCACAAAACTTGAATCAGAACGCTGCCAGTATATCCACCTATCATGCACTTTATTTTATGATTTATCTTTAATTATGTTTTTTCTTTATAACTTGGCACTGACTTGTGGTTTATCCATTTTGTGATCAGCAGATAGAGTGACTTTTGGTTTGGTGATGCTTTAACAAAGTTATCGTTTTGGTAAATACTCAGAATGGCTGGACAACTTTCAAAGCCGCTTAAGAAATCTTCAAAGATGCATGTATTTGAGAAATCTTCATCGAGTCCTAAAGATCAGCATGCCCAGCCGAGGAAACAACTGAGGAAAAATGATAACCCTGTTCGGATCCCTCACATTGGAGAAACTTCTGTTGAATCAAAGAATTATAAATCATGGATTTGTCAAAATTCTGCATGTAGGGCTTCTTTATCAGCTGATGATATGTTTTGCAAGAGGTGCTCTTGTTGTATTTGTCATTCATTTGATGACAATAAGGACCCTAGTCTTTGGTTGGAATGCGTCTCAGAATCAGGTGTAGGTGATGCCTGTGGGTCGTCTTGCCACATTGAGTGTGCCCTCCAACGTCATAAGGTTGGAGTTGTTGACTTGGGACTATTAATGCAGTTGGATGGAAGTTATTGCTGTGCTTCTTGTGGAAAAGTAACAGGAGTACTAGAGTAAGCTTCATCCCATGATAATAGTTAGTATCGGCTGCCTCCTTTTTCATTACAGATGCTTATGTTGTTTGCTGATATCCTTGATGTCATTTTAAAGTCTTCCAAGCATTTAAACTGGAAGCCGGTGGGAGAATCGAGCACGTATAAAAAAATGATTTGAGTGACATTCTGACCACTAAAATAATTTAATGAAATTATCTCTTGTTAACTTAGTATTATGGATTATGTTTCTTAATTTTGTGCTTGTACTGTATCAGGTCTTGGAAAAAGCAGCTAGTTATTGGCAAGGATGCTCGCCGAGTTGATACGCTATGCTACAGGGTTTTCCTGAGTTACAGGCTCCTTGATGGGACTTCAAAGTTTAGTGAGCTACACGAACTTGTTAGAGAGGCTAAAGCGAAGCTGGAGACTGATGTTGGTCCAATTGATGGAGTTTCAGCCAAGATGGCCAGGGGCATAGTTAGTAGACTCACTGTGGCAGCTGATGTACAGAGGCTGTGCTCTCTTGCAGTGGAAAAAGCTGATGAACTGATGGCCTCAAATTCTATCACTCCAATGGTTTTGAATGGTAACGTATTACACTTTTTTCTTAGTTTCATGATACATCTGCTACTTTAAATTGACGTGATTGTTTAAATGATGGACAGAGAGCTCACTTCCTGCAGCCTGCAGATTTGTTTTTGAGGAAGTTACACCTTCTTCGATTGTTGTCCTATTAATTGAATTATCAACTTCTTCATGTGTTGATATTAAGGGGTACAAAATATGGTATTGTAAGGCCAAGGAAGAGGCATACCCCAAGGAGCCTGCTTGTGTCTTTCCCAGAGATCACAGGAGAATTTGGTTGTCCAATCTACGGCCTTGTACAGAGTATTCCGTACGTGTAGTTTCTTATACTGACAGTGGCGACCTGGGACACTCTGAAGCCAAGTGCTTCACGAAGAGTGTAGAAGTACTGTGCAAAAATTTCGACTCTTTGGCAGAAAGCCCAGAAGTTGACAATTCATCAAGTGGAGGAGCCTCTGGTGCAAAGCAGCTATCAAGGACCTCTGTTGATATAGAATCTGATTCAGGATTCAGAGTGCGTGACCTTGGCAGGATCCTGAGTCTTGCCTTATCTCAAGATCGAGGCTGTTTTGAGTCGTTTTGCAGTGGCTCAAACAGGAAATGCATCTGTGTAGCCGATACTGTAAAGCAAGAAAAAAATGAACAAAGGCGCCTTCCTGTTTCGCGTCAGCTTGACTTGAATGTAGCTTCCGTGCCCGATCTAAATGAAGAGTTCACCCCACCAGTTGAGTATGGTAATGGGTGCACTTTCGGAGATGCAGATGATGATGGTTTTTCTCATGAAGTTCAGAGGGATCACAAATTGGTTTCTTGCCTGAAGAGGAAATGCTGCACCAGTGGAGACAAGCAGGACTCCGACAGCACCCTGACTAATGGATCCCCCCTTCAACTTCATACCGAACCAGGATGCTTAGATGAGAACTTCGAGTACTGCATAAAAATTATTCGTTGGATGGAATGCGAGGGCTACATACAGAAGGATTTTAGAATGAAACTGCTCACATGGTTCAGCCTTAGATCCACAGTGCAGGAGCGTAGAGTTGTCAACACATTCATTCAAACGTTAATCGATGATCCAAGTTGTTTGGCAGGGCAGCTACTAGACTCATTTTCTGACATCGTTTCCAACAAGAGGCAACGAAACGGTATCAGCATTTACATATAAACACGCATTCTAAAAACACACACTTGAGAAATGCACCTTGCCATATTCCTTTTCTTGATCATGATCTTGATTCTCTGTGCAGGAGCCTTCCCCCAAGTTCCCACATGCGATTCATTTGACAGATGACAAAGCAGCTAGCAGATCCTAAACCCCCCTTGGTGAAAATAGCTTCTGATTTGACTTATATCTCATTAGGCCAACCTTATTGTTTGATCTGAGATCTCTCACGCATTGTGAAGATCTACTTAACTATTCTAGTTTAACTGATGATCCCCTTTTGATTAGCAATCGAATTCTGCAACCCGGATGGATAAATCTTTTTTTCACCCTCATTGTATCCCCCTCCCGACTGCATGTTTTGCCTCTCCCACAGGAAGCATTGGGAGCCAGGATGTGAAAATGGTGTACAATAGTTTCATGAAAATGGTGTTCGGATGGAGAGATTTGTTGTGAGATGGAGGGGTGGGGTGCTGTAGTAAATGAAAGGCAGGTAGGGGATCTGGTGTCACTGAATGCTAGAGATACGAAGGTCATTCACTCCTCTGAAAAAAGAAGTAGACGAAGAAGAAGATGCCTTTTTCACCAGTTTTGTTTAATTGGTGGCATTCAAGATTTTCAATACAAAAATATTGAGTAGTCGGCCAGCTCCCTCACATTAACTGCAATGCGACACCTACCTCTGCCTCAGTCCCACCACATACTCATCTGCAGAACTGTACATCACTCACTCGCATGCCCTCCCTCCAGAAAAACACACACACATGCATATAGCCGATGCACCCCAGTGGCCCAACCAGCCACACCATCTCTCTCATTCTAGCCCTTATCCGATCACCATCCACCATTCTTCTTAATCAAGTTCTGATCTTTATGAGAAACCCATCAGGAAAGGAAGCCTTTACCATTGATCCAAGGCCGCCATTAATAGAAACAGAGCTCCAGCACCTTCACCGATTGTATACCGCCATTGTTTACACCAGAATAAGCCCAACAGAGCTGAAATGAGGATCTCACATGGGTAACAGGTGTTACATGTAAAGGATCCGTTTCATGGCTACTGCAGTTGAGAAACCGTGGAGTTTGAATTGATCGAGGTTATTATGGCACAGTTCTGTTCACATAACCAGTTCGGGATCTCCTATTTCAGCAGAGGCATCCAAAAAGCGCGACAAGGGTGTAAATGATGAAGAAGAAGTAGGTATTCATTCCTATGGAAGAGGATGCGAGCATATGGGGAAGATAGCAAGACTAGAATTAGTAGCAATACAAAGCAGCATTCGCGAACACGACAACAGACAGACAGATATAGATATTCAGGCAGATTAGAAACCCTAATTTCAATGCAGCATCGACAGAAGGAGATTCAACAGTTCTGCATCCACAAAGCCCTAGCTCCTACAACTCTCAGTAGGGCGAAACGCCGACGTTTGCCGCAGCCGCCGGACCAAGAAACCCTTCTTTCATAAGCACATCATCTCCCTCCTTCAAAATTTAGGGTTTTTGCCATCAAGAGTCAGTCAAACGGAATTCAGAATTTAGGGTTTTCAAACATCATTATTACATACACGCACCTGCTGGCACACATTCGTCTTCTTCACCGGCTGGTCGGGCATGAGACCGAAGTGGATATGCGGAAAGTGGGCCCACTGAAAACCAAAAAAACAGTATTATTAAAAAAACAGCAGTCGTTAAGAGAACATGGCGACAACCGACAAACACGACGCGACAAGAAAAACCTATACACACCACATCCATCGTCTCCCTACATAGAAACTATTCAAACCCAGATTAAAAAAACGCCATTGTCGAGAGCTTGCTGTCTGTGTAAACTTTGTTAGAATTAGCAGAGAAGAGGAATCACATCAGACCCCTCTCTCAGATTTGGAATCAACTGGTGAAGAACAGTCTTTATTTCTTACGTTTTTGGCAGCAGCGCTGAAGGCCTCCCTGTGACTAATATCAGGGTTTCCAGCTTTGATACGTTGGATCTCGTCCCTGCAATCGACAACGCCAACTAATTTCAATAGTTTTATAATATAAAATTCTTCCATGCTACGGTAAGCAGTAGGCAACAGTCATCTTTTTGTTCCCATTAAAACTCGTGCGCTGTAAAAGAGCCCCGCCTCCATGAATAAAGCTGCAGCAGCACAAAACCCTTGCAGCTTTCTGGCTAGCGGTGAGGGGGGCAGTGCCCTAGACTAGGGTTATACGTATAATAAACCTTGCATCTATCTTTCAAGCTACCATCGTATCTTGTCCTAGATTCTGGAATGGAATGGAATGGAAAACTCACTTGATGAAGCGGTTGTAGGCGGAGGGGACTCGCTGTCTTTTCTCCGGCGCTGAAATGGGAAAACAACGCAAAAGAAGAAGTCAAAATATATTTCTGCAACTCATCACTTCTCCATCATTCTGCAATGATTTTTTAAAAGCTCGGATCCCGGGGAACTCACAATCCTCTAGTCATTTAATACGACCCAGGGAAAAAAATGATCAAGAAAGTTACCCAAGTGAAACACAAGAACTAGGGTTTCAGAACTTGATGAGATGCACATGGGTAACAGCAAGAAGCATTCAATGGGGTTTGATTAACGGTTAGTAGTGATCTAATGCAGGATTAAGATTTAAGAGAAAAGGTAATCTGACGTCGATTAGCAGCAGGTGGCTTGGGGAGCTCATCCATGCTGCCGCTGCGGACAGGGTTGGGGTTGGGCTGGTTGATGAACACATTTGCTGGAGAATTCCTGATCTCCTCCTGTACGCAATTCGCCAAGTTAGTACAAGAATCTATTGGAAAAGGATCCAGATCCTTCACTACTGAAAGAAACGAAAAAACAAGGGTTATGCTTGTTTGTTTACCAAGAGGTTCTGAGGGGAGAAGAAGGGGTGGCCCTGAAGAAGTTGGTGGGCGCCGGCGGGATGAAGCGGCGTCCTCATATACACAGAGAGGAGAGTGGTGCAGTGGCCGCATCTCACAGTCACCGTCTTGAACAAGCTTGTGCAGGGAACACTCACCTGATTGATCAACACACAATCAAAAAGAAGCCCTGAAAAACAACCTCAAGTTGCAAAAAGGGACATGGGAAGAGTCTTCGCTACAAAAAAGGCCTTTTCATACTCCACAAAGAAGAAAGTGAGTGTCAATATCAAAACACAGTCATGTCAAAAGATTGGATCCTGTACCGCGAGAACGGTGTCACAGACTTGGCAATGAACATAGCAGAGCTGCTCCGCCGCGGCGTGGTGGTGGTGATGGTGGAGGTGGTGGCTCTCCGGCGCTGCAAATGGGAAGGAAGAAGAAGAAGAGGACATTCTTCCTTTCTTGAGAAGGAGGGTTGAGTTTTTATTCAGAAAGGAAGCTTCTGGTTTAACCCTGTCTTTTCTTTTTTCTTCTAAGTTTTGGTGGTTGATTTGATTGATGATTCGTTCTCCTGGTATATATATATCTCTGCATCCTCATCCTCCCTCCCCGAACTCTCCTCCTTACAGGAATAGGAATAGGACTAGCAGTAGCAGTAGCAGCAGTAGGGGGCCGCGCCTCGGGCAGGCCACACCAATAACCAACCCTAAAATCATCCCATTTTCTACATTTTCTTTTTTTAAAAAAAAACATTCCATGTAAAATTAATTTTAACTTTTATTTAGAAATATCTATCACCATACTCACATTGATTGACCCTATTCATAATCGATGTGGGTTTCATTCTCTTCAAAATCAACTATTAAACGAATCGATAAAAATGCAAGATCGACAAACGAATCAATCATCGTAATCTTGGAAAATATCGATAAGACGAACACATATATTACATGATCATAGAGCTAATACGTGCAATATCCCCAAATTATATATTTATTATATAAAAGATCGAAACGATGCCGTTTCATTGACTCATATGATAATTTGGTTAAGTTAATGAGTATCTAATATCACTATTGAAATTAAAATTGATTCATAATAATAATGTAGTAAATAATATTCAAAATAATTATTAAATTGAGCAGATATTGAGGATAAATACGCCACCGACCATTCCTAATTCTTAAATTAAGTTTTTTTTAAAAAGGTGTCCGAATAAAAAAATATTTAAAAAAGAAATAAATATCTGAGCTGTCCATAAAATAAAAGCCATAAATGACGGGCTGCTACCCCGTGGCATATCATTATCTCTTTTCTGTACGTCCTTCAGCCTTTGCTCCATTTTCTTCACACAAAAATAAATAAAAAATATTATTAAATAAATAAATATAAATTAATTCGAAAAAACAAAAGAAACGTGTCAGTCACCCATCGTTTACCATGTGATATTATCATTATTAAATATTTAGTTTACATAAATATAATTTGAAATCGGACGTCACATAAAAAAAGGATTTTTAAAATTGTTAAAAATTCACAAATTTCTTTTATTTTAATCTATATTTTAATTAGCAGTATCAGACGTGTCCCAAGTTTTTTTAAGAGTAAAAAAATAATAATTTTGAATTTTGTGATGTAATGGGTTTTAAGTTACACGTGGCATTGGGGTGTACGCTGCAAACCGCAACAATGGCCACTAATGTATCGATCAACTCGGGGCTGAATATCTGTTTAGGGATTGTTTATTAAATTGGATATATAAAATTATTAGATTATATTTAATGGGTTTGATATAGAAATTTTTCTATATTTAGTATATGAGAGGTATAAATGAGTAAAAAAAGGATAACTAATGTTTTTTTCTTCAAATTTGTCAATTTGGTGGGTTTTAAAAAATTAAAGATTTATATTTTAAAAAATTTAGGATTGAATGGCCCGTGTGATTGTATGTGAAACTTATGTACATAAAAAACGAATTTTGTATTTAAAAAAATTAAATTTAATCGATTACTTATAGTTTATCATGTATTTGAGTATTTAAATTTAATTTCCCGTGTGGTACTATTTATTATTATATATATCAAGATCGAAAAAATAAAAGAAAATGATTTGATTAATTATTCAATTAAAAAGGGATAAAAATGTGGAGGAAAGGTGAAAGGGTGGGGGTGTAAAATGGTAATTTGCAGTTTGCGTGAAATTCATTTGTTGTGATACGACGTGTCGTTGGGCTTTGCTTCTCTCTCCGCGTCACTGTAGCGCGCGGACACAGGGATACGTTGTTGTCAGTGAAAATTTAGGTAACGACGCATGTCTTTCTTACCAGCGTACGGCGCCCCTTCCCCCGCCACCCTCTGCTGCTGCTGCTGCTGCTGCTTCTTCTTCTTTTTTAATTAGGTTAACCGAATTGATTACCATTTGGCACCAGGGCGCGGATAGTCCAACCTACTCAAGATTTGGGGCTTTATTGTTTTTTTCCTGAATCAGGGTTTGAGACTGCTTTCGTTAATTTTCGGTGGTTGACGTTAAATGGATTGGGCAGGGGGATGGTTGGCACTGAGAAGACGCTTTTGGAATGCGGGGGGGGGCCCCTGTTCAAAGACAGGGTAGAGAGGGCTTGTCTTTTCCATGTATGAACACGGCCATCTCCAAAAGCCACGAACGAACGGTGGGCTGTTCACATGGCGCAAAGGGTGCCATCAGACTGCGCACGCATTTGGGGTGAAATTGTTACTCTTTTGTGTTGCTGGGGAGCAGTAGTAACACAGCAGTTTTGAGTTTTTACATTTTCAGAGTGTTGTGTTGTTTGTCTAACAGCACAGTATTAAAGACAGATCCCCCATTTGTGACCTACTGAACTGATGTGATATTTTATGGGAAGAAGCCATGGCATACAAATGAAAGGAAGAAACAGGGGTGGGCTCAGTCAGTTACTTGGACAGCAGTAGGATAAACTTTGGATGGAATGACCCTGCCACCAATCCAGAACCCAGGCATCACCATTAGGCCGACTTTTGGTTTCTGATCCTCATCTTTTGTGGTGAAGTTCTTCACCACACTTTCCATGTAAATCTCTGAGTATTCCTCATCTTGTTTTACCTGAAATACCTTCGCAGGGGGTCAAAAGAATGTGCCAATCTATGGAGAAGCCAGATGGATTTGGCCAACTTCAAAAACGCCTGGTAAAATGCCGTTCTTGGATGTCCACCCCTGGTTATGAAGTTCCTGTGGTCCAAGTTCCCAAAGAATGATCCTTCCATTTTCTCGTGGACTACTAGGATGTACTTGGACTGGCAAAATTTTCCGAATGATGCATCCACGCTTGAGCATGCAGCATCAAGAGGGTCAGCATCCCTTAAGGCCAGATACTGCTGAAAGAAGCTTTCTTTGTCCGGTGGATTCTCTAACACTAGCGAGAAGCCTTCGTCTTGAAATCCAATGAACATTTTCTGGCAAATATGCGACTCAAAGGCATATTTTTTGTGAGCCCTCTTAGCATAAGTGACACCTGGTTCGATGGCATTTGCTGCAGCATCCAGATCCCAATCAGCAGCTTTCAACATGTTCATCAATGGCTTGGAGAAATCATGGACCGCCCTAGAAGCATCCTCTAATGCTAACTTAAAAAGATCAAAATTCAGCTCCACTGACGCAGGCCGTTGCTCACTTCCACTCCCCTCAGATTCTTTTGTTGACAAGCCCCTGAGTTTCAGGTTCTTTTCAAGCTTCAGTTTTTTCTGATGCGCATCTTGAATTTGCTGCTCCAGCTGAAGAATCTCGGAGTCTTTATTCTGGATTTCAGATTGAAATTTCTTAACCATCACTTCATACGTCTTCAATAAGCTCTGCTGCTCCTGAATCTCGGCTGCTAATCGTGAGTCTTGGGGAGAGATGCAAACAGGCTTGGGGTTGTTCTCTCTGTAAAAATGCTTTAGCTCGGACAAATTCTTTAGCTCAGCTACCACAAGCTTATCAGCAGCTTGGATCTTTTCAGGATCATAGGGAGTGTGAGCAGCCTGAAGTTGTATGTACGCCGTCTTCAACGACGAGATGTTGGAGAATATCCTCGATATCAAGGATTCCATGGCTTCAGGAGTCTGATAATTGGCTTCCTCCATTGGTTGTGGGTGAACCTTTTGGTTGCTGGTATCACGAAGTTGGTTGTCTCTGACTCCACTGTGTTGCATATCTACAGGTAGACAGAAGATTCACCTCTGCGAACAGGGCTGCAAGAAGAAACATAACAAAATGGATGAAGCAACAGAAATGCAAACCACATCATGGAATCCAGAACGAATTGAACTATCCGCCTGTTGAAATCTGTCAAGTGTCACCCATCTCATGACAACATATCTTCCGAATCACCAGCGCCGCAAGTGCATAATTCACCGTTTTTAAGAATGCAAAAGAAGGAAATGAAACCTTGATGAACAGATACTACCCAAAAGTGACCACATTTTCTCGAACAAAGGGAAATGGAAAGTCTTGCTTGCCCTCCAATTCATCCCAACGCCACCAAAATCCTACAAAACCCTCCTCCAAAATTGGGCATATTTCCTATCCCAAGCTAACCGAGTAGCCCACCCAGAAATCAAAGCAAATGAATACCTCGAAAAAAAAAAAACAAAACAACAACCCCGAGAGTTCGAAAAAACTGCCACTACCATAAATGATCCCTAATTCGGAAGCGTAGAAGCACCCAGATCAAGTAAACGAAACCTTAGCATCAAGTGGCAGAAACGAAGGTCTGGAACTGATCCTGATAAAGAAGAGAAAGAGATGTTGCGTTGCGGTGGCTGTTCCCGACGAAGAGCACGCGCTTCAACTTTCAGAATTCCTTTTTCTTTTTGCTGATTATTAGGCTTTCATTTCAGGATACAGCGACCGTGGTGGGCCCAGACGCCAACATTTGGGCCCGGCCCATCTCACCTTTAACCAGCTTTGGGCTTCCGTACATCCTCTAATTATTTATTCTTTTATAAAATGAATAATAAATAAAAAATACGTAGATTTTAGGGTTAATTATTATCCTAAATATTTATTACCCAATAAATACAGATTTGTTTTATTCTGAGTTCCAAATATGCGGAATGGGAAGAAACCATGAATGATTGAGAAGGAATCCGGAGAAGAGCCAATGGAAACCCTAGGGCTAAAAGTAAATCCAGTTCAAGTTTACTAAATCTAGGTTATTTCTCGTAGTCCAACTTGAATTCTTCTTCACTCGTTTTTTTCTCAACTTTTTTCTCCACCATTCAACACCAGAATCACCAGGAAGAAGACAAGGCAGGGAAAAGGTGAAACTTTTATCACCTACGGGATATCTGTCAATCGTCTCTCTCTGGTTATTGGGTCCCCTCCCCCATTCTGGAAAAAAGAAGCCAAGCATTCTTTGACAACACCCCATTTGTGCAGTGAGCGTGTTTCATTGGGTGGTGAGAAAAAGCAAGAATCTTTATGGCATTTTGTTGCGTTCTTTGCATCTTATTCTGAGGCTCTGATTGGACAAATGCATTCTTGGAAGGGAATATTGATCTGGGTGTCTTGAATTCCGTAATAATTTTTGTGGTGTAATTGCCTTTTACAGATGAATTACATTGACGACGCGCCGTCGTCTCCCGGGAAGTTCAAGATGGAGAAATCTTCACACAAAAGGCTGCATTCTTCTCTTGCGAAGCTTACATTTTGGTCTCTTGTTTTTCTGGGTTTCACTTTCATCTACCTTTATCGCTTCAACGCTTCTTCTTCGTCCCACTATCAATCAGATTCGTCGAGGAGATCTCTAAGGACCACTTTCTATGGAGGCCCTGTATTCGAAAGGAAGGTTCAAGCATCGGCTAAAATGAGGCCGGGTCGAAGAATGTCTGTTTTGGTAACTGGGGCTGCAGGTTTTGTAGGCTCTCATGTCTCATTAGCTCTTAAGCGTAGAGGTGATGGCATTTTAGGGCTTGACAACTTCAATAATTACTACGATCCTTCCTTGAAAAGGGCAAGGCAAGCCCTTTTGGAACGCAGTGGGTGTTTATTGTGGAGGGTGATATAAATGATGTTGAGTTATTGAAGAAGCTCTTCGACATTGTGCCTTTCACTCACGTTATGCATTTAGCAGCACAAGCTGGTGTGCGTTATGCCATGGAGAATCCAAGCTCTTATGTTCATAGCAACATTGCTGGGCTTGTTAGCCTTCTTGAGGTCTGTAAGAGTGCTAATCCTCAGCCTGCTATCGTGTGGGCATCCAGTAGCTCTGTTTATGGGTTGAATACAAAGGTTCCGTTTTCTGAGAAGGATAGAACTGATCAGCCAGCAAGTTTATATGCTGCTACTAAGAAGGCCGGGGAAGAGATTGCACACACATACAACCATATTTACGGGCTTTCCCTAACCGGTTTGAGGTTCTTTACCGTTTATGGACCATGGGGTAGGCCGGACATGGCATACTTCTTCTTCACTAGGAATATTTTGAAGGGTAAAGGCATTCCTATATTTGAGGCACCGAATCATGGGACAGTTGCTCGGGATTTCACCTTCATTGAGGATATAGTGAAGGGTTGTCTGGCTGCTTTGGATACGGCTGAGGAAAGCACCGGAAGTGGAGGGAAGAAGAAGGGCCGGCTCAGCTGCGAGTATACAACCTGGGGAACACATCTCCTGTCCCTGTAGCTGACCTTGTAAGCATTTTGGAGAAGTTGCTAAAGGTGAAGGCCAATAGATTGGTTACCAAATTGCCAAGAAACGGTGATGTACAGTTTACACATGCCAACATAAGTTTGGCTCAGAGAGAACTTGGCTACAAGCCCACTACTGATCTACACGCAGGGCTGAAGAAGTTTGTCCACTGGTACGTGAATTACTATGCTGATGGCAAGAGAAGTGCTCACTGAGACTCTATTTTTGTCTCCAAGGGTGCTGTTTGTGATATCATTCTTTGGTATTCTTGTGATTGTTTCTTCATAACATGGCTACCTCCGTTTTCTTTTGCCATTGATTCTCAATCCCACGGGAGTTTCTTTCTATAGTTGGCAGACATTGGTCGGATGACAATCTTTGTCAGTTCACGCATTTAATTTCTTTGACTGTTTTCTTTAGGTCTGGATTCTTGCCTCATAGAGAAAGAGCATTTCATTGATTCAATCATTTGTAGATTCTTTGCAATCTTTTCGAGTGATATGGTGCAAATTCCAGAAATCAATACATTTAACAGATTCAGATACTTAACATTGGTTCTTCTGCTCATATTTTTCTTGATTCTGTTGGATTAAACTTCATGATCACCAAGAGATTAGATACGTTCACAGCAAAAGAGAATTTTGAAAGGAGTGTAGATCGATGACCATCTTCAAAATCAAGAAGTTCATGTGTTGTCTGTTGATGCACCAAACAATTCATCTTTAGGACATGGAGGAAAGCCCACCAATTTCGATGGCAGATGCCGCCATTTGCCAAGGAGATTCAAAATCCAGGGCAGGGGCACAGTGAAAATGTTGCAATGCGTTTACAATTCATTTGTTGTTGATATAAGCACAAACAGAATCGGAAAACTAGGTCTCAACCATATGAACGCTGTTGAAGAAGATGTCAACTTACAGTGGTGGCTTCAAGGAAGACGACCAGGGGAACTTGGATCCGCCATGATGGGCTGGTCTTAGTAAAGATTCGCAAGTAACGTTTTTCACTGCTAGTTGTACGATTCACACCCCCAACTGTACGTATGATTCATGCGTGAGTTGCCTGCATTCATTGTTTTCTGTGACTTTGATCCCGCAGTCGTAGTATTTTTCCACTGATATTTTTGCACGGACTCCACGGGGCCAACCAGCGGCTGCTGGAAATGGCGGCTTTCGATCCGCCCGGAAAGTTTTACGCACATTGAGCGCATTCTCGTGGCCGGTTTCTTGCCCTCACTTCGAGTGTCGCCCCCGAGGCGTCACGTTGATCAGAGCCGGTGCGATCATTTTCAATGACGTCGCGGATCTCGCCGTCGGGCTCCTAGTGAACGTCCTGCGGAAAATCAGCCCTGGAATTCGCTACTTAGGAGCGGATTGTGGATCTTAGATGGTGATTCTCACTTGGCTTCAAGGTACGCGCAAAATTAACGACCCCCAGATATCAAACAAAGAATCTATCTTTTGTTTGATGATCGTAGTTGGGTGGCAAGAAATGTGGAATTTTTGGCCTGGGAAGCATCGGGATAGCAGTAGCAAAGAATGCCCAATCCCTTGGATGTCAGATACTATACAATTCAAGGAACAAGAAGCACTCAGTCCCATACAAATTCTGTAGACATCCAAGAACCAGGCTTGGATTCGGATTCCTGATCCTCTACTGTGCTTTGAACAACGTAACTTGGAATATAATCAACGGTGTGATCTCCTGATTGTGGACATTCTCGTGGGTCAGTGATTGATGAGAAGGCACTGGTGCAGTTCTTGAAGTGCGGGGAAATTGTGGGTGCTGGTTTGGTCGTCTTTGAGACAGAGCCCCTGTCTTCAAGATAGCTACGTGGTGTTGTCCCAGCATGGTGCTGTGTTCACACAGGAGTCTTTCAAAGCACTGGTCGTGTTTCTCTGTGGGAATTCGGACAACTTCTTCAAGAACAAGCCTTTCCGTAATTTCCTTCCTCTTGAGGAGTAGATTTCACAGAAAAGTCTATTAAGAACGCAGATTTGTCGATTGTTTGAAATAAAAAAATGTAGTAGATGGCCACCAGAGAAGTGTCTTCTTCTAACGTTCAGCTGACTCAGCTCCACATCTCTCGCACCGACGAGGGATTTTCTGTGCTTCTGTTCTTAGCTAGCTCATCGTACACACACAGCATGGGAGCTGTTCACACTGCCTGAAGTGAATTCTAACTTGTCAATACAAGGGACATGATTAAGGTTAGGAAATGGTCTAGGCTGCCCTGTTAGATCTTCCCTCCGTTGACCGTACTTGTTACAGTCAAGTGTGCTTTGCTGAAATGTCCGGTGTGAATGAATGGCTATGGTGAGTACGGTCACTTTGTGGTCGCCGCCCCCAACTGCGGACAAAATCAAACCTCGCGTGCGATCTCAATGCCTGGAACATGGCGGGCCATTTATGGCTTGCGCCAAAAACTGCAATAAATTGTTTGGAGACGTACGGACGTTTTACAGGCACAAGCTGCGGTAACAAGACAAGAGCCTGTAACTTCACGGCCTGGTTTCTGTAGTCTGTATTCAGGACAGCAACAAGCATATTTTTTTATTAATTATACGTCGTACCTGCAGTTACTGCGTTCTAAAGAAAAAAACATTTCCAATTTCCTTCTGCTCGTTGAGAGGACCTGATCGGGACGGGGGATCGGACAAGTCTTCCTTCTCTCGGATATGGGGAAGTTGCGGTACATGGGAGCTCTGCTTGGTACTTAGTATTTCATCGCCTTTTTTTGTTTTTCTGATAACGGGGGCGTAATTTAGTATGCTGGTCGCTTCTTTTTTCTGCTGGGTACTGTTTATGGGAATTGATTCATGGGGCTCTACTTGGGTTTTCTGGTCTGTGCCGGGTATCATGTTTTGGGTTTGTGATGGTGTTGCAGAGATTTGGGTTAGGGTTTTGAAGGTGAACTGAAATCTGCGGGAATTCATCTCTGAGATGTGCGCTTTTCGTGCATCTTCTGTTCTTGTGTTATTTTTTTTTTTTTTTGATTCTGGTCAATTTTTTCGTAGGATGTTTTGTTCTTCTCCTACTTGAAAGCTGTGTGGTGTTTGCCAGCGACATAGTTCACCCGGATGAGAATGGCCCGAAGAGGCCTGGGTGTGATAACAACTTCGTACTGGTAAGGGAAGTTATGATGTTCGTACACCATTTTCTGTAGCCTATCGTTGAAAGTAATTTTCTTTCAGCTGAGTTTGATAAGCAGTAGTTATCTGACATGATTGTGGTTCTATGAAGGGAAATCACACTCAGAAACTGTGGTTCCACTTATTGTATTGCCTCGTTTGTTTTGATAAGTAGTTTTATGAAATCCCTGCTAATTGGAAATGACTGTTTCTTGATAGGTAAAAGTGCCAATCTGGATCGATGGGAAAGAGGAAATGGAGTTTGTTGGAGTTGGAGCTAGATTTGGTCCCACTTTGGAATCAAAGGAAAGGCGAGCAAACCAAACAACTGTTGCGTTTGCTGAACCACTTGATTGCTGCAGTAAGCCAAGGAATAAGGTTTGTGGTCTATGTAACCTTTAGGAAACCATCGCCTTTTTTAGTGAAGTAAAGACATTCTTCTCACCTTGGGGTTGTTTTCGCTGCCTCAGTTGACAGGTGAGGCTATCTTGGTGTACCGAGGAAACTGCAGTTTTGTTACAAAAGCAAATGTTGCAGAAGATGCTGGTGCTTCAGCTCTAATCATTATAAACAACCAGACAGGTTTCTTTTTTCATTGTTAGTGTTGCGAAGAAAAAAAAGTGTAATTATACTAAAGATCCCTTTTCTGTTTTTATGTCATTTTTTTAACCGGGCACCTTCAGAACTCTTGAAGATGGTTTGTGATGAAAATGAGACTGATTTGACGATTGGTATACCTGTTGTCATGCTTCCACAAGATGCTGGCCAGAGCTTGAATCAGAGCATGTCTACAAACTCACATGGTAAGTTCTCCTTTACAGCATCAGAAGAAAAAAATATCATCTTTGCCTGTTATATCCATTCAGAGTTTATATGGTGTTCTGCAGTACAGATTTACATGACTCGTATGCCACATAATCTTGCTTTTATTCTCAGTATCCATCCAAATTTACTCCCCAAAGCGCCCATTGGTTGACGTTGCTGAAGTTTTTCTTTGGCTAATGGCTGTTTCTACCGTCTTATGTGCTTCTTATTGGTCTGCATGGAGCGCCAGAGAAGCAGCCACTGAGCTAGAGAAGCTCCTGAAGGTATTAAAATATTCAATATCTTTCAATCAGCTTCCAAAAGTGCAGCTGCATTGTGATTGGTGATCCATGTAAACATGCAGGATGATACTGATGGGTACTCTACAAGAGTGGAACGTCATTCAAGTGCTGTTATAGACATCAGTACAACCTCCACAATTGCTTTTGTGGTGATCGCATCATGTTTCTTGGTTATGCTCTACAAGCTGATGTCCCATGTCTTCATTGAGATACTCGTTGTTGTATTCTGCCTTGGTGGCTTTGAGGTACACAAGAATTTTTCAGATGGAAAGTCACCTCTATATTTTTTACTCCCTGCCTTTAGAAACATCTGATTTGCTGGTGTAAACTGCGCAGGGTTTGCTAACTTGTCTAGTGGCTTTGCTATCACGGTATGTGACTTGTTTCCGAATTGTTCCATGTGTTCTGATAGCTTCATTATTAGAGTTCAATGTCAATTTTTTGGTACAAATCTCCATTGAATGAGAAAACATATAGCTTTTGAGGAAGAGGAGCCTTATGTGTGTTGAATTTTTTTTCATTACAGTTTCCGATTGTTCGAACGTCTTGCCGAATCTTATGTCGAAGTACCATTGCTTGGGCCTGTATCTTATCTTACAGTAGCCACTGCCCCATTTTGTGCCATAGCAGCAGGTTTATGGGGAGTGTTCCATACATTTCCTTACGCATGGATCGGCCAGGACATACTTGTAAGAATGAAATTCAGATGCTTAAATATCCATTTGATCATCCGGAGTGAACTGTTTCTGAGTAAAAAAATCCCATGCTTCACCTTTGAAACAGGGGATTGCATTGATAACCACCGTGCTCCAGATCGTGCGAGTCCCAAACCTTAAGGTTTAGTTTTCATGGGTCACTTTGCAAACAAGTGATATCTCTGAAATCCTTGCATTCTGACTCGAAGTTTCCAATGGTTGCTCAGGTGGGAACACTCCTGCTCTCCTGTGCATTGTTGTATGACATATTCTGGGTGTTCGTATCGAAATGGTGGTTCCACAGGAGTGTGATGATAGTGGTAAGTCTCCATTCCCAGACCATGGATTGGGAGCTCATTGATCCTCGCTTCCACCCCTTCATTTCCCTTGTCCCGCAGGTGGCTCGTGGCGACGGAAGCGGGGAAGACGGCATCCCGATGCTCCTCAAGATCCCCGGTTGTTCGACCCCTGGGGTGGCTACAGCATCATTGGATTTGGCGATATCATCTTGCCTGGACTGGTAGTTGCATTTTCACTGAGGTATCATCATCTCCTTCATACCAGTTCCTTCACACACATCAAGAACACTCCCTGTGATCGGAAAAGAATGACTTGATGCTGCATTCTAGGCACGATTTTCTTTCTCGTAGAGGTTTGAAATCTGGGTACTTCCTCTGGGCGATGCTCGCCTACGGTTTCGGTATGATCCTTCTGCCGTCTCGTTATCGAATACGAGCCGTCGATCACTTTGTGGGCTTCTTGGCGCAGGTCTTCTGGTTACATACGTGGCCCTGAATCTGATGGACGGCCATGGCCAGCCGGCGTTGCTGTACATCGTTCCGTTCACTCTAGGTATTTCACCCAGCCACCTGGATTTTCCATATCGTTTCGTAATGCTGTCCGCTGTTCAGGCACGCTGATCACGTTGGCGAACAAGAGAGGGGAGCTGAGTCATCTATGGAGCATGCGAGGAGCCGGCGGGGGTGTCGCCGCCGGTGGCCGGTGCCCACACGTCCGGCTTCAGCAGGAGGAAGAAGGCAGCAAAGTGAAGTCCTAGATTCAGGTGAATCTATTTCCTCTGTTAAACACAAGTCACATAAAATAGATATGTAGTTTTCCACTTTTTTTTGACAAAAAAAAACCTATTTTTATTTTAATATTTTCATTCCTAATGAGTTTAATTATTTTGCATTTTTATTTTTGATTGTAAAGTATTGGTTGATAGAATATTTTAATTCATTTGGGATGATGAGATATCAATTGAGATTAATTTTGTAATTGAATTTTTATGATAAATTTTTAAATACTTTTTGAATACAAATAATGTGAGTGAAATAATTTTTTAAGAAAAAATAATTTTTTTATTAAATTCATAATAAATATATATTTTTTAAAATGAATAATACTTAATATTCTGTATGTCTTAATTTATTATAGATATAATAATTATTATAATTAATAATATATTTTATTTAGATAAACATGTATTATATAATTAAAATTAAAATTTGTTTGATACATAATTTTTTAACATACATGTGCTAGAATAATATGATATTTGGATATATAGGTTGAAAACAAATACTTTATAAATTGAATTACTTAGTAAAACTCACATAAAAGTTGATTTTTAAAATATATAGTTCGGATTTTTGTACAATAAGAAAACAATGATATATTGTTAAACTAGTATATCAAAAATATATTGTTATCAATATATGAATGTTTAAAAACTAGAAACAATTTATTAAATACAATATTATATTAAGTTGCTATCAATGGAATAAAAGTGATTTATTTCAATGGAAAAAAAGAATCAATTCTGTTGAATGCAGCTTTTACATGGATTCTTTGAATTGAAGGATCTAAAGATTTCGGTTTCCAGCAACTGTTAAAAGTGAAAATAATAATAAAAAAGGGAATTATGGTGAAACTTAAAAGGTGTTTGTTTGATCTAATTTACCTTTTGCCTTTTTTTTTTGAAAGGAAGAAAATAAAAGGAGTGAAACATCAAAGCGAGCGGTGGGAGACAGTGAATTCACACTCGGACATCCATTTGCAGTACTCCCCCCATTTATTCCTCCACCGGTAACTCGTCGGAGCAATTTTACGCGGCATTCAAGTTTAGTCACGCTCAGATCTACAAACTACGCCTCCGGTGCACGTCGGAGCGCTGCTGTTGAGGCGATTTGTGTCTCTGTTCCGTTCTTTCCTGTACGGCAACCGTTTGCGTTGAGCTCGTCCGCCGTGTATTTTTGCAGATCAGAATTTCTGTGATTTCCGTTTGCATGGTGGTTTTTTTTTACGGTTTACGATGTCGGTGTTTGATATGTTTTTTGCCGACACTCAGCTGTCGAGGCAGACGCCGATCTTCGGCCTTCGATTATGGATGGTGATCGGAATAGTCGTTGGTGCTGTTATTGTGCTATTTATTTTCCTCATCTCTCTCTGCGTCACTGCCGCGCGCCTCCGTAGAAGTAGCAAGCGTCGGATCCATGGGCCGGAGAAGTTACCTGCAGCCAGCGATGCCACTCCCGTCGTCTCCAAGGAAATCAAGGAAATTGGGTACGAGGCCCCTACCGTCGATCAACGTCCAATGGTGCATCGTGTAAATAAACGCTCTATCTTTGATTTGAAATTTCAGTTTGGATTCCCCCTAATTGTGTCTGGATTTAATGTATTGAGATTCTTCATATTTATCAGTATCCGCCTTACCTTTTTTGAGTTTCATCTTTTCATGGTAGTACTTCCTTTTGAGTTTCATTATTTCTGTGTCGAACCTTTTCAGGCAGCAGTGCCCGAGATACAGATAGATATGGGCAAGGTGGGTCATAGAGTGGTATTTCCTGACAGGGGGGCTTCAAATGGTGAAAGTTCAGCTACGAGTGCAACTGATAATGCATCCTGTGGAGGTAGCGGATCGTTGCCTGAGGTATCCCATTTGGGCTGGGGGTGGTATACACTGAGAGAGCTAGAAGCAGCTTCTAATGGATTCACTGATGAGAATGTGATCGGTGAAGGTGGATACGGCATTGTTTATTACGGCGTATTGACTGATAATACACCGGTTGCTATAAAAAATTTGCTGAATAATAGGTATATGAGTTGCTTATATTCGTGTAGGATCTTAGTCAAATCCGCTGAATGAAGTTGATTGTGAACTTAGTTCTACTATCTTTTTCTGCACCTTCTATTGCTGTTGAGTAAAATATTTTCTTGAATGAATACTTTAACTTATGGTTCTGATTACTTCAAGGGGCCAAGCAGAGAAAGAGTTCAAGGTTGAGGTGGAAGCAATTGGTCGAGTTCGGCATAAGAACCTTGTGAGGCTGCTAGGCTACTGCGTTGAAGGTGCTCACAGGTTGTGCAATGGTTATTTCAATATACTGATCAGCAAAGTGGGTTTGTACCTTGCTCTCACTTTGTTATACTTACATAGAGTGCTTGTCTACGAATATGTGGATAATGGAAACCTGGACCAGTGGCTCCATGGAGATGTAGGAGAAGTTAGCCCTTTGACATGGGAGATACGTATGAATATTATCATTGGAACTGCGAAGGGGTAAGTTGAACCAAGTACTCCATACAGAAAAACTCTTTTGTTATTTGTCTTGTGTTCTTCCTCAGACTCGCATATCTGCACGAGGGTCTTGAGCCAAAGGTTGTTCACCGTGACATCAAATCTAGCAACATACTGCTTGATCGCCATTGGCATCCCAAATTGTCTGATTTTGGCCTGGCTAAACTCCTCAACTCGGACAACTCCCATGTGACTACTAGAGTGATGGGGACCTTTGGGTTGGTTGAAGTTTGTAGTGAACAGTCTAAACAACTTGGTATTGTTTTTACAGGAGCCCTCATACTTTCATCTTCCTTTTAGATACGTTGCCCCGGAATATGCATCGACGGGTTTGCTCACAGAGAAGAGCGATATCTATAGCTTTGGAATACTGATTATGGAGGTGATCACCGGAAGATCCCCTGTTGATTATAATCGTACCAAAGAAGAGGTCAGCATTCACCCATCTACATCACAAGAGCTGTTTTTGTTTGGCCATATTCGTTTTCAAGTGACCATGTTAACTATCTGCAGGTGAATTTGATTGACTGGCTGAAGACAATGGTTGGAAACAGAAAATCTGAGGAAGTTTTGGATCCAAAAATACCCGAACCCCCGGCGTCGAAAGCGCTGAAACGCATCATCTTGGTAGCCCTCAAATGTGTTGATCCTGATGCTCAAAAGAGGCCAAAGATGAGCCATGTAATACACATGCTGGAGAGTGAAGACTTGCTATGGCGCGATGTAAGCATCACTCCATTCTTTCCATAAACTCAGTGCATCCCTCTCTTTGCCTTCTACCCCTTGCTGAGCTTTACACATGCAGGAACGCCGAATTCTCCGAGAAGCCGCCGGTAGCTCTTCCGGAGACGACCGGCTGATCGGCGAAGGTAACTCCAATGATAGCAGATGGAGGAGATAGCTTAACGTTTATTATTTGTGGAATTTAGTCTACAAACCGTTGATCACCAAATGAACCAGTTGGTTGGTGTTTGTGTTGTACGGATGGTAACGGTAAATGGATAAGGGGAGAAGCATCCGCTTGACTGCGACTGGTGCAGTGGGCCACCAATCAAATGTGGCGCCGATAATGTGTGGGCCCGCCTCTACGATCCAATACCTTAAAAACGCAATCCAGTGATAATGGTCTTTGAATAATTGAAAGTGCCGTGGAAGCGTCTTTAGCAAATGGCGTGCTCGCGCCCCTACGGAAATAATGTACACCCTCATCATTTTTAAGTGTTTTATAATTTAAATTAAATTGAGTTTCATGTGCGAAAACCGAGGTCGGATTTCCTATGCGCGGCGTCATTGTAACTTCTGCATACCCCTATGGTGTTCAACAAGATCCCGACACGTGTCGCCTCACCTATCCTTTCAGCTTTAAGTTCAGCTGAGCGCGGTGCAGCCCTAGGAGCTTTTCGCGGATTCCGAGCCCTCGGTGTGTTGATCATGGAATACTGTATTCGGAAATGCTCCAGGTGCAATTTTTCCTCCTCTCTTGTTGAGTTCTCAAGTGCTCTTATGTGATTGTCTCACTTCCGGCTAGTATTTGGGCCTCAGAATTTCAGTCTGAGTTAGGGTATCGGTCGAATTCTAGGTTCTTATCATTTTTTTTTCATTTATACGGTATGACTTGGTTATAATTTTCACGATCGGTGTCGACTGAAGCAGAATTGGACTGTGTGCTGATCGATGGACGTCTGATCTTGATTGGTCGCCTTTTTTTGATGTTTTAGCTTTTTTTTGTATGGTTTGGTCCGTGTTCGCTAAAGATATGATCTTTGTTTGATTTTTCCAACATAGCTTCTGTTTTGTGCTTCTTTTAACGAACTTTTAAACTGTAGGAGTTTTGTCGAACTCTAAAATTGCGTTCATTTGCTCAAATGGAAGACGAGAAGGGTCTTGATTTGAGTCTCGGACTGCCGTGTGGTGCGAATAGCTCATCGCATGACATAAGGTCAACTGAAGATGATAGAGACCTAAAAGTAATTAATAAGTTCAGAAACTTTTTGTATGGTGGAAATGAGCATTCCTTGAAATTCAGTGAAAGTTATTGTGGCGAGTATGCTGCTAAGGCTTCTCTTCACATGGAAACCTCCAAGAGCTTGAACAATGATGGAGGAAATTGGTTGGCAAATGAAAGTAGGTCCACTGATTTTGAGGATGAAGGGAGGTCAGTTTGTGAGAAACGTAAGAACATGTTTACCAAGGTAGACCCGAAAAAGAAACACGCAGCTGAAGTTAATCATGGTGATTTTGCGGAAAATGCCAAGGCATCGCATATATCGATAGGAGATGAAGGATCAACTGGTGAAAATGAGGATGTAGCTGATTCTGAAACGGATGGTTCATCTTCAAGACAAGTGCCATCTAAGGATTATGTCTCCGAGCAATTTGCTCCAAGTAGTAGCATGTACTTGGGTTCAAAAAATGGATTTGGTGACTCTGAGAACACAGAAATCATGGGACAGATAAGGCATCCGGTTTCATTCCCTGCTCAACCAGCAGCCATGAGTGTACCCTTTTCACAAGCTGTCAAGGACCTAAAGGCTTCTGGGACACTCTGTCTTCCTAATTACCCGTTGCCAGGCATAGTGCACGATGAGAGACCAAGCGTTCAGCTTTTCAGCCAAAATAACTTCTCTTTAACATTTGGTTACTCTTCTGCACAGCTTCCAACGTTAGACCGGGATAATTCCAGAGGAATTGTCTTTAATCAACAACAGGTTCACCCTGTGTTCCCTGGGAGGAATCAAGTGAACCACAATACTCAAGGTTTTTCTTTTGTTTATACGTTTCAGTCTAGTCTGCCATATGCAACATTTAATTTTTGTCTTATTTTGTGTACCACAAAATGCCGTTTCATTCCCTTAGCTAGTAGCCATGCAAAATGCTGTTTCGATTTTGTGAGTTTCTTTACTCTCTGTTGATTATTTCCATGTTGAGGAAGCTAATGCCCCGGTTGGTTCAAATAAATTCCCAGACCCAACTCAATACGATGGTAGGATTTTGGAACCTGGGAATCTACAAATTGGTGGGCAAGAAGACTCATCTTCACACACGAAAAATGATTCAAGAGATCGACCCGGCCAGCATCAAGAAGCAATGCCTTCTGAGTTTGAAGCTATACGACCTGGTATGGCAGCAGACCTCAAGTTTGGAGGTTCTGGTTCATACCCTAACCTTCCATGGGTTTCGACCACCAGCCCGAACCCAAATGGCCGAACAATATCAGGCGTGACATACAGATTCAGCCCCACACAAATAAAGATTGTATGTGCCTGTCATGGTTCTCATATGTCTCCTGAAGAATTCGTTCGCCATGCTTCCGAAGATGCCAGTCCCCCTCCAGGTTCTGCTTCTGCTTTAGCATCATTACCAAGTAGCAATCCTGCATCTTCTGGTAGAAGCTGATTAACATGTATCCCATGATCTTGGCTTCTCTAAGTAACATAACTATTGTTCTGGCTAGTGCCAATTCAATTCCACTGGTGTGCCCTCACTTTCCTTGAACTATTTCTTGTAAATTTTTATGGTTCAGTACTGCAGCATTTGTCGAGTTTTCCCCACTCTCAAGCACCTTCAAACCTCTCCCTATTTGCCCCAGAGATAGGGAAAGGAATGAAATGCCGGGTCGAAAAACTTGTGCTCGGAAGGTGATGTTTTAGGGACTTTCAGTGGGAAATTCACCTCATCAACTAGTTTTGCAGGCGTAGAGCTTGAAAATGAGTATAGCAACTACAAAACCTGGAAGCAAGAGGGAAAGGGTAATCCAGGGTGTGCTCGATGCAATTCGAAAAAATAATTTTTAAAAAAATGATTTTATATTTAGAAATTAATTTAGTTTTTATTGAAGTAGGGATTTTTCAGCCTTTTAAAAAATTGAAATATTTCGTTGTTTTAGTTACATCTGAAACAAAAGTAATATTGGATAGTAATATACACAAGTACAAGGGAGTGGTACATAAATGATATTTTCTTTTATTTTTTTTGTTGTCTTAAAAAGGTAATAGATATCATCACAATGTCGTTTGGGGAATCGCACGATCCAATAGCGGGAGAGCCCAAGTTCGAGCGTGGGCGCACTCTCGGATGCTGCGGTTGAAATTTAGTTTTGTGTTGGCCTTGGAGCTTCGATAATGGCGATTGGCGTTGGGCCTCCGTATTTCTCCATCATGGTGTTACAAGTTTCATTCCCGTTTCCTTCGCCTGCGAGTCTGCGTTGTGGTGTTGTATCTCGGTGGATTGAGGTTCTGTAGGCTTCGTGCTTCTGAGCCTTTGACCGGTGGTTTATGGAACGTTTTGCTTCTTCTCCTTTGAGACCCACTTGCGTAGTATAGAAGAAATGTTTCCGGGGGGATGGAACCCTAATTGTTTGCCGATATCTTCTTCTTTTTCGATTTCGATTTCAGGAGGAATAGATCCGCTGTAGCTTGTTTTCAAGAGTTACGGGGTTGTAGTGCTGTTAATTAGGGTTGGTGGTGGCCATTTCGATTTTGGTTTGGTGAGTTTCGATAGGGATCCTGGGTCTTAACTTTTTCCCGCGCTGCTTCCGAAGAGCATGTTTGGAAAGTTTCTGCGTTTTCAGCTCAGGTGATGTTGTGGTAGAATCGAACTTGATGATGGGGGAGGTTCAGTTTCTATGAGATCTATTGGCTTGTTCGCGTTGCTTTGATGTTCATTTGGGTACTTGAAAATTACAGAGTTATGTGAGTTTGAAGTTTCATTTGTTAGCTGGTGTAAGGCCATTTGTTGCGGTATGAGCTTAGAAACTGAAGCGTTGAGGCCTTCTGGCATTGGTGCTGAGAAGCTTGATGAAGCCTTAAAGTAATTAAATTTTTAAGCAACCCATGTGGTGTTTACTATTTTCATAGCTTTTCTCACTGGGTTGAAGGTAAATGGGTTTCTTTGGTGACCTAGGAAACCGAGACGGTCGTATACTCGGGAATTCCTCTTGTCACTGAGTGATTTGGACGTGTGCAAGAAGTTACCAAGTGGTTTTGATGAATCTCTTCTCAGGTAATCTCTTCTTTAATTTCTGTGCTTATTTAAAAGCTATCTCCATCCGCTAGGTTATATGTTACAGTGAATTCGGGGATGGTGCGCAAAGTTTGCATGATCGATTACGAGTTCCAGGGAGCCACCATTTTCAAGGCCTAAGAAGGAATGATCATGGATCATCACCCCCAATCGGTGGGATTCTTCTAATTTCACTGCAGGCAGTTTTGGGAAATCGGGAAGTCATTCTTTCGTTCAGAGTGATCGAGATAGTGACTCTCAGTCAGACCGTGATTCAGGTTGTTTGTGGAATTATTTTAAGTCTACATTCTCTGTTTAGGACCTTATTTGTTCTTCATATTGGTGGCAAAACATCTGTTCGCGTTCGGTTCACCCTGTCTACTAACTGTAATCTCTGGTTGATATTAAATCTCTGAAGTTGGTTACTCTATTCTTGTGTAGAATCTGGAAGACACAGATGGCAATCTAGACGATCTTGGCAAGCCACTGAGCATGATGGTCTTCTAGGCAGTGGCTCTTCTTCTAGACTTACTGGATATTCACCTGGTACATCTGCTCCAAAGATAAAAGCAAATGACAACTTCCCACTTAAGAAAAGCAGTGAGCCATATCAGCCTCCAAGACCGTACAAGGTTGCTTGAACCTTTCCAAGTACCCAAAACGTTTAGCTCCCCTTGTTGGATTAACATGTGCTTTTATCATGAGGTGATGATATTTATGACACTGCCTGTATCCACATTTTTCATTCAGGCGGTGCCATATTCAAAAAGAGATGCAGAGTCTAACGATGAAACTTTTGGTTCATCTGACTGCATTAGCGAGGATAGGGCAGAAGAGGAGAGGAGGAGGAGAGGTATTATTAGTATGTTTTCTTCTGACACAACTGTGCCATTAACTTAATACATCTCGTGCTTCCTGTTTCAATTGCAGCATCTTTTGAGCAGATTAGGAAGGAGCAGCTAAAGGCTCTCCAAGAGAAGCAGACACCAAAAATTGAGCATAATGTGGATGGTGTGTTTGACATTTTTGTACAGCATGATAATAAAAAGGGGGATGTAGGATCATCCATCAATAAGGATGGAGTTGTAGCTGTGGACCAGACATGGAAGAATCTATCCGGAAAATGTTCTGCAGTCTTGTCTTCTCCTGGATATAGGCCACTTGTTCCACCTGGTTTTAAGAACAGTATTCTGGAGAGGACTCCGGGATCGAAATCCAACCATGTTTTGTTAGAGGTATACTCCGATTTTGTGCAACTCCTTTTAGCAGCAACCTTTTCCTAGGCCAACATCTTTTTCCAGTTCATTGGTTTATATATCCTTGCTTCCTTTTTTCTATTTTAGTGTCCTTACATTCGTGCTCAGTCCATGGGTTGTGAATAATGGAATTAGAGCTTTAACAGAGAATGACATCTGACTATTCCTTTTTGTGTTACGTTGAAATTAGTTTTTTCACATGTATAACTAATTCAAATGCTAATATCTTACAATGACTTCATCTGTTCGTTGTCCATTACTTTTTTTTTTGTTCGTGGTCTGGTGATTCTGTTACAAATATCATTTTCATATGTTGAACATGTCATCAAATTTTCAGTAGTTACTTTGACCCCTCAGAACTTATTATGTTTTGAAGGAAGGGATTTCGACCGAAGAAGACGCTCTGGATAGTGAGTCCAGTTTTCAGTATGGCACCACTGGTTTGGTACGATCAGCAAATAAAAAATCAGAGGCACAAGGTCACTTGACTCATGCTTCAAGTGATGGACCCTTGGAAGACCCTGGAATCCTTAAACTCAGTCCTCATATACTGAATGAAAAGGCAGCTTTCAACAGCGATAGTCGGCCTTCAAGTTCACTTTTGGAAACACTGTTTTGGGGCCCAGCAGCCACTGATAGCCATGAAGTTCGTAGTATATCTGAGGTTTCTACTTCTTTGGTCCCTTCTCGTCATATTTCTTGTTTTGATAAAAAAAAAATTCATCATTTTAAGGCTTCCTTCCACTGTCTTCATGTCTAGAATGAAGGCTGTAAGCCTCATGACGCAAGGAGTGCAGGTTCTGTGCAGTCATCAAGGTTCTCCCAGGGCCTTTTGGAGGCAGGTATGGTAATCTTCTCCTGTATGTTTGAACTGTATGATTTTTCTGTCCTCTTCCAGAAAAAGAAAGAAAAAAAAATAATACTCTGTAGTTTTAGTAACCCCTGAGTGTTGGCGTTCTTGCAGAAGCTAAATCTGCTGATGAGCTATCCTCTGGGAGGCCTGATGATATATTGTCTTTAATAGTAAGTGGTGGTAAGAGCAGATACCAGGTTTCGGGTGCCGAAACAACTGAGCACTCCGATGCGGTCTTTCTAAACTTTGAACAGCCGAGGAAGCTTTTGTCCACTTCGTCTCCAGCAGATCGTGTGTTCAATGAGCAGGCATCTGTACATAGTAAAGAAAAAAGCCTCCCAACCGTGCTTACGTGCGAAGACCTTGAAAACTCAATTTTGACGGAATACAGCGCACAATCAACTAGCAGCCTGCCACCTCCAAATTCTTGGAGTGCTTACCAGAATGTGGAGGTGTCAAAGGAACATGTGGACGATAATGCTTCTCTACACCTGCTATCTCTGTTGCAGAGGAACTCTGATCAGACTAAGGATGAGGAAATTTCAGTTGCAAATGCCAATTTATCCGAAACTCCAGATGCCCGGAGTACTATTTCAGTGGCCACTGAGTCTAAAGAGAATGATACAAGCGTCGTGAGTTCAGCAAACTCACTCACCCTTGAAGCGTTATTTGGTTCTGCTTTTATGAAGGAGCTTCAGTCAGCTGAAGCACCCGTTTCTATCCAGGGGGGCTTGGCCAGGTCTGCAGAAGTCCAAGCACCGCAGCCCCATGGAATTCCTTTTCCTATGGATGCTAGGATTTCATCAGCAGTTAATCCTGCCAACCTTCAAAGTCCCGGCAATGGCCAGGTGTTGCATCCTTTCAATCACCTGAATTCTGCTGAGAATTTACCTGGTTATGTTGATTCGAAGCTTGAGTGGACTTCGGTTCATCCTCATGCCAAGGATGCCCCAGAGTATGGGAGAGCTGATGGCAGTACTGAATTCCAGGTGCCTGTTGACAGCATAATGCCCTCTAATGGCCCCCATGGGTATCAGATGATGGCACGAATGTCAGCTAATTCCCTAAACCATGAACGCTTCTCTGCAAATGCACTCGGCCATGTGGGCAACATGCTAGGGCCAGAGACAATGGCTCCTAAACATGGCAACTTGGAGCCAGAACTTCATTACCGCATGCAGCATTTGAATATGGCCCAGGGTAGGCCATTACACGAGTTTCCCATGGAGTCCTCGCGTGCAAGCAGGGCGTCGCAGGTGGAAGTATTGGGTCCTGAGACGTTTTATAATCATGGTTCCTTAGCCGCTAATAGGCATTTTCCTAGCAACGTGCATCCATTCCATGATCCGAACATCAGGATTCCTAGGTCTGATGTTGCATCTCATCATCCTATCCTGCATCAGATGCGGATTCCAGGAAATTATAGCTCACAGATGATGGCTGACCCACCCAGAGCCGGCAGCGGTTTCCATCAGGAAAGCGCCTCCAGCCTTCCTTTCTCGCCACAACAGCGAGTTCTTGGTCATCTTCTTCCCAGTACACCAGGTAACAAAACCTCTACATGATGTGCTGAGATGCTAGTTTTGGAATATCTGCGGTAGAATACTGAATTGCTTCCTCCGTACCGTCCCACTCACCTTTCCAGGGCCAGGCGTCATTCACCGGAATCGCAATCCGGAGATTGAAGTGGAGAAAAGTGCGCACTTTAAGCAGGCTCATCACTTCCCTCCCGGTCACAACCAAGGGATCCCATGGGCGTGAGGTACAATGTTACATGGGGTCTGAGGAGTAGGTAGCTCGTCACTGCTACATAGGCATCACCGGCCCTTGATTCTTGTTGGTAGTAGTCACACCCTAACAGCACAGTACAGCATGCCTGAAAGTCCTTTTTGTTCACCACTCTTGTTGGTGGCTGTAAAGGATTAATGGTGTTTCGGAGTTCACTTTCCCTTCAGCGAACTGCCTCTTCTGTGAATGTGATTTGCACTGTTACTTCTCCCTCACCTTCTTATCAGCGGACTCTCCTTGATCTTGTGTTGTTTTTTTATAGATAGGAAGGGAACTGGAACAAGGCAGTTAACTAACAAGTAGAAATTAACATACATGGTCTGCGACTGCAACATGTTTATTCCCGAGAGATGAAAGTGATGTTAACAGAACATGCTTTTGTTGCCATCTCCTGCTACTTCGCAGTGCCATCCTCGGACGCACCGGGGGAACCATCTGCGGAGATGAGGTATGGTTAGTTAACTTTTATACTACAGAAGATGTAAAAAAGCTTCACCATCACCTTCTCCTTCTGATGGGGCATACTGAGACTTGCGATACCGCGTCTGCTGCTGCGTTGGCTAGTAAGCAAGCATAGATGCATTACGGGAAGACGAACAGAATGAGGAAATATGTGGAATGCGCAGGCACCAAAGAGCCAGTATTTCTCCTACCTGTAACTTGGGCCTCAGAGCTTCAAGAGGTCCTTTGGGTTTCTCTACACCTTGCTGTGTCAGAGTGTGAAGAAAGTTAGATCCCAGGCCAGGGCTCAAATCAATACTACATAAACGACATGAAGTTAAAAGGCATCCAACACTAGATCCGCATCGGCCTTCTTAGTTTTTCTTCTCCTTTTAGGAAGTCAACATTAATGATCACACGAAATCTGACACCCGGTCTCTCAGGTGTATGCTGGGGAGATTCATATGGAGTGAATGAACGGATTAGTGGAGGTACCTTTCCCAATGCCCAGTCAGCAGAGTCGAAATACGCGCGTTCATGATCCTGAAATGAAACAATGAATGTGTGGAAACGTGACTAAACAAATCTCGAGTAAAGCGAAGCACATTGGTTTCGAAAGGACCTTCGATATCAATGGCGGTTTCTTGGGCATTATTCCACCGTACTTCTTCTTAATTGCATCCTCCTAGAAAAAAAAAAAGCAGTTAACATTTGTGTGAGGCAAATAGTATGAATCGAAAAGGAGTAGACACGGACTTCCTGCTTGGTAACTGTCACTGCTTTTTGAGCATCCTCCATAACAACTTCATTCTCTTCTCTTGCATCCTCACCATGGCTCGACATATTGATGCCACCGTAATACGAAGCAACAGCTTCTAATTTCTAGAACGTGACACACGAATCAAGAAGAACATGGAATCAACAATCTCACAGCATTGCAGAATAGCTCGTATCGAGTAACAGTGAATTGAGTGGGAAATGAATGAATGTATGAGCGAGCAACTGAAATCCAATCCGGAAACTCCAGATTCCGTAACAAGTAGCACTAAATTTTTTAATTCCAGAACCAATGAAACAAATCCATGGCGTCAAACCTAGATTCGAAATCAACAACCGTGGTACAGCATAAGATTCACCAAACAGATCCCGAAGTTACCGCCACTCATTACGCAAACAATCTCTACCTATTCAACGATCCTAATTCGGCGAATCAACGCAACGACAGCAGGCCCCTAGCACAAACGTCTCAGCGATTTTGATGCAGAAAACAGTGACATTAAACCAAGATACCGTAACAGAAATCCGAAAATCAACAAGGTTTCGATCGGTCGAAGAGATTACCAGGAAAACCAATTCACGAATCCGTCCAAGAGAGGAGAGAGCAGCAACGTCAAGGCTCTCCAATGCACAACTGGAAAATTGAAATATTTACATCGCTCAAATCACTCCCTGGAATCTGCATAGTGGACGGACGGTGAAGGCAACGAATGTAAATGACATCCATGCCCTTGAACGCCTCACCCAAAATAAAATAAATTAAAAAGGAAAAAAGATCATTGGTTTTTAATAAATTCCTTTCCGAATCAAGCCCTATTGGATTATGGGATTCTGGTTCTCATTCAGATCGTATTTTTAAACAAAAACAAATAAAAAATTATTCTAATGCGAAATTAAAAAAATGGAAAAATAAATAAACTGACCAGTGACCGGTGGCCGTCGTTTCAAGGAAATTACTATTTGGCCCACAAGTCGCATCAGACCAATCAACGTTCGCTGTAGAGGCGGCTTGGTGTGATATTAACAATTTTTAAATAAAATAATCGTTGGCGGGCTTCTTCATTCGGGTGATATGGATGATGACCCGGTCAATCAAATGCACTCTGCTGACGTCATTTACATTCTAGAAGAAGAATGGGTGACGTAAGGTATTATAACTAAACTAACCAGCTGTCAAGGATGTTGTTAATTAACTGACCGTTATGCAACGGGGGGTGGAGTGGAGGACCCGCTAATTACCATTTCAAAGCATCTGCTTTCTCAATCACAGATGCCCCTCTTTGAAAATATCTTGGTAGTTGTTCACTTGTTTGAAAGGTCCTGCGGGTCTACCGATGAAGAAAGAAGCTGTGAAAAGTCACGAGGCGGCGGGCCATGGATTGTATGCAGCGTTGTTGGATTGACCAGAACTGTTGGAATCTCGCACTACATAACCACCGATGCCATGAAGCAGGACGCTCATCGGAGTACAGAGTGAAGCAGAGGAGGAGAGAAGATGGAGACATCGGAGCAGGCTCGCACAGTCGGTCCCCACGCCAACGGGATCTCCGATCCGGCGAAACTCCGACGCAAAAAGTGGCTTAAGTACCTCGGTTACCTCGCCATACTCCTCACTGTGGAAGCCATCGTTGTGGTCATCCTGTTCCTCACGATTTTGCGAGTATATACTCCAACCGTCACCCTGGACGCCGTCCGGATCGAGAATTTCCCAGCGATCAATGGCACCGACTTTCCGCCGCCTGGCACAAACATCACTCTCGTCTCTGATTTCACGGTGAGGAACCGTAACTTCGGGGCGTTCAATTTCCCGGCGAGAAATACCACCATCTACTACTACAACACCCAGATCGCGCAGTCCCTGGGTCCTCGGGGAGCGCGAGGTCACGCAACTCGCGATCGATCAGCACGACGGTGGATATCCCGTTGGATCAACTGGCGGCGCAGAGGCAGAATCTGGTGTCGGATCTCGGGTCGGGTCGAATCGTTTTCGGTAGCTCCACGAGATTCAGGGGGAGAGTGAGGATTTTTATCATCATCAACAGGCGCGTGACCGCCTCCACGAACTGCCTCATCACCGTCGATGTTGCGTCGCGGGCGGTTGTTAATCACGACTGCAATCCGACGATAAGGTTTTGATTAACCAGCCCCCGGGTCCGGGTCGGTTCTTAACTCGGGTTAAGAATTATCTCTTTGCGTGTTGCAGCGTACACTTTTGGTATGCATAGTTATATATACACTTCTATTTGTATCACATTTTCGGTGTTGTATTTCAAGCAAATGAAGCTTCGATTGAGTGCGTTTCTTGATTTCATTGGGCGTTATGGATGTCAGAGTGATCTGAAAAAGAAAGAAGCGGTTAAATGGAATCGAGAATTCTGGAGATCAATCTGATCTCTGCCCAAGGAATCAAGTCGCCGCCGCACAACGTCCGTCGCCTCCAGACATACGCCGTCACATGGGTGAATCCTGCGGCGAAGCTCCGGACCCGATTGGATTCCACCGGGGGCGAGAATCCTACATGGAACGACAAGTTCCTCTTCCGCGTGTCCGACGAGTTCCTCACCCGGGACACCTCCGCCGTCTCTGTCGAGATCTTCGCCGTCGGCTGCATCAAGGATGTGCCAATCGGTACCGTTCGTTTTCTGCTGAGTAGTTGTTTAAAGGGAGTGTGCAGGGGAGAAGCGATCGGGACTCCGGCCTTCACCGCGGTCCAGATCCAGCGCCCCTCCGGTCGATTCCAAGGAGTTCTCAACATCGCCGCGGCGGTTCATAACTCGTGGGATTTTCCTATTCTTGAGAAAGCGACGGCAGTGAGTTTTCGCGAATTGATGGGTAAGAAATCGCGGAGGCTGAGTATGGGAGGAGGTTCTTCGCGATACTCCTCCGGAGGCGAGTCGGACGCGGACTCGACGACGTCATCTTCGTCGACGGCTTCCTCGACGGTTTTGAAGGAATGGAACTGCATCCGTCGGATTAAATCCGACGGCGGAGGAATGCTGTGCGGGTTGATGATGAAAGGAGCTCCCTCCGATGAGAATGTCGACAACCTTTCCAAACATGATTGAGAAATTTGCATCAGAATGTGGTTTCACATTTTATAGGTTACATCTAATAAAAAATATTCATTTGGAAAATACCTTTAATTTCAGTTATAAAAAGTGTTGCCGTCTGATTGGGTCAAGTGTTGACAATGGAGTATCGCAAGGAGCCTTTTATAAGGACGCCAGGCGTGGATCTATCTGATCTGAGAACTTCCTTCATGGATTCTGACTGCGATTCGTTGCCGGTGAGCAACAGTACTGACACAAACTTCGGCTTCGCTTTCAACGAACGCAGTTTTTCCGACCGGGTGCTACGCCTTGAAATATTGGCGAATAAGGAGACTCGAGTATCGGAATGCAGGTCGGCCGCATCCCTACCTGGATCGGGTTCGATGAGACGGAAGCTGGACTCTGGGTGTTACGCGAGAACTGATCATGGTTAGCTGATCTTTTTAGGGCTGGTATCATTGAATGACCATGATGGCTAAGCGGGATGTTGTTTTCTCCGCTAACCGCGTTTGATGTTATGTTTTTTCTGGTTAATTTTTACCCTTGAAGGTGAATCTTTACATCGTGTTAGTCGACAAATGCTCCTTTTCCTAATTGACCATGGGCATGAATATGCTAGGTTTGATTTTTCTTTTCGTTGGTGGGAATTTTTATTTTTTTTGCTAGGCGTAATGAGAGCTTTGTTTTTTCGAATTACTTGTCCTTTAAAGTGTTAAACTCTACCTATCACATATTAAGTTTGTAGTGTTTCTTTTTCTGATTCCTTTCTACTCATGCTTATCAGCCATGTCCCACTCGTTTTCAGCCTTGAAGATCGACAATCAACCTGTAGGACATATTTTGGATCTCAAATCTGGTTTTGGTTGTGGAGTGGATAGTGATAATCATGCAGATTTTCCGCTAATAGAGGATTCTCCACTAGGTACATATATTGAAATGGAAATTCTAGGTTTTTTTAACTATATTGTCCTCATGATTGCCAAATCTTTAGGAATCGTTAATGTCACACTTATGGAAAAACATGGGAATCCGAGTTTTTAGGGCTATATCTGTTGAGTATTTCAGCATATGCGTTTGATATGGAATTATATAGGCTTCCTAGTGTATAATAATGGAATGAACTTTATTCAATCTGTTCTTTTATAGTTTTCGTTGTCTATATGTTGTGATGTTTAATCCCTTCAGGAGATGAAAATCTTGATAGTGATGATTCAGACTGTTCAGAAGATGGTCCATACGTTCTGAGAGTTGAAACGTTGCACATCAGCTCTATCATTTTAGCTTCCAAAAGTCCTTTTTTCTACAAGGTTTCGGTTTTGATTTCTTACAATTTCTCCATCTTTCTGAGATATCATTAGCAGCAGTTTGTGCATTTTTTTTTCTGCAGATGCTTTCAAATGGTAGTGATCAAAGCGAAGTAACACTAAGAGTTACCGAATCTGGTATTCTACTTTTGCTTTTAGTGTTTGAATTATATGGAGTATTATGTGAAACGCCAAGGCTTTAGTGTTAAACTTCCACATTAAATATGTTACAGAGGCAGAAGCTGTCAGGGAAATCGTTAGTTTTGTGTATACTAACACGCTGAGCTCCGATAGTTCTTTTGCTTTGTTGAGTGTGCTTATTGCTGCTGACAACTTTGAAGTAGCATCATGCGTGAGACATTGCTGTCGGTTACTGAAAAATCTTCCTATGACACCCATGCTGGCTCTCTTGTATCTTGATCTACCTTCTCACATCCTGATGCCTGATTCTGTTAAACTCCTGACGGATGCAGCAAAGCAGTTCCTAATCTCCAGTTACAAAGACATGTTAAAGTAAGCTGTCTAATTCACTACCCTCAAAAGGTATAGAATGGAGAATGATCTGTTATTCTTGTTGCTATCGATATGTACACTACGATTTCTTCTCATGATCCAAGTATTGTGATTCCAGTACAACATGCAAAGAATTGAAGCTCTTTTATATTCAGGCACCATGATGAGCTTATGACTCTGTCTCTTGCTGGAGTTGAAGCCATACTATCTAGTAGTGAACTTCAAGTTGCCTCCGAGGATGCAGTTTTTGACTTCGTTCTTAAGTGGGCAAGGAATCATTATCCTGATGCGGAGCAACGACGCAACATCCTCTCTTCTTCCTGTCTCGGGCGCCACATCCGATTCCAGTGCATGTCACCAGGGAAACTGAGGAAGGTTCTTTCCTGCACCGACTTTGACCATGATTTCATATCAAAAGCTGTGCTCGATGCCCTGTTTTTCAAGGTGGAAGCTCGACATCAACGAGCACAACCTTCAGAAGAAGCATCCTCCACAGTGTCTCACTACATGGAACGCGACTACAAGTACCGTCCCATCAAGGTAGTTGGGTTCAAGCATCCACGGCCACAGTGCGTGGTTTACCTGTCTCTAAAAAGAGAAGAATGCTCAAAGTTGTTCCCATCCGGTCATGTATACTCCCAGGCCTTCCACCTGGAAGGACAAGGCTTCTTTCTATCTGCTCATTGCAACATGGATCAACAGAGGTCTCTCAATTCCTTTGGCCTCTTCCTGGGGAAGGAAGGAAACTCCTGTGCATCCCTGTCTGTTGACTATGAATTCTCTGCCAGGATGAACCCCACGGAAGAGTTCTTCAGCAAATACAAAGGTAACCATACCTTCACCGGCGGTAAGGCTGTCGGATACCGCAATCTATTTAGCATTCCCTGGACCAGTTTCATTGCTGAAGACAGTAGCTATTTCATCAATGGCGTGCTCTACCTCAGGGCAGTGCTCACCATCAGAAGGGAGAATAGCTGAAGCTAACCGGTGATGAATAATATCCCTCTTTGTGTTCCTGGTGTTCTCTTGCAAGGTGGCTTTATCAGGAAATAAAAAGGAAAAAGAAAATTACGAAAATGTCCATAGGCTTTGTGTAAATGGTGTTGGGCTTCGTTAAGGCCTGCGCTTACGGTGGGCCCCGATGTCTGGTGAGCCCACCCTCTGTTTGTTTGCCTTGGCGCCTACTCCAAGGCCACGAGTCAAAATGTGGTGCCAACTAGGGAAGGAATATTAATTCATCATATCTTGTAGAATTTCTACCTCGTCTGAACTTTTTCGTGTTTTCGGGAAGAAAGTTCGAATCTTTTCTTTCAAGGGCGGGCTCACCCCTGAGTAGGATTGGATTGTTGGAAAGGAATGGCGGTTTCGGTGAATAAGAAAACGGTGATGGCGTCCTCCAGTTCGAATGTCTCTGATGTTAATTTGAGTTATGGGGAGAGAGCTATCTCCGCCGCTGGCGCCGCCTTCATCTCTGCTATTATCATGAACCCGCTTGATGTTGCCAAGGTGCCCTTCTGCCCTATTAGTCCCATGTTTCGTGAAATCATGATCTTAGTCTTATTTGGATCAACTGAATTTGATGGTAGTAAGTTGTAAAAAGGCATATTAGGCCCCTGTCGTGCGTACCTGTCACAGAAAATGAGGGGCACATGGTTCAAATCTAGAAAGAGTCATGCGTGTTGAGGAAATAGGAAGGCATTCCTAAGATGATATGAATTTTGTTTTTATACAACAGCGATGCGTAGATTTATGATGATAGTCATTGTTTGTGAATCGTTTATGATTTTATATTTTCCGTGCAACATGCTAGGAGTACCTTTGGAATGCGGATAACTTGTCTGAGATTTGACTTTTTATGTATAGACAAGATTGCAGGCTCAGGCTGCTGGAGTTCCCTATAATGGTGTGTGCCTTGCTGCCTGCTCCGGATCCAGGGTACTTGAGGCTGCTCTCTCTCTCTCTTTTTTTTTTTTTTTTTTTCTGGTTCAAACATTCCCTTTGCTAAGGCTCTGTTAAGTTGCGTTGTCTAATCATTGGTGATTGGTAACTATCTCATCCTAACGACGTGGTTTACGGTGTTGTATGGCTAGGACTATATGCCAACATCTTTTCATAGTGCATCGACAGTGCCTCCGGATTCTACGAGATACAAGGGAACATTTGATGTACTGTACAGAGTAGTCAGGCAGGTTGGTGATTAGTGTGCTATTTCTAAGGAAATTCACCTTCAACTTACTTGCTGTGCTGTATTTACTGGTTTTCCGATAGTTTTTACCTTAAGGACTGAAACTCACAGGAAGGGTTGTCAAGGTTGTGGCGGGGGACTAATGCTAGCTTAGCATTGGCAATACCCTCAGTAAGTATCTGTCTAGCTTAATTGAACACCGCTGTTTTTCCATACTAGCTTTTCATAACATGCGGTGAACTCCTTACAGGTGGGAGTCTATATGCCATTGTATGATGTTTTCCGGAATCACATGGAAGACATTACCTTGCACAATGCTCCATCTCTGACCCCATATGTCCCCTTAGTTGCTGGATCCTTGGCTAGATCATTGGCCTGTGTAACCTTCTATCCTGTTGAACTTGCCAGAACTCGAATGCAGGTAGTCAATCCTTCCAGCTCAATGATACGAGAAGCCCTTTCCCCCATCATATCAAGTGTATACTTACACACGGATGTTTCGACTAAAACTCTGTAGGCATTCCAACACAACCAACCTGGAGTAAAGCCTCCGGGTGTACTGAAAACTTTGATCGATGTGATCACCCCTCATAAGTCGGCCAGCAGTCAAGCTCGTGAGCTCTAATTTCTGAACTATTTCACTTGAAAGTATCTGTAGTTCATCTACATTGCCCAGTGATATGAATTCTTTGTTCTAGTACACAGCTACCGGATGCTGTGGACCGGCCTAGGAGCCCAACTAGCTCGTGATGTTCCTTTTTCTGCTGTTTGCTGGTCAACACTGGAACCGGTAACTTGTTAACTGAAATAGGCTTGTTGTTTTTGATTGGCGAAGTGTTGTTTTGTATGCCTTAGACTCTCTGCTCTTCCCGTGAAGCTTCGTCGAAAAATCCTGAGCACCATAGGCGATGATGTGGGTGCACCCGGTGTCATAGCCGCAAACTTCTCTGCTGGTTTCGTTGCAGGAAGCCTCGCAGCAGCCAGTACATGCCCTCTGGACGTGGCTAGAACCAGGCGCCAGATAGAGGTTTTCCTTGTTTTCTCATGGTCCGTAGCTCGTTCCTCTTTTCTCTTGCAACTGAAAGTAACAAAATTCCTTCTTGTCCATTCAGAAGAATATTACAAGAGCAAAGAAGATGACAACATGGCAAACTTTATCCGAGATATATAGGTAACTTGAATCCCCAACACCTTTCTTACAAGTTCCCTCCTCTCTCGGTTTGATGCCTCAGGGTGTTCATTGGTGCCTCAGGGATGGAGGTATCAGAGGGCTATTTGCGGGCGCTGGCCCTCGAATCACCCGAGCAGGTCCTTCGGTCGGAATCGTTGTTTCCTTCTATGAGGTAGTCAAGTACACTCTACTCTATCTGCATCAAAATGAGTAGATGCAGTGTAGAGTAGCTGGGCAGCATTTCATGCTTTCAGGACAACAGTGAGACACCATGGCTTCCAAGCACCATACGAGCTCAGAGTTAGCTCTCTGGGCAAGCCGTAAGGAATTTATGTTAGACTTCAGTGCTTGTCATCGCTACTGAACCACACTTGAAGGCTGTCCGTTCGATTTTGAGAGTGCCATCACAGTTTTACAACATAGACCCTTGTCTGAGCCTCCCTAATATAGTTTCAAATTGAGTCTTTTGCAGTTTTAAGCTATATCCTTCGGCTTGTTTCCCCTCCAGAGGATGATCTGCTCATCCTTGAACAACAGAGGAACGCAGGGTACCAAATCTCGTAATTTGACCCCAATTTTCTTGCAATCGTTGACGCCAACATGAGCACAGTCCAGTCTGACTACTTGTTCAGTCTCAAAAGCTGATCTGACCTTCTCCACAACATTCACATACACCCCATTCCGTGTAAGTTTCATCAATGGCGGAGAGGTCAGTCCCCTGTTTCGCATTTCCCTTGTTTCTTCAAAGCTCAGACCATCAGCAATGTTGTTCACCAACTTGGGATAGATTGGTGCGAGTGGTTTCCATAGCATCAGGGGTATCTGTGGTCGATTCCGGGGGTCGTAGTTTCGACCTCGATAGAGAAGAAGAATGTTCAGGTGACGGTATATGATTTGCCCTCCAGTTTTCTGCTCGAGATGGAAGCATATGTTGTCCATGTCCAGAGTTGGAACTCCCATGCACTTGATCCTCACTGCCTCGGCTCTTTTCCAGTGGTTGTGGATATCGTCAAGAGTGTTATGTGTAACACCTCCCCTTCCGAGGTTGATTTGGCGGGAGCAATCGTTGTGGCGATATTTCTCCACAAGAACGGAGATTTCCTCATCGGAGAGTGGGGGACCGAGAACATGGTTGCGGTCTGCCGCCAGCTCGTCTGAATCCAGCGGTTTCTCTGCCGGAGCTCTGGTACCAGTCCATTTCCGGTCGAGGCGGCCGGGTCCGAATGGAGAGAATTTCTTCTCCCTGAAGCCGATAGGCTCAATTCCAGGGCTAGTCTCGGAATAGGAGTACATGAAATCGAATGGCAAATCAGACTTCACAGGAAGCTTTGCCGGGGCGTCGACGGATTTCGTTTGAGTCGAGGAGGGTTTAGAAGGCTGCCGATTCTTGCTCTTCTTCCCAAATCGGACTTGGGTTTGGGCAAATCTAGGGTTTGCGTCCGCGCCGGGGAAAACGGGGGATCGTAAACACCTTCGTCATCTTGTATTAGGGCAGAATGGCTCAGAAGTCGGAACATATCGAAAGACAGAGGAGAAAACTGCAGGGGCATTTGGGTTTGTGGTAGCCGAACTGAGCGACGCCATTGAAGGAGCTTCATCATCGTTCCAGAGACCATCGGAGTCGGCAACAGAGAGACACTACAACTCTACGATGGGCCCGCTCCATGATCCAACATAATGAAAGGCCCATTGGTTCCAGGCCCAATTCAAGATCTCCAGAAAGTGCAATTTTCACCGCGTTAAAACGGAAAATACAGCACAGTAAATAAAAAATGTTATAGGTAAGAGATATGGAGGAAATTCATATCCAACAGATGCCCCAGAGAACCAAAGCAACGCTTGCAAGAAGCGTGTGAATCACGCGCCTTCTCCCCTTCTCTGCGTTGCTGCAGAACAACCTGTTGTTATGGTAAGTGCAGACAGTCTGCCTCCTGCAAAACGCAGTTGTGATTCGGTATCAATGACCATGTTTCCGATCGACCGGTCTTCGATAGGTTAATAGTATGTATGTTCTCTCGAACCTGGAAGAGCAGAAGGAGACGATGTAGTCAGTCCCTGAACATGTGAAGATGCTTGTGGGATCATCGTAGGCGTAGCTGTAGGCCGAAGGGCAAGCCTGCTTGAACAGCCGTGAGTAGTACGTCGGCTGACAGGTTACCGGATTCCCGTACACCCCACGGCAGCAGTATTCGTCGGTGTTGAACACAGCGCACGCGCTTCTGCATCCCACCGTTCTCCCGCCGCTGCCTCTCATTGCCAGCTCCGGCGGACAGCTGAGCCGGAGATCGGCGTCGCAGCCGGCCACGCTGCAGTTCCCTCTACCGTTCAGCGGCCTCACCACGACCGGCAAGTTGAACCCGTCAACATTGCTGACATCGTAGAAATCGAGTCCCGCGAGTGTGAACTCTGCGAGTGTCGCCGGCGGCTCGCCTGATGCGGCGCACCGGAGGGAAGAACGGCAGTCACCGGTTTGACATGAGCCGTTACCATTTCTGTCGAAATTGCAACCTATACGAATAAAATTGCTACCGGTTGGTTGGATAATATTTATTTTGGATAAAATAAATATACTAAAAAAATGTATCATTATTATTCAAATAACCTGTTCGAGCCCAAATCCTTCCGGACCAACCAACCGGTGCAGTGTAAACCAACGATTGGCCCGGCCGGAGAGAGAATCCGCCGCCGCCGAAATTTTCCCCCGGAGTTATCGCCGGCCAAATAGTCTCTGTGCAGTGATTCACTATTGTGAAGATTCTTGCGCTCTCCGATAACCGTGATCCTGCAATGCAAGGATTTTAATAGAAGCCATACGCGACAGAGAAATGGAGAAATTCCCAACGCTTTCTTACCCAGTACGAGGATCAAGAGGAGCAGAGGATTTGGAGCCATTGAAGGCGCAGAGCGAGGGGCACTGGATGGCCGGTGGCTTGGTACAGGGAGCGAATACTTGTTTTGTAATTCATCACGTTACCGGCTCCGCAAGTATTCCTTTCTCCGTTCCTTTAGCTTCCACACCATTAAGATTCTCCTGTTGCTGCCGCGACAGCGACGGCAACTATAAAGCCCAGGCATGCCTGAAATTGAACGGAAACGAGGATTAGGGATGAAAGAGAAGTGTATACCATACTGCTGTTCATTTCAAATGGTATAATGCAAGCTGCTTAAATCACATCATCATGAAACTGAACATGACTGAGTGGCCAAATGCCAACATGATCTTCGTATGTTTGCAGAAGACAGAAACAGGAATTTTATGAAGCAGGGGGATTCGCCAAGCATCAAAATGTCGGCGTTCAGATAGGTAAATTGAGTTTACCACATCAGAGAAGAGATGTTTCGCGATTCAGAACCGCAGTCATCGTCATTTGCGGTTCTGCGTGTCCCCTCTCGCAGGCGGTGATTCCTACGATGATGTCTAACATTGTGCCCGTGGTGCCGAAGAACACCAGCGGAACAAGCAATTTGCGCTTGATTCGTATGGGAACTGCGATCGGAGCGCCGGTAATTGGGAAACCTAGGGCCCTGAAAACAAGCATTTCGCGATTCTTTCTCGATTCCAGAAACAAAGATCAACAAGATGGACAATGGAAAAGCGTGAGAGATACTCAGGAGGAATGCAGCAGTCAGCGAGTTGCTTCGTATCTCCTTTCTCAGTCTCAGCCATCTCGAGTTCTGGACTTCTTCCCGCCCTTGTCCATAATCACACTAACAGAGCAACAATGGACGACGACGATTGTCTGGGCTTTTCAATATTGGGCCTGCGCCACAAAGCCCATCCATCTCAGCTATGCTAGTTTTTTTTTTTAAAAAAAATACTGAATTACTCTGTAAAATGAACAGCTTCTCTGAAACGGCCGAAAAAAGTGTCAGCTTCATACAAAATAGTACGGCAATCGCCGGCACCAACCCCCTGGCCGGTTAAGTTGATGCTGAGAAATGCTGATACTTAGAACGCCTTATTCCTTTTCTAAGCCCTTAACTTTTGTTCATAAACTTTCTCTGATTCCTGACATTCACTGCGTAGGTGATTTTTCGAGATTTCCGAATCTCACGACCATGGCTTCTGCGTTGTCTACTATCCCCCCGCTGCCGAGAAATCTGTATCTCCTCCTCTCCAGGTCAATTCTTCATATTCTTTTTCACAATTATCGATATTGAAGTGAATAATTTAATGGATTTGGGTTTGGTTATCGTATGGGGAAACTAGTTTCATCAAATTGACACGCATATTGCATACAGAAGAAGATTTTTATTGAATTTCGCATTCATCAAATAGTAGAGTATCTCGGATTTGGTACATCAATTGTAGCCTTCTTTTTCCAGGTTGCGAAGCGTTTGGAGAAGTTCAAGACGACAATTTTTACACAAATGAGTAATTTAGCCATAAAGCATGGTGCTATAAATCTTGGGCAAGGCTTCCCAAATTTTGATGGCCCAGAATTTGTTAAAGAAGCAGCTATCCAGGCTATTAAAAGTGGGAATAACCAATATGCTCGAGGATACGGTGTCCCAAACTTGAATTCTGCAGTGGCAGATCGTTTCAAGAAGGATAGTGGATTGGTGGTTGATCCTGAAAAGGAAGTTACTGTAACATCAGGATGCACAGAAGCAATAGCTGCTTCCATATTAGGCTTGATAAATCCTGGTGATGAGGTTGTTCTCTTTGCCCCATTCTATGATTCCTATGAAGCTACTCTGTCCATGGCCGGTGCAAAGATAAGGTCTGTCACCCTTAAGCCGCCATGTTTCTCTGTGCCTATTGATGAGCTCAAGTCCATTGTTTCCCAAAATACTCGTGCCATCCTTCTCAACACTCCACATAATCCCACAGGGAAAATGTTCAGCCGTGATGAACTTGATGCTATCGCGCAGCTCTGCATTGAGAATGATATACTTGTTTTCTCTGATGAAGTTTATGACAAGCTAGCTTTTGAAATGGAGCATATCTCCATTGCTTCCATTCCTGGTATGTATGAGAGGACGGTCACCCTGAACTCTCTAGGAAAGACATTCTCCCTGACTGGTTGGAAAATCGGATGGGCTATAGCTCCTCCACACTTGACATGGGGCATAAGGCAAGCTCATTCTTACCTCACATTTGCAACCTGCACTCCTATGCAACATGCTGCTGCTGCTGCGCTTCAAGCAGATGACTCATATTACAATGAACTGAGAAGGGACTATGCTGCAAAGAAGAGCATTCTTGTTGAGGGTTTGAAGACTGTGGGCTTCACAGTGTACCCTTCCAGCGGAACCTACTTCGTTGTGGTGGATCATACCCCTTTTGGCCTGAAAGATGATGTTGAGTTTTGCGAGTACTTGATCAAAGAAGTCGGGGTCGTGGCGATTCCAACGAGTGTGTTTTATTTGAACCCTGAAGAAGGAAAGAATCTGGTGAGGTTCACATTCTGCAAAGATGAAGAGACTCTGAGAAGTGCCGTTGACAGGATGAAGAAGAAGCTTCTGTAGGTGTGGATGCTTCTTCTGTATGAGACATCATACTGCCTTTAGAAAAAGTACTGCGATTGAAATTTTTTTTTGTTAATTATTTTATTAGCATAAAATTGTCATGTAGGTGGGGTCCACCAGGCCTTGTTGTATGAGGAGCTAAGGGCTTAAAGTCTCTCTGGCCCAAAGGCTGAGCATTAAACATAAGGCCCATTAACTGTTCGTGGGACGCACGTAATTCGGAGCGCGTGGGAGTAACTGGTTAGGTCCAAACAATGCTGAACTGTCATTGGCGGCGTGAATTCTCGTCGACGCGGTGATGGTGGTGCTGTAAATTTTGTTGGTGTAGTCGCCACGCGCATCACCAGAATCCCGTTTTGTTTATATACACGCTCGGTGAGGCGGCGTGCGCCGGAAAATGAAGTTTCTGGCGGCGCATTGGTTGTGGATCTTGTTGGCGGTGATCTTGCCGGCGGCGGGTGGTCTATGGGTGGAACTACCAAGCTCCGGTGAGAAGTGTTTATCGGAGTCGTTGCATAGTAAAGTTGTCGTTCTGGGTTATTATTATGCGTTCTTCGGGGATGTTACGACGGGGAATGAAACTGAGCTTTCCACAATATCCGCCAAGGTTGTGAAATCGCGTGTTGTTTCTTCTGATTCATTCTGAACTGCGTGTTTTTGAATCGAAGATAGAATCGGTGCTTCTTTTGTGATTGATGATCCAATCCACTGGACTTAATTCTCAGGTAGTGTCGCCGTACGGGAACACGCTTCATCACCAAGAGAATGTGACGCACGGCGAGTTTGCTTTCGCGACAATGGAGGCTGGAAATTACGAGGCATGCTTCACGGTGCACGGAGATCATCCTCCGGGCAAGACTGTGACCGTTGGCGTCGAATGGAAAACTGGAATTGCAGCTGAAGATTGGGATTCAGTTGCAAAAAAGGAAAAAATTGAGGTAACTAATCCCCAACTTTCAAATTTTGGATCTGGATTTCTTAGGTGCATGTAGTGTTGAAGATTTTACACCAAGAACACGCACCCAAATCCACAACAGACAATAGTCAGTAGCGTGCCATCAATTATTCGATCAAGCACCTGTCCTTTACCTTTGTGGTACATTAGTTCCATTTGTGCATCATATCTCCATTGTGAATTTGTGATGTATTAGCTGTAGCTGGAGCTCAGAATTTGTAACTGTAACTCTAGAATCGAAGAAAAAATGCGAATCTGCAAGATACAATCGATAGTTAAGAAACATTGGTTTGTTGCAATCATTTGTGATGTAGGGTCTGTAGCCGGAGCTTTGTTAAGTGTAGGCAGTCCTGTGAACATACAAGCAATCTCAAGTGCTTTCCCTGTCCAAAACATTGGATACTTGCATTTTTCCAACAGCATTTCTCAAATGTGATGCAGGGCCTGGAGCTGGAGCTCAGAAAGCTTGAATCCAGCGTTGAAGCGATCCGTGATAAGCTGGTCAGCTTGGTGAACAGGTGAGCTTCAAAATGACTTGGGGCTTGGTGTTTGAATGGCTGGTTGTGAACACAGTGGCGTTTGCAGGGAACTGGAGATGAGAGAAACTAGTGAGAAGACCAACGCCCGAGTAGCTTGGTATAGCATCAGTTCCCTCAGCATATGCATCGTGGTTTCATTGGTGCAGCTGTGGTATTTGAAGCGATACTTTCAGAAGAAGAAGCTCATCTGATCTACAGCTTCCTGCTTCCAAGTGATTGAGCCAGAGGCTTCTCCTTAGTTGGATCCAGAGATTTGAATCATTACCCACTTGCTTACTCTCTGTAAGCTTATTGGCATTGCTGCTGCTCCCAAGTTTGAACGACTCTAGCCAAGTTGACCACTCAGAAACATTTTGTACACAAACACACATTCATGGCAATGCCATTTTCATGTGCTTGATGATCGGTGCACAAGTACTGCAGATTTGATGCTTAGGAATGAAATTGAAATTTAGGAATGAAGTACCTTTGATGAAGCACAGTTTCCTTTTTTTGTCATTTGATGAAAAAGTGGTGGCTGAGATTCCCCATTGACCGGGAGGCGACTGGTAAATCACAACCGTCCAAAAGCGAGTCGGGAGTCGGGATCAAATCGCCGAATCCTCTCTCTCATCTCCGCTGTCGACGGCGCGGCGGAGAAATGGCGATGTGGGTATTCGGGTACGGATCATTGGTATGGAAAGCCGGGTTCCAGTACGATGAGCGTGTCCCGGGCTTCATCAAGGATTACCGCCGTGTTTTCTATCAAGGTTTTTCATCGTTGTTTTCTCTCAAGGTTTTACTCTGTGTATGTCGGTCTAACGTGGTATCTGTCCACAGGTAGCACTGATCATAGAGGGACTCCTGAATTTCCAGGCAGAACCGTCACGTTGGAGCCTGCAAAGGGTGAATTTTGCGTAAGCTTCGAATTCGGAATCCTTTCGTTACAGACGATCGACGAAATTCGATCGCATCACGTCGTTTAACCGCCTTTGCATACGCAGTGGGGCGCAGCTTACAAAATAATCAACAAGGAAGATCAACGGAACGCTGTGGAGGTAAGCTTGGAATACTTCCCATGGATATTTCTCTTTGTTCCGTTGTGTGCGCCATAGAACTAAGATCTCAAATCAGCATCTCGAGGTGAGGGAGAAGCAGTACGACGTTAAAGCCTACGTCGATTTCTTCACGGTCAGTTCCGATCGACTGTAACATGTATCCTCCACTGTCGGCGCACACCTTAGCTCCGGGTTTAGAACTACGGTTGGTGTTCTGTTTCAGGATCTCGATGCTACAACACCAGCTGCGAGGGAGGTGATGGTGTAAGCAGCAATGCCTAGTCAACTGCAGGTTTCACTTGGTGTGTGATGTTTACTTGTATTTGCGCTATGCAGTTACATAGCATCTGCGGACAGAAAGCGCAACAGGAATTACTTGGGATCTGCTTCACTTGAAGACATCGCCATGTAGGGAATGAATTCCATTCTCTTTCTCAGCTGATATTTGTCTCTTCTTCTCAAATTCAGCTGCTTTGCAGGCAAATTGTTCTTGCAGAAGGGCCATCCGGTCCCAATACCGAGTATCTGTTCAAGCTAGAGAACGCCCTTAATCAACTAGGTAAGAGTGGGATACCTTTAATTTAAGCATTGATGCTTGGACTCAGAATCTGTGGATGTTTATTCCTCTTTAGGATATGGAGATCAGCATGTTACGGATCTCGCAAATGAAGTCAGGCGCATACTCTGCGAAAGGAAGAACTGATTGATATGCAAGCATTAGTTTCTGATTCATTCTCCATACAAAACAGTTACAATTGGAAGACAAGGCATTCTCCATTTAGTGTCCAAATAATGTGCTCCCATGTATTGTTGACAACAGGTTGTTGTGATAAGGGTCTGCAATGTGGTCTAGAAGATTTTGAACGGGCCCTTTACCAGTTAAGGCTGCTTGAGCGTAGAAGCCCAACCAAGCCACCATGGCTAAGCGTCCATTCTTCATCTCCTTCACCTTCAGCTCCTCGAAAGCAGTAGGATCTTTGGAAAGATTCAGGGGGTCAAAAAGGGCGCCTCCTGGATAATTTATGTCTCCTGGTAAGTAAATCCCCAGTGGCTCTAGAGCCTCAATGCCACAGTATCTAGCATATTCCGGACCTAGCTGCAAATATTCAGGAGCATGTCGTCTTGGAGGTAAAGCTTCAAAGGAGTATTCTGCAGAACTTTTGAAAAAAAAATTCATACCATTAAGATTGCTTGGCATATTGCAATGATAACCACTCCTTGACTTCCAGCAATATGAAGACCAGGGATGCCAAGGTAGTCTATGGTGTCGCCCTTTTGGGACAGAATTCAAAGAAGGGTGGGTGATTCATTGTGTGGATGTCGGAGTTGCTGCCAAGGATGAGAAAGAAGTGTTCTGGTTGCTTACTTTGAGCTTCGAGTAGCCCACGCGCCACCACACGGGCTCAACGAAATGGAAAGCTCCTGATAAGTCTAGAATCTCCGGAACCAGAGCACCAAGTGCAGCCAACATGGCCCATCTTGCATGAACTACCTCGAAGCTTGAGGAAACTCGAAAAGAGAAGAACAGGTTAGTTGATTCCTGGATAGGAACGCATTAAGTAACATGTTACTTACTTGAAGTACCGCCGGAACGCCTCCGGATCCCGACTCAGACCTGCGATGTCGAATCCGTAGTCACCTGGAAGTTCTCCGGTGAGGTACGACGGATAGTCGAAGGCCAATGGACCAAGCCAGCGGGGGCGATTTTCCCCATACCAGTCGCTGATATAGTATCGAGAAGGGTTTCAGGTACGGCTTACAGCAAGTTCAAATTGGGCAAATACCTACCTCTCCGTTTTTGCCTGCTCAGATAGGGCTTTCAGCTTATCTGAATTCTCCTTGTAAATCTGCTTTTTCTCCAACATTCGCTTCTGGAGCGCTTCTCCGATGGAGCTGTTCGCGATGGCTTTCACCGCCGTGAAAGGAACGGCAGAGAAGATCAACACACCAGCAACCTTGATAACAAGAATCGGTTCTCGTTAGTTGGAAACTACAGCATCAGATTTTCGAATTCTACCTCTTGCCAAGATGCTCTGAATCGAGAAAACGGTTTCCTGGCTCCGTGAGTCGGATGATCGCCGAGTCTACGGATTCGGAAGACGGCTTCCGGTGGGTGTAGTAGCAACATCGCCTCGGTTTTTCCACTGCTCCGTTCAACTCCAACAACGCCGGCTTCTAGAAACTACCCACCCTTCGCCGTTCCTATAAGCTCCTCCCGGATTCGTCTCCGCCACTGGTTTTCCCCTCCTATTTCTTAATTCAGAAATCGAATAAAAATATTGGGTGGAACAGAGCCTTGATCTTGCAGCCACGGCATGAATCTTTATGAACACAAAATATCATTTAAAAAAATATTTTAAAAAATTAAAATTCAACACGAATACATTTGATCAAGAGCCCCAAATGTCTCCCTGTTCCAGGATCATCCTCAAGAACCAGAAAGGAAACCCAAGAAAGCGAGCTTGACGACCAATCCGTCAGAGGAGCCAGAGATGGTGCATTCAGGGGCGTCTACAGGCGGAAATCCGATCGAGTTTGACGATGGCAGTGTTGGTTTTGAGGAGGTAATGCATGAACATCACAATCTCATCAAAGAAAAATATCTACTGAAACAGTCAACAATCAGCCATGCATCAGTTGATATACTTGTAAATGAATACAAACAGAGCAGATTGGCAAAACGGTACCCTGATTTCAGAAAAGCCAATGAAGACTTATGTTCCCGAGCCAGATGAACAGAGGGAGCTGAGCTAAGGCAATGATCAGGAGTAGATAATGGTGTCTGGTTGAGTCATAGCTCCTGACCTCCGCAAAAAGAACTCGTTTCATTGTCTTCACCAGGAAGATTGCCATGCACAGGCATGCCCATGGCAGGAGAAAGTAGTAGGAGTAGCCCCAGAGCAGCTTCCCCAAGACGGCTAGAGACAGCCCGAAAAAAGTATAGCCTGAATATGCAACGATGTCCAGCAACGGCGCCTCCCCACTGCCGAGTGACATCAGTGTCATCTTCAGTAAAGAAACTTGGAAGCCCCAACCGAGAAGCCCTTTGATAAACACCAAGTTCAAGACTTCAGGCCGGAACCTGGCATGCAATGGAGAGAGGCAGGGATTCATGAAGCAGCAGATGAAGTCAATGGATAGTAATGCAACCTCGAGTAATAATATCAGAGATTTTCGAACACACCCTATATCTTAGAACACGTTCAACCATACGAGGGCCGGGCCAGGATATATAGGATGGATCCATGAAGGGGAAGAAAACACAAACTAAATCAAGTCATCCACTACAAAGCAACTCACTTTCCACCAAAGCCTAATGATATGCCAGCCATAAGGATGTAGGTGGCAAATGACATGAATGGAATGTACAGATCTGGAGCATTTATATCGTAAACAGGGGGCTTGTAAGAGAGCCTTCCACCAACTGGTTCACTGATTCTCGTCCAATGCCCCTGAATGAGATTCAAAATGCAATGATCATGACTTGACAAAAAATGGCAAACAGTAACTAGATAAAATGAAGTGGGGGATCAAAGCATTACCCTGTGAAAGAACGGAAAAAGAATAACCTTCAATTTGTTCCTCACGTACTGATCATTGACTTGGAAATAGTACTGAGGATTGGACAAGTACCTGGTTATCTGCATGCAAAATTGCACAAAAAATAAAAACTTGAGATAAGCACAAGGTTCAAGGAAATATCTTTCTCGCCATAAATATAGAATTGAATAATGAAAAACAACCAGGACACAACGCAAATCAAAATTGGGCGGAAATCATGGTGAAGGGAAACAAGAGACCGGTGGGATAAATTAAAGAGATTACAAGAGGAAATGGAAACCCATATGCAACCAACCCAACTTACATTGCTTTGAACATATTCAGAGCTGGATCCAAAAATTTTTTCCCCATATGCACCCAATCCACTTCGAACAAATCCTGAACTTGCTCCAGAAAATGCACTCCCAAAAGGATTTGGTTGCAGATTAGGTGGCCGAGATACCCCGGGGCGTCCTAAGTTATTGTCATACATCTCTGTCCCAAATCAGCAAGACCTGAAAAATAAAAAACATATTAGATCCCGAAATAAATCAGGAAACTCAGATCTAAAATATAAAATCAGGAAATCAAAACCAATATGACTTCAGATCATCATCCCCATGTAAAGAAAATGAATCCCACGACCCATAACAATTTCCACATTAAGAAATAACCGCAAAATTTAGTTTCCCCCAAAACAAACGAAGAAGTGACCGATCACAAACAGAACCCACCCGACACTACAATTGTACAGAGATCCAGGCCAAGTGGGTTGCGAAGTATAATCGTAAGCAAAATAAAGCGAATCAATAAGAAATGAGCGAGGCGAAGAAAAACTCAGAGCTCTACCAGCCGTGCGCCACAAGAAATGATGGGCTTGGAGAAAAATAATTTGCAGGCCCAAAAAAGAAAGCAGGGCAGGGCCGCTCAGCCCATTATTCTGATATATTTTAATACCTACTTTCTAATTATAAAAAATTAATAGTATTCATCTTTCAATTTAGTCTATATTAGGGTAAATTTTTAATAATTTTAAATTAAATTTTAAAATAATTTATATAGATTTAACCCATTTTTTCAATTTATATCATATTTTGGATTGAATTTTTAATTTTAAAATATTGGTCATTTATTGCATGGCACTGTCAGTTAGTTATATTGACAATAATTGAATTAAAAAATGTATATTAAATAATAATAATTCCCCCAGCACATTGTGGTGGCTGGCTCCCTCGCTCTCCGTTCCGCCGATTTTTGTAGAGCGAGAGAGTAGACTTGTAGAGGGAGAAAACCTCCACGATTTTCTGTGGCTTCCCCCTATCTCTCACGCACTCAACACACAGACCAACCCAATTGCACAGACTGTTGTAGTCTCCTTCCACCTCGGCACTTCACTCGGACCCCACAAATCTCACTTTTTCCTTAAACCCCTCAGTACCCCATACCCCCCACAAAATCTTTGTTTGATTTTGCTTTCAAAAAATGCCAGCTTCCTCCGCAGGTTACTACTCACTTTACACCTGTTTCCTTGGTTTTGTGTTTTTGGCTCAAGAATGTTAGTGGGTGTGGGGAGGTTGATGAGTTAGTTGTGTTTGAGGATGAATTGGAGCAGGGCTTGGTGTGAATCCTTCCCCATTTACTATTTTTTAGAATTATGTGTTTCGTTTGGTGTGTGTGAGGATTGTTTGGTGTAGAAGAAATGCTGGAGTTGTTTGGATTTCCATTACCCCTTATGTTGTTCGTCTGGGGGTTTGTGAACCCGCTTGTCATTTTTTAAATTAGCTTCCTTTGTGATGATACGCAGCTCATCAGCTGTCCCCATCGCTGTCCTGACATGAAATTTAGCATGTCATGTGTTTCTCGTTGGGAGAATCTTGAATTGAAGTGGTGTTTTCTGGAATAGTTTTTGTGGTGTAGATAATTAAACTGATTTCCATTTTGTGTGTATTGCTGCTGCTGTGAAGAGATGAGGGCCAAGTGGAGGAAGCGGAAAAGGGATCAATTAGCTCGTAAATCCAGGTTAAAGGAAAAGGAACAAGAGAATGAGGATGCATTTGAGGACAATGAGGATGATGATGATCCTGATCTTGATCCACCGCATAACAATCATGAAGGGGTGGATGATCCCCGAAATCACAGCATGGATAAGATTGGTCAACCTAAAGCAGAGAAAGAGGGTGAAAAAGTTAATGGTGGATCAAAAGTTTGTGAGTTTCCTGTTGCTATTAGGAGGGAGGTAACTAGGCACCATTCTTTAGTGTTTCAAATTGTGGAAGCTGAGAAGGCTGCACACTATGGGAATGTCAGGAGCATGGGGCACAATGCATTGCCAGTATTAGAGAATATCTCATACGGCCAGCTCCAGGCACTTTCTGTTTTGCCTCGTGACAGCCCTGCACTTATTGCCATTTCTGCTGATGAGAGTACTGGGACCGGTTCATATTTAATAACTCCACCTAGGATAACTGCTGGGCGTGGAGTCACTAAAAAGCTGGGAAGTGCTGACCGTGTTCATGTACTGCCAGTGCATTCAGGTTGCTTCATCTTTGGTTGCAATTTTGTTTCAGCCACGTCTTTAGTTCCTCAAGGTTCATTACTGAAATTTTGAGTTCACAGTAGGTGTATTAAATACACATATTATGGTTTTGGCAAGTTGAATAACCTACAGTAGAACATGAAGATGTAGGTTAGCTGCTCATGCTAAAGATCTTAGCTTTTGCGTTGGAACTGTTAGAGCAATGCTATGTTAATTAAAGTATGTGTATTATTGTCATCTCTTATCAGATTTGGTTTTCATTGTTTCTTAGTTTCTTTTTTTTTTTTAATTATACCTTCGACTGCTGCCTGACTTGTTTTGCCCCAAAAAATTGAGCAGAGTGGTTCTCGACAAATTCAGTGCATAGATTGGAAAGGCAGGTGGTGCCACATATTTTCTTAGGGAGTTCAAATGATTGCACTCCTGAAAAGTACATGGAGTGTCGAAATTTTATTGTGGCTAAGTATATGGAGAATCCAGAAAAGCATTTATCTGTTTCTGATTGCCAGGGGCTAGTGGATGGTTTTGAAACTGATGATCTAACTCGAGTCGTGCGATTTCTGGATCATTGGGGAATTATTAACTATTGTGCTAGCAATCCTAAGGAGAAGGCCATGAAAGATGGCACCTACATGTCTGAGGATTCGAATGGTGAACTTCAAGTCCCATCAGATGCTTTGAAATCTATTGATAGCTTGGTGAAGTTTGACAACCCAAAATGTAAGCTCAAGCCAGCCGATATTTATCCTGAACTTGCACGCCAGGATGAGGTTATTGACATTGACAGTAGTATTAGGGAGCAGTTATCTGACTATCTGTGCTATTGTTGTTTTAAATCCATTCCAACGCTGTACTATCAGTCTCAGAGAGAGGTAATGGTGGATTTCAATTCTGACCTTCATTTCCTCCCGTTTACCTTTTGAAGATTCATTTCAATTGGGTTCTGTTGTAACTGTGACAGGTCGATATTCGTTTGTGTTCTGATTGCTTTCATGAAGGAAAGTTTATTGTTGGTCATTCCAGCCTGGATTTCGTGAAGGAAAACTCTATTAGAGATTACGTAGAAATGGATGGAGACAATTGGAGTGATCAAGAGACATTATTACTCCTTGAAGGCGTGCAGCAGTACAAGGAAAATTGGAGCAAAATTGCAGAGCATGTTGTCTCTAAGTCAAAAGCACAGTGCATCCTTCATTTTGTCCGGATTCCCTTAGATTACACTCTGTTGAATGATATTGTCACACCAAGCACATCTGGTTCAGTGAACTACGAAAGGGGAAGAAGATCTGAATTAGAAAATGGTTGATATTATTGCTTTTTCTGCTTTGCTATATTATGTAATTAAGTTCAACAAATTTAGTTTTGCGCCATATCTATGGCACAGGTTACAGCTGGGTTGGTGAGGACGCTGAAGGCAGCTTTCCTTTCCTGAATTCTGAGAATCCAGTTATGCATCTGGTATTATTTCCAGAACTCACCTTTTATTTTGGAACAAAATTAGTTTTATATTCCCTTCTTGTGACCTCTCTCCCTTGTTTTTGACTGGACACAATTTCTCTTCCTAGAATCATGTTCTTGCTCCATTTAAAAGCTCCCTGATCGTTTTTTTTTCTCTGATGTTTTGATTAACTTGGGTGCTCACAGGTAGCTTTTCTCTCATCTGCTCTGGGTCCTAGAGTGGCTGCAGCATGTGCTCATGCATCATTGGCTTCATTATCTAAGGATTGTGGAAAGGAAGGGAGTCCTGTAGGAGAGATAAATTCTATGAAAAAAGGTATCATGAATAACTTTTTAAATATTGTGCATTTTCATTTACATTCCTCAATACTTCTAATGGCATGTGCTAGGACCTCGGAGCCAAGATGAGGCTAATGGTGTCACCTTGATACATGAAAAAGTGAGGGTAGCGGCTAAAGATGGCCTTGCAGCGGCAGCAATGAAGTCTAAACTTTTTGCTGATCATGAGGAGCGTGAGATCCAGCGATTGTCTGCTAATATTGTAAATCATCAGGTAAGTTTGCTTCTTTTTAGCTTTGGAAACTCGAAAAAAGCTGGAGTACTTGATGGCACTATGGTGTTTTTGTTATTTTTTGGCTCAAAACTCTTTTACACCATCTCAAGGATGCCATTCTTGTATTCCTGCTTGCCTTTTCTTTTCATTTCATACCCATCTATTCCATCCATGCATTGGCTTCTGGGATTTCACATTTGCTTTTGCACGGGATGCATAACTAGGATAATGCCTTGGGCTTATGGTTGAGACTACTTTATTTTGGTGCTCACGTTTTTATCTGATATGTCAGTTGAAGAGACTAGAACTGAAGCTGAAGCAGTTTGCAGAAGTTGAGACTTTGCTTATGAGAGAATGCGAGCAGATGGAAAGGGCAAGACAGAGAATTGCTGCTGAGCGAGCCGCCATGATGTCCTCACCGTTGGGATCTTCAGGAGAATCCAGATTAATGACTCTTCCTGGAACCAGTAGTTCTGTCATGAATAATGCCATCGGAAACACTAGGCAACAGCAACTACAGCAGCAGCAGCAAATCCTGGCTTCGCAGCAGCACTTTACTTCTGGTTATGACAAAAACCAGCCCATATACCCCCACATATCCATGATGCAACAGCAACAGGGAATGTATGGTCTCAGTCCAAGACCACCCATGTTAGCTTTGCGGCCTTCTAGTCCTATGTTTAATCCAACTTTGAACTCACAGACTCCTCTTGGTCATTCTATGCTGAGACCATTGTCCGGTTCTAAGTAGGGTCTTGGTTAGTATTTTGGCTGTATGGAAGGAGCTGAGATTGGAATGGAGCAGTGAGTCAAGCGGCTTGGTTCTTTAGTTGTTCAGTAACAAGATTTGGAATAGCCACTGAATTGTTAGATGAGAAAGAATGCGGCATTTCAGGAATGTATTCTTGATTTGTACAGATGATGAAAAATTCCAGGGTTCATGAACCAATGAAATTCATTGTCACATTGTATGCCTTGGTACTTCCCTATGCACAACCAAAAAGACAAGATGAATAATATGAATAGGAGTGACTCTGTTCTTAAACCATGCACACATGAAAATGCATTCACTCCACCGTCACCAGATTCTGTGCTTTCCTCAAGGAAGGTTTCATCTTCACCATATATCTAATACGATTCTCAATCCCATTTTCTATATAACTAGCCATCTTCGGGTCCAACTGCAACTTACCAGAGACTAACTTGTAAGTGAACTCCCTGGGAATCGATCCTCCAGCGACCAACTCCTCCATGAAACTCAATGCATCTGCCGCTCTGCCTGCTTCACAGAGGCTATGAATTATTGGGGTGTAAGAACTTGACGAGGGCACTCCATGATTCTTTTCTTGCATCATCCTCAACATTTTTATGGCTCTATCGACCTCATTCGTCACACTAAAATACCTGATGAATGAGTTATAAGTGATTCTGTTTGGTTTACAACCCCTTTTCTCCATATCCTCAAAGAGCTCCAACGCTCTTTCAATTCTGTTCGTCTTACAACAACCATTGATCAAACAATTGTATGCCACAACATCTGGAACAAAGCCTTTAAAAAGCATTAACCTGAACAAATGGTTCGCCTCGAAAATCCGCCTGCGGATTGCTTTACGACTGCCGGTTTCCAGTGCGTATCTACAGTAAGAACCGATGATAATTGTGTAGGTATAAACATCTGGTGGACACCTAAACCCCGGGATTTCCATTTGGCCGAGCAAGAACTTAGCTTTCTTGAAAAAACCAACTCTGCACAAGGCGTTGATCAATGTGTTATAAGCACAAACATCTGGTTTGCAACGAAACTGTTTCATCCTGTAAAACGCAGATGCCGCTTCATTTACCAGACCTTCTTCTCCTAAAGCTTTGATCAAGCAAGTCATGGTAGAAACCGTCACGAGATTTCCATATTTTTCCCGCCTGGACATATTCTTCAAGAAATCCCAGAATAAATTCATTCTATTCCCTCGTACTAAAACAATAGCCATCTCTTTACACGTCTTCTCATTATGCTGAAACCCGAAAGCAGTCTCAACCCAGTAATAGAACTCGAGCGCTTTTTCCAGCCCAGCATTCACTCTTCTGGGGTCTCTGTGAGCTGCAGGTCCATGAATCCGATACCCCTTTTGCTGCTTGATGGCCTCGTCTCTGAGATTCCTTTGTTTCAGCGGAGAGCGGTGGCGAAACGTTTTCTGGAGGCCAATAGACCTCGATGATTGAAATAGATACAACGGGATCGATCGAAGAACCTGAATAACTGCTTCTGATGTCCATCTGATATTTCTCTGCGGAGAGGCGGTATCCAATGGCTTGTTTTGGATAATCGCTGAAAGAGCTACGCGGACATTCTGGTCTGCTCCGGTGGACATACGGCGGCAGAGCCGCGGCGGTATGAACATGGAAACAGGGACGATTTTCCATCCCAAATCATTCTACCCGCATTTCCCTCAACCAACAAAGATGCTACCCCGGCCCGGCCTGTACAGCAACACACAGGCCCATATTTAGGATCAGGCTCATATGTGATATTTGGGCCTCAAAGAAAATACCGATATGGGCCAGTGCATACATATGTCACGGATCACAGCCCAAAATTCAAGCCCACGCAACAAATAATATATTAATAATAATACATCAAATGTAAAAAAATCCCCAAACATACCTTTAGAATTTCCAATATTTTTTAAAAATCCATAATTAAACACTGATTCCCAGTAGTGGAAAATAATATATATCATACGACGTCGTAAACGTGAGAGCACAAGTAAAACTTGACGCCTCTCTTTGTCCTCCTGGTAGTTTTCCATGATACACGAACGCAGCTCCAGGCTGCATTCTCATCTGAGTTCCTCGGCTCTGAATTTGTTCCATGCTTCCTACAAAACCCAAAGGATTCGGAAAAACTCCATGGTTTTGTGGGTAGAGACCGGAGTTGGAAGCATACCTTCAGCTTATCGAAGACCTTCTCAGCGATGTACTTCTGCTGGAGTGTGGCGCCCTTCTGCTGAACCTTGTCAGGATGGACGTGCAGGGTCGCCTTCATGTACACTTTTTTAACCGAATCAGACGTGATCATGTCTGTCAACGGAACTGGGCGCCAGCTGCATTCGGGCCACAAAACCTGCATGCAATCCGAAGGTAGACGATGAGCATGATCTGTGCAAACCCACCTCCTGCAATGGCTATACGAAGTATATGTTGATAAACGAGTGCTTTATGGCGGAAGGAACCCACCTCCTGCAATGAGGACAATAAGGCTCGTAAATTGCCTTCTTTCCCTGCAGCCCAGCGCTTTATGTCGCCGTCCAAAGTTTCGGCAATCCGCTAGAATCGTTCATCCAATACTTTAGCTTTGAAGTGACAATAAGCAGAGAAAAGTGATAGCAAGTATTGATCCTGAAGATGATAGAATCTTACACGTTTTTCTTCCTGTTCCTGTTGAGTCTGAAGATCTCGCTGGTTCTTTTCAGCAAGTGCTTCAGCCTGTCATGCGCATGCCTCCTCAGGTTTCAGATTGAAAAATAAAAAAGAAAAGAAAAGCCAGCTCCTTTATCAATGTGCCTCAAGATTCCCATCTTAGAAGCATGTCGCATGAGTCAGACAATCACATTGGATGCCTGAATATCACACCCTTCAATTTATTTGCAGAAATAAATATCTCATCCTAGTGATCTATTCCAGAGACTATGCGAATGAAAATTTAGCTTCTAAGGCCCATGAGATCCAAAAAAGTTTTGGGAAGCAAGAAAAAAAAGCACAATGAAGTGAAATTGCACCCAAAAAAAAAAAAAAAACATACCATGCGCTCATTTGTTCTGATATGACGGTTAAGCCTAGCTCTCCGTCTTTCTTCAGGTTCGCCATCAATTTCATTAAACGCTCCTGATGAAGTAGTGACATCTGCAGTGCAGATTGAACCAACCACAAATTTTTCAGAAAAAAAGCAGCATCACCTGAATGTCATCAGAGTGAATGTATGTGGCTGCAAAATCTATATGAAAATTAAACATCCCTAGTAATTTGAGTGCAGGAAGCAGGGTTTAGCATTAATGAAAGCACTCTTCCTACAAGAAACACAACTAGAAAAAGATGTCAGCATTTCTATTTTGTATGATTGCCCAAGGTACCTCCAAACAGAAAGCTAAAGTCATTGGCTTCATGTCTAGCAGGGGTAGCCGTCTTTGTAGTGGATGTGGATTTCGATGTTCCCCTCGTTTCAGGCCTCTTTTCCCCAAGCAAAAAGTCATCAAAGAGGGCGTTCTTCATAATGAGAGAAACAAGTTTACCAAAGATTCATCATAAAAATACCCAATATTTGCTGTAGTTAGTGTTCCACCTGACTTGAGGAATTCACTTTTGTTGTTTCCATGCCATTTCCAGAACCAAAAAGACGATCAAAATAGTCAACATTGTTAAACTCATTCAAGGTTGTCCTGGAGCTTGTATTGTTGGAGCTGATACTCATTCCATCGAGTTTTAAATCCGGAAAGTCATCAAAAGAAGACTTGGTCGAACTTTTTTCGGCAACCTTGTTTACAGATCCACCAGAAGGCAAAAACGAATCTGACTGAGATCCAGATGACTCAAATACTGAGAAAGGATCATCAATCAAAGTTGTTGGTATGTGGGATGGCTTGATGTTTGATATCCCTTGAAGATCGTTCCCAGACGACACTCTGCAAAAGGTTAGAATACAACAAAACATTATTTTGATGGTATGTGATATACCTCCAAGCGAAATGAAGAACAGAGAGAATTGCATCAAATAAGGGGGAAACAGCCACTCAGCAATCATTGCACAAGAAACATAAATGAGAAGAAACTGTGTATTTCCAGCAGAATAGCAAAATCAACAATTCTCAAACAAATAAATAGCAAACTAGAAAGGATAGAAAAACCTAGAGTTTGATGTCTTAGTTCCTCCAAACCCTGGTACCAAATCGTCTACTTCATGTTTATTTTTCTCCTGCTTTGAGGCCGTAGATTGCACAAAGCTCCCAAAAGAATCGTCATCATCATCTCCATGTGTTGCTCCCAAACCCAACAAATCATCATATGCGTCGGATTTCTTGGAACTGGAGTTTACATTGCCGTAACGCGAACTACCAGTGCCCGTAAAAACGGAATCCAAATCAAACCCACCATACTGATTCGAACTCGTGACGGGTGCACCAAAAACATCATCTTGAGCAAAGAAACTTTGAGATTTCTGGGTTTTATCAATATTATGATTGGATCGAAATACCCCATCAAGCTCATCGACAGAGAAGGAATAAGAATCGTCGGTTGCAGGTTTATCAGCGGAGGTGCGTGATGGGTGATTAGAATTCGATTTGGGCTTCATCTTGGCCATTGGAGCTGATCTCCCGTTGGCCCTGAACCCCATGCTCTCAACAAGAACACCAAACTCGTCCATAATTCACAGCACCTTCGTTCACCGTGATGAGGGATCAGGATTGATGAAGCAAGGGGCAAAACATTCGACGGAATCCGGTGCCCCACCTCCCGTATTCTCTCTCCAATTTCCGTCGCCAAAAATACCATAAATTCCTTCAAATCAGCAGAGAAGGTAAATGGTCCGCCAGCTGGAACATCAACTAAAAAAATAGCCCACCGGCGAGCCCTTCAAAGTCATGGAAGGAAAAGAAAACGACTGGTTCAAAACTCGCGTTAAACCCTCGTTTTATAGTAAATTACACTTTTGGACCGGAGATCTGAGGAATTGCATTTTTGGATTTTCTAAATAATAATAATAATAATAATAATATAGTAGTTGTTATATATATATATATATATCAAGGCCCAAGCCCAACGACAAAAGCTCAAACCATATTCTTCATCCCACCTTTTCGGTAGTATTTTAAATAAATAAAAAATTATAAAATTAATTTTCATAAATAATTGATAATTTGAATGGTTGAATTGGAATTCAAATTATGATTAAAAAATATGTTTTTTTATAAAAAATGAAATAATAAATTTAAAAAATAGTTCGTAAATTATCATTTAATCATGTATTTCCATAATTAGATTTTTTATTTTTTTAAAAAAAATTTAATTTAACTCCTATAATTTAATATCTAAGTTTAAGACAATTCAATTTCGATGATTTTGTAAATTGCTGCAGTTACACAAAACTCTTCTAGAGGGAAAAGCGAAGCGGGGATGGTGGGAAAATGGTGTTCGTGATGGGAAGCACTGTGGGTGAAGATGCAATTAGAGTCAGCCATTGGAAATGAAGCTTGGAAATTCGCTGTAAAAGAGGGAAGAAATTATATATGAATTCCCATTAACTGCTGGAAGCAGGAAAAAGGTATAAAAGAGAGAACGGGGTTGTTAAACCCTATTTGAAATACTACTGAAACCCCGCCTCCGGACACTTGTAGTTACAGAGTGGCTATGGAAGGCGAAGGGTGTCGCATGTTGGTGCCATTTCAGCTACAGTTGGAGAAACCTCTAGCTTCACACGTAATCTTTCGTCATTCTTCTATTCTCGAGTGTGCTTGCGAATGAATCGTACCCTTTGGTTTTTACTCATCATTTTCGTGCGGCAGGTCAATATTGCTGCATGGAATCCGGAAAAGGATCTTTTTGCTATGGTTACTGAGGATTCTAAGCTACATCTTCATCGGTTCAATTGGCAAAGGCTATGGACTGCCTCCCCGGGTAAGTTACCAGACTTGCGAGCGAGTGTACAGAATTATTGTTGAAATGGGCTTCCTGTGTGGTTTGTTGTAGTGAGAAAAATAACATCGATTTGTTGGAGGCCTGATGGTAAAGTGATTGCCGTGGGGCTTGAAGATGGTACCATTTCACTACATGATGTTGAAGTTAGTAGCCTTTGTTTTGTTCTTGGAATTACAATTTTAGATGCCAGGTTTTATTCTTTTATTTGGAGAGTTTGAATTCTGGTTTCTGGTGATTACCGTTGTAACTTTTTGCTGTAAGTATGAACCAGGATGGGAAGCTTTTGAAGTCCGTTAAGTTTCATGAAGTTTCTGTTGTATGTCTCAACTGGGAGGAAGACAGTATGCAAGTAATGATATTTTTTTCTCCCCGATGGATGGCCTTTATGCATTTTTATTTGTTTCCCGAATTCATATCAAGTTTGGCATGACAGAAATTTGGGTGCTTCAATCATACTTTCAATATTCCAGTGTTTCACTTGTGCTGACTGTATGCTTCTGCATATATTGGGGTTTAGGATGAAAAGCATCTTAGACAAATTTATGAAGACCGTACCGCTCGATTTTTTCCATCTGCTCCTCAAGCTCCTGCAAACCCTGGAGTTCTTCCTGCGGACGCTAGTGCCTCTGTTGATGAAAATACTTATTCTTTCTGGGAATTGTTTAATGCTTCACAAGGACACTTTGATATTCTATGCAGTGGAGATATTGATGGAAATGTCTGCTTCAATATTTTCGGCATATTCCCCATTGGAAAAGTTGTAAGTTGGTTAACATCTCAACAGAAATTTTGTAGGTTGCCATGCTAATGTAATTTGGATTCATATTTCAGAGCATCCGAAACCATAGTTTTCACAATTCTCTTATGGGGAAATTCTCTTACAGTCTCAAAGATGCTTCTATCTGCAAGGCAAGTTCATTTTTTAATATATACATTTGCAGCGCGGGCATGTCATGCCTTTGATTATTGTAGTATGTCGTATGTTACATTAGGTCGCAATTTCGGCTGATCTTTGTCATATGCTTGTACTGTGTTCTGGCATACTGACCGTAGATGGTTCTGGGAAACTTGATGATCACATGCCCCGAATGATATAAATGGTTATCATAGTATGGTACTCAATTGCAATATTTTTCGAGAGAGGTAAATTTATCATTTGAATGCTAATTACTAGATATCAATATCACTTTTTGGGATTTACTTCTGTTTTCTTCTATAGGAAAAACGAACTTCACCAGGTTGCCTTGCAGGCTGCCAATGTGGGGCATCTTATTGAAGTTATCAGGAGATCCATAGGATGTATGTCTAGTCAATGGTCTGATGCGATGAATACTTATCATGAAAAATTCAATCCTCTCAGCTCCCTAATTGTTGACCATGGTAATGGTTCTGAAAAAAATAAGCACCCTCAACATTTTGTTTTAATTTTCTCTTCAAATCTCTATGAAAAAAGAAGTGCAGGTCTTGACTCGAGCCCCGAAGAAGAGTTTCTAAGCTTGTTGGGTGGTGCAAGGACAAGTCCACCAATTCATCAGTTCTTAGTCAGTTCACTTGGGGAAGCAGTACGTTCAACGTTGAGAAATGTTCTGAAACAAGTGAATTACTGTTTACTAAGTTAAGTTGATTCCCTGGTCCTCAGGGGATCAAAAGGGTGGCAAAGGTTGTTTGCGGTGCTGGAAAGGAGCTTCAGATGATTGCCCTTCAGCATCTGCAGGTACCAACCTTGATAATTGCTATTATGTTCGCAAATGTTATATTTTCTTCGCCATGAACTTTCCAGTTTTTCATCCATTCACATAGTTTAACCACTTTTTAGCCGGCTGCCGAAATTATTGCCTTTCGATTGGGAGAACTCAGGGGCCTATCAAAATGGAGAACTCGTTTTTGCAGCATTGGCTTAGATGAGAATCTAATCAATACTGCAACTGAAGAAGCAGGGATGCTGCTTGTACAAACTGAAAGGTTTACCAGGATTTTGGCATCAGTGGTTCAGCAGGTAGCTATGCCAACATTCAGCGTCTTCAACCATTTTCTTATTTTCCAGTTTTCCCTTTTAGCTCTGAAAATACAAATTTCTTTCCAGTTCTCAAATTTTTTCAACTGGCTCCTTATGTGCGTGAAGCTTCTGATGTCTGAACCTAGTGATCAACTTCTGCCATTTAGTAGGTGGGCCGATACTAATCTTCATTCTAGTATATCAACCATCCACCTCCTCAAAACTTGATGACCGTTACACTGTCTGCAGTGAGCTAGTGATAATATTCCTCAAGTTTCTCTACAACCAAGATCCTGTAGGTCTATTGCTGCAAGATCTTGAATCCGGTCCACACATTGAAGTAGACTTGTAAGTCATTGTATTCATTTGCATAGACACCCAAGGCCTAAGCAAGCCCCTAGAAGATAGGCGTTCATTTATCCTGTCCTTTTCTTGTTGTAGCGATCTTTGTTTCTCCCTTTGACTCTTGTGCCACCGATGCTCTGTGCCTTTCCGATAATCATTTCTTTACATGTTCTGGAGAAACATTCTAACATTTTCTAATATCTAATAAAAGAGAAACAGCACAGCGGGTGGATGAATTGGTTCATTTTGGAGGCTTTCCAGATTCTACGTACTTGAAAAGAACACTAGCAAAAGAATTTTCGCAGCTAGAGTCTTGGTATGTGCCTCTTCTCCCTTCGCACTTTTTCCAAGAATGCAGATTATCTGATGAATGACATTGTTAAATTCTTCTAGCTTCAAGGAGGCAATGAGGGTACCACTAGCCACTGTCTCCAGAAATATACTTTGCCAAGATTTGTTGCCGCTTTTCTCGGTATCAACATCGTTAGGTTTCAAGCTCCCCTGTTTTCCAGCATCATCAATTTCTTATTTCCAGGTACTTGGTAATCCTCAGTGAATATTGCCAACTAAGTGATTCTCATTCTATTTACATTTCACTCTTGAATATCACAAATGCTCCCCTTTAATCTCATTTTTGCAAATGTGTTTGCAGGAAGCTTCCAGTGCAGCTTCAGATAACAGAGCCACCCAGCAGAAGCTTACTGATTATACTTGTTTTGTGGTACCTGATACGGCATTTTCGAACATGAAAAACTGCATCTGCATCATAAGGGGACTTGTACACGATCTTGAAACCTTCAAAAACGGCAACAACTCCTTAGAGTTTGCTGTATTACGTTCCCCTGATGGCTATCGATGCGAGGACCTCTCCTTGTACAAAGTAAGTATTGATGCACTGGCATCTCTGTCGCTTCACCAAGATTTATAATTCTGAATCCTTTTTCTTAAACCAGGAAGAACAAATTGTTCTGCTACTGAATGAAGTGGATATGGCCAACAAGAGCTCGGGGAATTCTTGCGTGATGATGGTGCGAGCAGCTGATTTCACATTTGTGCCTATCACAAGAGCCTCCATCCACAGCCCTTTTGATCTCTTTGAAAATCAGGTACTAGGGAAACCGATTCCAGAGAACTTAGTCGAGAAACAGCGATGGGGCTGCGTTGCATCGCCCGCTACTGCATACTAATCTACTGATCATCCTTCAGGTTTCTGCTCTACGTCTGGTGCTGGAAAATGAGAAATCTAGGATCATTCCTCACAAAGCAGTTGCTCCTCTGGCAGTCAGTGGTGAGTGCTTCCTCTCCTAGCTATCCATCAACTTGCGCTATAATCAAATTTTTCCAACCATGGCTCGACTTCGAGTTGAGTTTTGATATGTTAAATGAAACTCAAGTTTTTTCTCTCCCTGCTTCAGCATCCAGAGGCGTAGGCTGCGTTTTTAGCGCAAGGAAACGAGCGTTAGTTTTCATTCTGGAGGAAGATGAGGACGAAGAGGAAGCAGCAGATTCGGAATAGATAAGAGCTGCAGGTCAGCTGGTGCACCTGTAATTCAACTTCAGTGTGTCTGTAGCAGGGGAGTTGTATTTGACATGGGAATACGTTGAATTAGCAGCGTGTTTCACATATAATCTGCATTGAAGCTCCGCTGTGACTTGCCGATTAGTACAACAAAATCATTAGGCATAGAATTAATCACTGATGGTGCGATGGATTGTGCTTCTTTTGCATGGGACTAGGAAACCGGATCATGCTATCATTGATGTCTTCTAGCTACAAGAACAAAGGCACAAGCGTACCTAGCGCTTATTGTTCTTCCTCTTGCCCAACCTTTTATCCTTCTTGCTGTGTGTTTTTTTGGGGGTCGCTTCCTCGGTGCCTTCTTCGCCTGCTTCCTCCTCGTCAACGCAACCTTCGGTTTGCTCTTCTCGGGATCCAATCTTGTTGAACCCCATTTTTCGTCAGGAGAATCTTTTTCCATGCCAATATTGCTGGTAGTCACCATGACTTGCACATCGCCAGTGTCGTAAGTCACCGTCCTTCAAATAGGAAACAAATTTGAGAAACATGCAAATCCTTGTACCCCATGTAATTTATCTCAAAGAAGCAGCCGCCATGCAAATAATATGGACATGTGGGTAACTAGCTGTGCAGGTCATGTGGAATTTATGATCCACTGGTCGAACTGTTTTCCCCTTCAAATATGAAATTCTTTAAGGATTATTTACCAATCTGCTTACTCAACTTCTTCTAAGCCACTACAGATAAATCAATTCTGAATAACATTTCATAAAGAAAGCAGCTTCATAAATAAAGGATCACACCAGAAAAGTGTTATTTCTAAGGAGGTGTTGCTATGGTACACTGACCCCTAGAAGGAAAAAGAAACAGTTACAGTGTTAAGAGCTGATAACTAATAGGGTGTCATCATCGTCGCATAATGTCAAAAAACAAACTCAAAAAAAAATAATCATGGGCAATGATCATCAGTTATCACCAAACACATCCACATATTATTCCAAAGCACATACAAAAACAATGGAATACGGGAAAAAGAATGAATGCAACCACAACTTGATCCCAATTATAAAGATCTCACAACTCCCCGTTGTGAAACATATGCAACACAAATACAAGTCGTGCAGAATGTGCCACTGGCGCGCGCTTCAAGCACTGACAAATGAACCTATTACCTGAAACAGTTGGAAGTTCTTCACCTTCCTCATCAACCTCATCTTCATACTCAGCAGTTTCTCCATCTGGATCAGGGGGAGGAGCGGTACCATAGACAGAATCCCTTTCTAGTTTCCTCTGAAATTCGGCATACCAGCAACGCAGATGTAAGGGAACTGCCAATAAATGCACTACAGACAGAAATATTAAGCCATGCTTGCTTTTACACTTCAGCATTGTTTTTAAACGAAGTAAAGATCCACTTATATGCAGCAGAGCTTTCTGCATCGCGCCTAAGGCAGAAGCAAACCTTTTTCCGAAGCTCAATTCGCTTCTTACGTGCTGCTTCTTCCTGCTTCAGTATGGCCTCCCTTCTCCTCTTCTTCTTCCTCTTGTGGAAACCATCCACGAAATCCCTAAGAACCAAACGCAGGTATCAGCAACCCTAGCAAACACAAATCACGCAAAAAGAAACCACACACTTGAGATCTTTCTCATTGAAAGGCACGGTGAGAGATTTGTTCTTAAGACTCCTCTTCTTTATATGCGGAGTTCGGCCACTGATCATCCCCGCGCCACCGTCTTCCGCCGCGACCGACTCATCCATAAGTGCTTCCTTTCTAGAGGTTTCAGAGCTTCGACCAATTGTACTGTACAAACCACCAAAGACTATTAATAACGAAAACCCAATTCAGGCCCAAGCTCATCTAAGCCCATTAATTTATACACCTCCCTTCCCATGCTTCTATTATACTATTATTCCATTGTCAAATTATTGAAGCTTAATTTCTTTTTTTGAGATTAATTAAAATAATTTTCAAAAAAAAGTTTATCTGGATAGAATGGTATGCCGTTTTAAATCTTCTAAACCATTTAGGCTATATTTTGCATGTATTCTCATTTCTTTCGTTTTCAAAATGAGAAAATTAATAGAATCCAACTATTTCTTATTATTTAGAATGTAAATAAAAATTCCTATTATAAAAATAGCATATTCATAAAAAATAAAATCTATTTATCAAATATATTTTGATATGAATCCCAATCATATAATAAAGTTGTCTTATTTTGGATAAAGTGAGTTGACTGAAACGTAACTGAGATCAATGTGACCCCAAAACGGTGGACGTGGGGAGACAAATAGACGGTTTTTTTTTTGGCACAATGTTTTGTAGTGATAGGGCAATAAAGAAATAGATGGGGTTGCTGAGTAGGATTCCCGTCATTGTGGCGTGGGTCTCCCGATAAGGATAAAGCCTTCACTTTTCCCTCCTCCGAGTAAACTTGCCAGATTAATTATTCCGAAAGCGACAATTTAATTATTAAAATATATTCCAAAAGTGCCAAATTGTTTTGTACTTTATTTGCCCAAAACCTTAGATTGGCAGTTTTATCTAGTTTTGGTATTACTAAAAAAAGGCATAAAATCACGTGGAAAATGTTGTTCAAATCTTGAGTTAGATTTAGTAATTAAGAGGGATTGTTTTTTACTTCAGACTGATGAGTTTTTTTATTTATGAAAAGTTAAAAAAAAAAAAGAGGGTCGAATGGATAATGTTGCCACGTCACATCACGAGGGGGCTATAAGAATCCGCATCTCCCACCCCGGAGGTCTTCATTCCCATTTCATTTTCTTTCGAGTTGCAGAGATGTTGTGTGTGTTCAAGAACGGCGTTGTGAGGGCTCCCAAGGAGCTTCAGATCCCGGAGTTCGGGCGCATGAGTCTCAAGGACTCTGAGCAAACTCTCAAGGACTTCTTGGCTGCGGATCCCCTCAGCGCCCTGTCTTTTCAGTTCGGCGATAATGGCTTCCTAGGGTTTTCCCCTAATCAAACAAGGTACGGATTTCACCTGCTCCCGAGCTTCCACCTTCTGGTTGGCTTACAGCGGACTGAATTGATTATGCAGGCTGTTCTGCGGTGTGAATGATGTGTACTGTGTGTTCGTTGGGAGGCTGAACAACCTTAGTGCACTGAACAAGCAGTACGGGCTCTCCAAGGGCGCCAACGAGGCCAATTTCATCATCGAGGCTTACTGCACCCTGCGTGACCGGAATCCCTTCCCGGCGCATCGCGTTCTCCAGGAACTAGAAGGAAGATTCGGCTTCGTCGTGTACGATCACAAAGCCGGAACGGTCTTCGCTGCTGCTGTAAGTATTTTCAGTGCTCCCATGGATGTTGCAGTTGCGAATTGAATTCTCTGACCTCCAATTGCGGTCTGCGCACAGGACGCGGATAGGGAGGTGAACCTGCTGTGGGGAATAACCGCAGATGGCGGTGTGATGATCACAGACCAAAAGGATCTAATCAAAGCGAGCTGCGGCAAATCCTTTGCCCCATTCCCTGCAGGTATGGTGTAAAAACATCAACGAATAGAAAAGGGATACCAAGGGGGTGAAATGAGCTAAAAGAATGGAAATTGCAGGGTGCATGTACCACAGTGAAATAGGGCTGATCAGCTATGAGCATCCGAGGAAGGAGATGAAGGCCGTACCGAGAATCGACAGCCAAGGTGCAATAGCAGGGGCTTGTTTTGCAGTCGACGTGATGTGCTCCAAGATGACCAACAGCTCAATTCCAAGAATTGGGAGTGAAGCAAATTGGTCTAACTGGAGCTAGAAGCAGGAGCAACCGCTGTGTTCAGTACTAACTAAACTCTACGGGCATTGCCTTCTTGCTATGTATGCGTCTGTCTTCAACTTCCATGTGAATCTTGATATCACAAAAGCAGTTTAAAACTTCAAACATAACCAAAACAAGATGGCACCATCTTTTTCCATTACCATAGATGTTCTTTGAACAACGAGACAGCGAAGAATCAATAAGTGACACTTGAAGCAAAGTGAACACATGAAAAACAACCATGCAACATGTATATTCCAAAAGATCCTAAAAGAATCAAGGAACCAAGGCTAATTCTCTAGGATGAAGGGAAGTAACATTTTACAGTTACAGGACCAGCGGAGCATAGCCGAAGTTACCCTTGGAAGGACATCGAACACAATGCTTTCCCTTCCCGTTGCCACTTATCATGATCTTCCACAAAGAATAAACCAAAGAACTCCATGAGCTAATCACTCCGCGTCCACAAATATCTGAAGCATTGACAAATGAAGTATGAGGTAAGGGACGCAACATAATAGTTTGCAGTGGGTGCACATCAAATTTGAAGCTAACCTCCAATTCCAGTAGGGGTCATAAGTTTTCTTCTCTATTATGTCAAATATCGTAATGCCACTGATTTTTTGAATCCCAGGCTTCGTAGCTATCAGATTCTGCAGCCAAACAGCCATATTTAAAAAATAAAACTAGAGGAAAGGAGGTGAGATTGATGGAAGAAACTCCAAATTCCGCGGGATGCATTAAAGCTACAGCAGTAAACGAATCATATAAACTGACCATCTGAAACTTCAACGAGCTTAGCGCTTGCACCTCTCCAAGGGTCTGCAGAAAAGTTTGTCTTAAATGCTTAACTGATGGAGGTTTGCAACCCTAAACTGATAGAAACTATAATTTCCAAACAAAAACATCACGCCAGACCGGCATGAGAAGCATTCGCATAAGCATAATCAAGTTTTGGTTAAGAAATTTCCGTCCTCTCACCATGGACTGAAAACCGTTGACCACTATAGCTTTGTCATCTAGCGAATTATCACCTTGGGAAACCCATACTTCAAATGGCCCCAGTACTCGGTCAGTCAAGTTCAGAAGATCTAGACTCACCTGTAAAATGATGGTGACACATTAACTTAGGACACCATCAACAGACACTATATTGACCATCAAAGGCAAATTCAGTCAAAATTATGCCACTATCCAAGAAAAATGTTCCGCCACAATGATTTTCATAATCATGTAATTTGTAAAATGAGTTTGATCGTTACCGTGAAAGGAGTTTGGAAGACAATGACGGGAGGTATCTCCACAGTCTGGAGTTCAATCTCCTTGCGTGTAATGGGCTGAGCAAACAAGAATTTAGTAGTCAAAAAATACGAAATATGAATCAAGAACAGAGATGTGATCATCCTAGGGGGAACTACGAAATAGTGGGTAAATGTATATTGGGAAGATAAATCCGGTACAGTGAACACTTTTCAAATTAAAGAAATAAAACAGGAGCAGTTTTACAGCCTGCTATGGTGAAAATCCTGAACATCAAACAAATCTCTCAATGAAGAGAGCAGAGAAAAGAGAGGTGAATTGTCTTACATTGCCAAGTATTTGCTGTGTTTGCAAGCGGCCAGGCTCACCTAGATTTGTTCTCCAGGTGATCTGAAGCTTTCCGAGAACGTTATTTCCCCCTATCTTTGACTGCAAACTTTCAGGTGACGATGATTTCAACTGATAGAGATAATTATACATTCCTTCTCCAGATCTGATGAGAATAGGTTCCTCGATTGGTTCCCTGCCGGTACAATAGGGAAACAAAGAAAACAAAAGGCAAAACAAAAAACGGGCAAATGACTTAGAAACATATGCCTAAAAAAGAATTACAGCAATAAAAAATTTTTAATAAATAAAAGGAATAGAGAAACTACCCATCAGGAAATTCCCCCCAGAAGAAGGATCACCGATTTTCAACATTGATGCGCTCCATTGCTGAGTTGGTTCAAACTCAACTTGGTCTAAGTAAAGATTTGATTTTGTATGATTTTCTATACAAGCCTCCAAAAATGTTATGTCCTGAGAAGAATGACCAACCATTATAAAAGTGGGCGTGAAAGAATCGAAAAAAAGGGCAGCAAAATTTTAAAGATTGTAAAATTGCAGGGAGGAACAGCAACACCCTTCGTGTGCTTTTTCACATGCACAACTATAATAGAAACTAGAAAAACTTACACATAGTGAAACCATAAGCGCACATCAACGTACCTTAACACTGCGAACCTGCACAAGATGTAAAGATGTAAGGATATAGTGGGCTGAAGATAACAGAGAGTAAATAGGTGCATGAGAAATTCAATCCATTACATTTGGAAATAAAAATGAAAAACATGAGAAAACTACCTTAGTCCTAACAGATAGGGGGTTAGAAACAATGAACTTGAAGAATTGTGGAAGATACTTCCTTTCGCCATCACCATCAGAGTAAAGAGCAGTGCATACCAAGCTGACAAGTAGTAACAAAGACAAATTGGTGAATAGCCCATCACACCAAATAAGAATAACATGCAAGATAAACACACTTACCAAATTGATTCAAGAAAATCAGGAGTTTAAAAGATAATTCTGAATAAACCGTTGCAAAAAAAAACAATTTTTCCTCTGCCATTTTGTGAAAAATCCATTCTGACTGCGGTTGAGCAGTAAACATTATACCATATGGTTTTCAATGAAAATACTGTTTTGAACCATTGGGCTTACGTGTGTGCACCAAGCTCTTTCACATCATGGTCGACGATGAAATCATAACGTCCACCTGCGCGTATGGATTCAACGGGCGACTTCGACGTATCTAGAAGCAGTATCCTCTGCCTTTCCGTTTGAATTTCAGCCTATCAATATGACACGGGTTAAAATATGGATATGAAACTTAAGGAAAATGCGGATCTTCACAGATGCTTAAGCACGTTCTGGAAAATAAAAATTACCTTAATCACAATATCCCGGACCTCAAAAGTCGAGCTATTGTTGATACTTACGTAGCTGCAGAACGTCTCCCCCAAGTATATCGCCCTAATAATGCAAAACAAGGCCAACGAAACTAAGGGAAAAACGAAATCGTCATTCCAATCAGACAACAGCTAACCGGATCTCGACAAAGCAGTATCATCTATTCAACCTGATGCCCAAACTCCAAAAACGCAATACGAAAGCATGAAACGACGACGCATACCCAAAAGACTGGGGTAGGACAAGGAGGCCGGAAAGTCCGATAGAGTCACTGGGATGCTGAAGAAGAAATCTGTTGCGGTAGGTGAGATCCAAGGGATCATCTAAACTATCACTCGATTGACCGACAAGAAGGCGAGGAAGATTTGAAGCAGCAACCGGATCATCGAAGAGGTCCTCGCCGAAAAGAAGGTCACATGGATCGAATTTCAATGGAGATGTTTCAACGTGTAGCGACGGGCGGCACAAGCGCATCACTCTAAATGCGAGCGAGTGCGAGGCCTGAGCTCCGCCACCGCTGCCGCCGCTCATCGTGACTGCTCTCGTATCACCGGCGGCAATGGAGGGGATCGAATTGCGCTATAAACGAAATCGTTTATTTTCCTTATTTCAACAATTTCCTAACGCTTTATTCCAAGTGTACAAAATGTCAAAAAAAAAAAAAAAAAAAAAACTAACCGAACTACAAAACAGTAAACATAAAAATTTACGTGATAAATTGTAATGGATAATTTCAAGCTGAGCATTCGGTTCCACAAAATGGTTCAACACAGGCAGCAAAGAGCACAGATTTCTACATCCTGACAAGAATACAAAAGGGCAAAAAAGCAGCAATGGAGTTTCTGGTGTTTGAACCATCATCAGACGGTGACCATCAGTTCCCAGGCTGATTACCTGCGGCGGCGACAGGAAGGGCGGCGGCCGGAGGAACGCCAGGGCCCTTGGCGGATGCTCCAGGTGCAACTTCCTTCACACCCTTGGAGGGAGCAGTTGCAGGAGCCGGAGGCGGTGTCAGCATGTGGGGAGGGGGGTTGTGCTTCAGCTTTACCAGGATTCCGCGCAACCTCGAAAGTTCGGTTGGCTTGCCGGGTTTTGGTCCTTGGATAACAGCTACTGATGGCTTCTTGTCCTGATCTTTCTTCTTGCCCCTTTTCTCTATGTTGGGAACCTCATTGGGAATGAGCTCAGCAATGGCCTTCCAGTAGTGCTTATCAGCCTCCTTGTGGAACTTCTCTTCACTTGCTATGTATAACTGGGAAATATGGCTCAATGTTACTGAAAGAAACGTCGATATGCTGGCAAATAGCACAGTAGCGTGCACTGGATTAAGGAAACCCAACATCAACTCCATTCTATTATCCATTATTCCAAGAAACATAGGTCAGACAGACTCTGCCAAGTATCAACATTCCAAATGCAACTTCAAAATGAAACATACAAGATCATGAGCTTAGCTAACAGGAAGTCAAGTTGGCACACTAGAAGTATCATGAAAACAAGAAACTGAGCCTAGAATACGTTCACCTAGTTGCTTCACTCATGCCAGTTTAGGCAGGTATTCTTACCTTTTCCTTCTCTCTGTTGGTGGCCTTGAAGGTCTCCACATTGAGCTTCCTTTTCTCATAAAAGGCCAGTTTAAACTCTTCCGCTTCTTGGATGATCTGGCTTCGGACTTCTTTTTCCCTCTTCTCCTTCTCCTCCAGCCTTATTGCATTCAGCCTGAGATCACAATGCAAACATGCTGTCAGCATATGTATTTATGGGGTCCCAATCTGTGACTGATCATGAAGTCGCCAAAAGGTTCAACTAAACTAGCAAGTAATTGACATCAACGAATCAGGGTAGATGTTTTAGTCAGGCGATTTAAACTTCCGTGGTCAAAGCACGTCAATGTTTATCGAATTCAATATCCATCTCCATCAACACACCCCCTGTAATGGACACCAATTTCGATTTGAATTGAGTCAAACGTTACCGGATCAGGAGAAGACATCTAAGTTCGTTACGAAGAATTAAGATCAAATCCAGCAAACGCCTCACGACATAATTGGGCAAACATGAACAGAGGAGTTAAAATCTAACCTCCTCCACTCACGAAGAGCAAATCCTTCTTCCACCATGTCACTTGGAGGCGGCAGAATTGGGCCATCGGAGCTGAAAATGCCTTCCGTTTCCGGTCCATCGTTGAACGGCGAATTTCCATTGCCGTTGGCCAAAGGAACGTCACCGGATGGTCCGAACCCTTCCTGATCCAGAGCGTAACCAAACGGATCGGAGGCGTTGACATGATCCAGACGAACCTCCTCGGGTTCCGGGTACTCAGCACCATACGCCCCAGCCCCGTGCGGTGGAGTGTCGGGAGAGAAGGGAGGAAAAGAATTTCCGAAAGCGGCATATCCGCGTTCTTCGAAGGAACGCGCCGCCACCTCGCCGTCGTACTCCTCGAACGATGCCATTATCTCTAGATCACCGCCTGATTTTTCTCCCTCGGGATTTCCCTCAGGAGAAGCCTCGAGCCCAGTCCAAAATGAAAAGAAAACAAAGTGACGATCCCGTTTCTTCTTCTACCGCTAGAAGAGTCGTCAGACCATTAGCTTGTAATTCGTTGAATAATTGGACTCGGATCCAGCCCAAACACAAAATACCTTTATCGGGTCGGATTTCAGTTAACCCGGATCCAAACCCTACATATCAACTACCTATTTTTAAAATAGGGCCTTTTTTAAAATATCCTATTTTTGGAGCACAAGATTGAAATTAGATATGACCACGAGTACAAGTTGACCTAAGTAACTCCAGGGTTTATCCTCACAAAATGAGTATGAGTGACTTATATTCATATTCAACCAGTATAGTAGAATCAAAATTTTTTTAGTCGAGGTTGACTCAAGTCAACTCGTATTTTAAATATATATATATATCACTCAATGCATACGTGATGATATTCCCATATTTTTCATTTTACAAGTTATGATAAGTATCAATTAACTTATACGTATTATTTTTATTCTTCTCAATTTATAATAAATATCTCTTTAGTACATATGATAGTGTATATTACTATTAACTTATAAAATTATTACTAAAATTAGATATCATACACATGATGCTTGTATTTTAGATATACAACTCGAATCAACTCGTAATACGAGTCAAGTTCAAATGCTCAACTTGTTGATTTGTGACTCAATGAATTTTATCTTTTAATCTAACTGGTCCAACTCGTGCCTTTATATGATTCTGTATGATTCCGGTTCCAAAAATCTCATAACACTCTTGATCTCCCATCATCTTGCGACTCTTGAAACTGTTTTTCTAATTCTCAATGGCGAAGGAGAAAAAGCCCATTTCTGAGTTTCCACTACATTCCAAGGGCCATACTCGAAAATCACAGAGAAAACGAAGCAGGTTTGCAGCGAGAGCATGCCACTTCAGTGGTGGAATAAGCAGATCAGAGTGTTTGAGAATACAAAGCATTATGCAGCAGATCATGGGGTGAACACTGATATTTGATACAGAACTTCTTTAGGAGTAGTTACTGAGAAAATGGGATATGAAAGTTGCTGAGTTCACACCCAAGTGAGTTAGCATCATTATGAATCAAGATGAGCAGAAGCCCACAATGGAAACATCTCAGATCCTTGTCAAACGAGGAATTTGAATTAGTAAGCCAAATTACCTCTGCTATATCTGTCCCATTCGGATACCTGCATCTTGGCTTGGAGGAGGATAGGCTTCGTCGGCATTCGAGTAGTTGATGTAGAAGAGGCTGGACAGGATTCCGGTGAAGACTATGAAGGCTGCTCCGGCAGCAAAGATTCCCCTCCTCAGTGTCGCACAACTAGGAGCAGGATCGGTTACCAGAGGTGTCACATGAGTGTGGCGGGCATTTTTCGCTGAACCAGCAAGCAAGCACACCGCAGCAATGAAAAAAGTGAACCTGAGAGATTGAGTTCATCACTTCCCAAAAGTCTAACCAGAGGCAAGGAAGCTACTGCCAAACACATAAGCATCAAAGGATCCAGAAACAAGTAAAATGGGGCACATAATGAGGAGATCCGTTTGTGAGATCATCCTACTAACGGATGAAATGGAACTAAGTCATGTGGGAAGAATAATTGGTGAGCTTCAAGGGATATTGAAACACTAAAATGGCAAGTAGCATGAGGGGCATGCCAGTTTCAGCTTGAAAGGAATGAGGTTCTGATATCACAAGGCTGGTAATAGCTTATAAGCCAAGGATGCTGCTGAGTTGATATGGTACAATGCAATATGCAAATGGCTCAGAAGAAATAAAAAAAAAAAAAAGGAACATGATTTACCAGCAAAAAATGAACATCACGATAGCCCAGACACGGCGTCGACCAGGTTGCAGAGCTTTCCCGCAGCACAAGCACTTAGCTACTGCCATTATCAGCACCTGAGCAGCAAGAAGAAACAAGAGGGAAACCACTCCCAAGGCTGTAGCAACATTTGAAGAGTAAGAACAGTACTGAAAGGTACTATCATTGGTTATTCTTACCTGCAAAATGGAGAACAACACAAGTTAATCTGATCCAGAGAGCCCAATCACCATAAACTCAAAATAACTAATCTGAGTTACGAATCCTTTTTTTTTTCAGCTTTTGACGCATATGAATTGAACGGTGAACCAACAAAAGAAACAAAGAACGTAACTGGAAATCCTGGAGGCCAAATTTGTGAAGGTAGGTAAAGAACAACTGATAATTACTGTACAAAAGGTAAAGAAGAACTGATAATTACTGTAACAAAGAAAGTCAGAACGTAAGCCGGTCAAGGAAAACACGAAGAAGGGAATCTATGTCCAAATTTCTTCGTTTCTTAAGATGGTGCATAAGTTTCGGGAAAAAAATTCGCCGAAAATCCAGGGGCAAGGGAAGCCTAAGTGCAAGATGAAGTATACAGGCTGCAAGTCAAAAAACGGTAACTCACAGTAGATCTTCGATGCTCAGCTGCGACAGCAAGTGCAAAGGCGATCAAATCCAACACAAAAACACCCCCAACAAGAAATTCGATGCCATTCTAGAGAAGAGGAGAAACCCAAGAAGCCCAGTTTAGAAATAAGCGTGGCTTTTATATCAGCTAAAGCCCCGAGTACCCAAAATATGTAAATTTGTAGGTGAATTTTCGGAGTGGTTCTGCTGAAACAGGATTCTTCTTTACAAGGCGAAGTAAAGAAGAGGATGAGGGAGGGACCTGTCAAAAAGTGTTGAACAAAACCACGGAAAAGGATTCTTCTCCGGATTTCTTCTGGATTGCAAAATTACACCTGGAAGACACTGAAAAAGGCCGCAACTTTCGAAAATTCACACTATTTTTTAATGTATAATTTTGAAGAGAAAAACTAGGTAATTCAAAGCAGGCTGTGCCGGCGGTGTCGAGATCCGACGAATTTCGCTTCAAATGGCGCACTCACCAAATGTTCATTCACCGGAATCTAGTTTCAATTCTATCTCAGTTGTGTTGGTTGCAGAGAATGAGGGTTGCGTGGTCTGATGAACGCCTCCTGGTCCTCTATTCTGAACAGATGCAAAACTTTGAAATGTCTCCAGCAATTCCACGCCCACGTTACCAAACTTGGTCTGGATTCCGACGCCTTTGTCGTCGGGCAGCTGTTGCTCAACTGCGGCGCCCATGTCTCCGGTTCTCTCGAGTATGCGGGTCTCATCTTCAAGCGTTTCCAGAGGCCAGACACTTTCATGTATAACACGATGATACGGAGTTTGTCTGAGTCGGGGTCTCCTGAAAAAGCCATCTCCTTGTTCGCTCTTATGCTCGGAAATATGTGCAGCAGTGCCGTTGACAGTTTCTCATTAGCATTTTCGCTCAAGGCTGCGGCGGACATGAGGTGTTGGAGAACAGGTGCGGAGCTTCATTGTCAATCGGTAGTGCGTGGGATGGTGTCCCATCTTTTCGTAGGAACTACGTTGATCAGTATGTATGGCGAATGTGGCTGCGCTACCTTTGCTGAAAAGGTGTTCGATGAAATTCCTGATCCAAACGTGGTGACGTGGAACGCTATGATCACTGCTTTTTTGAGGTCGTACGATGTCAATAGTGCAGAAAAAATGTTTAACTTGATCCCTGATAGGAATTTGACCTCTTACAATCTAATGCTTTCTGGTTATACGAAAATGGGTAAGCTTGATTTGGGGAGGAACCTATTCCAAGTGATGCCGAACAGGGATGATGTCTCATGGAGCACAATGATTGCTGGTTTTCTTCATAATGGCTGCTATGATGAAGCTCTAGGACACTTCAAGGAGCTTCTAAAATCAGGCATGAGACCAAATGAGGTGAGCCTTACAGCAGTTCTTTGTGCTTGTGCTCAGACTGGAGCGCTTGAGTTTTCAAAGATATTACATGCTTTCACAGAAAAAGTTGGGCTGCTTTGTATTACTCCAGTCTGCAATGCAATAATAGATGCCTATTCCAGATGTGGGAGAGTGGATATGGCAGGTGCAGTATTCGATCAGATGCTAGGAAAGAAAAATATCATTTCTTGGACATCCATGATTGTGGGTTTAGCCATTCAAGGACATGGTGTTGAGGCTTTGAATCTCTTCCACCAAATGGAGAAATCTGGGATCAAACCTGATGCAGTTGCCTTCATTGCAGTCCTTTGCGGATGCAGTCATGCTGGATTACTAGAACAGGGGCTCCAGGTATTCAACAGAATGACCGAAGTTTACAATATTACACCTGATGTTGAACACTATGGATGCATAGTTGATCTCTATGGCAGAACAGGGCAACTCCTAAAGGCCTACGAGTTTGCCATCCAGATGCCAATTCCACCCACTCCCGTGATCTGGAGAACCCTTCTCGGTGCTTGCAGTTTTCATGGCAATGTGAATCTGGCCGAAAAGGTCAAGAAAAGGCTTTCAGAGATTGATCCATACGACTCCGGTGATCATGTTCTGATGTCAAATATCTATGCCATTGCAAGGAAATGGGAAGACGCAGCTGCAGTGAGAAAATCCATGGCTGATCTTAGCATATCCAAAACTCCAGGATGGAGCATGATCGAAGTAAACAAGATCCTGTACACCTTGGTGGCCAATGCGAAGCGAGACGACCAAACTGAGGAAGCCTATGAGAAGCTTGATGAGATCATGCAGAAGCTCAAAACCCAATTCGGATACACACCAGAAACTTCAAACATTTTGCATGACATCGAAGACGAAGAAAAGGAGGAGGCTGTGACTGTGCACAGCGAGAAGCTAGCTCTTGCTTTCGGAATGTCGAGAATCCCAGAGGGCGGTGCCATTAGAATTGTGAAGAACTTGAGGGTTTGCAGAGATTGCCATAGTGTGATGATGATGGTTTCCCAAGCTTACAAACTGGAGATCCTGCTGAGGGATAGAACCAGGTTTCACACCTTCAAGAACGGGAGCTGCTCCTGCGGTGGGTATTGGTGAATGAGGAAGAGCTGTTGATGTAATCAGATCCAATATAAATAATATATTTTTTAAAAAACTAATTTAAATAATAAAATGTAATAAAAAAACAGATTGCCAGGTCGGATTACTACCCAGTAAATTTTGTAACGGTTTTTGGTTTACTCAAGAGCGGAATTTACGCCTGGTAGTTTAATTTGGCAGGAGAGTGAAATCCGAGGTGAAAAAATGGAGCCCCGGCTGCGGAGATAAAGTATCGGTGTTTCATCACCGACGGAAACCGCCTTGGGCGCGCGGAGGCTTCTGAGCAGTTGTTCGCCGGCTTGCGGAAAGGAACGATATGGTACGTGAGTCCTTAAAATCAAATCGCTCATTTTAAACAAGTCATTTTTCACCGGGATCCAATCTAGGGTTCCTCTGCTATTCAGTTGTAATGGAAATTTCATTTGTTAGCAATGTCTGATACGAACCTTTCTTTCCGTTGACCCAGATTTTGTTGTAAGTAAAATTACAACATTGGGTTTGGTTACTTTGTGCGGGTTACCATTTAGAATTATATGTAGAGTTGATTTTTTTTTTCGCGTGGATTGGGTTTCGTTTTAGTAGAATATATGGAGTATTTGGTTGCTTGATTTCTTCTGGTTTCTTGGTCGCTGTCATCTGATTAGATACTGTATGGATTGGACTTCGGAGGTTTGGTTGGAGGGCTTGTTGGTTCTGGTTCCTGGGATGGGGCAAATTTACTTGGATGTTGCAGAATGGTTGGCATACATTTAGCTCTAATACAAATTTATTTGGATGGGGCAAACTCATGGTGTTCCATTTGGCTTTAACAAAGGTTATGGATTTTTTCAAGGGGGATTGTCTACTTACTTTTCCGTTGCTGTTCTCTTTTTGTTTCATATTTATAGGCGGCAAAGAAACTTATAACCAGGGCGGAGTGGGAGAAAAAGCTTAATAATGTCAAAGTTAGAAAGGAGGACATAAATAAGCTGGTAATGAACTTTCTAGTCACTGAGGGTTATGTGGAGGCTGCTGAAAGATTTCGAATCGAGTCAGGGACAGAACGTATCCTTGTTTATATCTCGTGTTGCTGAATTTTATTTTCAGGAGAATTATGTTTCTTTAGTTTTACAAAAGAAATCCTTAAAATCGATACCAGCTGATATTGATCTTGCAACCATAACCGATCGTATGATGGTTAAGAAGGCAGTACAAGATGGAAACGTGGAAGATGCTATAGAGAAAGTGAATGATTTGAACCCTGAGGTATGATTTATCCTCTATAAATAGATAGATTCTCTGTTGCGAGTACACTCATGTTCTTATATTGTTGTATCCCACAAATCTTGTAACCATACTTCTTATGTTTCTGTATGTAGATACTGGACACAAATCCCCAACTGTTTTTCCACCTCCAGCAGCAAAGATTAATAGAAATGATTCGGAATGGGAAGGTCGAGGAAGCCTTAGAGTTTGCTCAGGAAGAACTCGCCCCAAGGGGGGAAGAAAACGTGAGTTTTCATATTTATTTTTTTATTTCAACCTCCTTTTGATTCTCATGACACATGTGATGCTGTGCTTAATTTTCAGCAAAGCTTTCTTGAGGAATTAGAGAGGACTGTTGCACTTCTCGCTTTTGAAGACGTTGCCAACTCTCCCGTGGCCGATTTGCTAGACATGTCCCAGCGCTTCAAGACAGCCAGCGAGGTTAATGCAGCAATCTTGACCAGCCAGAGCCATGAAAAAGGTACCCCTCCACACGAATTATCTACACTGTGTGCCTATAGATCCTCTCCACTCAGGCTTTGCATTTGTTTATCCGATTATACAGATCCTAAGCTTCCAAGCTTGCTGAAAATTCTGGTGCTGGTGCAAAACCAGCTTGATGAGAAGGCCATTTATCCCCGGATCAATGATTTTTCAACCGCGGCCCTTGAAGAGCGCAGTCTGTAGCCCTTCCTATTCCAACTAGATGGCCGCCCAGGTGACTCCTCTTAGCCTCGTACGATGTGCTTGTTGTCACTGTAAAAAATATCTTCCATGATTTCTTGAAAACCTTCTCCAGTATTATTCACGGTTCAGTATTACAAGGGAATCTTCTCATCTGATAATATAATCTAGTTGAATATTAGAATATTGTTTTAAATGACTTTTGAGAGTATATAATAATAATAATAAGCGAATCGGGTTATTACCGAAATCAGTTCAAAATAGTTGGGCCGGGCCCATTTTTCACAGATTCTGGTGTATTTAATATTAGTAATAAGAAATGAACAATTAATTTTTTTAAAAATTATAATTAATAATATAAAAATAGTGAAAAATTAAGAAAATTCTGATGATAAAACTGATCTAGATGGATATTTGATGTTTCCATCCTTGCCCATTGGGCAGATGAGAACGGAGCTGGACCGGAATGGACCGGGCCGGACCGGACCGGACTGGGTGTGCGAAGAAGAAGAGCGTGTCCTCGGTCCCCTGCGGCTGTGTTTTGTTCTGCAGACTTGAGGAAAACCAAGGAGAATCTGCACACTCGATCGCCTCCTTGCTTCTTCTCATTTGACTCCTCTCTTCCTCGTCGCCGCAGTCAACGGAATGCCCGCTCAGAAGCGCCCTCGCGATTCATCTGCTTCGCCTCCTTCACCTTACCCCCCGCTCGAGGAGGAGAAACCCGATGATTTGCTCCCAGGCTGCGAGAATCACGTCCCGGAGAAACTGGACGACTTGAGCGGTGCGTGCTTGCGTATGCACACGTGTTCATGTCTGCAACTCATGCACTATCTCGTCGACACGAATCGAGCCTTGGCTATGTTCCATCTTGTGGAAGAGTTGGGTCTTGTAATGATGTGGTGCTGTTTTTTGTCTTTGATTTTCAGATTCTGAGGGGAGTTCCGTCTCTGGGAATGGAGAAAACGAAGAGTAATGTTTCTTTATCCCTCTTTTCGTGTGCTTGTACACGAGCACTCACATTCACGTACTAGTTTGCCCATAGCATAGGTTTCGTCTGTAAACGAAAAAATGGACCTTGGGATCTGCCTGATCTTCTTGTCTTCCCCGCAAACTCTTTAACTTTCTCCAAGGAGATTCATTCTACCACTTCGTTGAGGTTCTTCGGGAGTTGAATCCTTTCTGTTCTTTCGACTTCTGCAGCTATGCGAAGCATGATTTTGGGGTTTTCTGCTGATTACTTGATCACCATCTTTTTGAATATGCTATAACTGTAAAATGACGCTCCGGGGTTCTTTCCATTTTCGTGTTTTTTTTTCCGTAAAATTCAAATATGGATTATGGAATCTTTAAAGAGGCATAAAGACTCCATTTTTCTAAACACTACTCCTACTTATGAAGCTGCTTGCGGTTCCAGCATTCTGGTGTATCATTTTCAACTGATTGAAGTCATGTACTAAGAGAATTGTTTCCCTGAGATTGTTACGTTTGAAGGAAGATGCCATGAAACTTAGAAAGGGATAGTGTGCAGGAGTTATCTTTTGTTCATAATAGTGTCTGCAATGACAATGCCTATTAAATGAGGAGAAAAGAGGTTATGTTGCCTGAAGCAGCTGAAGCAACTGAATCACCTAACGGGGCAAGCGTTAAGGCTTAGATGTCATGCACCATGGGCTTCATGCTGCTTTTTGTTAATAGTTATACACTTTCCAAGGGTAACCTGAAATTTATGAGTCAGTTTTCTATATTCTTGGATCATGTTAGCCTTTATCTGTTTCAAATTCTACTGGTATGCGCACCTAGAGCCATTTTATGTCAAACTAGATACTTGCTAACTTGTGTTTTATTATATGGAGTTAGATTTATTGTAGTGAAGCTGGCTGAAGTGCGCAAGGAAGTTCAGTGTCCAATATGTTTGGGTATGTCCTTTGATGTTTGTGCTCTGCTTTTCTATTCATTCTTGACTGGGATTTTCTAGAAAGGGAGTTAGTTTTATCTGCTGCATTCTGGTAGTTTGGGATGAATGTACAGTTTCTCTTTCTCAGGCATTATTAGGAAAACAAGAACTGTCATGGAATGCTTGCATCGCTTCTGCAGAGAGTGTATTGACAAATCCATGCGTCTTGGGTATGTTCCCATGTTACATGCTCTTGTAACCAGCTGCTCTTCATCCCCTTATCCTAACTTTTCTTTGTGCATAGGAACAACGAATGTCCGGCTTGCCGAACGCATTGTGCTAGTCGCCGTTCGTTAAGGGATGATCCAAATTATGATGCTCTGATCTCTGCATTTTACCCTGATATTGAAAAATATGAGGAAGAAGTAAGAGCATAACTGCTGTTTCAATGTTCAGTGTTATTTCAGTTGGAGTTTGTAGCAACATTTGCTACATTTGCAGGAATCAGTTTTCCATGACGAGGAGAAAGCTCGCAATGAGAAGGTACCATGTCTGAAACATTTGGGATTTGAAGTTCCCATTACCTTCTTGTACTCAACATTGCTGTTTTATAGCCATGTGCATTTCTAGCTAAGCAGCTTTGTTTACATTTCTTGTTTGTGACAGATACAAGCTCTGATTGCACAAACTTTTCGTCGTCAAGCTGAGGCCCTGGGAAAGAAAAAAACTCCAGTCAGAAGTACAGCAGCTGCTAGTTCAAGGAGACAGAGCAGTTCCCGTGCCTCACGAGGTCGCAGGAACCACCGGTCAGCTGGACATAATGAATCAGATGAAGAAGAAGTTGCTGTGGGGAATGACAGAAGCAAAGATTCTTCATCAACTGATGAACATTCTGCTGAAGCCCGATCAGAACGCCCCAAAAGATGGAGTAGCTCTCGGACTTCGAAGCCGTCATCAGGTGTCATTGCAGATGGTGGCTCTGACGAGAATGCATTGGAGATAAATACAGAAGCATCTGGGGCATCCGCTGCGGGTGCTGGCAGGTTAAAAAAGGTTCTGGAATGGGGAAGAAGTGGTGTGCGCAGCAACACTCGGCGTGGTGGTGATAGTTGGACTAATGGCAGAATTTCCAGGCAGAATCGGCTGTCAAAGCTAATGAACCGTCTTCAGAGTTCACATGAACATGATGATGCGGTAATGCCACATATTTTGCTGCAGATCAGCAGTTCTGCCATGTATCGCCCTCTTGAGTTTCATTTTCCCTATGTTTCTTCAGCCCAAGATCACTCTGAAGCTTATTTCCTTGTACGAGGAGGAGATTGCGAGCTTGAAGCGGCCTTACCTTTTCTGCAGCACTACATCATCAGTCAGCCACGTAACTCAGGTCCCACATCTGCAATCTTTTTTTATAGCTCCTATAGCACAGAGGATCAGGCGTCACCGATATCCCTAAAACGTTGTTCATTGCAGTATGTTGCCAAGCAGACATCAATTAAAGCCAGCCAACTTCAGATGCGCATAGTAAACGGTACCCATTCAGACTTCCAATCCAAGCTTTTTAGAGAGAACTTGCCTGTTATGTTTATCAACACACCTACGTTGCCGTTGCTGAACGAGCAAGAAACTCTCGATGGGATCCTAGCAAAATTCCCTGCGAGAAGTCTGGTAAGTTTCTTTGAATTACAAGCTGCTATCTTTCACATAACCTTCCCCAGACTTGAACACTGTTGTAATGATCCAATCCTAGCGCCCATCCATCCGTCCTTTTCGATTATTGCACCCCGGCTGACTCCTATATCCATTAAAACAACCCCCCCTGAGATATACAGAAGAGCTTTAGCGTGTTGCATCTTCTGCAGAGATCTTTGTTAGACATTTACCTCCCAGAATTGTTATGAAGGTGCTTGTTAAACTGTTTCCTTGCAGGTTCTGGGTTACGAGAGGAAGCCCCTGATAATTACAGAGTATGAAGCTGCAAGCAGTTGACTGTTCTCAGAAGGCAAGTGAGCTTCAAGGATCAGGTGGATTCGCTGGTCTTCTTCTAATTTTCAGAGATTAGATGATAGTACAGTAAGTTAATATCTGCAAGAGAGAAAGTGCAGGAAATTTTAATGTGAAACCTGATTACCATAAAGAAAGGGTGATTCGGTTTATAATGGGCCGGTATTAGTTGGATTTGGAACCTTGGGCTCATGACCTGGAAACAGATTTGGTCGCAGAAATGAAATGTTGCCGTTGGATTATGGAAACGTGGCGGCCTATCCTCCACTCGATGATTCTGCTGCAGTTGCAAGCATCGTGCGTTGACGATTGGGCTTCACGATTTTTCTTCTCCGGTTTCCCTGTCGAGACCCAGGGACAGGAAAGCCACAGGACTGTTTCTCCACATCTGATGGAATCCGAACCGCCGCCGCTGCCGGTACCAAATCGAGCCAGCAGAAACGCGCAACTCCTCAAAGTTGGGGCCTCGGGTGTGTTCGTTGTTGTTGTCGTGCTTATTTCCAAGTGGCGTTCATGAGTTGTGAAATTGACTCAGACTCGAGAATGGGAATCTTGATTCTTTTAGAGCATTGGAGGCCAGTGCTAGTTGCTGCCACAGAACAAGTCCACCATCAACTATTAATAACGGGCTGGGGCAGCCCCACTGCATTCCAAGGTCGTCATCCATATGCAACAAAGGGTACAGAAGCACACAGATCTTCATCATCTGGATGATCACAACCGGATCGATCACAAGCCTAGACAACCAAAAACCAACGGTGTTAATGTTAATATCAACAGGGAGGAATGATCAGGAAAACAAATTCCTGGAACTCCAACTGATCCTCATCACAAAACGCGGGCATTCATCAAAAAATCAGCAAGACGTGGGTAGGAAACGCAAGAACTAAGCTATCCACCATGGTGTTAACTCGTCTGCGGCGACTTTTCATCCACAGCCCTTCATGACTCATGAAGCGCATCCGAGAAGAACACTCAATATTAGGGAGGGCACTCAGCAAATATGGATCATGGAGCATACCCAAGACTACAGAAAAAGGCAATTGCCAGCACAGGGCTTGCTCTCTCATCTAATGACTTCTAAAACTACTGCAGATTCTAATGTTTAAATGGAGATGCAAGCCCTGTCATAAAACGTACTCCTTGGACAAGTATATCAGTTTACTTCTAAGTTCTGACGGTGCAAATCATAGTACACTAGGGAACTTCACAGAGCAGAAGACTATACCTTCAATATTCCAAGCCTGTGTACGAGGAGCAACCAAGAGCATTGAAGTAAGCACCGCGGAGGCAGTAGCGCTATGATACGGCAACAGCGAAAATGAGCTGACACTGCAGATCTCCACTGGCGACCTGATTCGCAGAATGAACGAATTAACTTCAACGGAAAGGATGCACCGCAACATATACGAATTCGAACCTGAAAATGCGCGTCGAGATCGGACTTCGACCTCCGACGCCAATCGGACAGCTAGGAGCTCTCGGTCTGATTCCTGCAGCAATCCGACTAAATACTCTGTCTGGTCGCAACAGCGACCTCGAAACGGCGGCGGCGGCCATCGTGGATGGAGCAAGCGGACCTGCTTCGGTTTAGGTGCTTGCAGAAATTGCGGTGGGATTGATTTTCACTTTGGGCTTCGAATGATGACATGACGGACGGCCCATTGGGCCCAGCAGAAAAGGCTCAGACAAAATGCCCTAATGAATGTGGGCCCCACCGGCGGTTGGCTTGGTTTCAACAAGTTTCATTATATTAAATGGCTTGAAATATCAATGCATACTAATAAAAAAAAGTGAAACGGTACCAGATCATAATACACCATAGAGTAGGGAATGTCCATTTTGCCATAATACTTTTTACCATTTTGAAGTAACAAACGGGGGTAGAATTGAGAATTCACTTGAAAAGAAACACACTCCCAGACTCCAGAGAACGAAGTCATTCGGAATTTCTTTCATGGCCAGAAGTTTGAGTATCCTCGGGCGGCGCCGGAAAACGAGCTCTGGCCGTAGTTACTCGGAATATACTTGTTCTCATTAAACCCTTGCTTCATCACCTCATATGGGTGGTTGCTGTTGAATCTCTCGGCGTTCAGATCGTAGTAGTACTTGCCATTCTCCAACGCCCGCGTATCGCTCATCCCCTGCGGCATCGAATCTCCTCCTCGGACGACGGATCCAGCCTCCAGCGACGCGGACTTACCGGCACCCCCATTGCTGTTGAAATCGTAGCGGCGTCGCTCGTTGTAGTTGTAATTGGTGCCATGTCCCTCCTCATTGTGCCCATACTTGCTGGGATTCTCGTCGATCTCTTTCCTTTCATCGACGCCGAAGAAATTCTCCTTACCGGAACCACTAGGCTCCGTAAAATCTTCAGGCTGGGTGACGTACGCCACGGGGTTGTAGTTTTTGGGGAGGCGAGGGTTGAATTCGCCGGTAAACTGTTCAGCCCTCGACGGGTTCTGGTCGTAGAGACCGTAAGCGTTGTTGGTTTCCGGCAGGAAAGTCGGCTCTACGTTTTCCGTACTCTCCTTGGCCTCAACGCCGGTGGCAGTAGCAGTAGCAGCAGCAGCAGTATCTCCGGCAGGGATCTTGTTGAAAGCGTGAAGCTCTCTGGCATGAGAGGAATGCAACGCGAGGACGAGGGAGAGAGCCAAGAAAGCGTGAAGAGGAAACGCCATTCCCAGATCCCACGGCTTTTCTTTAGACTGAAAAAAAGCGTGGCGTTTCAGCGCCTTTTATAGAAACCCAAAAATTGACTGCTCCTATTCAGTTAATACGATTTCCCATTTTCAGCATGCAAATTACTTTCAACTCTTCAAAACCCCATTTTCCTCCCAAAAATCCGTACCATATTTACATTTTAACCCCTCATAGTTTTTACATGATGTTAAATATACGGTGTATTGATAACAATGTATTAATAACAATATATACTTACTATATTAATTTATCAATAAACGAGTATTTAATAAATTTTAATCTTAACAATATAATATACATTTATCAAAATATAAATAATTTAAATACATTATTAATTATACTCTACGATAATATAATTAATATTATTAAAAAAATTGATAATCACAGAACTAGAGCGATGATTGTGGAGAGCGGGCAGGCGGTGAAAATCCGGCCGCGAATTGCGTTGCCCGCTTTTAGTTTGTCTGGTCTGGTTGAGGTCATTTATTTAAAAGGAGGAGGAGGAGGCGGCGGCCCCCTTTTTGCCATATGTAGGCGGGGCCCCTGCCCCTGCCCCTGCCCCTACGCCCCCTCCCTCCATTATTCACCAAAAACCCCTTGCCGCCCTAATTGATCCTCCTTCTTGCCCTAATTTCGGAGTAAACCCCATCATCTCCATTGACCATGAGGCGATGGTAGCTAGCCCAGGCCAGGCCCACCCCCAACCCATGTACGGTCAAGATGGGTTAAATAAACTCCGTATTGGATTCAACGGGACCAAATTTCGGGGATTGAAATAAAATATTGGCTTCAAGGTCTCCTCTCCCTCCACCTAGCAGCAGGAGTAGACGCGGTGTCGGACTCGGGTGTCCCAACCCATTAATTCATTTACCAATCAATAAAAAGAAATTATGAGGCCGAGTTCGGTTTGTCTTCTTGCGATTTGAATCAAATCCAAAAATCATTATATAAAATATAATTAACATATTTTAAAATTTAATATATTAAATTATTTATAATTTAACATTTAATATAAAGTATTTTTAAAATAAATAAAAATGAATAATATACTTTTAAATAATCACTAAAAGAGGATTCAATAAATTTAATAATTTATAAAGTTAATCATAGAATTTGAATTTATAATTTTACTATATAATAATTAAATATTCAAATATTAAACTGAATTTAAGTAAATTGATAAAACACCCCCCCCCCCCCAGTATAAATATGGATGGATAGTGATACTTTGGAGTACATTAAAAATGTTTTTTTAATTATAAAAACGGTTATAATTTATAAAGAAAAAGAAGGAGAAGGAGAAAGGTGGTGGGCGCGGTTTCCGTTATTGCGAGCATATTTAATGCAGTTGGGCAGCTCTGAAATGGGTGTGGTCCCCACCCTTCCCCCCCGGGGCCTCTCCTCTCGACACTAACTAACCACGACCGCCCAATAATTCGCATCCCCCTCCCTCTTCTTCTTGTTGTTATCGCCGGAGTGGGTGATCCCGTTATTTGAAACTTCGCACTCCATCGGTCAAATTCAAATCGACTTTTTAAAAAATATTTTTTTACAAAAATAATAAATAATTTTAAACTCTTGAATTTTTGAAACAAAAATATTTCATATTTGGTAACAATCTAGAATGTTCATTAGAAAAGAAAGTTTCGTGCTCAATTTGGACCTAAATTTTTTTATTTGACAATAAAATTGATTTTGAAATAAAATTATGCATTTGTAGATTGTTAAATTGTGTGATCCCATTGCAATAACAGGGACATTTATAAAAATCACTATTTGTACAATCTATTTCATACATTAAGTTAAAAAATTCAATATGATGAGAGGATGATCAATTTTTTAATATATCATTGCAATAACCCGTTGCATTTATCATAATCATTACTTTGTAATAAAAATGAATGAGAAATTCCTGATGCGCACTAGGGAATCATTTGTGTCAAGATTTGCGCGCCCAAGTCAAGATTTATGAGCTGGGTACGATCTTCCATGGCTCCAAATACCTGTTTCTTGAACGCATCAGGGCGTAGTTCTGTGGGAGAATCAACGCGTCGTGTTTGTAATGGAGAAGATGAGGTTTGTGGTGTACCCCTGGTTTGCGATGGGCCATCTGACGGCATTTCTTCACCTATCGAATAAGTTGGCCAAAAGGGGACATGAAGTCTACTTCATCGTTCCCGAGAAGACGCGGGCCAAGCTGCATACCTTGAATCATCACCCTCGTCTCGTCAGCGTCATCCCGATAACCGTTCCTCACTTCGACGGTTTACCTGCGGGAGCGGAGACCACCGCCGATGTCCCTTTTCCGATGTACCCCCGTCTCCGGGCAGCAATGGATCTTACCAGGGGTGAGATCGAAGCCATACTTCAGCGACTCAAGCCTCAGTTTGTTCTCTTCGACTTTGCTCATTGGATGCCGGGCTTGGCCAGGGGACTGGGAATCAAGTCTGTTACGTACTGCACCATCAGCCCTGCCGCCATGGGATGGCTGTTCCGGTATGACGACTTTACGGAGCCTCCGCCCGGATTCCCGATGATGAAGATGAAGCTAAGTACATCCGATGCAACAGGGATTCACCAGGTCATGAACATCCAAGAGATCAACTGTGGTGAGATGAGGTATAGTTGAAAAACTACACAATTTTTAATGCTTCCTGTACGCGATGTACGTGGGCTCTGCGTTCTATAATCATCCAAAACAGATAGTATTACTGATCTCGTATTTTTACCAACAGGTTTGTTGACAGGATGGTGTATGCCTCCAAGGCATGCGATGCCATCGCGTTCAAAACTTGCAGAGAAATGGAAGGCAAATACTTGGAGTTCATACAGAACATGTTCAAGAAGCCAGTTTTTCTGGCCGGCCCTGTTCTACCTGCAATGCATGCGGTTCGTATATCGTGTCCTATCAGTTAGTGTTTTCTGTAGAATGCAAAATAAGAAAAAAAAGGTCGGTTTTAGGTTCATGAAACACAGAGCCATGGAGATGAATGGATCCCATGGATGGATCAGTTCAAAGCAAAATCAGTCATCTACTGTGCACTGGGGAGTGAGGCGAGGCTCGAAATTAACCAGTTCCAAGAGCTTCTACTCGGTATCGAACTCACCCAATCCCCTTTCTTCGCTGCCCTGAAACCCCCATCGGATTCCAAACAACAGAGGAGGCTTTGCCAGAGGGGTTCGCCCAGAGGACGAAGCACCGAGGCAGAGTTCACGGAGGGTGGGTGCCCCAGACCAAGATCCTTTCGCATCCCGCCGTCGGCTGCTTCATTACGCACTGTGGGTGGGGGTCTCTGTGTGAAGGGATCCTGAGCCATTGCAGACTGGTGATGATGCCTCACATCGGGGATCAACTGATCAACGCGAAGTTGTTTGGGGAAGATCTGAGAGTGGGTGTGGAAGTTGAGAAGGGAGACGACGGGATTTATGGGAAAGAAAGCGTGAAGAAAGCGGTGGATTCCGTGATGGATGGGAAGGAGTTTGGGAATGAGATCACGGCGAATCATGGAGCATGGACGGAGTTCTTGCTGAAGGAAGGGCTCGAAGATTCATACATCGATGAACTTGTCCGAAACCTGGAGTCCCTCTTGAAGAATTAGCCGCCTCTGCATTTTAAACATTAGGAATATTCAGGAACCCATGTAATAAAATATATACAATTATAGTTTTATTTTCTGGGAAACAAAAAAGGCCTCAGGTTCGGTCCTTCTCCGGCGGCGTTTCGGGAGAAGGAAAGAGAATGGCGTCGGTCTCTTGTTACCGCAGTTTCACGGTGGGACGGCGCGAATATCAGTTTCGCGTCATCCTCCCTTCCGATACGAAAGAAATCATCGATTTCTTGGCTGTAGGTGAAAACCCTAAAACCGGGCATCTCCGATGGTGCTTCGTTCATCGTTTATCTCTCCCAATCTGCCTCCATCGTCGTTCGCAGGCGAAGTAGAATGGTCTTGTTCCTTTTTGTTTATTGGCGATTGTTCTGGTTTGTTGTTTACGGGTTTCATCGGGTTTGGAATTGGAAATCCGAGTCGGAGGCGTTGGTGGCGAGGGTGGCGAAGTGTGTTCTTTGTCAGAAAAAAGAGGAGCAGGTCGAGGAAATCGCTTGCTCGGACACACGGATTTCCGCAGGAGGAGGAGTACTAGTCATAAAGCGCCGCCGTGAAAAGGGCCGGCGCGTTTGAGTTCAACACCCCATGTAGTTGGCTTCATTACCAACATCCCCGATGAGGATGCCGCCATTATTGTCACTGTGCTAGATGAGACAAGGAAGGGTATGAATTATGAGTATGAAGGACAGAGTTGAGTCTGAGGAAGAAGTGGGAGTGGATCAAAATGATACAAGTCGCCAGGCCCGGTTGCAGTCTGGCCATTTTTAGACCCTTGAATCATGGAAGGTTATTTATGAGGGACGGCTCATGCCTGAAACAGGTCTGGTCGGAAAAAAGAAAGTCGAAACTGTATGTGCACCAGCCGGGAATCGAACCCGGGTCTGTACCGTGGCAGGGTACTATTCTACCACTAGACCACTGGTGCGATTTGTGGAAGGGTGTTATACGTAAATTATTTTTGATCAATAGGCTGATTCCGATCTGTACTGTCACTCCCGTGGAGTGTCGTTTCATAAGAAGAATGCTTTCGGAGCTGGCAATCTTCGTCTTCCTCATTACAGTATTTTCTTTCTCTCTACGTTTCATTGTGATGGAGGAAGTTGAGCCGCTGCAAGAGTGCGCTTCGTATCTACCACTTGCTGTTGTCTGATTCGACGATTCTTCAGTTTCAGATCGAGATTTTTTTCGTTTCGTTTTCTGTTCTTTGTGAGAAATGCCGTTGGTGAGACTAGAGCTGAAGAACGAATATGCGCTCGGGTTGCCGGACCTCTACAAAGAGGCCAATGCGGAAGATCCGCGGACGGTTCTTGAAGGAGTGACTGTCGCTGGACTCGTTGGAGTATTGCGCCAGCTTGGCGACCTTGCCGAGTCAGTATTTTCATCTCCTTACTTTTTCTGCACTTCTCTGTCGTTTTTTTGAGCGGTTAATTTCGTTTGAACATTTTGAGGGGATATGAAAAAGGAGATAGTTTCTGTTTGCTTGGCCTACTGGAGATTCCTGCTTTAAACGCAGTAGCTTCTGGTTTTGGATTGTTGAGAAATAATGGAGTTGCTATAATTTGGATCCAGGTAGAGTTTAGTTGTAGGATGAGGTGGCGTATGGTTGTTGAGATTTAAATGTGTTGAGATGGGAATATAGTGCAACGCATACAATGCGTGCAGTAAATTTCTCCAGAAAGAATGATGAACATTGTGGCCATAATTACGCTGATTTTTGAATTCTTTTTTCGGTTGTTAGGTTTGCAGCAGAGGTTTTTCACAGCTTACAGGAGCAGGTAGCAGCAACTACCTCTAGAAGCCATCAGCTCATCAATCGCCTTAAAAAACTTGAATTGGCACTTCCCCCTCTTGAAAAGGCAGTGTTGGGGCAAAGAAGCCACTTGCACTTCGCTTATACATCTGGTAAGGAAATTTAGCAATTGCAGCTCTGATTGTGGATGCTCCATTTTGGTTGTTTGCGAAGCTATGTACAGTTATGTTTTCTGGAGAAAATGTGCTTATACTTTCCAATCCCTGGAAGGTTCTACTTGGCGTGCGCATGTCGCGTTTGAAAAGGGTCATTTCTTATATAGTGATATGCCAAAATCCATTATGGATTCGTATGAAGATTGCAGAGGTCCTCCAAATCTGCATTTACTTGATAGGTATGTTTAGCTCTTGAAGATCTATTTGAAATCCCCTGTGTGATCATACAAAATTGTTGTTTCTTCTCAGGTTTGATCCTGGAGGTCGTGGATCTTGTATGAAGAGGTACTCTGATCCGTTAATTTTCAAGCGAGTATCAGCAACATCTGAAGAAACTAGCACTTCAAAAGTTGTAAAAGATAAGATGGATCGCAAGATTAAGGTAATAAATCCATTTTATTTAAATAATTTATGAACCCAAGCACCTGATGATTATAAAATCCATTCATTTTCTAGCTACGTTATTATTTTCCAATCACTTAGATCTTTTGGAAGAATGTGCAGAGACGAAGGCCCAGGCCAAGGAGTGAAGTTCCAAAATTTGCATTTGTTTCCAGTGATAGTGGCAGGTAAATTGGCTTAAGATTTCCTGATTTGAAAATAGTTATGAAATCAGGGAACCAGAGGTAGTGCAGAAATCGTTGAGTGAATGAATCTTTTGTGGGTGCTGATATAAACATTATCATCATTCTCATGAGGTTATTGATGATTGCAAAATCTAGGATGCGGTTCCCTCAAGATATTATTGAAAGACATACTCCCCCTTATCCAGCAGCGTCATCCTGGGATGCATCATCACTGAGTTCCAGTACTGCACAGCATTCAAAATTGGGCGTGGATGATGGTTCATGCTCTTTTCGAGGTAACTTTCGTCCAGACCATTCAGAATCACCCAAAGGACGATATTTTGGAGAGCAAGTTTTTTCTCCTGTGAATGCAAGTGATGCTGGTTTTATCGATTTCAACCCTGCTGAAGAAAAAGTTCCGGTGCCTCTTGAACGTGTTGACTCTTGCTCAACTTCTGAAAGGTGGAATGAAAAGGCAGGGCCGTTGGATACCAGACTACAGGAGTCTGAAACTTATGGCCCGACCTTAGATCATGGGAATGATGGGCAATCTCTTTGTCAAGGTACAGGTGTGGAGAAAGATGGTGATTGCATTTTCGATCCCCAGACACTGCAGAAAATAGACGGCCAGCCTGCCTCCGAAGGGCAATTTCATGAGACTGTTAGTATCCAAGCAGTCGATGAGACACATAGTCATCCATCTGATGAAACCATGCAACATCTGGATGCCCATCTTCATGCGGAAAACAATGAAAGTGAGTCCGATCTGTTTTTAGATGCACTGAATGCCACTGAGTTTGAGATAGAACCTGAGCTGGAATTGGAGAAAGCGAAAGAGACCGAGAATCACTTGGAAGCAAAACAGACGGATGAGGTCCAGAAACTTGACTTGGAATGCAGCTCCAAATCTGGCACTCCGGCCCACAGTCATGAGGTTACAGAGAAGGGTGATGTACCTTATCAGTCCCCTAGTGTCCATGAATCTAGCGACTCCAGTGAAGTAACTCCCAAGGATATTCTGAACAGTACAGACAAGACTCTGCAGTCATCTGAAATGGATAGTCTTGCTTGCCACAAGAATGAAACCGTTGGTTGTGGTAATACTTTAAAACCTGTTGAATCCACTGCAGACTCTATTAGCCGAGATGATAGTTTGGAGATGCTCTTAAATCATGGAACGAGTAGCCCCAAGTCCCAGGAATCCTCAGCAGACAATCTAGCTGGCAATTCGGTAACTTTTTGGACTAATGGTAGTTTGCTTGGACTCCAACCCTCAAAACCTCCTGATTTTAAAAGACCTACTGCTGAAGCTCCATTTGGACACGGGAAAGGGGAAGAAGTTACTCCACTCGTCAATCATCCCAGCCACAGAGATGCAGTGAATACTGTGCAAGAGAAGCCAAGGAATGTTGACGATGATATTGATATTGATGCTTCCAGGTGGAGGACAGCATGGAAAATATCTCCCAGTGATCTAGACGTTAAAACTGACAGCAGATTGCTTTCCTTTGGATCCACCAAAAAAATATTTCCAGGTGAGAAAGAAAATGGTCCTGGAGACTACCAAGGGGCAGGCTTTTCTGAGCACAAGAATCATTTGGATGATGCTCCTCGGCAGTTTTCCCTGCAACCCGAGTCAGGTGGTGAATCTTCCCTGATATCACCATCTTCATCACCTCCACTGCAGCACATGAAGATATCTTTCCAGCCCATGGATGAATTCGCGGCTTCCAAACTGAAGTTGAAATTTCAGAACACCAGCACGGATGGCCAACCTGGATGTGATTACTTTCCTTCATTCCAGTTGGTCCCAAAGTTGCTTGACAAGCAAGACAATTCAGGCTCAGTTTCAGATGCTGATACGTTCGATGGTTCATCACGTTCCTTGTCAGAAGACTGTCATAGCGACCAGAATGACTTTGTTTCTGACTGCGAGTCCAACGACTCAAGCACCGGCAAGGAACATGATCTGTATAGTTCCCTTCAGAAGCAATCCCTCACGGGATCCGTCTCTACAGCTCCTGGTCCCAGGTCAGACCATTTAGACATTGAATGTTGGAAAAATTTGGATACTCTTGGCAGTGCACCCCGAAGCGAACCAAGGACGAAGACCACTTCCAAGGAGCCTGTACATCCCGAAGTTGGCTCAACTCCAGCTCCCCCACAATCTCAGTGGCAGAGTATAAGGCCCCTGATTCATGCCTTGGAGGAGAAATGCCGGTTATTTTCGGATCCCTCTCATTCAACTTCTGCGGTTCTCGCGTCTACTCCAGCCCCTTCTAACAAAGATCTAGCTGATATCACAAATTCGAAGACAAGCAAGGTCTACTACTGCTTCAAGGAATCCTTTTTTTTTTTTCTTTTCCTCCGTGTCCTCAGTGTTGTGCATGACCCTAAACATGCGACTGACTGACTGACTATCTGCTCATTCATCCAGAGATCCTACTCACAGAAGCCAGAACCTGATAGGGATGCTTGCCACGAGAAGAGCACTCCTCGGAACGACTTCCTACACCAAATTCGAACCAAAGTGAGTTGCCGCTGTTTGTTACCTGGAACAGGCTTTTTTTAGTATCCCGAAATTTGACAGATGCCATTGCGGTTTTCAGTCATGCAACCTGAGACAAACTGTGAAGCCAGCTGAAGAAGCATCAGGTGCCCCTGTACAAGTGAGCCTCCTACTGAAGAAAGCGCGTGCAATTCGCGAGGCTGTTGGGAGTGATGGAGATGATGATGGAAGCTGGAGCGAAACTTCCTGATCTGTGGACACACGACCCCATCCGCCTCCAAGAAATAAACAGTAAGTTTTTTTTTTTTTTTTTTTTTTTTTTGGTTTTGTTAATGCCTTTAGATAGCAGTTGATATGTTGTAACCCAATTCCGTGAAATAAGGTGTCCCCATTTTTTGAAAAAAATGAATGAGCTGAAGAACTCTCCCAAATTCCAACAACCTAAATTAAAGAATTTTAGGGAATATCAAAATTATTTTTTATAAAATTTTTTAATTAAATCAATTAAATTTTCCTGATAAACATGCACTCACGGCATCAAAATACAGAATCAACGGTTTTCCTAAGACTAATTCCTAAACACCTGAACAAAGAATGCTCGTGAAAAATAACTCTTCTTCTACAAGCGGGTGCTGCTGCTGCTGCTGCTGCTGCTGCTGCTGCTGCTGCCGCTCCTCCTACTGCTACAGCTACTACATGCGGAAGTCTACTACACACACGACGTTGTTGGCAAAACAGGCGGCGAGCGCATCACCTCTAGCGTTCCAGCACACCTCGAAGATGCCGCCGTTCCCCGTGTAAGTTTTCACCATCTTGGCTTCTTTAACTGACCAAATGTGCATGCATTTGTCCAACGACCCGCTCGCCAAATATTCCCCGTTCGGACTGAACGCCACCGAGTACACCGGATCACTGGAGTAAGATTGGTGTCGCAGCTTTTGGTTAGAAGAACCCGGAGAGGAGTTCTGGTTACGGTGCGGTTTTTATCGTACCTGTGGCCAGTCAGGCTGTGGAGAAGGCGCCCGCTATCAACATCCCATATCTTGATGGTTGAGTCGAAGGAGGCACTGAGACCAGATGAATGAATGGATTGCAAGGGAGCTGGGAATTAAGAGTCTGGCAGAAAACTGGAACTAATGCAGGCGCTATGCAGCTGAATATTGAAACGATAAAAGCATGTGCACCTTGCGAGCACCAGCTGCCGACTGGGGTTGTTGGATCCTGGCCCTGTTGGACTCCATCGGATAGTGTATATCTCCTGCAATGGACATAATTGAAGAACTTTCATCCTTGAATATGGATGATAAAAGAGAAAGGAGCATACAGAATGTGATGCCTACATACTTTGGAATGCTCCCTCAAATCTAGCAAGCAAGTGTCCTGTTTCATTGACCATATCTGCAGGAAAATCACTCGTTAACAAAGAAGAGACCAGTGACTATCTGGAAGGGAAAAAGGCAGAAAAAAAATTCATAATCGATTATAGCCATGCAGGAACTGGAAAGTAGGATTCAGTGGTGGCTGGTGGTGCTGCAGATGAACTTGAGTGTACGCATGAATGAAGTGAGAGGCAGAGGTTATTGCCTTCGCTGTACAATCATCGGAGCATGAAGCGAGTAAGGTACTCGAGGGATCCCACTTAATAGCATTTACTTCACTCTGAAGACATGAAGCATGGATATAACATAGGTCAACAGAAGTTGAAGATGATGTGCGACGTCAAAGCAGCATACCTGATGGCCTGAAAAAGTTTTAATTGGACGGTGCTCTCCCACTTTACAAACATATATCATGCTATCAGTGGAACATGTTGCAAAAGATGTGTTGTTTCGCCAGTCAACATCAAGGGCAGGAGCTAGGAAAATTTTAAAAAATAACTAGATAAATATTGAGGTTAGTGAAACTACGCATAAATTGCCAAAAAAGAAACAAATAAAAATATCGAAAATAGAACTAGAACAATAAGTCAAACACCTGTATGAAATTCAAATTGCTGTTTGCATTCAGCTGCCTTAACATCCCATACAATTGCAGTTTTATCGACACTTCCACTGAGAAGAAAATCTCCTTTCTTGTTCCACTTCAGAGAGAAAATTGGTCCCTTGTGCTTATTTAGAGTACTAATAAGTTCCCCTGTATGAAAAATGTCATGCGTGCGTACAGTTCACATTGACAACCATAAGCACAACATGAGCAGAATCATATTCACAGCATGAAAGGGAACGGAACCGCACAATAAATAGTTAAAGCGAAAGCAGATGGCAGCGGTCAACTCTGGTTCAGAGTTGGAAAGAATAGTTACTCCAAAAAAATGCTGGTACAGGAATGTCAAACGATCCTCAAGGAAACAGTATACAACTAGACAAAGCAATACGCAAAGCATCATCATCAGGCATTTTACCTACGGCAATTCAAATCAATCAACTTCCTGCTTCCAGCCTTAATGCATCATATAACATTATCTACTACTGTAACCATCTCCAGTTCAAGGAAATCACACTTCCATAATGATGATTTTAACGATTCAGAAATTCTAAATAATTTCTGCACGAGCACTCACCTTCTCTATTCCATATCCTAGCTTGGCCATCGTAAGAACCAGTAGCAAGTAGGGATCCGTCCACCTGAATCAAGTGAATAAAATATGCACATCATGTCAAATCTGATAATTCAGTGTTCACATTCTACATGGATATGAGGTGTGAATAGAACCGCACGTTCCAATCAAGCGTGGTTACATCCTTGCTTTTTTCATTTGTTCTTAATTTGAAATGCCTCAACACTACACTCAGAGGTCCACTTTGTGCACCGGAGCCAGATTTGTCACCGAGGGTCCAAATTCGAGCAGTTGAATCTCCAGAACTAAAAGTGCACATGAGCTGACACACTTAGACAGAAGAGAATGTAATACATCAAAAGCAACTAAAGGTCGATAACACAAAAAAGAGGCTCAACATTTTGGCAACCTTACCCAGAAGCAAGGATAGACCCTGTAGGATTCCATGCACACGCAATAACCTGTGAGGAGCACAAGTTATAGGCAGTTAAGAGACTACCGACATTGCTTGTAGCCTAAGACTGGGACCTTATGGCAAAGCACTCCTAATTTCACTTATAAACATCAATTTTTTTGGTTATTAGAAGCACTTCTCCAAAAGATGATGAATACATTACATGTGCAAAATAAGGGTAAAACAGGAATGCAGCACTTACATGCAGCTAAAAAATAGAGAAAACAGATAAAAATAAGAACAAACCTCAGACGCATGACCTTGCAGAACTGTCACATCGGACTTTGAAATTTCACGGGTCACCAAATCATCTGGAGGACAAATATCCATCGGTTCCATTCCTGTTAAAATTTAATGAAAGTACCCAATCAGTACATGTCCTTGCCTTGACCCAAGAAGAGTTCACATTCATTTGATATTGCAACGGTTATTAGATTTAAATGTGGATACTAATACAACACCATATTTTGTATCCCAAACTTGAACTGGACATAATTTGCCCCATCACACTTATACATGAGTGAACCAGTTCCGTCTATACTAATACAACATCATTCAGGTTATTCGTTATGAACAGATAGGGGGAAATATTTCAAAGCATTCTCACCTCTATCCCCTCTTTTATCATCAACTACAACCTTGGACTCCTCCACAGAAAGATCAGCTGTCTCTCGAAACGACTTTTCCTTCTCTTTTACCTTTGCTGCATCCTTTTCCTTCTCCATCCTCCCTTTATCTCGTCCTCTCTGCTGTTTTATCTTCCCCTTTACCATCTCAATCCCATCATCTTCAACATTTGCATTTTGCTTCTTACAGGATTTTTCTCTATCCTTCTCTTTTTTTTCTTTAACTATATTTTGGAGTTCATCCACACCCTTGGTTATAAGATCAAGAGGATTAAGAAATTGAAAATCTTCATCTGCATCCAAATCCTCCTGAAGCCCTAAGCAATAAAAAATCAGGAAGACATTCTCATACAACGTAAACACAAAAACAATAAAACTCCCACATCGCGCACGTACATCGCTTAGGTTAGCCTCTAATTCCAGATACATAATTCCCCTCTGAACAAATGTAACAAGAGCACCAGGGGGAACTAAGTTGCCATCAATTGTACTTTTACTGATTCCTGCTTCACATCCTAAAGTGAAAGCTGAATGGGTGAACCCTGAATACACGAACGGTGGAAGGTTAGAGCACATTTACTGCATACTACATCCGAGAAATTCTTTTAACAGGTGGTGCAGATTAGAAAACAGGCAGAATTCACAACACGAAAGTTGAAATCTTCGATAATGAATTCAAAACATCAATTGGATAGATGAAGACGTGTACAAAATAAAGTTCGATTTACAAAAAAAAAATCACTAGAAAAAGGCAGAGTAGGGAGAGGAACTAGACCAGATTCATTAAGGTAGCGAAATATGAGGTAGTTCAACTCTGCAGACGTTATCGAGGGCATAGTTTCCAATCTCCCTTCGAATGTAAAAGTTCAATTCCCAGGTTGCCGTTGGCAAGCCTCCCTCCGCCGATGACAATCGACAGAGGTAGTTTATTTGTCATCGAAAAAGTGTGGGCCTGGGCCGAACTCATTCTAAATCTTACAAGCCCACCAAGTGATCCTGCGAAATGTTTGCTATTCATTCCATCCCCTGGAATACATCTTCCGTAAAGACTCCCACCAGATCAAAATCTGCGGTCGCCATGGCCGAATCCGAGCAACCACCGGCGCAATCTAAAGCTGCCTCCACATCAGAGAAACGCAATAATGCCGTCGCGACGTTCAGAATTTGGCCGCCGACCGAAAACACGCGTGACGGAGTAAGAAACCTCCTGATCGAGACACTCTCATCCCCCTCCATTCTCCCGAAGCGACACAATCGCGATGAATTGATCGCCGCCGTGAAGATGATCGAACAAGACGCGTACAATGCAGCGGCGAGCACCGCGGCGTCCGACGACGGAATCGCGATTCTGCAGGCTTACTCCAAGAGAATCACTATTCACATCCTGGACGAAGTCAAGGCCGCTAGATCCACCGACTCCGTCTCCTCTCAGCCCAAACCCAACGGCCCGACGCGTAAGGCGGCGGATACCGACGCGACGTGCAGTTGATGCCTCATTCCGATTCCTTCGTATCTTATTGAATAACGAAAACTATTTATTGCAATAATCATGTAGAAGAATCTAACACATGAACGCACATATTGGAATCGAACGGCGTAGCAAACTCGGGAGGCGCTAGTGGCAACATTTATGTCATTTTCAAAAAGAGAAAAATGTTTTAAATAAATTATTTTTAAAAATATTAAATTCCCAATTATGAGCCCGGCACCATCGCCCTTATCATGTTATCAACTTGGTCTCCGGAGGAAGACGACGCCCGGAGCAGGCCCCGTCGATTCCTGTTTGAAGTTCTGTGTCAATGTAACAGTGAAACACCGGAATGTTTTCTCCGGCGTCGTCTTCTTCTAGAGTCGGAGCTAAACGATGAGAGTACACAACGCTAAATTTAATGAATACAGAGAAAGGTATACTGGTTGGCTAGGTTGGATCCATGAAGTGCGTACAGAAAGCTAGACAGACAGGCGATTTACCGGACGGGGGAGAAGGGAGGACTGATACATACAGGGAGGTTGATTACCGTGCGGAGATGAATGAAGAATCACGGCGGCGGGAGGCGACCTGGGGACTTGAACCCAGATTCAATTATCCTCAAAATCATCCTCCGGGGACGGGTACTCGTTCAAATCAGGTTTCTGCACGATGCGGGACGGCGTCGTTCCAGGTGCGGCGGTGGCGGCGGCGCCGGAGTGAAGCGCGTCTACCATAGTCCCGACTTCGGTGGCCCTCTTCCGTATGGCGGCGGCGGAGAGATCCATGGGGCGGGCGTCGTTGAGGACGTACTCCGGGAAATTGAGACGCGCGGTGGGGCCCCTGAGGTAAAACAAGGCGGTGTCGTAAGCGCGGGCGGCTGCGATCGGGGAGGAGTAGGAACCCAGCCAGATTCGCGTCCGTTTGTTGGGTTCCCGGATCTCGGCGACCCATTTCCCCCACTTACGCATCCGGATGCCCCGGTACACCTTCTCCGACGGCTCCTGGTGCTTCCGTTTCGCGATCTCCGCCCTCGAGGGAGAGGAGGCGCAGCACACGGTTTCCATGCGAGGGAGGGCACTCGGAATTAGGGTTTGGCGGCGGCGGCGGCGTCTCCCCAGGGAATCATTTCATTTTCCTCTCGCGAAATCTACCCCGTTCCCCATCCCCGGCGCCCTATATATATAGCCAGGAAGGAAACCCCAAATTTGCAATTTTGACCCTCACCCGGTAGGGCAGGGCGGGGCAGGGGATCCTTTCAACGTCCATTAAATTAGCCCCGCCGTACATTCCCATTAAACCAGTCACCACTCCCCTCCCCTCCCCTCAAAGCATCAAATTCAGGCCCATCGGAAGCATCGCCGGGGCGCGGAGGCGATCACGTCATCCGCCTCCACGCCGACGGCGGTGATTCATTCATTCATTAATGGAGATGCAGCAGCAGCCATGAGGCATACGGGGGTTTGAATTAAATTAATGTAAGTTGGGGATGAGGACAACAAATAATGAAAGGGTGTCGGCGCAGCCGTCAGGAGAATGGGCGGAGATAAGTACAAGTCGGCCGACACCGGGAGTTGGGGTCATGTCGTACAGCAGCCGCTGCCTCTGACAGCCACCGGCCCCTGGCCCCACCACCCCTCGATCCGATCATATGCCTTCCATGTTCTTCAACCACCCCTTTGTTCTCCTCCGCACTCCCTCTCTGTCTGTCATTACGCATGAACCAGCAGCCACCTTCCCCACGCAATGCAACCCGACTTCATCCCCTGCTACAATCCATCCAAATAATCCTATCTGAGATTTTTTTATTCCTAGATATTGAATGCACAAAACGCATAATATTCTATATGATAAAATTGTGATATGTTACATCACTATTTGGGATTTTTTTTTAATTAGATTATGTAGTTTTAAAAGTAAAATTATAAATTATAGAGTATTTAATTGATAAATTTAAATAAATTTTGAATTATATGAGTTTTTTTTAATCTTGCCTACATAGATTTATTAAAAACCACATCCCATTATTTTACTTAAATCAATTTATCTAATTTCTAATTCCAGTAACTAAATACTAAATACAAAATTAATCTTTATACATAATTTTTATTTAAATCCAAGTAAATTAAATTTGGAGTTATCGAGAGTTAAGAGTTCTAAATGGAAAAATAAGATGAGATTTAAGTTAGTTGTCAATTTTAATTACAATTTTATCGAATCTCTATAATTATTACTAATTTAGACCATACTTGTAATTTATGATGAAATGTTACAATGGGGTCCACCTCTGAGGCTATAATAATGTTTTTACTGGGATAAATAAGGCAAGTCCAAGCAGGCCTTTCTATTTCATTTTAGGGGGGTAAGTCGGCAAATGATGTTCGCGTACCGTACAGCTCAGCGACGGATAAAGATGGAAATATTTAATTTCAGAAAAATCACTAAAGAAGAAAAAAAAAGTGTCAACCGAGGTTAAGAATATCCCTTGGGAAGTCGACATTATTCCTCTTGGACCACATGACACTAATTTCCCGGGATGTAATAACAACAAGTACAGGAGGAGAAAGCCATGGCATGAGTTCACTAGTTTTCAATGCCTGATGGTGAACACCTCCAACCATGGTATTTAACCATGGTTAGTTGCGGTAAATAATAATCATAATTTGTGTGTAACTGTTGAAACAGCTCACTGAAAAGGAGCCGACCGATGAGTAGTAGTTGCAACTTGGCACTGCAACCTTTTCAATTCGGATGCAGCATCCCCAGCAAAGGAATTAACCCTTTTTTAACCCGGGGCCACGGGGGAGCTGGTAAAAAGTAAAGGCATTTACCATCCTCAGTGAAAAATTTTGGGTGGAGTGAGTAAATCCTCCACCCGGTTACGTGGCTGAGTCCTGATCGGAGATATTTGATCGGCGGCGATATAAATGATGATGGTACGGACACCGCCGGTTTTGAGACTCCTTTCTGAATGACAAAGCAAAACGGTGGTCTCACAGAGTTTGTCAGCATAAAATAGATCAGGAGTTTATTAAGGAGATAAAAGTGGATGCATATAATAGCAGGGAAATGAAGATGATGCAAAGCTGAGGCAGATGGAGTGGTACTAAGAATCAAGTATGCGGCAAGTCCGCATTACTAGAGGATTCATAAACAAGTTATATGGAAAAGCTGTCTAAAAATCATCAGGACAACTGCAATGTTACAATCGAAGGGTTGGCAGATTTATGGCCTGAGCTCAGACGCAACGGAGCTTGTTTCATCAGATGGTGCTGGCTTCTTTCCATAGCGCTGAAACAGAAAAGCTAGTGTATGGGACATGAAGAAGAAATACAAAAATGTTGTGCTGGTTCAAATGCAAGTTTAGAGCACCAACCTGCTTTCCAAATGTGAAGGGCACGTACTTGTATTTGATCATATGCATAATCTGTCTTTTCATGGTGGAAACAAAGAGAACTACCCAGTAGAATAGGAGAACCGGCCAGAACACGGGCACATCGAAGGCGCTGAAGAATGTCAGCATCATAGAAAAGCATATGGCCTTTGCAAGTGAATGCCTGCATTCATGTTTACCGACAAAAAGCAGAAAAACTTCGGAATATATCAGCAGCTCTAATTAATAATTTATCATGGGTGCAAACAGAAAACTTAAAACTGTATCTTACGAAGAGATCACTTGATTAGAAGTCACACACACTGATTGCCAGTTAATGTATCAAATAAACTCTGAAGGCATGGATATCCCTAGACCAACACCTCTAAGAGAAAAACAAGATTAATAAAACACAGGCAATGCTCAAATCTTTTCAAAAATCATTGCGGGTCAATTTTTTTCCCACAAGCCAGAATGCAGGCATTTGAGTGCAAATCTAGGATGACGAAAACCTCAGCTGGCAGCCTAATAGCCTTCATCCTTAACAAGGATTAACACGAATTTAGCTCAGATTATGAAATTAAGGAAGAATGCACAAATGGATTTCAATGACTTTATCATCAAGACTAGGTCATCTGACAATTCTTACTAACAGCTATGCAATTTCCTTCCGAATTCCAGAAATGTATATAAATCAGAATCAGGTAGAACCTAATTCGTCAGAGGGTTGCCTCATAACGCACAGGAAACGGCTGCGATTCCCACAGTATGGTCAACGCATACAAAATCCACATAATCGCTGAAGCCGAAAGCAGTAGCAAGAAAATCCCATCTCACCAGAACTTAAACTCCGGAAGTCGTCGAACGAAAGGGCGGAACTCATCGGAGCCCAAGGTGGGCAATTTAGGCCCATCGAGAAGCTCCTGCATCTCAGGGTCCACCTGCGGCGACAAGAACGCGATGAGCAGTTGGAGGATGTAAATCCCAAGGGCGTACGTCACGACGTAGAATCCCTCCAAAAGGTAAACGCGCAGCGCATAAACGAAGGCGATCGCCATCAGAAAGATCCATCTATACAGAACCAGGGGCGTCGTCTTGTCCAGAAAATGCTGGTACCGCTGCCATATGGAATGGCTGAACTGCGTGAAGGCGGAGCCGGCGGTGTCATCGCCGCCGGGAGCCAAACCTCCGCCGACCGTAGTCATTATCCTCCGTATCTAACCTCTAGCTACGGATCGATTCATCGACTATCATGAATTCAAAGAAATACGCTCCTACCTAAATGCAGGGACCCAATTGGGCCACGCATTTCAAAGCCCAATTACCCCATGTGGGCCGATCGCCTAAGGGCTTGCCCCCAATTTCCACTTCTACCCTTACAAATATCAGCAACAGGATGTGAAATGTCGCAAATACCCATGCATCGTAATAAAATGTTTTAATTTTTATGATAGTATAAATGTTATTTTGTGTATTTTGTAGAAAATATGATTAAAAATTGTTTTATTAGAATCAATTTTCAAAATTTAATGAGTCATTTAAAAAAATAATCATCATAATTTTCCTTCACACACACTAAAATTAAATTTTTATGCATACAATGATCATTTTTATTATACATTTAATTTTTTTACTCCTGTAATCAATGGTCACAATGTAGACATGGATTCAGAAATCACATAGTCGAACAAAGGAAGACAATTTAGATTAGATCGTCCATCCACTCGAACAATGTTTCAAGGGAGAAGCAACAACTCTCCTTTAACCAAGAGATAAAGAAAGAACATACTTTGATCTATCCTTTTCCTAGTTTCTGCATCTTCTCTTCCTCAAGGTCGCCATCCTCAGAAGTTCTGATCCATCACCTCTGTTTTAAGACTAGCATAAGCCATTTTCTATCTCTGAAAGTAATCATTGCATGCAAAAGAATAAAGCTTTGATCTTGAAACAGCTACCTGCGTAGCTGTGGATGGCGTCCTGGTTCTGGAATCGATGCTCGTTCCGGGGGTATGGTTGACAGCTAAACAACGGAGGTGGGGTGGAGCTTTTGCATTTGAGGTTGAGAATTCTCCATCTGATTCACCTTGCATCAGTTTGCACAGCTGCACACAAGGTTTTTGCAGAGTCAGGCCATGATTTTTAATTCTAAGTACTTTGGTTAAGTTTCACCCCAGCATTGGAAATCCGGCTTTCAGTGCAGCAGTCACAAAAAACACACTAAAAAAACAAACAAGTTAGTCATCTGGCAGCACTTCCTGTCAAACCTGATTCCGGTGTTTCGATGTTGTCAATCCCACCTGGTGGTTTCGATCAGTGTCGAGGTCAAGCGACTCGTATAGCTGATCAACAAACAACGCTTCCATGGTTTTGAGATACAAGGTATGCTTTTCATCAGTCCACTCTGTTGGCTTTGGCTCAACTGCTTGATAATGCTGCAAAATATGGAAGCAAGCAGTTTTGTAAGACAAAGTAAGTGCACTGAAGCAGAAGAAGCCATCTGTTGCCACAGACCGTATTCAATGTCAGATAATGTCATGCAGTTTTACAAAACGATGAAATTTAGGCAAATCTGCTAGGCACATACACTCTCAGTGTCAGAACTGTAATCTACACAGGCAAATTTGGAATCAATCGTGCGATAAGAAAACAAACGACGAGAACATTTCTGAGAGTTGGATTCCTTCACATCTGTTCACAGTGGGGACAACGTGGGATCCCGTGAACAGTCTCAAATCTATCAATTTTCCAAGATCCAACTACTTTTAAGACGATTCTCAGTTCTGAGATCAAAATTGCAGATTCTCAAGCCTCACTAATTTATGACTATAACACACCTCTTCACATTCATCGCTCATCCTCCTAGACACTTCATGAACACATCCAGAAACCCAACAAAGACGGCCTTGAAAAATAACCACCAACAAGATCAAAACCTCGAAAAACGAACGGCACTACCCATACTCTCGTTTCACAAGGAGAAACGAAACTCACCGCAGAGTTAGGCTTCCCCCTCTTCAGATCACCACTTCTCGCGAAAAAATCAAACGATTCTTCCATACCCAGAAACTTCGAAGCCAGACCGAAATGAGATTTTATTGTGGCTCTGCTCAAAGCAGGGGATTCGCTTCAACGCGGGGGTCCGCTTTGGGTACTCGAGTCTTGTGGTTCGGAGTGCCAACTCGTTTGGCGCTTTTGCGAAAAGGTCAGCGGATCACCACATAGCCTGCGGCCGTCAAACTCAAGAATCAGATATTTCGGGGTCCCAGAAATATCGGGCCACGAAAAATATCTCTTTTGTCATGGGCCCCACTCACCCCTCTCTCTTCATCTACCACTTGTCGTATTTTTCTGCTCCGCCATGTAAATGCACTGATATTTCTCTACAAAAAATCTCCTGTTTTTTTGGGAAAAATAAGGCCACTAAATTCAAATAAAATTAAACATGAGCGCACTTTATCCACAAAAATAACAACTAAATGATTCTTTTAAAATGTGGTTTTAAATTATTTAAAATTTTAAAATAAAATATTCTCCTCTTCTTATTTTTCATAAATATACCTAAAAAATTTCAAATTAAATTATTTATTTATAAAAATAAATATTTAATATAATATCTATCTCTAGATATCCTGTTATTTTAAGTACTAAAATTTAAAAATCATATTTACATTGTAAGTATCAACAATGAAATATCTATTTTGGTAGCTTAATATCCACTCGTTTTATTATTAGATAATTAAAAGATATTTTTTTTGAAAAAAATATCAGCCCCCGATGCAGCAACTTGAGCGGATTTTTTTGGGGCGCTTTCAGATGGATTTTTCCATTCAGATATTTTTGGGTGGTCTGGTTTCTATTTATTACAAATCATTATCATTAATAATTCCTACCTTCCATTCCATTTTTATTTTTTATTTTCTTATTTTATTTCTTTATTATTATATTTTATAAGACAGCAAATAGATGTCTTTCTATGCAGGGATTCTCATGTTTTTTTTTTCAGAAAAATAAATTTATTGTAAAAAATGTCATTTTCAATTTTTATTATTTATTGAAAAGGTATCATTTAATGGGAGATCTGAATACGTGATTGATGCCCACCACGTTCGTGGGGTTGGGTGGTCGTTAGTTACGCCCATAATTATTAATTAATCAATAAATGAGGGTAATTATCTTAGCGTGCCACGTGTCGGAATCTTATAGGACTAGCGGACGGGAAGATATTGTGCTGATTAAGTAGATAATTAAAATAATTATATTAAAATAGATAAGGGTGTATGTTTTTACTTAATTGCCCCTACGGTCGGGTTTGTTTGGGGAAATTGGGCTCCTCGTGTTTGGTGTATTGGGCCGGGATTTCAGTTTGTTTTGGACGAGGATTTCCGTCTCCCCAGGAACATGAAGAAGCGAGGGAAGAATGATTTCTTCTTCTTCTTTGCGGCTTTGGTTTCTGCAACTGGACCCGTTTCTGAGTTGCTTGCGGATCCCGTTGGGCTTGATCTCTGATGCATGATGGAAGTTCCTGGAACTGTGATGAAGTTTCTATGCTGACTTTGCGTTGTGTTGGCCTGTCGTTGTTGTTCATGTTCAGCTCGCCATCTTCGGAGGTCTTGTTCAACGGCAAGTTTCGCTTGTTGGGCTTCCTCGGCTTTCTCGGAAGCAGCTTCAAGTTCGCATTTTCTTGCACACATTTCACGGGTCACTTCCTCTAGCTTTTGCAAGCTCCTTGTTTCGGATTCCTTCGCCTTTTCGATTTCGGAAGCTACAGCGGCTACCCTGGCGTTTGCTTCTTCTTCAGCTTCATGACTTCTTTTGCTCAGCTCGTAGTACTCTTCGAGGGAAAGTTCGACTCCAGCAGAGGAGTTTTCGTCTTTAGAAGCTTCGCTTTCAGCTAATGCATTTATAGCTGCCAAGGCAAGTTTTTCAGATGCCTTTGCCGCTTCCATTTCCTTCACAGCAGCTAAAAGTTTAGTCTTTGTATCTATTGCTTTTGCTTTTGCTTCCTCTGCTTCTTTCTTAGACTCTTGTAGCAATTGTTGTGCACCTTCAACTTGTTTTTTAGCTTCTTCTGCATCTTGCTCGGCTTCTTGTAGCTGCATCGGTAATTCGGCCATCTCATCCCTTTCTTGTTGCTCTTTTCGTTGAATTGCAGTGATTTCAGAATGTATTTTTTGTAACTCTTTCTCAACAGATGTAACCGCAATCGATGCCATTTCTTCCCTTTTCTGAACTGTTGCGAGTTCCGTGGTTTCTTGTTCGAGTTCTAACTTGAGTGACGCTTCTGCCACCTTCAGGATTCGAGCTTCACTTCTAGATCTCTCCATTCTATCCTTCATTTCATCTAGTTTTTTGTTTGCCGCTGCAATGGCTGCCTTAAACTCGGCTCGCCTCATTTTCTCTGGTTCCTTGAGAACGTGTTCGAAGCTTGGTTCTGGTTCATTTCCTTCTAACTGTGATTCCATATATGCTGCCAATTCAGCCTTCAAATCCCTCATCTTCTCTGTCGCATTGTGCAGCTTTGATTTCAGTTCCTTTTTCGATTGCATTTCTCGGGTTAGCCTCCCAAGCTCCTGTTCAGCTTCCCTCAGCTCCATTTCCCAGTTGAGAGTTTCTTGTTCTTTCGCCATGACCGCCCCGATTCGATGCTCCTCGGCCTCCAAATGCTCAGAATGAGCAGACTCCAAGGTCTGCTTCAGAGCAATGAGTTCAATTGTCAAGTCCTCCACAGACTTGTCAACTTGTTTCAATGATGAAGCCGATTCTTCAGCCATTGCAACAGCTGAATCTCTCTCAGCCACCATAACAGCGTAATCCTTCTTGAGCTGATCCAATTCAGCATTCACGTTCTCAAGCTCGGAAGCTGCAGTCGCATACCTCGCTCGGGCGACCTCAATCTGTGCCTTGGCTGCAAAGCTCGACTCATCTGCTATTCCTTGTTCCATCTCATCCACTCGTAGTGATGCAAGTTCTGAATCCTGTCTCGCCTGCTCTTCTTCAGTTTTCGCTCTTTCCAGGTTCAACTTGAGCTCTTCTATCAGCCTTTTTGTGCTGTCGAGCCTCTTCAGAACCTGCAGTTTTTCCTCCTCTGCAGCCACACATTGCTGCTTGTATGATGGCAGTTCTTGCTGTGCCTTCTCTAGCTCCTGCTCTATGAACTTCCTTCTCTGTACGCAACGCACAAATTTCAGGCGAATGACGAAGCAATGTTCTGACAACACGAACGCGGTATAAAGAAGCTGCACCAAACATTACCTCCACCGTCTGCACACGGTGAGCCTTCCAGTCCACAATCCCACCAAACTTCGAAACAGCTGCTTTTACAGATTCAAATGGCGCATCCGTGTCTATCTCAACGTTGCTCAAGTCGATATTCTCCATGCTTTTCAAGCGGCTAGTTTGTTTAGTAGCCATGGCAGGATAGTTGCCCGGAATCTTGGCAACTATATGATCGATGCTGCTACTTCTTCTATGATGACGATGACGACCAGGGGATGCCGACGGCACAGCAACCATCGGCACAAAATCATCCTCCGGTGAAGGCTTAGCAACAATTTTAACCAACCCTTCTGTGCTTCCCGCACCCTCAGGATCCACCCCATTTGTTGCAGAAGCAGAATCAGGAGACAGAGCAACATTCCAATCAAGCGAAGATGGGAATGGATCATTCTCGTTATCTCTCTGCTGTTTCGAACTTGGGTCATTTGCGCTCGAGCCCTCGTTCCGATCTTCGTCTTCCTTTGCGAAGCTTCCGGCGGCGGCCTCCATTTAGAATGTTGATCGAGGGTTGTATTGCCTACAAGGGATTGATCAACATATGGAAGTTGCAGGCCTTGGGAGAGAAGAAGAAGAGGTTTTGATTGGCAGGAGATCACTTTTCCGTTATATATTCATGGATGGTGGATAAGCAGTACACGTGTGGCGCTGCGGATTCATAGCCGTTGGATTCAGTTTTCGTAAAACAAGTTAACGTTATTATTTGCTATATTTTAATTTAATATAAAAAATAATCCACGTGTAATAACGTCTGACAATTGCATTAAATGCCTCCTCGGCATAATATTTCGCCGAATATATCGGAATAAAATAATGTGAAAATAAAGTCTATAAGGGATGGCTTGAAAAATCCAAAAACCCGGTGCCAAGTGCACGAGATCGTGCTGATTCTTCAGTGGGTGAATTCTGCGTCAAGGCTGGCGTCTGGATCGGCGATCCGCCACCGCGTTCCTGGTCTCTGATACGCATTCTTTATTGAATTATGTAGTTTTCGCGTTGTGTGTGAACGACGGCGCGTGGGGGAGTGGGTTCGTTAAAAGGGGTGCAGTGACTTTTCGCTACGTGTGAGCTGGCGAATCGTTAATTTCTTATTTTGGTTTTGATTTGATTTTTCGTGTCGACAGAATTTTGGAGCGTAATTTATAGAGGAGGCGAAACAGCAACTGGGCCATCTCAGTTTGTGATCTCCATTCTTGATCGGAGGTGAGTACGGGATCCCGATTCCCGATCGTCAGGCTTTTGGTTTTTTGTTGAGTTATTGCGGAATTGAGTCTGTTGGCCCCGTCACTGACGAATTTGGGTGTTTCCCCGGCACGGATCTTTTTGGGATTGTTGTTTAGGTGGTATCTATTCATTGGATCAAAGTGATCGAGGATTTCATTGCGAATAGTTGTGTGTGTTGCCGATACAGAGCACGATTTATCTCCCCAAGAAACGTAAATTTACTTGCTTCAGATTTCTCAAAATTTTCTTGGAAGTAATTCTGGGATTCCTCAGAACTGCGTTAGTTATAAAAATACACTATCACTTTTAGGTCGCTGATCTGCATTTGATTCTGCCGAACTGTGGGCAGGAAGTGTTTTCTTTCATGGTGATCTCTCTAGTCGTTGTTAATTTGGAAGCAGTAATTGAGTAATATGATTTGTTTTGATCTGTTCTCTGTCTTAGTGATCTTTTGATTAGCTTTTTTTTTTCGAGAGAGGTTAGGCTGTTCTAATTCAGTGTGGTTTTGGTATTGTTAGAGAAGTTCTCAGGACCTTCAATCATGTTTTCTCGCAAGAAGTGCATTGGACAAGCCAATGGGAATGTGGAGAATCTAGAGTTGAAAAAGGTGACAATAGGCAGCTTTATATGCATTTTCTTCTTGTTTTTGTGGTTGGTTGGGTAACTTCAAAAATGATTTATTAAACTTGTCTGCAGATTAATGAGCTTAAAGCTTCTTTGGGGCCACTTTCCGGTCGCAATCGACAGTACTGCACTGATGCATGTTTGAAAAGATACCTCGTAGCACGAAACTGGAGTGTTGACAGAGCTAAAAAGATGTTGGAGGACACACTCAGATGGAGAGCTTCTTATAAGCCAGAAGAAATCCGCTGGGTATGTGGAACATAACTCTTTCGCCTTCATGGCTCATTCATTATATTCATCTGAAATTCAGTGTTGGATCCGATGCTGATCCACTTCGAAATGCAAACTTGGTTTACTTTTCATGTGTAGTATTTTGCGTTTCATTGATTCTAAGGATCTCTTGCAGCATGAAGTTGCAATTGAAGGTGAGACAGGCAAGGTATTCAGGGCAAATTTCCATGACCGCTATGGTAGAACTGTCCTTATACTCAGACCAGGACTGCAGGTTGTTTTAAGTATCCCTTTTAACTAGCTACAACTAACGCATCATGGCTTAGGCATTATAGTTGAAATTGAATCACGGGCACTCATTTATTGTCTTGCCTTATCTTAAATTGAAATGGCTCGTTAAACTTACCTTTGTTGTTTTTGGTTACTCAGAACACAACTTCCATTGAAAACCAGATAAAACATCTGGTGTATCTCATTGAAAATGCCATACTCAACCTTCCACAAGGGCAAGAACAGATGGTATGGTTGATTGACTTCAATGGTTGGTCTTTCAGCACAAAGATTCCTCTCAAGTCTGCTAGGGACTCAGCCAATATTCTTCAGAATCACTATCCGGAGAGACTTGCCATTGCATTTCTCTACAACCCCCCTCGCATGTTCGAAGCATTTTGGAAGGTTTGTTACAAAAAGATCTTTATATAGCAGCCAGGTAACTCCCTCCCTCTCTCTCGACACTGCTTTTCTTACACCGTCCTTGTATCCTATCCCAGGTGGTTAAGTATTTTCTGGACCAGAAAACCTTCGACAAAGTGAAGTTTGTATACTCAAATAACAAGGAGAGCATCGAGCTCATGAGTACCTTCTTCGATGTTGATAATCTTCCCACAGAGTTCGGAGGCAAAGCAACTCTGCAATATGATCATGAGGAGTTCTCCAGGCAAATGACGGAGGATGACTTGAAATCTGCAAACGTATGGGGCTCTGAAGTAGCTACTGAGCTTGATCTTAATCCTGTTGCTCAGCCAGTGAACTAATTTTAGAACTACAGGCAACCTTTTATAATAAAACGGGATTAACCGATCAATTACTTTCTAGCCTCTATGGCTTGTTAACTGTGCACTGGATATAGTATGAATCATGGTTTACTACATTACTCTCTCATTCCATAACCGAACATATGGTTTAGGTGCGCTTCAATGGAAAGCAGATTTGGTTGTATTTACAACACCTGGGAGACTCAGCAGTAAGAAAAATAACATTATCACGATTCTTGTATCGTGCATCCATCATATACATTGCCGCACACAGTTAGATATGTGAGTAAAATACTAATGATCCGGCTATCGAAATATGGAAACAAACAGCAAGCTGAAACATAAACAATTTCTAAGCATCAGGGTAGCTAACTGTTTGCTTTGATTGATGCTCCGCTCCAGCCAGTTGATCCCTCAGCTCAACTGAAATCATACCTTATCATCATGGAACCACCATCTTGTCTCCTTTGGAGATCGGCCATTCTTGCAGTTCTTTACATAACGATCGTTGTCAGTGGGACGTTGCTACAGGTCAAGAGGGGTGAGATGAGTGCCACCATATGACGCAAGTCTAGTTTATCTGGAAAATGGAGCTAGATACCTTTTCTGTAGAGCTTGATAGCATGGAGAGAATGCTGATGCAGATCGAACTCACTGTCATGGCTGGTGACCACGAGTCGTATAGGATATCTGCAAGAATGGATACATATATGTACAACTTTCAATTTCCATACAACTCACCAGTTGAAAAATCATATCTTTTTTGAGCTTGTAACGAGTGAACGTTGATGATATCAAAAACTTCGAAATGATAATTTCAGAACTGTCTTTCAGTTGATGGTTAGAAAAGAAGTCTTAACACGTCCAATCCAGCCAATAAAGAATGAATGCTCATGCAACAGCAGACCTACCCAGAATAGTCCTCAAAGGCAATAGAGAGGTTCATAAATAACTACAAAAGTTCAGCAGGACTGCACGAAAGATCCCCTTCATGGGATCTCAAAAGTAATTTCTTTCTGATATCCCAAACAAGAAAAACGACCAAGCATAAATGACAAAAAAGATCATGGCTTTGAGAAAACTCACCTAAACATATATGGCCATTACTATAAATGTGAGGATGCATGGGAGCAGGGGGAACAAATATGACCTGTTGAACAAGACATCACAGAACCTTTCAGTTCATCACTAATACAACCAGAAAATTCGCTACTTTCAACTTCTTCCCAAAATTTGCGAAAGGAAAACACAAAACTGAACCTGTGGGGCCTCCATCGGGTAATGTTCTGGAAAATCTACTTGAAGCTGATAAGTTTCGCCCGCATAAAGCGTACCCGGGGCCCCGCTCACTTCAATCACCCATCTAATCATATGGATGGTGAATCAATTAGATGCCGGATTCAGAAAAAAAGAACAATGAACACATAATCAAGACCCGCACCTCTGAAGATTATCAGTAACCTTGTGCTTGAAACCCGCTGGCGGATTCACCTGCCATTCCACAAGCTCTTTCTGCAACCGATTGCATGCGATCTTGCTCAGCGCCTTCGCAGCCCCAAAATCGAAACCCACAACAAAAAACCACAAACAGGCAGCAATCAATAAATGAAATCGCACAATCACTGATCCATAGACGCCGACGCAAACTACCAGAGGAATATTCAACAGATAAAAGGGAAACCTTGCGTGAAGAAGCCGAGTGGGAGGTCATGGCGAATGCAGAAAATTCGAGAAGCTTTCCAAGAAGAAAGTCGAGATGCAACGATGTGAAGGGTGTAATAAACAAATGGCTTTGTCTTGCGGAACATAATTCAGATATTTTCAATAAACACAATTTGTAATAAAAAAAAAGTATTTCTTTAATTTATTTCCTAATAAAAAATAGTTAAATATTATTTAATGATGGATACTTTTTGGGATTGCCAATTAAAATAAATTATTATCTGTATTTTAAACGCGCGGAAAATGATCAAATTGATGTACTTTGAAATAAAAATAATGAATTAATATCCTTTTATTGTATTTGTATTTTTATACGAAAAAATGCATTTTAAAAAATGAAATGCAAAGTTGAAAGGAAAAGGAAAGCACACCGGTTTTGTTGTCGTCCGCCACACACAAGAACTTCAATGGCTTCCGCCGCCACCTCCTCCACGGAAACCCCTCCTCTACTGCAACGGCGCTGCCCGAACTCTGCATTCTTCTCCATGTTCCTCGTCCACTTCCTCCTCACTCTCACACTTAAGCCCATCTCCTCCCCTTTTCCGTAACTCCATTTCTCCGACCGCCGACGGCGCACAGCCTCCCTCCGCTGCCACTCACACCACACTAGCATCTCCTCCCATGATCTGGTTGAGCTCCCTCTTCTCCCTCTCCCGGCTGTTGAACGTCGCCTTGAGGTGTTGTCAAGTAAGCAAGAACCGCAGGTGTCTACGGTGAAGGATGATGCTGGTTCTGTGGTGAAAAAATGAAGCCATGGGCATTATCAATTGGGCCGTTTTGTTCTCGTGAACCCTTAGATATAAATAGAACTTATCTCATGTAATTTTTTCCATCTTTTTCTTTTTTGCGGCAATGAATAGTGTTTCCCTATCCTGTGCTCTCTGTTCTGTAAACGTATGAACCTCTTCATGGTATCAGAGCTTCAGTCTTCCATTCCTGTGCTCAAACTTCAATCTTAATGCTGTCATAGCTATTATGAATCCCATTGGTGCACCCACGTTGCCAATATTTACTAGTAGCAACTACCCTCAATGGGTTTTCAAGATAACACCTTACCTGAAACTAAAACATCTTTGGTCAGTGGTTATCAAAGAACCCATTGCACCCATCTTACCCAAAGAGCCTACAGATGCCGAGCTCAAGTTGTTCGAGCAGTTTGAGGACTCAAAAGTATGCTGCTGTTACCATTCTTCATGCTGCCCTATCTGAAGATGTTTTTGACAAAATAGCTACTTGTAGTACTCCCAAACAGATATGGGACAAGCTGCAAGAGATATATGGAGGTGGAGACAAAATGAAAAAATACAACAGACGAAGCTTAATGGAAGAGTTCTAGCGCAACGAGATGGGAGATCATGAGACTCTCAAGTAGTACGCCGACAGAACATCCAAGCTCGTCAATGAGATTCGCGCGCTAGGAGAAGATCTTCCAGATTCCAAGGTCATTGAGAAGGCCATGATGAGTCTGCCAGAGCATTTTGAAGCTAAGTTATGTGCTATAGAACTTGAAGAAAAAATCAGAAAGATTACAGGGCATGAAGAAGATATGACTTTCTCTGAATTTATCGGCGAATTGCAGTCCTCTGAGAAGCGCATGCAGCTTCGTGAAAAAAGAAGTTCCAATATCCAAGCTGAATCTGTGTTGTTTACAAAAGGAAATATGGCATCCGAGAATACAGGAAAAGGATCCGCAAGTAACTCATCAACACTCACAGCAAGAAAATGCAGTTATTGCTGGAAAAAAAATGCCCCTTGTGTATGCATTGCAAGAAACCATTTCATAAGTCAGAGCTATGCTGGTATCACCCTGAGGCTAAATGCAGTCATTGCAAGGCCAAAGGACACGTCGAGAAAGTCTGTCCCACAAAGACAGCAACTAAGAGTGAAACAGCAAAGTCAGATAAGAACACAGGACAGGATCAATCCGCAGCACTCACCTATTTTGAAGGTTCAAGAGAAATATCTCTCCTAGATGTTGGTGATGTTGAATTCGTCCTCATGTCCAGAATAGATCCATCAAAAAAGGGATGATACGTGGATAGTGGAGCCACTTGTCATGTGTGCGCAAATTTAAAATACTTCATTTCCATAACTAAAGTTGTTGATAGTAATGTATGGGGATCAACCGGACACGCTATCAAGATTCTAGGTAAAGGGACTATTAGACTACCTGCTCAAACCGGGTTCTTCATTATCGAAAATGTGTGTTATGCACCTGAAATTGTGCAAAATCTCCTCAGCATAGGCCAACTCCAACGTCAAGGATTCAATCTACAACTGAAAAAAGAAGGAGTTTTGATTACAAGTCCGAACAAACTTCAATCTATGGTGGCCATGTGCTTACACAACAACTTGTACAAACTGAGCTTCCCGGACCCTCTAATTCTAGCTTCTTCAGTCTCAGAAGACTCACGGTTATGGCATAAACGTCTGGGACACTGCAGCATAAACAACATGAAGATCATGCAACAAAATGGAATTATCAGTGAATTAAAGGATATCAAATTTGCTGATTTTTGCTGCGATACGTGTCAAAAAGGCAAGCAGTACGCAAGTCATACCGGATTAGCAACACAGTCAGCACTACTAAACTTGAGTTGATACATACCGATTTATGTGGTCCATTCAAGGAAGCTTCATTGAACGGCAGTAAGTACCTATTGACTTTTATTGATGATTTTTCGAAATACTGTTGGATTTTTTTCTGCAATCAAAGTCTGAAACCATCACCAAGTTTAAACTCTTTAAAGCCATGGCAGAAAAACAGAGTGAGAAGAAAATCAAGGTGCTTCGATCTGATAATGGAGGTGAGTATACCTCCAAAGCCTTCACGGATCTATGCTGCAATGAAGGTATTCTACATCAATTTACTGCGCCGTATACTCCTGAACAAAACGGCGTGAGTGAACGCAAAAACCGCACCATTCTGGAAATGACTCATTGCCTTCTATTCGAAAAAAAATTACCTCTCTGTTTCTGGGCAGAAGCCGCATGCACAGTTGTGTACTTGTTGAATATGTTGCCATCTCGAGTTATTAATGGTAGGTCTTCTTATGAACTTTGGACAGGAAAACCTGCAACCATTGGGCATCTAAAAGTATTCGGATCATTGTGTTATGTGCATGTGCCCAAGGAGAAGCGGACTAAGTTGCAAGAAAAGGTTCAAATTGGTATTTTTGTTGGTTACAGCTTAGCCACAAAGGGCTACCGTGTTTATGTACCTGATACACAGACGTTACTCATCAGCAACGATGTGACATTTGATGAATCTGCAGCATATACTATGCTGAACGCACACATTGCCCTGCCAGGTCATGATCCTTCTCGTGGCCAGCCATCTTCCGCACCTGAGTCAACTCCTGAACGGTCTACACATCGTGTCCAACTTCCTGCCATTATTAACAGCCAGATATTATCAGAGAATATGCTAGAAGGTCAAGCACCTGAATTCGACAACATCACTATCACTAGAGAACATCAAGATGACTCTACTCCTACTTCTCAAGATGAGATACAGAGTGTTAATGATGAAGGATTCTCTTCAGCCAATCATATAGGGGTTACAAGGTCACCTGTTCCTGTTGCTGAACATGAGGAATATCATGGTACCCAAGACTCTGATAATACTTCCTCTGACACGGATGATTATGATCGCCCTACTGAAGTTAAACGTAAGTGGCCTCTGTTTGATGTGTTGAATTCTTCATCAGCCGTTAGACCTAGAACAGTGTATAGCTCATCAGATGAATCATCAGCTTACAGTGTGGATGTCTTATCCTGCTACGCTGTATCTGATCCTTCCAGTTATGTTGAGGCATGCAAAGACAGAAGCTGGGTGACTGCTATGGATGCTGAGATGGAATCCATTAAAGAAAATGATACATGGGACTTAGTTGATCAACCGAAGAATATGCCTGGTAAACTGATCGGTACAAAATGGATCTACAAGACTAAATTCAATGCGGATGGTTCAGAAAATAAAAAGAAAGCAAGATTGGTAGCCCAAGGTTTTTCACAAATAGCTGGCGTAAATTACCATGAAATCTTTGCTCCAGTTACCCGATTGGAGACTATTAAACTCCTTCTCGCTATCGCTGCAAGTCAAAACTGGGAGGTTCATCACATGGATGTAAAGACCGCATTCTTGAATGGAATCATTACAGAAGATATATATTGTCAACAACCTGAAGGCTATATTAAACCTGGACAAGAACATAAAGTCTTGAAGTTAAAAAAGGCATTATATGGTCTGAAACAAGCCCCAAGGGCCTGGAATGAGCGCATAAATATTTTTTTCGAGTCACATGGATTGATTCCAGTATCTGGAGAGCAAACTCTATATCACAAAATTGATGGAGATGACAAACTATTAGTGAGTATTTATGTTGATGACCTGCTGATCACCTCCAACAATACCAAATTGATTTGTGAATTTAAAGAAAAACTCAAGACTGAGTTCAAAATGACAGATTTGGGACATATGCATTATTATCTTGGTATAGAGGTTCATCAGACCAAGAACACCGGTTTTTTTCTAAGTCAAAAAAAATATGCACTTGAGCTAGTGATGAAATTTGGCATGAGTGATGCTAACAGCTGCAGAACACCGATGGAAGCAAAGAAAACAGTAACAATGGATGAGAGTGAGCCGTTAGCTGATCCTAGTCTGTATCGAAGCCTAATTGGGAGCCTGAATTTTCTATCTCAAACTAGACTAGACATATGCTATTGTGTTAATGTCCTGTCTAGACATATGAAAAATCCGAGAACAAATCATCTAAATTATGCTCGAAGAGTTCTGAGGTACATCAAAAGAACAGCAGATTTTGGCATCTTCTACCCATATTATGAAGGAACCTATCCACGACTCAGAGCATATACTGACAGTGACTTTGCAGGAAGTCAAGATGCAAGGAGCACATCGGGTTATATTATTTACCTCAATGAAAGTCCATTTTCTTGGTGTACAAAAAAACAGTCTGTTGTTGCGTAATCCACTGCTGAGGCTGAGTACATTTCAGCATCTTTGGCCTCGAATCAGTGTTTATGGCTCCGTCAACTTCTGGAAGATATTGGATTTCCACAAACAGAAGCGACGCCCTTACATATTGATAACCAATCTGCTATTCAGATAGCCAACAAATCATGTCAATTCAGCAAGGCTAAGCATGCAAGTGAAGTTTCATACCATCAGACATGCTGTAAAAGCAAAATTTGTTACTCTGGTATATACCCAATCCAAGGAACAACTTGCAGATATTCTTACCAAACCACTTGGAAGGATTGAGTTTGAAAGACTAAGAAAGCAAATTGGAGTAAAAGAGGAAGCAGACTTCTGTAGCCTCACCTCCTCAGTCGACAGGGAGGCTGTTAAACGTCGCCTTAGAGGTGTTGTCAAGTAAGTAAGAACCGCAGCTGTCTACGTTGAAGGATGATGCTGGTTCTGTGGTGAAAAAATGAAGCCATGGGCCCTTATCAATTGGGCCGTTTTGTTCTCGTGAACCCTTGGATATAAATAGAATTTATCTCATGTAATTTTTTCCATCTTTTTCTTTTTTGCGGCAATGAATAGTGTTTTCCTATACTGTGGTCTCTGTTCTGTAAACGTATGAACCTCTTCACCGGCGCGATCTTGCCTCTTCAGATTTTCGAATTCCGTTATCGAATGATGATGCCCATCTACTCCGACTCCGCCGCCAACGTCGGCTGCGAAGTCATCAACCATTAGCGTCCTGGTCTGCAAAGTGCAGGAGCGCTTCCAGGTCCGCTCCAAACACGATCTGGATTCACTGGCGAACGAAGTCCAGAGCTTCATGAAGGATGTGATCAGGCCCTCCAATCGACAGAACCGGAAAGCCGGCGAAAAAGAAGGAACCTTTTCCCGACGCCGTTCTCCTTTTTCGGGAGCAGCAAGCACTCCTGGAGCTCGTGGATACTGCGTCGAGGTTGAAAAGGGAGAAGGAGACTCTGAGGTTTACAGTTTACTTGACCGCTGCTTCTGCTATCTACATAGCAAACAGCAGCACTCTTTGTGTAGGCTTCCTTTGCTTTTCCGGTCCCCACGAGTAGTCGCATAGTAGAAAATAGAGTTGAAATAAAAATTAATTTTTAATTGTATTTATTATAAAATATTTAGAAACGTGAAATTTATAATTTCTTTTTTTCAATTTTATAAAATATATTAAATCTAATATAATAAATCATGGGTTCAAATTGAATGTATTGATTTTAAAATGTTATCCTAATAAAATTAAATTGGAATCGTTAGAAAGATTATGTAACCCTGGATTGGAATGTGTCGACTATGGAGCACATTTTTTGTCTTATTTTTTAAAAAAGAAATAAATAAAAAGAGGGGGGGGGGGGGGGAGAAAGTTATTGTTTAATTTAGGAGGGGTCATGGTGCAATTACCTAGAAATGAGTGGCTAAGGCAAGGGTTGAATTTGACAGAAATCGACCGTACTCCATATACTACAAATTTGGGACGGTAATCCTCCTCGCCGATGAGATTTGAAGAAAGTGAAATCCGATTATCATTCCACGGATCCTGAAATTTTACCTCTCCGGATCGAAACGTGACGCCCCACAAACAAAGCCGCCACTTGTGCAGCCTGCAATTACCTCTCCGGATCTCGAGTCGTGCGTTCGAGAGAGCTTTGGCTGGAATCGGGATCCCGTCTTTTGGAAATTCCATAAGGGAGATTGTGAAATGTTGACCAAGTTTGAGACGAAGAGCAATAGAGTGAAGGGTTTGAGCTTCCATTCCAAGAGGCCATGGATCTTGGCGAGTCTTCACAGTGGTGTGATCCAGTTGTGGGATTATCGTATGGGAACGCTCATTGACCGGTTCGATGAGCATGATGGGCCTGTTCGAGGCATTCATTTTCACAAATCACAGCCGTTGTTTGTTTCTGGAGGTATGGATCAAGCCCGATTTACTTTAGTTTCTTTCTGAAGAACATGTTTTGATTGGATTTCCTTGCTGTGTGGGGTTGCCTATTACGCTTCTGGTGATTCCTATGCTAAGAGCTGCTTTGGATCTTGGAGGATGTAGATCTGTTTCGTTATTTTTACTATAGTTTGACTGGTTCGACGATCTCTCCTTAAACATCATTTGCCTTTGGCCCCAAATTATGCCACTATATCACGCAGAAGTACCAGTGATGGAAATGTACCGATTTGCTTATGTAAATATTTTAGATTTTGCGTTAATTCTTTGCCCATTTCATGAGTGTAGCTTGTATCGTAATTATTAAGGGATTGTTTGGCATAAGTTGATTTATGTATTGTTGGTTTCCGCAGGTGATGATTATAAAATCAAGGTGTGGAACTACAAATTGCACAAATGCCTATTCACTCTTCTGGGCCATCTTGATTATATACGCACCGTACAGTTTCATCACGAGTATCCCTGGATAGTTAGTGCAAGTGATGATCAGACGATTAGGATATGGAACTGGCAGTCAAGAACTTGCATTTCTGTGTTAACTGGGCACAATCATTATGTCATGTGTGCCTCGTTTCACCCCAAAGAGGACTTGGTCGTTTCAGCCTCTCTTGATCAGACTGTTCGTGTTTGGGATATTGGTGCGCTGAGGAAGAAGACCGTATCTCCAGCTGATGATGTTCTGAGATTGCCTCAGATGAGTACTGAGTTATTTGGTGGAGTTGATGCTGTCGTGAAGTATGTTTTGGACGGCCATGATCGAGGGGTTAACTGGGCTTCTTTTCATCCTACTCTTCCACTAATTGTTTCTGGGGCAGATGACCGCCAAGTGAAGATCTGGCGCATGAATGGTATGTAATCTTGCCATAATTTAGCTTATGTCTTGGGTGAACTACTTCAGTGGTTGTTAATTTTGACAATGGTTTCTGGTAAGGGGACGCTCCCAGTCAATTGTTACGAGTGTGAATTTCCTTTCCCAACTAACATGCATGCGTCTTTTGCTAGATACAAAGGCTTGGGAAGTTGACACCTTGAGAGGCCACATGAATAATGTCTCTTGTGTTTTATTCCAGTCTAGACAAGAAATTATTGTATCAAATTCAGAGGACAAGAGCATTAGAGTCTGGGATGCTACCAAGAGAACTGGCTTGCAGACTTTCCGCAGGGAGCATGACAGGTTTTGGATTCTAGCAGCCCACCCTGAGATGAATCTTCTGGCTGCAGGCCATGATAATGGGATGATAGTTTTCAAATTGGAAAGAGAACGCCCAGCATTTTCTATGAGTGGTGATTCCGTCTTCTATGTGAAGGATCGGTTCTTGCGAACTTTCGAGTATTCAACTCAGAAAGATACACAGTTGATACCAATACGCCGTCCTGGTTCAAACAGTTTGAATCAGGGTCCCCGAACTCTTTCCTATAGTCCCTCAGAGAATGCTGTCTTGATTTGTTCTGACACGGATGGAGGTTCCTATGAACTGTATGTTATACCCCGAGATAGCAGTGGCCGAGGGGATACTGTACAGGATGCAAAAAAGGGAAGTGGGGGTTCGGCAGTTTTTGTGGCCCGAAATAGATTTGCTGTGCTCGAGAAAAGTACCAACCATGTTTTGGTCAAGAATCTGAAAAATGAAATTGTGAAGAAGAGCCCTCTTCCTGTGCCCACTGATGCTATCTACTATGCTGGAACTGGGAAGCTGCTGTGTAAGACTGATGACAGGGTTATGATTTTTGAACTTCAGCAGCGAATTGTTCTTGGGGATCTCCAGACATCCTCTGTTAGGTATGTTGTTTGGTCTCAGGATATGGAGAATGTTGCTTTGCTCGGGAAGCATTGTGTTGTAATTGCTGACAATAAGCTTGCGCATCGGTGCACCCTTCATGAGACTATTCGTGTCAAGAGTGGATCTTGGGATGATAATGGCGTTTTCATATATACCACGCTAACACACATTAAGTACTGTCTTCTGAATGGGGATAGTGGGATTATCAAGACGCTTGATGCCCCAGTGTACATCACAAAAATATACGGTAACACTATCTTTTGCTTGGACCGGGATGGGAAAAATCGCCCCATCATAATTGATTCGACAGAGTACATCTTCAAGCTGTCTCTTCTAAGGAAGAGATACGATCAGGTGATGAACATGATAAAAAATTCAGAACTATGTGGACAGGCCATGATAGCATATCTGCAACAAAAGGGCTTTCCTCAAGTGGCCCTTCATTTTGTGAAGGATGAGAAACTTCGATTTGAGCTGGCCATTGAAAGTGGTAATATTGAGAAAGCCCTTGAGTCCGCTAAAAAGATTGACAAGAAAGATCACTGGTATAAGTTAGGAGTGGAGGCCCTTCGACAGGGAAATGCAGGAATTGTTGAGTATGCTTACCAGAGAACCAAGAATTTTGAGAGGCTCTCATTTCACTATTTGATAACTGGTAACCTCGACAAACTGTCAAAAATGATGAAAATTGCTGAGGTGAAGAATGAAGTTATGGGTCAGTTTCATGATGCTTTGTACCTTGGTGATGTACAAGAGCGCGTGAAACTTTTGGAGGCTTCTGGTCATCTACACCTTGCCTATGTGACAGCTTCTCTGCATGGCCATTCTGACACAGCAGAGCGATTAGCTAGCGAGCTGGGGGATAGTACGCCTGCTTTGCCCAAGGAGGGCAAAGCTTCTCTTTTGATTCCTCCCCGTCCAGTGCTATGTGCTGGAGATTGGCCTCTGTTGATGGTGAGCAAGGGTGTCTTCGAGGGTGGCCTCGGTGATACAACAAGGGATGGTGATGAAGATTATGAAGAGGCTGCAGATGCCGACTGGGGAGAGGCATTGGACATTGGTGAGGTTAACGGTATCCATGTTAATGGTGATGTGAGTGAGCTAGTGGACGAGGATGGCGACAAGGAGAATGATGAAGAGGGGGATGGGACCTCGAGGATCTTGATCTTCCTCCTGCTGCTGACACACCACGAACTGCTCCAAGCGCTCGATCTGCTTTGTTTGTGGCCCCAACACCGGGCATGCCTGTGAGCCAAATTTGGGTCCAGAAATCATCTCTCGCTGCCGAGCATGCTGCTGCTGGAACTTTGATACAGCCATGCGTTTATTGAGCCGTCAACTTGGGATACACAATTTTGCACCATTGAGATCGCTGTTCATTGATCTTCAGCTTGGAAGTCATAGTTACTTGCGCGCCCTTACTTCAGTGCCCGTGATCTCCACTGCCATTGAAAGAGGATGGAATGAGTCGGCAAGTCCCAACGTGAGAGGGCCTCCAGCCCTTGTATTCAATTTCTCCCAGTTGGATGATAAACTCAAGGCTGGTTACAAGGCTACCACTGCTGGGAAGTTTTCAGAAGCTCTTAAACATTTCCTAGCTATTCTACAGACAATCCCAGTGATCGTGGTTGACACACGAAGGGAGGTTGATGAAGTGAAGGAACTGATACTCATTGCGAAAGAATATGTTCTTGGTCTCCAGATGGAGCTCAAGAGGAGGGAATTGAAGAGCGATCCAGTCCGCCAGCAGGAACTTGCAGCCTATTTCACTCATTGCAACCTACAGCTGCCACACTTGAGACTCGCTCTTCTCAACGCCATGACAGTTTGCTTCAAGGCTCAGAATCACAGCACTGCAGCCAACTTTGCCCGGCGACTTTTGGAGACAAATCCGAGTAACGAGAATCATGCGAGGACAGCTCGCCAGGTTTTGCAGGCTGCTGAGAAAAACATGAATGATGCTACCCAGCTCAACTATGACTTCAGAAACCCTTTCGTGGTGTGTGGAGCCACGTACGTCCCTATCTATCGTGGACAGAAAGATGTAACTTGCCCATACTGCAGTACACATTTTGTTCCCTCCCAGCAAGGCAAGCTGTGCACTGTGTGTGATCTTGCAACCGTGGAGCTGATGCTGCTGGCTTGCTCTGTTCCCCTTCTCAGAAACGATGATTCCATCGTTGGGTATTTTTGGTTCTCACAGGCTTTCCTCTCCTCAAAGAGCACTCCAGATCCACCGCGAAAGGAGAAACAAAGAGGCCTGTCAGTTAGGAAAGACTCGAGATTGTCTGTCACCCCACCTGTTCATCTGTTTGGATACGTGCTTCTTCTTTCTTCCCTCTAATCCAGCCCTCCTCCCTTTGTCTATTTCTTCCATGGGAATTACAGTTTTTGTTGTAATAAGTCAATGACACATTATTTAGACATTGCCCACTATGGGGGAATTTGTATGTGTGAGAACTTGGTTGCCCATGATATGTTTGTTCTTGTAGAAGTCAAGTTTTCGTTCCTGTTGATGTTTAGTCAAAAGTTTACTCACAAATGCTGAAGTTGTTCAAAGAGATTAAGACAACCAGACAATAGTTACATATACACTACACATGCGTACAAGGTCCATGCATTAAACCATCTGGAATTGGAGTGAGTTGCACTACGCAGAAACAAGGCCTTCTGGGAGAGGAGACTCACTGGCATGGTTAGAAGACACAAACTTGCTGCAGCCATGTAATACAGCGGAATGGAAACCGCGAGGATTCTCTATGAAAACGAAATGCCCTGCCTGAAAGACAGAACCTTTTTAGTATATGATCCGTTTGTAGGAATGCAGCAGTAAAAGGAGCCAACCTGAGGAACTCTGATGATCTCGCATGGAACATTCATCTGCTTTCGAGCTTCTTGGGCACCTTGGTAGCTCATCCAATCTTGGGTGCCATATATGAACGTCGTCGGGACCTTCCATTCGGATGAACTAAATAGGGGACATAGGTTCAGTAGAATGTAGCCATGCCTTGCCCCAGTGGAGCTCGAATCACAAGCCAAAAAAAAAAAAAGAAAGAGGAACTCACTGGTGTAGAAGTGGCTTCCGTGCGAATGCCCCGAAGGAGAATATATATTTCAAGCATAACTCCCCACTGGCTTTGGCAGCCAAGGTGTGATATGCATACTCTATAGCAGAAGATGCAAGAAAGATCAGAAAAAGGATGAAGAAATCAGAGAGGTATTTCCTGGGAATGAGCTGCTACGGCACTTACCTGTAAGTAGTGTTGATTCTTCCTCGGTCATTGCATCCCCATTCGCAGCTAGACTAAATCTGTTACTTGTGTACTTACGAACTAAACCCATGCCCCAAGGGCCTAAACCTCTGAATGAATTACGCAAAAGTTTCAGGAGAAATGGCATGAACAAAAACGTGAATGCTTCAGTGATATAAGTACCTCACTATCCTTTGGGGAGTAAAGTTGGATTCCCAGAGATGATTCAGAATGGCACCTTTCCAAGTTGCTCGAAATCGAATAAGCCGTTCAGACATCTCTGTCTCCGCTGAAAATCCGGCGGGCCCAACTAAAATCAAGTGTTGAACGTGCTCGGCGTGCTGAAAGAAGAAGCATTTCAAGTCATGAGCAGTGAGTGAGACATCTTTCTGTAAAATTCTACTGTTCGAACAAAGAGATCAACGTTGGCAGGACAAGGTAAAAGAGTCAAATGCTGAAGTGCAGCACCTTGAGAGCATACTTGGAAGCAACATAGCCTCCAAATGAATGTCCAAGTAGAATGAAGTTGCTAAGGTTTTTCTCCTTCCGCCATTGCTCGAAGGAATCAATGAACCACGCTTCAGTTTCTGCATATGTAAAACTTCAGTAAAGCGAACAGATAAAAAAGAAGCAAATTCACTTGTACCTTCGGTACTTTTGCAAGTAAAATCAGGCCTACTGGAGCCACCCCAACTGAAACATCATAATGAATCAATCAAACAACGCCACCATTAAAAAAAATCAAGGTAAGCAGGGGATCAATCCATACGTACCCAAGCTGGTCAACGGCGATTACTCTGAAATGTTTAGAGAGTTCCTGGAAATTACGGAAGAAAAAACCCTGAGATGCGCCATATCCGTGAATCATGACCAACGTCGGCGCCCCTTCATTGCTATCAAACGTCACCGTGTTGATGAACCTCGGCGCGTCGCTCGCTGACCGAAACCAATGGGTCTTGGACCCAGGCGGACCAGACCCGATATTGACGCGCTCCTGATGATAAGGAGTCCTGTAAAATTCAATTCAACCCAAGATCAGGATGCACGTCCAAATGGGATTCCTCATTCTATCAACCATCTTTCGATTACTTGACAAGGGAGAGGAGGCGCTTCTCAGAATCGATGATTTCATCGGTGGAAGAAGGAATCCATCGGAGCGAATTCCACAACGAGCGCTTCTTCGCCGCCGCGGCTGTTGCGACGATTTCCTCCGCCATCGACGGCAATGATGATGATGATGATGCTGAACTGTAAAAGCTCCGGAGAGCAATCAGCATAAAAATCAAAGCTTTCCCGCAAAACAACCCAACTTCTGTGGAATATATTGTTGAAGAATATACAAAACAACGGAAAAGGAACCTTCCCAATCTCCCACCGTCCCACGTCATGCATTACCTTCGTACGGTATCTTCCCCTCTCGATTGCATACGCGCGCGATGACGCACGCGCTCCCGACCGACCTGAACCGCCCTACGATTTATCTTCACCGTCCCGGTCCGACCGCCACCCCTTATACTATGGCCCAAATCCGTTGTTGTTCTGGGCCACCTGATCTAAAGCATCGGCCCAATAAGGTTTCAGATTTATCAATTTTCATATTTAATTAATTACTAATATTTATTTTTTTTTATTCAAATTCATTATAGTCATGGATTTAAACTTGGTTAAATAATTTTTAATTATATTTATCATTAAAATATTTTTAAAATCTAATTTTTTATTAAAAATTGATGGATGGATTCCCATTTCACATAGAAAGCAAGTGGAATATACAAGGAAGTTGAAGTTGAACATGAGGTTGAACTTCACACACACACGAAAGAAACCCAAGTACAGAAAAAGAAGCATTTTATTCATTGGTTTGATGGAATTTCATTCACAGCAGCAGCAACGAGGAGCAGGAGGGAGCGAGGATCAGGAGGGGCAGTTGGCTGTGTCTTGTCAATCTTCAGGGGCACTTCTTCCGGCCGCCGTGGGTCGTCTGAGAAGCCCAGCAGGGGCAGAGGTTCTGGTTACCGTAGGTTCCCGGAGGAACGCAACTGCAGCGCGCGCAGCAGGTGCCACAAGCTCTGTAGCACACATTCTTCCTCCTCACCAATGCGCATCTTCTCACGCACTCGCCCCCGCAATCTAGAAATCACAGAAACAAGCATCACCCATGGAGACACCAAGTTTCCATATGAACAGACGCGCCCATACACAAGTTGGGAATGCGAACTCACTTATTTTCACTTCAGAGGCGACTCCGGTGCCATTCACCAGGGGGGTCTCGAACCCATCAAAATTCTGAAACAGAAAGAAAATCCATGTAACGTTGAACATGCGTGAAAATAAGCAGCGGCAGATGGGTGCGTACAGTAGGAGCTGCATGTGGTAGAGCCATGAAGGCGAGGAGGAAGAGAGCAACGAGGAGCCTGGAGAAGGTGATCGCCATTCTGATACCACGCAACACAACAAGATAAGCAAGGAACTTAGCGGTGCATTGGGCTGAGAGGAAAGCCTGGTATTTATAGGAAATAAAGAAAGCAGCCAATTATTCTTTTTTTTTGTTTAAAAAAAAAGGAAAAATCTGGGAAAACAACCTATCCAATCTAGTGTACTCGTCACATCCTTCTTTTATCTTATAATATTTTAATTTTCACTTAAAAATACATAATCGAAAGGGATGAGTGGCCCCACCAATTTCCATGTCAAAACCCTAAACCCCGAAGTAGTAGCAAACCCTAATCATCCCCGTAGAAAAATTTAGGGTTTGAGTTTCTAAATTTGGAGAAAATAAACTGGTTTTTACCTATTTTGGATACAGGGTTACACTCGAATTTGAGCAACGCGTTTTCCTTTTTCGGAATAATATAATAAATAAATAAAACAAATAAAAGAGCGGATTCGGTGTGGGGTGTCTTTCATGAGCTGTGGATCACCTGGCGAGAGAGCGACATTTAAGGAAGACACCTGGATGATGAGCCGAGCCGAGGGATCTCCATTCCATTTCCATTCGTGTCGTCTTCAATGATTGTATGAATGATGACGTGAACATGTCTTGAAAGCATCTCAAATTTTCCATCAGTACAACACCACAAGTGCAGTTGAGTCGAGTTGTGCCCTTGCCTTTGCTGTCGTGTAGTGTGTTTTCAGCTCATGATAATCAAATTATTCACCGCCGACCCGTTTGAGTTATCGGGTCGGGCCCCATTCGGTGACGACGTCGTGCTTGGCGTGCTCATGATTGGGAGGGACGGACAGAGACTGAGGGGGCGAGCAAGTCCGACCCGTCCATTTCCCCCATTAATAAACCAGGCGACGCCCCACGACTCCTAAGAGTCCTTGTACTTGACTTCAATGCACCCGCATCCACATACCCACAATACTTTACAAAATATAAAATTGCAATAAAAACATGTTAAAGTTTAGATCATTATAAATAATTTACCTTCAATTTTCAAAAATCCAACAAAATTTTTAAAAAGTAAATTGATTTATGACATAATAAACCCATTTTGATTTCAAATCTAATAAAATTTCATGTTAGAGTTTTTCATATTCATGTTTGGAATTAGATGATTTGAATCATACTTTTGTTAGGATTATATCTTGTTCTCATTTTACATGATACATTACTATAATGATATTAAGATTAAAATCGATTAATTTTGATAATATAAAAATTAAATATATAATTTCATAAGTATAACTTATTTAAAAATAAATAAATTGATAGATGTATAATATAATTTTGAAACTTAAATAACATCCACAACTCCATCCTTTATAAAAATATTTTTAATTTTTTAAAATAAAAAAATTACTGACAAAAAATTTATAACCAACTGGAACGTTGATACTAGTTATTATAAAATAAAACAAAAACTCGAAATTTTGACGGAATTGATGGGATAAAAAAATAATTTGCGTCAATTGTGTGGGTCAACCCAGAAATCTCATTCTGGGATTCGCGAGGTGGACTGGTCCTGTCGTTCAAACAGGCGCAGAAAAAATGTTCTCAGGGGAAGAAGCTGTCTGCCGGCGGATGGAGAAAATCAATACTACACTTTGGAACCGTCTTTACAAAGCACCACGGGATCATACCCAATTCAAACCAATTCAAACTAGCGCTGTAGTTCTACGGGTAAAATATCTCCGGTCATCAGATCAGACCCTCATCCATTCATTCCCCCACATTATTCTATCAATCCGCCCGCCCGAGGCGGCTGTGTATCGATGGATCACTTCCATGGGGGAGTATGGTGTTTAAAAGGGTGTGGTTCCCATGCATTTTCAGGTTCTTTACGCTTCCCAGTAACAAATGGAGCAAAGGGGATAGAGCTTGTTGACCTTAGAAGATGCTCCTCGGTCGGCCGGACCTGACCCAAGTTCAGGAACTGGGTGAAGCCACCAGGAGGATCCCCGCTTCCTCCAACCTCGGGCATCAATCCACCGTTGAGATCGAAGCTGCCCCCCTGAGGTGAAATAGGTGCAAGTCCATTTGAGGGACCCGGGCCGGGTGGGATGTTCATGAAAAAGGGTATTTGGGGGAATCCGGAGGGCATTGTTGTGGCAGGGGCTATGATCTGAGGGATAATTGGTGCCCCTCTGGAGTCCACCATGTAGGGAATAGGTCCACCAGGAGGATACATTGTGGAGGTGAAAGACACGGGAGGGCCAGGCGCCATGTTTTGGTAACTGTAACCTGGAAAACGGTTGTAAGGAAGGACAGAACCAGTCCCCAGGAAACTCCCACCCCTTCCCATGTTGACCACATCGAATGACAGCTCTGGTGTTTGCAATCTAGGTACAGATGGCCTTGGAGAAACAGAGTCCTTCTGATTGACCTTCACTGATGTGCCCATTATGGAAATGACGGACTCATCTGGTTTCATGCCTACGGGGGCTTTGAGTGTCTGAAGAGACTTGCTTGAACTTGAGTGATCAGAAAAGTCGCCAACAACAGCAGGTTGATCGTTCAAATCGAAACCCGCTGACGAAGGCTGCTTTGCTGGTGCTGCGTGGGAGCTGCTTCCCCTAGGAAACTGACCAATGTGTAAATCTGAAGGACAATTGCTGTCATCACTCAAGCAGTTCAAATCCAACTTGAATCTTTCAGATCTTGTTTGACTTGTTTCAATGGAGCATCCCCCAGACAGAATGCCTGACAAGATGGGAAGTTTCTTATCTGGTAAGAGTGCTCCCATTTTACCATCATTAATCTCCACTACATTCAAGTCTATATCAAGACACTCTTGTCTTTGTGTTGAATTTGTAATGCTCTTGGCAGCAGAAATATCCTTGTCATTTTCTAAAAATCTCTGGAATGTGGAGCGAAATGCACTTGCCCCAGCAGAACCTTTCCACCCTGGAATTCCATCAAACTGCAGGGGGGCGACAACAGGAGCTGCAACTTCTCCAGACGCTGAGACAACTGAAACTGGGGCCAAAAGGTGATCAGCAGGACCATCAACATCTTCTGATGAAAGTTCTAGATTCAGATCAAAATTACGACGGGGCTTTTCAGTGTTCTCTTCTTGAGACACTTCAGTGACTAAGGAATTCTCCAACTCCTGTGCTTCATTTGCCTGATCCACCTCTGGATTCTCAATGCTACTAAAAGACTCGTGTCGCATTGATGAAGTCTCATCAGACAAATCAGTGTCACATGCCCCCTTGGATTGCCTTGCGCTTTCGGAATTTGGGCTAGATGGCTGCTTTTCATATTGTTCTGCAGGATTTTCAGAAGAACTACAACTTTGATCTCTGGATTCCACAACTTCCCTTTGCACTTCTATGGCAACTTGCCTGGCAAGTTCTAGAGGATCCACGATCCCGTATACATCAATATCACGTATCTTATCAGCAAGATTGTTCTCCCTAGTGACTTCTGATTTCATAAACTTAAAGTTCCTCGTGATATTGTCTCCAGATACACGCAGTTCAGGTTTTTCAGCCTTCACACGATCTCTTAGTGTTTGTTTCTTTAACTTTTCCCAGCTCCTTTGGTCATACGAGGACTTCAACAACGTAGGATTTTGACCCCTTTCTTCCATGGTAGAAGGACTAGAACTTTTTCCGTGATTTGCAGAGCTGCTAGACTCATCAATCTGGATGTTCTGTGAACTAGGGTCTGTTCCTGATGCCATGTGATTAAAGGATGCAGAATCCACACGATGACTATTGTTATCTGATTTTAATCCTTCAGGCGTTTCTCCTTCTGTTGATGGCCTTTCAAGTTCTGAGCTATTTATAGTGCCTATGATTGAAGGGATTTCAGCAACTGCACCATCATTGACAGAAGCATCACATGATTCAACAGACTTCATAGCAGAAGTGCATGGCTGCATTAAGAGAGGTAACCCAACTTGAACAGAAGGTTGGTCAGCACAAGGAGAGCTCTGAGTCACATCTGTAGCTTGCGTACTTTCCAAGTTTCTAGGTTTGACTTCATCAAAACTGGTACACATCGCATTACCCCCTGGTGACTCATTGTCCATTCCTTTAACACACGTGCCTAATGGAAATGACATATCAGCCTCACCAGGTGACAAAGTCCCACTACCTCCCACTGTATCTTCAAGTTTCTGAACGTTTTTGTCTGTTAAAGTCTCGCCAACATCTGAAGGGGATGCATCTGCAGCTTTTCTGCTTTCCCATGTATCGAATACCATTTGAGCTTTTTCCTGTACCTTCAAACTGCTGTGAACAAGAAAACCCTTCAAAATGGTCCACAGATCACTAGAAACCCGTTCCCCGTTCTCAACCTGAAGCTTCTCAAGTGCCTGCAGCAAATGAACAATTGCATCTTCCAAACAGGTATCATTTGAGCTAGCTCCAAATTTGACAGCATCCTTCAACCACTTCTCAAAAAAATGAAGACCATCTAAATGAAGGAAAAGAGAAATACATTCCCGATTCTCTGTTGCAGCTATTGCACAAGCAACTGCTGACCACTGCCTGGTGACTTCACTAACATCATTCACAACAGAATCACTCTCCTTCTGCATGACATCCACCAGCCCCTTGACTCGAGACGGAATTGTAATCCCATAATTCCTCTCGGCCAACGTAAAGAAATCGTCAAGCATCATGAATCAACAAGTAATTCCAAGCTCATTTTCCCCAAATTCCCTTTGATTGATCCCCTGAACAAGCATATAAAGGGTCTAAAGCATTTGAAAGACAAGAAAAAAAATCCATTTTAGTTTGCTCACACATGCCTCTTCCTTTTTGTTTATCTTTTTATACTCATAAAATCAGGCCAAGAAAAACGTCACTGCAACTACATATAGGTTCCAGAAGCACAATAGCCCAAGAAAAAAGATTTAGAAATCTAGGGTTCAGCACTGCAAATGCCCAAAATCCCATCTCCTAAGCTACCAAATACCACTGCAGGAGAAAAAACCGAATAACGTCCAACCCTAGATGAACCCACCACCTCTCAAATCACAAAAGCACGCAATTTAAGGCAACTGATACATTTGAAATCCCCGTACTAAATGCATCTCAATAGCAAATCGTGAACACCCTAAATACAGAAAAAGGCAATACCCCTCAACAAACCTGGATATTTAAAGAAAAAAAAAATCGCGGCTCCGAATTCCTTCCCGCCCCGGCAAAAAGTCGTCCAAATCCTCACGGCTTACAGGCAGCAAAAGCCAACGGCGTAGTTGAACTGAAGTTGGTGACACAACTTTTTCCTCCCCAAGTATCGATCGACACGGTTGGATATTCTTCAGTGAATCCCAAGCATGGCCTTTCCGTTTACGAATCACAAGTGGGGAATTCAGATCATCGAATTAAAGGCAAAAGAGAGAAGGAACCCGGCCCTTTTGACTGGACCGACCATGTCGGGCCTCAAAGGTGGGCCCACTAGGGTTCCGGCCTTTCATCTCACGAAAGCGTCTTTTCTCGCTCACATTTTTCTGTCACATGCTCATTTCTTTCCCCCATTCGACAGAGACATTTTCGGCCTTTTCGAGTTTATCCGCTACAGCCCATCGGCAAGCATGCCCATGAAAACCGATTAACTGAATAACCAGGTACACGAGCATTAGTGAAAGAGGAATGCAGGGACAGATCCCTGCCGTGATCCCATATGTGCATCTGCAAATCTGAGAGCGCCGGACGGCGAGCAAGATTGCTAGTTTAAAGATAACACTGCATGAATCAACTGTCAATGAGTTTCCAAGTGCAAACATAGAGCCAGGACCCCAACACCGTCAGCAGCCGGCATCTAGGCGAAAGCAAGAAATGGACAGGAATGGAGGAGATATCTGTCTAACTTGGTTGGTCGTATCCTACTGACCATTTGACAAGTATGTGAGATGGGAGTTGGCCGGGAGTCTGCATTGATATTCAGATGAATAATGATGCATGCCGATCGTTCTTTACTTCTACTTTTTCCCCTGTAGTGCTACAAAAACTGTCTTTGGAGGATGCTCATCAAGGCTTGCCTTGGAAGGGTTGAGTATCCAGGATCCATTACGAGTTTTCAGATTGCCTGTGAGCATAACATCTGGCCTCCATCCACAGAACGAATCCGAGCAGATATATGTGGTGTGTGAGAAGAGGAAGCAAGCAGAATGAATCTGGAGAAAGCTCAAAAGTGGATGGATAGGGCTCAGAGACATTCCCTGTCTAGCAACATAAGCCATAGACATATGATGGAAAGCCTTGCACTTCACCTTGCAATCCTGATGGATCAACGAACATTAGATAAGTATTGCAAGTAGACACAAGTCAAGGCATGCTCAAGTCTCTTAAATTCAGTCCCTGCTTAAGTTTTCATCATTTTACAAATTTCTGGTATATTCAGCTGTTCACAAGACCTACAAACACCTTAAAGAAGCAATCTTATTACTTATACCACTGTTTGATAAACAATGAATAACTCATAAAAACGCCCACATACCTCAGCGCCGATAGTATAGCCAATCTTGCGGGAACTGTCTGGTAGAGGTGGGTTGAACTCCAGAATGACCCAATACCTACAAATTTTGTGAATCGGTGCGTTGCCTTTCAATCGCAAAGTCAAATTTCGAGGGATTGGGAAAGATTAACTCGTGCAAAGATTCCGAATTTAGGGTTCTTCGAGTAGAACTAAGAAATATAGGCATAGGCCTAGTTTTTCCTATTGGGACAGCGTTCAATATACATAATCCTATGTATCAACACCACCGCCTTGCTTCTGATGAAAAGTAGCAGCGGTGTAAGACAGTACCCAGCACTACTTCGACGAGCTGCACTGCGGCGATGCCATGCCGCCGCACCAGAATTGGGGCGGTGCGTCATGAATTGAAACCATCATCACCTTGCTTCAAATGAAAATCATAAGCAGTAAACCCTGCGTACCATGCAACTCTCATTAGTTGCACCCCGAGAACCAACACCCAGCCACAAACCAGTCCTCGGAGGGCATCCATCGACCATGATGGTGCGGAAAGTTCCAATCCAAGCTTGAGCCCTCTCATCAGCTGGACCAGACGGTACGCTTCGTAGACTACTGGAGTAACTAGCCAAACTGGTGACTCCCATCGCCAAGTCAGTGATTCTGTGATTATCTGCACTGATAAAAGCAGCAAGTATGGAGCTAACATTACACCAAATGCAATGAAAGGTAGTTGAGGTTGAAGTAATCCTTTTTCAGAAGCCAAGAGGATCGCCAGGGGGGCGATGAATCCGACTATGTTTGCAGTCATGTTCCAGTATTGGTAACCGGATGGGGGCTTGCTTTTGGATAATCTACTATTGCCATTCGAACGAGCAGTTGAATCTGCCATGAGAAGAAAAAGAGATGCTCCAAGATTGAATATGCAGTCAAGGCCAATGAGGCAGAGGAGGCTAGCTACGTTTGGACCAAGAAAAAAAGATGAAACTGGCAACCACAACGTGGGAATCACTCCGGTGATGAGAAGAAGCACTGGACCAAGAATCCATAAAGGCTTTCTCAGTAAACTGGGCCATACAGGTGATGGCAATTCAACCGTATTCATTCTCTCTTCCACTTGAGTGGTGATCAAGGTGCCTTCATCTGCCCCGCTCGAAGAATTTATCTCTTCGAAGATATTACTAGCCTCTTTCAGCAACGAAACTTCACTGTTAGAGGCATATGATAATGGAGCATGTCCCAACTTCGACCGGGATATGTCAAACCGGTAGCTTCCTAGATATGCAAAACTGTTCTCCCTAAGGGGAATTCGAGAGGTATGTAGCTTCAGATGCCTACTATATATTCTAGGATCCCGAAGCACAGGTAAAATATGAGGAATGGATGCCATCTCCCAATCAACACAGCTTCAAGTTGCAAGTCTTTAGAATCGAACTTGAAATTCCCTAACCGAAACCAAATGAATAGCATCAGATACAGCAACCAGCAAATCGATCAATCATCAAGAACATAAATACAAGCGCACATAATCACAGAATATTAACAAAATCATGAATCGAACATAAAATCCCAGCGTAAACACAATGAAAAATAAATCCAAGCATAATCTGGAGGAACACGGCATGATCTGATTCTAAATACTTCATCTCACAGACTATTATAAATCCAAGCACGAATCGTACCTAAGAAGATGACGCCGATTCACCATCTTCACAAACTATATCCACCAGCAGCGCAGAAACGTTTAGAGGATACCAATGATCCAAATGAACGAGAAAGAATGCACGAGAAAATCCACCAGGCCCGTCTGAAACTCTCTATATGGGCCTGGCCCATACTTTAATGAAGCCCAAATGAGTAACCTATGGTCTTGAGACTAAATGACAAAATGCTTAAATGAAGCCCAAATGATGAATTTCAACGCATTGAATTTCAATTTTAAATCAGTTGGAATACTTCAACAGCACAGAAGCAAACAGCTCACAAGGCCTGCTTGTCCTTGCAAAAGCTAAAAGAAATGCAAGACATTAGCATGATTCGATCATTAGGGAAGAGTCTGATCACTCTAACTACAAAAGCCAAAGCAGTAAGGAAGGAAAACCAAAAGAGATGGAGATAGTCTTCACTTCGACAGCCAGTAAATGATGAGGAAAAGTGTACAAGCAGCGATAACAGCTGATAAGATGAGGGTGTCAGTTGATTTCTTTCTCCTTATTGAGCCTGCGAGGATCATCAACAGGGAGCATGGTAAAAATGGTAGTCTGGTAGCGAGTCCGGGTTTGGAATTTTACCGATCAGGCCACGAACAACAGGGAGTTTGTCACCCAGTTGCTTCACTTTTCCTTGAAGGTCACCAAACAATGCCCTCTGCGAACCCAGGGCAGCTCGTGTTGCTTGAGCTTGACCAATAACATCATCAATCTAGAAGAGTTTTTCATCAGTGTTGATTTATGCTGATAAGGAAACTCCTGTATGAGACTTGAAACAAAGATAGCTTTTTTATCTGAAAATACCAATGAAGGATGAAAAATATCATTATACATGCATCAAATGTGATGGTGCGCCAATGTGAAGTGCTGTTAATAAGATCTGGTCTTAGATGGGAAAGCATAAATGATTTATCCACGTTTTAAACTGTACTCAAATATGTCTTACATGACTAATGCTTCCATGTATGGCAGCTCGTTCCCTTAGCATGTGCATTCTTGGAGAACTAGTACCTGAGCCCTGCATATACACTCAGCATACTTATCATGTAAAGTTCAGCTTGTTTTCCAATACTAACTAAGAATCCAACCTTATACTCGCTGATATCATCTCGAACAGAAGTGAGAAGTTCAGCATGTTCTGACATAGAGTTGATATTTCCCTTGATTCGTCTGAATTCCTGGATTAGTAGTTGAAATAATTTCAATCCTGGATCCCGGGTCAAATTTTCGACAGAAGGTGAGGGGGTAAACAAACAAACATGTGCTCCATAGATGTGACAAAAACATCCCAGAGCATAGAAACAACCCATCTGATCCAGGACTCGTCACTCTAGATGGCAAGTAAGTTGCTATATTCGGACAACTGGTAACCAAGGAGCACATACAAATCACAGACCATATAGAGGTTGATGCTCCTTAACTAGAAGCAGCTAGAACCATCAGAAAAGTTATAATCTCACCACATTTGGTGCAAGAAACATACTAAAATACTCTCATAAACACATGTATTTGGCTTATTCTTGCATTACTCTTGTTTTCTACTTGTAAAATCATCAGTCACATAGACTAGGTTTGCAGTAGTACAAGTCACCTGTGTAAACTCATGAAGTATATCCCTGTGTCTAGCAAGTTTTTGAGTTACTGAGGTTGCGGGCGCAGCAGAAGCAGCACATCGGCTCATGGAGTCATTTATATCGAGTAGCTTCTCGAGGAGTGACTGAATCTCCATCTCCATAGATTTCCATGACCTGCTGGATCCCAGGGTTGGTGAGCCACCTTCCACATGACCTGCATGACAACAACTTTGGATGATTAGAGATGAAAAACAGGGACTTTCCATTGGAATGAAATTTGACACTGAGGAAGTGTTAAGATGATGAGATGTGGGACAATTTATCCTAAAAAATGGCATCTTTGCTTCTCTTAAGATGCGGGGATATGAGTTCCATCATCGCAATCGAAGCTCTCAAGGCCCACTTTCAATCAAAAACAGCAAAATGATCATTAGATGCGAAATTGCATAACAGAAAACTCCCCCAAATAAAACTTGATAGCATCCAAGCCACCATATACAATAACAAGGCCAATGTCTGACGATAACTACAATGTCGCTTTGATCTCGGATCATATCAAATCAGAATCTAAGAACTCGTGATCCCCGAACAAAACCCATATAAAACAAAAGAATATTCAGCCACTTGACAGCATAATCCAACACCCAGAGTTTCCAATTTGAAGTAATCCTCGGCAGAAGCCAAAATTCATCGTACCTCCTTGGCTGAATCGAGCACCGAGCTTGGCATAAGACGACAGCTTCACATCAAGATCGCCCTCGATCTTCCTAGCCTCTCTCCGGAGCTCCTCCCAACCCGACTCCTGCAACGCATCCATACCCGGATCCGAGTCCTAATCCCGTCAAATTTTCACCTCCTCCAACCGATTCACATAGCAGCTTTTCCAGAATCTCTGGATTCAGCCCGCATCCAATCACACGCAGAGGCACACACACTCGATGTGTAAGTAACCACAGTGAGTCGGACCCAGACCGACCCGGCCCGGCCACAATCTATTATCATGTTTTCATCTCGATTATTTTCAATTAAAAAAAGAATTAATGTATCTCTTTTCATCTCAATATTTTAAAAAGTAAAAAGAATTAATAATAATTATAAGAATAATAAATAGGGAAATCCCGTCTCTTATGCCGGCAGGCTTGAAGGATGTGTTCGAAATGTGGATGGAGTGGGGCCCAGGGGGCGCTGTCACGAGAGCGGGGCCCAGCCACCATTTATGAGATGCTGTGTCTCGCTCACCATCTGTAGCTGCTGCTGCTTGAATTATTGGGGTGTTTTATGAAAACACTCCTCCTCGGATTAATTAACTGGTAATCAAAATGGGGTGTTGATTATCTTTGAGAATTAAGGATTTAATCAGTTCATTAATGATTACTGAGAGGGATTTATTGATGGGGTAAATGCAGTTAAAAAAAACATGGTAAATAGCTAAGAGGTGAAGGGAGGGAGTGAATTGATGATGCTCTGAAGCAAGGCGGATTGTAGGAGAAGTAATAAATGATATGAAGGGGGAGGAGGGCAGTAAAAAATGGGAATGGAATAATTACAGTGCCTCTAGGCTTTGTAATTAATGATGTGGGATTGTGGATTACTCTCTTAATCATGGTCATTATGAGGAGGTCTAGACCTCCCCATTGCCGATCTCTTCCTTCATTCACACGAGCTCACCTTGGGGTTGTCTCTTTCGCGCTCACCCATTTGTGTGTGGGTGGGTGTGTTTTTTAATCTTGTTTGCTTCTCGACCCATTCTTTGACAACCCAACTCGCATTCGTTGTTGTGAAGGGAATCCGCGTTTCATTGGGGGTTAGCTGTACAAGAGAAAGAAAAAGATAGGATCTTTTCCGCATTTGGTATTCCTTGCTTGCGATATAGTTTGGGGGTGAAGAAAGGTAGTGGATTGGACATCGGGGGAGAGGAATCTGGACTGGGCGTTTGCGGGGTTTCGGTTTAATCCTTAGAAATGAAGCACATGGACAGCGCGCCATCGACGCCTGGGAAGTGCAAGATGGAGAAATCTTCCTACAAGAGACTGCATTCTTCCCTTGCTAAAACATTTTGGTGTGTGCTTTTTCTGGGTTTGATGTTCGTCTTCTTTTTTAGATCACCCACTTCATCGTCCCCTGCCCAATCAGATCTCTCCAGAAGATCCCTTAGGACAACTTCCTATGGAGGTCATAAATTTGAGAGCAAGGTTCAGGCATCAGCTAAGGTAAGATCAGGTCGCAGAATGTCTGTTTTGGTAACTGGGGCTGCAGGTTTCGTTGGCTCTCATGTCTCGTTAGCTCTCAAACGTAGAGGCGACGGTGTTTTGGGGCTTGATAATTTCAATGCTTACTATGACCCTTCTTTGAAAAGAGCAAGACAAGCACTCCTGGATCGTAATGGTGTGTACATTGTTGAGGGTGATATAAATGATGCTGAGCTATTGAAGAAGCTCTTTGACATTGTGCCGTTTACTCATGTTATGCATCTAGCTGCGCAAGCCGGTGTTCGTTATGCCATGGAGAATCCAAGCTCCTATGTGCATAGCAACATTGCAGGGCTTGTCAGCTTGCTTGAGGTGTGCAAGAGTGCAAATCCTCAACCTGCAATTGTGTGGGCATCAAGCAGTTCAGTTTATGGATTGAATAAAAAAGTACCATTTTCAGAAGGGGATAGAACTGACCAGCCGGCAAGCTTGTATGCTGCAACCAAGAAGGCTGGAGAAGAGATTGCACACACTTACAACCATATTTACGGCCTTTCACTTACTGGTTTAAGGTTCTTCACCGTCTACGGGCCATGGGGGAGGCCGGACATGGCATACTTCTTCTTCACCAGGGATATTCTGAAGGGTAAAGGCATTCCAATATTTGAGGCTCCAGATCATGGAACTGTTGCTCGGGATTTCACCTACATTGATGATATAGTAAAGGGCTGTGTGGCTGCTCTTGATACGGCTCAGAGAAGTACTGGTACTGGAGGGAAGAAGAAGGGGCCGGCGCAGCTGAGAGTTTTCAATTTAGGGAACACATCTCCGGTTCCGGTTATGGATCTTGTAACCATTCTGGAGAGGCTGCTGAAGGTAAAAGCCAACAGGGTGGTTATGAAGTTGCCAAGAAACGGGGACGTGCAGTTTACACATGCTAATATAAGTTTGGCTCAGAGAGAGCTTGGTTACAAACCTACAACTGATCTGCAGACAGGATTGAAGAAATTTGTTCAATGGTATCACAGTTACTACGTTGAAGGGAAGAAAAATGTGCAGTGAGACTTACTTTTTTTGTCGTTGTCTCCAGATATATTCCTATAACTATTTTTCATCTGTATCCTGTATTCCCATTCCACGGAAGACACAATCCTTAATACCTCCCTGTATGCTTGTAAGACATGCTCTCTGTTCACTGATTCCATTGCATTCTGTTGTAATTTGATCCTTATAGACAGGTTCATTATGGATAGAGAACATTTCATTGTCATTCATGTGTATCAACTGAATTCATTTGAGATCTAAATTCTTGGAATCTTCTCTAGAAAGCAAGATTGCTGTTCACATGAACGTTTGAAGAATACCATAATGATCATTCATGCTCAGGAGAGCTAGGAAATCAAGGAATCAGTGAAAATTCCAGTCATACAAGAGTATGCATGAGGAACTACTTTTACTTGGGATCTGGTTCTAATATGGTGTACAAGGAAAGATGGATTCTTCATTTCGATGCCAAAGCTTTAATCTTACCACTCAAAACGGTATGGACTCCCTCTTTGGCCATGATTCTATCTTTTGGAAGTACTTCACAGGCACAACTCCATCAAAACCCTCTGTTAAAATCACCCTGTTGTCTGAGATGTAAAGTTTCATCCCCTCTGTTTCAAAACATGAGTCTGTGAATAACAAGTAGACAAAAGAGGCTGTTTTTTTTTTAAGTAATTGAAGGTCATTTTATACACACTTTACCTTCCAAAGCCTTTCTGACATCCAGAAATATTAACACATTAACATCTCGTCTCATACCTGAATGTACACAGAATATAATGTGAGAATGTGTAAAACGCATCAACATTTCTATCGCTTCTTATTGTAGGATATTAACCAACTATTACTTGAATTCATTGCAAGCCAGAAAATTACCACTAATAACTTCTCCATCAGTCGGCAAGCCAGATGAGAAGTGTACGTGTAATCTCTTCATGCGCTTGAGACCCTCACGGAGTATGGACTCCAGGCTCCTCTTATAGGTTCCGTGCGCACAAACTACAGTTGAGGAAAGGATAATGCGAGATATCAAGACTCAGAACCTTCCCTCGAGGGAAAAAAGGATATAGTACTAAGAATGGTAAAATTAACCTGGAATGTCTTCAGGTGAGAGTATGGGCCTCAGCAAACTCTCCGTTTCAACAATCTATTGAGGTTTCAACAAGAAAAAAAGATGGGAAAGATTAGAGTCCCTAATTAAAGATGTTTTATCTAACAGTCAACAGAAAAGGAACAAATAATCCAATGCAGACTCGGCGTAGAAACGGCAAAAGCGAGTACCTCTACGGTGTGACCTTGATTTGCACGTATCAGAAGCTCTCCGTTTTCTTCCACGAGACTAAACCGCTGCTTGTTATCTTTTCTAACAGCCTACAAGCAATTCCTAATCAGATTCTCTTAAGCCTCTGAAATAAACTACTACAAGATGAAACTATACCAAATGAGCTTCAGGAGAAAGCATCATTATGCCTCATTGAGGATTCTTCAACAAACTACTTCATCTAAAACGACTAGCGATTATCACTACAGCTTAAGAATCATGAAAATAACAAGAGCTGCACCTCTTTAACGTCATCAACGGTGTGAGACCGAATGGGAATATTGGCGAAGGTCTTTAAGTTCAACTTCAGGAGATCCTGGACATTGACATATCCATCACTCCTCATATTCAATTTCAACTCAGAAGCCATATGCCGTAGAACACGTGTCCTGAAATGCTGATCGTGAGAAGCTTACTAATAACAGCCGAAATGCTAACCTGGAACAACTCACAAGATAAGAAGTCGTGAAAACAGATAAACTTTCGGTCAATTACCATTCCGCATATCAGAGAAATCAATGAAAGTGGAATGACAGAATTCCATCAGTGCGCGTGAAATGGAAAACCACAACACGAGATCAAAACTAATAAATAGTGTAGTGTATACGTACAATAATCTGCCAAGGGCATCAATTTTCTGCGTATCAGAAGAATCTCCTACACCCCGTCCTCTTGATCTCTGGCGAGTATCTTTAGTCTCAAAACCTCTGCCTCTGCCGCCGCCGGCGCTGCCACATAGAAAACAGGGAACCCGTGTAAAAGAAAAAAATCCTAACGAGAAAACATGGAAAATTGACGTACGAACCTGCTTCTTGAATGGGCAGAAGCTGCAAAAGTTGATTTTCCGACGGCCGGCACATGAAGATTGTCCATAAATCCAAATCTAGGAAGAGAGAACACCAGGCGGTTTCGAATTATTCGTAAGCCAGTGCCGGCGAGCATACCCCACGCGCGAAAACCGAACCTTTGACTGACTACGGACAGCCGGAGCTTCGCAAAAATTCCACCAAGATAACAATTTTACAGATGTTATATATTCATACCACCGTCCGGTCGCGTGAGCCGAGGTGAGGTGGACGAAACGAAGAAACCAGATTTTTTAATTAAATTAATTAAAAAAACAAAATTTTGCAGGCTGAGCATTTTTTAAAAGCGATAGTGAAGGCAAAATCTTCAGGCCATGCTTCATGTAGGCATAAAGGGATCATGGGGTTGGATCACTCTTAACACAATACCTGTTTGCTATCTTCACTGTACTTGGATGCGACTGAGCTCCGGTGCCAAAACTGTATTCGACAGATGATGCTGAAGCCATAGATAAAATCTAAGCCTGCATCTGCAAGCCCCAAATGATGGAGTGCTGCAGATGGAAGAAGAGCTCCTTGATACAGAGCAGCCTCTGCTCATTGAAAATTGAGCACCGCATCATAAAAACGACAATTAGTTTCAAATGGCAAGTCCTTTCGGATATGTGCAGAGGGGCCAGGATGGCTGGCTGGACTTCACAAATTACAGAGAAGAAGGTGACCTATGAAGACTGGACTCTGTGCCTAGGGGTGTAAAAGCATTCTTGTAGTGTATGGCACAAGTTCAAATCATTCCATCCGTGAATTAAGATGAATAATACAAGGGAACTAGAATTACGTTAGAGAGGGAACATCAAGATGAGATTACCTCTATACAATCCTGCCATTGCGGGATAAACCATTACTGCAATCACCTCCGGCATCAAGCCCACAAGGGGAGTCAAACCATTTGGGATTTTCATGATAGAAACTATCAACCTGTACAACTGGATCAATCGTTTCATCATGTCTCAAGGGCTTGATGGGATTTTCGGGACTGCCACAACCAAGAATGCTTTTCTGATCAAAATCACTATATTTCAGCCACTTCTCCTCTTTGCAGGCCTCACCAAGAAGGTCTCTTTCGTTCCTGCACTCTGTCCTCATTTGACCCCAAGATGCAACTTCCCCTAGAGTTCTCCCGAAGCTGTCCTCATCATCTTCGATAACATCCGTTTCCTTGGCGACTCCATATATCCTTGCATGATGATCATCACCCCAATCAGACAAATCATGTTCCACTACCAACAGATCCTCTAAATGCTGCTTCTCTGATAACATGCCACTGGATTTCAATCCATCATCCCCAACACTTCTTAGCTTATTAGCAATCTCAAACAGTTCACGAGACACTGAACCTAGAAGCGGAGATGGCATTTTGGAAATTCTCTCCTCGAGTAAGCCCAATTCATTCCTCAACTCCTGCAGCTGTTGCAGAACTAGATCTGCTGAGTCATTACCGTAAAACCCAAAACCTTCAGTTTCTCCATCTTCTGCCATCCCATACACAGTCTCATGATCAATTTCGTACCCCCCCTTATGCCCAACCATACGGTGCATTATCCTGGCATTTCCATCCAATGGCCCAGGTTCATGCCCAGAATGCACAGCATATAGCTTAAACACGGCTGTTCCTTCCTCCTCATACACAAATGTCTTGTCCTTCTCGTTATAATTTGATATTGGAACTATAGCCCTTATCCGAAATCCACACCCACATCTTTTTGATGTATATGGCTCTCGTTTCAAAATCCGAGACTTCTTTGATGAAGCAGGTTCCCCAGCTCTATGGCAGGCATAGTCCTTTACCTCGGCCATAAATGGCTTATACCGAATGTACTTTTGTCGGATGCACAGCACAACCTTATGCTTTGCAGCCAATTGTTGCAACTTTCTAGGAACTTCCTTGGCTGGAACTTCAAGAGACTCAGTATATTCAAACCTCCGTCTCTTGGACCTTGGAGCACATCCAGAAGATTCATCAGAGCAAATCGGGCAAGAAGACAAACATGTCCTGATATAACTCTCCGGTATTCCATAAAATTTGGCCCCAACTGTCCAAAACTGTTTAATTTTGTCTATGGTTTCTTTCAATCCCAAGTGTTTAAAATCCGCATCGCTATGGAATGACATAACAATGTCCTGCCACTGATCAATATGGGAAACAAATTGATTGGAATTGTTCTTAAAACATATGTAATGACTGCCGTTACCCGTGACATTGGCAGCCTGCTGCGGCACTTGCACAGCCAATTTATCCTGTATGCGCTTCCATGCCGTTAAATAGGCAGTATCCTCATTACGATCCTTCCACACAGAGCGCCAGCTGGACAGTAGGGGCGGGGGCGTAGCACCACGAATCTCCTCCGGGTCGCTAATCGGCCCTCAATTAGGCATTGGATCATTAGGGCATGCGATTCCTTGTTGAAGGTATAAAATTGGGAAGAAATATGCGGCTCCGGACTAACGCATAGCGTCTGCTGATTCATCAGCCTCTTATTCTGCATCATCATGGAGTGATTTGGTAAGCTAGGGTTCTGAAACAGTTCTCCTCCGACCGTCGCCCGGAGAGGGAGCTCGGCATCGGAAGAGTTTGGGCTGACTTCATCATCCTCTTCATCACGGAGAAGGTCGATCTCAGCCAGGGAGAATGCTTCATCGTCCACTGAGGGATGGGCGTGTGGCTTCGGAGGCACGATGAATTGCTCATGCGCCTGCGGCGGCCCTAGATGTTGAAAAGGATCATCCTCAATCTTGCTCGGATTCATGCTTCCGCCGGTGAATTGTGGAGATGGAGACTCTCAGCTGCCGCCTGTGGAACTCGCCCCGCGGACTTTCACTCTGAACATAGAGATAGAGAGAGAGAGGATCCGCCGAATCTCTCCGGTCCCAAACCTTTGCTCTTTATATACTCCCCTTAATAAATAATAAAAATAATCCTAATAATTTATTTTTCTTGACTATGTTTGCATTTCCACAGAATGAACACTTTTCTTTTGAAAACCAACGCATCTTGCTCCGTGGCACTCGAATTCCATGCTATGCGTTATAGCTATGGAGTATGAGGTTGGTGTGATGTAATGTAACAGTAGTGGAATGGAGCAAGTGCTGTAACGTAAAATTTCGGCTTCTCTGAAGTTTTTAACGCGTGCGTTTTCATCGGGGCGACGAAAAGGTGAGATTTTTTGTGACAATGGGATTGATTTCTGGGATTGTAATGGGGACGCTGTTTGGGATCGCGATAGTGATAACCTGGGCGCACATGATGAGCTACCGCGCCAACAAGAGAATCACCAAGGTCTGGTCTTGATTCACGATCGTTTCAATTTCCGAATGCGAAAATGATTCTTGGTTCGCAGATTAGAGCCCTGCGATCAGATTGAATTTGGGTGTTCGTATTTGTGTTGGCAGGCGGTAGATATTAAGCTGTTGAGCACATTGAACAGGGATGATATCAAGAAACTGTGTGGAGATAACTTCCCAGACTGGATATCGTTCCCAGTTTTTGAACAGGTATTTTATTTGACTGTGTCTATACATATTGGCGTTGATGTTGCAAATGAAGATGCGGTATCTTCATATTTTACGTTCATTTGGGGAAGTGTTTTTGTTTCACTTGGTAAAATGGGAGAAGAATGCAATGCCTGTTTAAGATTTCTGAATAATGAGTGGATCTTTTTCCTGTTGGTTTTAGTTTTATCTATGCTTATGCATCCAATTTTCAGGTGAAGTGGTTGAACAAGCATCTGAGCAAACTATGGCCGTATATCGCAGATGTATGCTCTGTCTTTTCCCCTACATTGTCTGGCTCAGTGTCGAAGTCATTTTCTTTTTACTAGGCAGGGGAAGCAATAATAAAGGAGACTGTGGAGCCATTGTTGGAAGACTATCGGCCTCCTGGGATCACTTCACTCAAGTTCAGTAAATTGTCTTTAGGAACCGTGGCTCCAAAAATTGAGGGTTCGCCATTTGCTTCACATGTTTATGCAGCTATCTGTTTCTCTGCTTCACAATTTAAAGTTTTTATCACAGGAATCAGAGTCCAGAGTCTGAAGGAAGGCCAAATAACTATGGATATTGATCTCCGATGGGGTGGAGATCCGAGCATTATCCTAGGTGTTGAAGCAGCACTTGTTGCATCGATTCCCATTCAAGTTAGCTCTGGTTTCCTTATCTTCCTTCACCTCTCAAGCTATTGATTGTTCAGTGGAAGCTTACTCAGCACCCTTGTTTTCAGTTGAAAGATCTCCAAGTTTTTACTGTCGTCCGCACAATTTTCCAGCTCACAGATGAAATCCCCTGCATCTCTGCAATTGTCGTGGCTCTCCTTGCAGAGGTAGTGTTTTACAAGCTCTTAAAATGTTCCTGCTTCTGATCTGAAGTCTACTTATTGTACTGGTCCTGGCCATTCAGCCGAAACCGAGAATAGATTACACCCTTAAAGCTGTAGGTGGAAGTTTAACAGCACTTCCTGGAATCTCAGACATGATAGATGTAAGATTCTTCCCTTCTCGTAATCGCAGCTATGCAATGATACTGAATGGGAAATGACCCGTTTTCAGGACACAGTTAACTCGATCATTACAGATGCACTGCAATGGCCACACCGGATTGTGGTTCCAATCGGTGGAACGCCTGTAGATACAAGGTCTCGCTTTTCTTACTGGAATAGCCTTTCCTTTTGTTGAAGAAGTTGCTTTTCTTTAAACTGGTAACAAAACCTGCAGCGAGCTAGAGCTGAAGCCCGAGGGAAGCTGACGGTGACGGTGGTGAAAGCAAGTGCCCTGAAAAACATGGAGTTTATCGGAAAATCGGATCCCTACGTGACGCTGCACATCCGTCCAATCTTTAAAATGACAACACGGGTGTTGGACGATAACCTGAACCCTGTCTGGAACGAGACCTTCGAGCTCATCGCAGAAGACAAAGAGACCCAGTCTCTGATTCTCGAGGTTCCCTTTTTGTTCTTTTGTGGAAATTCAATGTCGGATTTCCTGCAACTTCTCCCTCATTGTCGAATAATCAATCAGGTTCTGGACGAGGATATAGGACAAGATAAACGGTTAGGCATAGCTAAGTTGCCTCTGGCAGAGCTTGAACCTGAATCCTCAAAGGAAATCGAGCTCCGGCTTCTTCCCTCACTGAATATGCTTATGATCAAGGACAAGAAGGATCGTGGGACTCTAACGATTCAGGTAAGGAATGATACTTGTAGTGGTCGACAATGTTCGAGTAGTACAATTTGTATGTCATGGCAGATACTCTTTTGCAGGTGTTTTACCACCAGTTCAACAAAGAAGAGCAGCTGGCTGCGCTGGAGGATGAGAAGCGGACTTTAGAGGAACGAAAGAAGCTAAAGGAATCAGGGGCAATCGGCAGTACGACGGACGCTGTTGATGGAGCAGTTTCCATGGCTGGCTCCGGCGCTGGTTTAGTGGGTAGCGGAATTGGCGCCGGAGTTGGCCTCGTCGGGAGTGGCCTCGGAGCTGTCGGCAGTGGGATCAGCAAAGCCGGTAAGTTCATGGGACGCACAATTACCGGACACGCAAGTGCATCGCGGAGGAGGGTCAATTCTACCTCCGCCGCGGATCATTTGGTTTCGGAAAACGGCGTCGACATGCCTCGCCCATCCGCTTGAAGCGCGGTTTCTTGAAAATCAAGAACCTCTTAGTTGAAACTATTTCCACGAAAGTTTCCCATGATACTTTTGGGTGAATTCAGTGACATCGGAGACGACATTAAAAAAGAAAGAGCACAAAGAACAGAGCATGCAGACATCTGCAGGGTTGCTGCTATTCCCTGTCCTGAATCCATGCCACGAAGGCTCGAAGTGTTTCTTCGTCTGCTCGATGATGTTTCTGGGTGAATTCCAACAACTCCGGCCAGGTAAAATCAGGGTACATTCGTGGATTCTCTTCTGAGACAAGGCATGTCGGTGGGCAGACAAGCCGTTCTCTGCTCGGACAGAGGAAAAAAGCCACAGACTTCCTTGAAGCATCGCTGTTCACCACGGCTCTATGCAAGCATCCCTTGTAAACTCCATTCGACAGCGCCTGCAAAACATTCGGACTGAGTTCAGTTTTATCACAAGACGGAAGCAGTTTCTTGATGCGATGACGAAGTTACAGTGAAAGTATCCCCGATGTTGACGACGAAGTCTCGAGGGTTTGGAGGAATAGATCGCCATTGTCCATCTACGAACACTTCCAGCCCGGGGACATGATCCTGATGGAGAACCGTGACGGCGGTCGGGTCGCAATGTGGGCCGGTCCCCATAGTGAGCTCCGGCGCCGGACAACTGGGGTAGTGATTGAATCTAATGATGGAGTCATGATCCTGAAAGAATTCCTTGAAATACTCAGCTCCCACCCCCAAGCTCTCCCCAAGAACCCCAACACTTTCAGACAGAGACCGTAAACAGCGTCCCCGTACTTCTGCAACGTCCTCCTATTGCACCCATGAATCAATTGAACACGTTATCACTTTCGCATGCACACAGCCATTGAATTGAGCTCAGTGTAGGGTTAGAGGAATTTCTGGGCGTTCGTGCTTATGAAAGTTTAATTCAAAAAAGCATTTTGTACCCAAATGCAGCATAAGGATGGTGTTCATCTTTCTCCATCACTTCCATGAAAAACTTTTCCAGATCGCCCTCCACTGTGTGGCGAAACGTCAGCGTTTCCTTCCACGGAAGCTTAGTCTCGAATCGGCCGATGAAGGCACTCGAATAGCCATCCCGGGCGCCCGGTTGCCTTGTAGCCCGCCTTTTCTCCTCCATCGGCAGTTGCATGAACATGTCAATGCCACGGTGCACCTCCTCCACCAGCTTCATATCGAAACCATGGTTCACCACAACGAAGAAACCATGGTGACGGCACGCCTGGTCCACCACCCTCGCCGCCGCGTGGTCGAAGTTCTGCAGGTCGACCTGCGGGACGTCCAGCGGTGGAGGTGGAACGGGGCCGCGTCTGTAGCTCTCCGGCCATACGAATTGGCCGGAGGCGGTGAAGGGGGGTGTCTGAGAGAGCATTTTTCGGGATGATGAAGTGCGACGGAGATAACTTCAATGTCTAAAGAGGAGTGGAAGTTCAGGTTTCCCATGTGTCGTCGCATGCAGGATTCTCGTGTTGGTTAGTTCTCTGCCAACACGATCCTAGGAAACAAACGCTGTTAAGGACACACCAGTTTCCTTTCTTTCTTCTGTTGTTTGTTTGTTAGAGCAACAACACATCTGCATGCTTTTTTCATGCAGGGATTTGGCCCTAAATCCTTCTTCTAACTCCAAAAATCACTCATCCCGGCGGTCGCCTCCCTAAAATTGTTAAAAAGTATTACATGTTATCTAAGTTATTTGTAATAAATTACATAAGCATTTTAATATTAATTTTATTATCAAATATGAATGAATTATCTTTTAAAAAATTTAAAAACTTAAAAAAAATCTTATTTTTAAGAATAAATAATATCTCAACTACTATAGTTTTAAAATTAATTTTTTAATTTAGAAATCTCATTTTTTTTTAATATCGGCAACAAAAAAAATATTATTTTAAGTTTTAAGGTTATCATATGATATATTATTTCTTTTTGGCCCCAGTAATAATTGGCATGGAAGGTTGGCCCATACTATAGAAAGCCCATTTCTATACCCCGGATGACTATCCCGGATAAGCTTAAATTCAATTATCCAATAATAGTTGGGGGTTTATTGAAATTAAAAAAAGAGGAGTGATGTAATTACGATGTTCTTTTGGATTGAAATGTAATTAACTGCTTTTTTTTTTCTTGTGAAGTATGAAATGGATTCTGCGCAAGAGTGATTTTGGCTCTAACCTTCATCAACGGTCTTCCGATTCATCTCTCAGGCAATTCCGTTTTCCGAACGGGGGAGAAAGCGCCTTCTTGCGCTTGAACAGAGAGCATCCTTAATTTGTTCAAGCATCACTGTCGTTTGTACTGCACTTGCAGATCCACGCGAGTTATTTGGATAATTTCTTGTTCCAGTGATTTGATATACGAGTGATGGGATTTGGCAGTTTGTTGTCATCGTTACTGCATATCTGAGGATTGTGGGATTCTTAACAGGTAGTTCATACACTGATGTGAGGATTGTGGAATTTTAGTGGTTCTGAGTTGGTGAAGCTTTTAATTTTTGGTTTGACGGTGTTGAATGATGTAATTCTCTTACTGTGGCTCTTTGTTTCTTTTTATTTTTGTGGTCCTTTACTTGAGGGCAAGAATTATGGGAAGATGTTTTGTAGTTTTGGTGGTTTGGAAAAACCTCAGTCACACATTCACCAGCCAACAACCACCTATCCAGATGGCCCTAAAAGCCCTCTTCTCACAAGAGCTCTGAGTGGCTTCTTCTTCTTTCATAAAGCTCTAATCTTCACTTCTGCGCATGGCATACCCTATTCGAACCCCATCAAAATTGTCTCCATCTTCTTCTTCTCCCAAGTTCATTTCAATAACGCTGTGCAAATTTCTCCATTCACCTCTGCCTTCTCCCTGCAAGACTACTCCTAGGTTTCCCTTGTGTTGCCAATCCCCAAGACAACAATACTCTTCAACAGCTTCAGATTCGGCCCTCTTGTCGTTTTTTCGAGCAATCCCGGATTGGGCTGATGGGGTGAAGGAGAGGGGAATGAAACAGAAAAGGGTCTTGTATGATCATGAAAAATGGCTTGAGCACAGGAGCTCCACCAGACATTT